>JAVGVS010000079.1:1090577-1818818 GCA_032718565.1 Distichodus sexfasciatus
TTAGAGTCACCAATTAACCCATATCTCATGCCTTTGGACTATGGGAGGAAACCGGAGCACCCGGAGGAAACCCACGCAAACACAGGGAGAGCGCGCAAACTCCACACAGAAAGACCCCACGGCCGTCCCCTGGACTCGAACCTCGCTGTGAGGCGGCAGTGCTTAATGTGAGAATATTGAAGCACAAAAGTTGCTGAAATGTAACGTCGAGAGCTTGAATCAAAGGCAACTGGACTTCTTTTCAGAATTCTCGAAGACATTTCACCTCCAATCCGAAAGGTTTCTTCAGTTCTTAGAACTCAACTGAAGAAGTTTTCAAGAATTCTGAAAAGAAGTCCAGTTTCTTTCGATTCAAGCTGTTAAAATTATACCATGTCCTGGACGACTGAGAACAAACACAGGCATGTTGCTAAAATGTAGGGATGCACAATATGGGAATGCCGTTATCCGATGTTTTTTATACTTATATCTGCCAATGCATATAAATGAGGAAGGTAGAGTCGCTTGCAGAGTTTGGGCAAGAAAAGACATTTTGCTCGTCAAACTTCAGGATTTTGGCCCAAAATGATGCCACAGATCAGACATTTCTAACACAGCACTAAGTTAAGCGAGTGTGAAAGCAGACTCGAGGGAGGGCTGAGCATTTTGAGCACACCTGCAGGCAGAGTTGAGCGCATTAAGACAAGACATTTTTCTGGCAAACGTTCCACTGCGTCCTCAGAATTTTGACCCAAAATAACGCCACACATTTTAAGACGGAGTGTGCGGGCCGCATTAAATCCAACATCGAACTTTGGAGATGCCTGGCAGAAGCGCTACCTTTCCGGCGTACAATACGTCGTCGTCAAATATCAGGGCATTTCTAAGTATCGGTCCGAAGTTGATGACAAAAAAAATTAATTATCTGTCGATGTCTCTTAACACCAAAAGCGCCAGTGCCTCCTGTGTGTTGGTGACGTTCATGCATTATAGCAGCGCCTCGATAGCAGATGTTGTGGTCAGTGTTTTGAATTTTGTTTGTTCTCGCCAGTCCACAGCCCACTGTGGAGGAGGTGCGTTTATGGGGTCAGTCCTTTGACAAGCTGATGTGCTGCCCGGCCGGCCGCAGCGCCTTCCGCCAGTTCCTGCGCACCGAGTTCAGCGAGGAGAACATGCTGTTTTGGCTGGCCTGCGAGGAGTTCAGCAAGGAGACCAACAAGAGCGCCATCGAGGAGAAGGCACGGCTCATCTACGAGGACTACATCTCCATCCTCTCCCCCAAAGAGGTGCGTAGAAGTGTGTGGTGGTATATTCGCTAGCTCAATCCTACTTCCAGAACTACCACTTAACCCTTAAGTTGCTCCAATTAGACTGTCCTTGTGGTTATGATTAGGGACGCACCGATCCGATAACGACTCAAATTGCTGGATCGAGTATCGGTGGCATTGTGTCGATCTATGGAGCCGATCTGTAAATTGTAGGTTCTTCTATGTTCGTGCATGCGCTTCACGTACAATTGCTTATGCATGGGAAGTGTTACTGTGGTGAAGCTGGTTTATTTTACAACAATCGCATTAATTCATACGTATATGTGACCCTCCACGGCAAAACCAGTCGCTTGTCGCAAATCTTAGAAATTATTATGTTTTCATGAAAGGGCATAAATCAAGCTTCGAAATGATACCTATATGGAATGAATGGGACGACATATGACTGAGATATCAACATTCAAAGGAGTCGGGTTTCTCCTGTCACGCCAAGTGAGAAACGGAGAAATCTGCCTTTGAAGTTGACTATCGACGTAGCACTCACAGACGCTTGGTGCGGTCGCGGCTACGTTTGTATTTACGGTAGCCTACGCTGCATTCACAGCCACACGGATAGCCTACCTGCGTTAGGTTAACTGAACTCGGGAGACGGAGAGGGATTCCGGAGAAATATCTTCACGCTAGTCAACCAGTGGATTTACCGTAAATATTGAAGTAGAGCGGTCAAAACAGAAACTTTTAACATTCTGCTGGAATCGAATTCCTCACCTCAAGAAAGTCACGTTTTTAGGATGGAAAGGGTAAGTTTTTCAGCCAAATTTATTCACAACAGTACAGTATAGACCTTCCACTGTTTCAAAACACTAAAAACCAAAAAATCCAAAATTTTACCCCACACAACATAAACGCTCGTTTTTCTCGGAAACCTCCGACTGGTTTTGCCGTGGAGGGTCACATATTAACATGCCAATGAACACAACAAGCAACACAACATGCTACAAAATCACGCGATTATACTGTTTAATTTGCTTGACAACACCAGCTCTCACTCGCAATCTCTGTGTTCCTGATGGTTTTAGCACCGCAGGGTTAGGGGCCGTCACTAAATTACACAACGGTGTTTAAACGAATATTTTTGAGATTTTAGTAAAAAATAATATAGAATATGCATATGGATGTGTAATTATTATATTGTTTTAGTTAGAAAAAGCCAAGTATTTCCTTAAGCAAAGAGAAATACACCTTTGAAGCCTGACGAACCCAATTAGCGTTGGATATTCATTTTTTAATAATTCGGAATCGCTTTAACTTACAGAAACCTCACATAATGTCAGAATCACACGACATTGAACTTAACGGACATTATGCGCTGTATTTGTTAGCACGTATCTCTCACGGGGAAGTCCAACATTCACTAAAGCCTTCCGGTTCACTCAAATCTGCCCCTTTATTACACGAAATAAATGTATATTTTTGCTGCTAAATGACAAAAACAACCAGCGTTCTACTCACAATACAGCAATTTACTTGATATTTGCAGTTTTAATTTGTCCCGTTATTGTGTGGAACGCCATCATGCCAAACAACTCTCATGTGGAACGCCATCATGTCAAAAATGTAGTTCTCTCCCAGAAACCAGTCTAAATCCCTCATAATACATTTTAAGTAAAAAGAGATATGGTATCGGAATCAGATCGGAGCTGAAAACATGTGGATCGGCCCATACCTAGTTATGATATGGATGACGCTCTGGACGAGAACGACCTCTAATAAGAGCAGGATTCTCAAACTGCATCCCAAAAGGCAAAGTGAGGTTGATAAACCGTTTCAACACTTCCCCTGTTCTCTCACACCAAATTCGACTCATCGTCAGTAATCCTGCTGACGCGGGTGTGTTATAAAATGCAGAAATATACTTCGCAGCACCTTCGGGAATTTGTCTTGAGGAATGTTTTTACGCTGTTTTTTCTGTATAACAAGGACCGTGAAACCGGACTCATTTTTTTGCCTCCCCCCACCCCAGGTGAGCCTGGACTCCCGCGTTCGCGAGGTCATAAACAGGAACATGCTGGAGCCCACGTCCCAGACCTTTGACGACGCCCAGCTCCAGATTTACACACTAATGCAAAGAGACTCATATCCACGCTTCATGAACTCCCCGGTCTACAAAAACCTTCTCAAGAGCGTCTCGGAGCAGTCTCCGGAAACCTAGATCTCTGTGATCCCAATCTAATACCCCAATCCCCTTTTCTTTTTGTTTTGGGTTCCCTTTTTATTTCGTGTAGAGTATGTTAAAATGGACCACAATGTGGGTCCTCCCAGGGATTTTACTGCATTAGAGATCTGCACCTGAAAAAAAAAAACAAAAAGACACTCAGGTCTCCAGGTCACTGGTTTTTAAATAACGTCTCAAATCTCCTGAGGGCTCAACACCACAAGTACTGCTACAGATCAACATAGCAAGACGCTCCAAAGGATTATCCGCGCGTTTTGATGTTTTTGAGGAAAAAAAAGAACCTATTTTAGTTGTTAGGTTGTTTTTTTTTTTTTAAACAATTATTCTTTTTGGTTTTTAATTAGATTTGTATTCTGTTTGAAAGAAGAGGTGACACCCATTCGGGGGCTATTTACAGTACAGTATATACGCTAGATATATTTATGAATTTGTAATATATTTCCTCAACAATCTTATCTTGTCTTACTTACTTATTTAAAAGAAAAGGGAATCATGGGTAACGCGCCCAGGTCTGAACACTGCGTATGAAAATCAAAAGCTCAAGTCAAAAGGCAAAAAGCATCAGCTTTACTCGAAGGACGCTGTAACGTACCAGCTCTCTCACACTGGCCTCGCCGGCTTCATATTTCACTTCCTGTGTCCCATCACAAACGACTTGGCACCTCCAATTGGAGAAGACATTTTGCCACATTTATAGTATTTTCCTTAACCATCAAATTAGTGTTATAGGGGAAGTCAAGAGAGTCTGAATCTATAAATCGTGCCGCGAAATAAATTTGGTGTAAATTTGGGCCATGTCCACACGTACACGGGTATTTCTGAGAACGGCGATTTTCCGTTTTCGTTTTTTTTAAAAATCGTGTCCACACGAGCCCGTTTTCAAAAACATCTCCGTCTACACGCAATCGCAAAAAACGCTGTCAAAAGCATGCCACGGCAGCAGGTGGCGATATAATCTTAAACCGTATAGCATTGGTGACCAATCAGAAGCCTTGGAGGGGGGACGTCTGTGTCTGTGTTGAATATAATAGCGTCCGAAGCTGACTCTGACGTCTATGTCCTTCATGCTGGATGGACAGTTACTCCGCGCATAAGTATAAACACGCCAATACTTCTAACAAGGTTGAGAGCAGTAGTACTTTGTAAACGTCGGGCATTGTAGATGAAAACCTAATGTGGACACGGCGCACGGTGTGACGCGAAACGGTCCGTCTTTCAAAATCTTTGTTTTTCTTGTCCACACCTAAACGCAGAAACAGAGTTTTCAAAAATCTCCACTTTGACCGGAGTTTTCAAAAACCTCCGTTTTCACTGACCCAAAACGCCGTTTACGTGTGGACGAAAGGCCAAAACACAGAAAAACCTCCGTTCTCAGAAATCCCCGTGTACTTGTGGACATGGCCTTGATGTACTGAGCGATTTATAGATTATATGAATTATAAAGGAATTTATACAGCCATTTTTAGACGTAGTATCTTCAGTTCAGAGGAGTAACTACTTTCTTTAAGGTGGTATTTTAAATATTCTTAGCAAGTGCTGAATCCTCAAATCATCAAGATGGAATTTTGCTCACGATTTCTTGGTTTATTTTTCCCTGAAAATTTTAGGTCATTGTCCCATACGGATGACCCTCTGGTCAGTGAGTTCTGAACCCATCTGGTGGAATCTGAACAGTTAAAAAATTTCAACTTTGTCAATCCAGACAAACAGTCGGTGCTCTAGTGGTAGGATATTTGCCGACAGATCTGGAGGTCGTAGGCTCAAATCTAGCTGTGTCTTGTCTCCGCTAAAACTACCAGCATTGGGCCTCTGAGCTTCACGTTGCTAGAGGGAGACCGTACCTGTAATTACCGTACAATACGTTAGTCAGCCTCAATCAGAGCATCAGTAAAAAGTCCTTGGAGTGATAGCTTCCTCCACACTTTTTAATAAGTATTGGTCATGTTTAATTGTTAACAGTTTAAAGCCGCATCTAGACTCTTTTACAGGATGACCAGATTTAAGTTCGTGAAAAAGAAGGACACTTGGCCGTGGGCCGGGGATGGGGGTTAGGAATATGTGCCAGTTTACGCTACGGGTGGCAATTCGTCCACTTACTGTATGTACTTCGCCTTCCCCCTGGTCACTTCCACTCGAGGGGAAGCGAGTACGGGGAGGGTGAAGAACCTAGTTTGGGAAACTCCCAGGGAAACGCAGCACAAATCCAATGTATTTTTTAGGTCTTAAAAACAGCACATGTCCAGAGGAAAAAGGACGTCTGGTCGGAACAGTTAGTCTAATCATCAAAGGACTGTACTGTATACAAACTGCGGCTAACATCTAAATCATATCTTTAAACACTACAAGCCTAAAGATCTTGTGTATACTTATAATTATAATATTATAACTATCCAAATTCTTTTTAACTAGAAGTGTTCTACTTATAGGTTTTGTAGGCGACAATAACAGTACGGTTTAGGTTCAGATCATCTCCCTCGTTCGGACTGCTCTGAGATTACTCTAAAACTGCTGACTAGAATTGGAGTTGCCAAGTTTTTAAAAAATATATTATTATTCTTATTGTTTCTGTGAATTTCTTTGTTGCCTGACTTTTATGTCGCTCAAAGACAAGATCCTCGCTCGGGGGAAGTGCCTTGACATTCAATTTTGTGACATCTCTTTTATGGCAATAGTTGAATCAAACTCTTGCCACAGAAACAGACTCTGGGCCTTTGATCAATTTCTGAGATGATTTGTCCTGAAGTGACTTCTCGAACGATTTCTTGCACTTCATTTTGTCTGTTTATTTGGATATTTTTCTTTCGTCACTATCACTGACGTCCCAAGTATTTGAAGGAATAGGTGCATGTCTTTTTTAATAGATTATACAGACATTAGACTTGCTTAGACTGAATCCAGACGTGCACCTGCCAATATGTATTACACGGTGGTTATTTTAACTTCTCGTAGAGTAACCTACTTGATATGTGCAATCTCAGCTGATGGATCCATCCCATAGATCAACCTCAAGTCCAATCTAAGCCAACGGTTTGGAGTGATACTGCCTATATTATTATTTTGTGTGTTTTTCTTTTCGTCATCGTTCTAATAAAGTACAAAAAGTGTTATTTTCAAATCCGTTTACAAAATTGGGATACATTTTTAAATGAATAATATGTGAATGTTTACAAGTCATTTTTTTTCTGTTTTATTCAACTGAGGAAAACAAATAATTTGTGGGCATTTTGATTCTTTAAGGGAAAAAAATAATAAAGCACAATAATTTTACAGCCTCTTCGTCTTGGGTTGTCACCCTAAAAAAATGTATCCTGGATATCCAAACGTTAACGAAGCGTGGAGGAAACAAGTTACGAGGACTGGTTGGTTTTTGATAAGGAATAACAGAGGGAGCTCCACTCCTCTTCTGGAGGGGTTGCACCTGGGAGCCGGACAAAAGACGACGCCAGGCGCATCCATTGTCCTGGCCGGGTTCAGCGTCTAAGGCCCCTGGCAAAGCGCACAGAAAAGGCCCCATAAACTCTGTAGGCCTGTTAAAGAGAGTCCTGCTCGTCCCTGGCACCCAAAAGGCTATATAAGACGCGCCAAGCACGGCCCCCGGCCTCTTGAGGGGTTTGTGCCCCACAGCCTCCTCCTACCAGAGCCCATTCATATGCACATAGGCACATCAAAAACAATCAGCACACGCTCGTTTGTTATTCAGATGAGGTGCTAATACGATGGGGCTTGTTAAAACATCAAGGCGCTGGAAGGAAGCAGCCGTTTGAGGACGGTAAATGGGAGAGAAATGTACACTCGAAAACGGGACGTACGCTTGCTTGGGTGGAAGTCTTGGAAAGGCAGTGAAGTTGCTGGTGAGAACGGTTATTTTGAGAAAAGAGTTAACTAATAACGCTCAAAGCCAGCAAAAAGGAAGCGTAGATGATCACGATTAACGGTCAGTTTGTAAATATTTAGGAATCACAACTTACAGATTGTGTACTTAATACATGCACTTAAGACTTAAACTCCTAAATACTCAAATACCTAAATCTTATGGAAAAATGTCATTTATTTTCAATGATGCAATTCAAATTTCTTTATTGTTATTATTATTATCATTCTCTACAAAACAGAGTGTGCAGCTGAAACATAAACTGCAGAAAGCTTAAACTCCCAGGGGAAGTAGAAATGGTGTGCATCGGCCGATAATTGGAGCTATAGCAAAGGAAAACAGGTTTTGACTCTCGTAGGTGGTGTAACGGGAGGGTGCTCGGTAGGAGGATCAGAAGGTCGCAGGTTCGAGTCCAGGGCCGGCACAGTTACCACTGAGGTACTCATGAGCAAGGTACCATCTCCGGGCGCTTGTTAGCTGCCCACTACTCCTTCACGGATGGGTTAAATGTCACATTTGGTTGTGGTGCACTGTGTGCTGTGTTCACAATGACAAATAATCACTCACTTTCGCTAAAACGCTACATAAATTTATCTGATATCACAACAGAGCTTTTATAATTTACATAAAATTATCAAATTTTCATATGAACAGTTAGAGGTTCACGCAACTTACTGAAGCTGTCGTAATTCTTTTTCCTCTCTTTTAACTTCATTTTTATACGTTCTACAGTCTAACTCCTCAGTGCTGACCCTTTTGTGCTGCTTTTTGCAACTTGTCCTTAAACCCCCCTCGTTGCTGCTTGCGGCAATGTTTATTAATACGTATTTTTCAAAAATCTGTATTCCATGCTTCCAGAACAAACTATTTTTGGACCAATTTTATTACAATTTTAGATAGAGGAGGATTCTCCAAAACGCTTTTATACCAAAACTGCTGCTTAAAAGCTCCATTTCATTCCCAATACCAGCTAACAAACTCAGACATCTAGGGCCAGTTTCCCTCAACTACGAAGAAGCATGAGCCAAGACTAGCTCAGAGTTTCAGTAGTGAATTTTCATTGGCAGTGCAATTTTGATCCCTGCTTAAGTGGGGCAGTTGGTGGCGTAACGGTAGGGTGTTCTCCCCGTGATCAGAAGGTCGCAGGTTGGAATCCAGGGCCGGTAAAGTTACCACTGAGGTACTCATGAGCAAGGTACCGTCCACGAGCACTTGTTAGCTGCCCACTGATCCCTCACGGATGGGTCAAATACAGAGGTCACATTTGGTCGTGGTGCACTGTGTGCTGTGGTGTGGTGTGTTCACACTGACAAAGTAATCACTCACTTTCACTTTAAGAAACCAGCCCGCAGAGCATGTCAGTGGAAGGGAACCAAAAGCTGCTACACAGATCAGTTTGAAAACTGATAGAAAATGTAAGTTAAAACTCTCAACAAACTGGTCACAGCAACTAGACGACCAATACAGAATCGAACGCTAGAAGTAACTAGGCTGATTTATTATTGTCAAGATCAGTTTGAATTATTATTACAATTATTGTGGACAAAATTGTGCGGTAAAACCCTGAATAAAAGGTCAGCATCATCAGCACTGCTTTTGAAAACGGCAAAAGATGGTAGGCTGGTTATTCAAAGATGGTAGATTTATGTACACGAGCCTGAATGGACAAAAAAGTTGTGAACCACATTCATGGGACATGTTGGCTGGTATTTTGTAGGTTTTTGTGAAGCTTGAAATCCTGACTATGACTCTAGGGATATCTAACACACGTATCATACACAAACATAACTTCATACTAATGATTAAATATTGATAAGTAAAATGATCAAATCCAGAACGTTCCAGTCCAGTGAATTCCAAGAACATTTCCTGACTAAAAAGACCATAACGACTAATGATGCACTTGAAAACTGAGAGTTTAAAAATCCTTTAAGATGTTTATACCTTAAAAAGGAAAACGGAAACAAAGACAAAAAGAGAACACCAGTAAAAATTTGACAATCATGTATATAAATATGAATCAACATGTAAGGGGCCTTTCGTAACATGTTTTAACGTGTCAAACATTTCAATAAAAACCATCAAACAATCAACCAACAATAAAACAAAAAGTGGTCCTTTTTTCCCCCACAATTTATTCAGTAAAACAGCCTAAGGAAATTAAATAGCACTAACTCGCTCATTTCCAATAGGGCAAAGCAAAAATGTCCTAAATGAATGCTGTCAAAAATTTTAAAACTACATATAAAAAAGTGATGGTAAAAGAAAACAAAGAACTTCATAACAACATTGATCGTAGTCCAAAAGCCAAGCTGAGCTATACAAGTTAAAAGGACGTGTTGGTGGACCAAAAAACAAAAACAAAAACTCAAATCAGGTAAAAGCAACATATCTACACTGTGGCACAAGAACGTCGGCCGCCACAGACTCGCGAGGTCCTACTGGATGACACAGAAACATGGTCCGGGAATGGAGCTACCTCTCTGCATGGTGACATCTTCAGCAGAACTGAAGGAGGGAATGCAAAGCGTATTAAAGCACTTCATTTAAAGCACCAAAGGTTTATTGGGATGAAAAAGTGGGAGAAATCTTACCTTCCACCTATTGCCACATTCATTGCAGAAGACAAACGTGGTCATGGGTTCATCAGCACTTCGTGTTTGAACCTGAGGGAGGTTGAAGGTGCACAAATGACTTAAAACTTACTGATCCCAAAGCAAAAAAAAAAAAAGGTGCAGCAGTTCAGACGTTGATTAGGAGGGATGGGTACCGAAACGGGTACTAAACGGGTGCCGGGGCTAAAAATGTAAAGACTGGAGTAGTGATAAGCTCTGACGTTAACAGCACTGGAGAAATTTAATAAATCAGATGGGTCAAATGCAAAGGTGACATTTGGCTGTGGTGCACTGTGGTGTGTTCACAATGACAATCACTCACTTTCACGTTCAGGAAGGATGAGAAGGGTTTAGATCTGTGCAGTGCTACTCATCACTGCTTGAAAGTCCCACACTTTAAGCATATTCTTATCAATACTTTTTGGAGAAAATGGTATACGTAAATGTCTATGCGCAAAAAAAACAAGTCCTTCACTCTTTATCTCTGAGTAAAAATACTTTTAGCCAGAGGCGGGCAAAGTAGCTAACTTCATTACTTAAGTGAAAGTACCACTAGTCAAATGTTACTCCAATACAGGGGTGGAAGTAACGAATTACAAATACTCACGTTACTGTAATTAAGTAGTTTTTTGGGTACTTGTACTTTTATGAGTAGTTTTTCAAGTGTGTAATTTTACTCGTACTTGAGTACAATTTACACCATGTAATCTACTTCACTACTTATAAAATCAAAAGTCGCTGCTGAGTACGCCCACAATTTGAATTAATATTCAAACCTTTCATCTGCATCTTTGTAGCCAATAAGGCTGTGCAATCGCGACCGCGCCAATTAATCTATGACGTAAGCAAAGAATAAACTCCGCTGCAGCAGCAGGCACAGGTGTCTGGAGGAACTACACAGTGGAGTACAAACTCATTTATAAACTGAGGATTTGGAGACAAAGAAGCCAAAAAGGAGACAGAACACAACACTGCCAACCGTGAAAATGATGGAGAAAAGACGGAGGACGAGTGCCCGCTGCCTGTTTAAGTTTAAACTGTTCTATGCATGTTCAAAAACATTTTTGTCATTGTTTTAACAAACAAAATTCCTGCTTTATATCTACATTTATTTACAAAACAAACTGCCTTTCTATACCTTGTTCATCTGAGAAATGTACTTTGAACGTAGATATTTTATACTGGTGAATCGAATCGAATGCCTGCTATTGACGATGCAATAAAACATCCATCGGTTAAAAAGTAATTAGTACTCGGAGTAGTTTATGAGAAGAGTACTTTGTACTTTTACTCAAGTATTTTTTTAACACCAGTACTTTTACTTGTAATTGAGTACATTTTAACCAGTGTAACAGTACTTGTACTTGAGTACAAATTTTCAGTACTCTTTCCACCTCTGCTCCAATACATGTGAAAGTTGTACTGTCAAATTTTTACTTACGTTAAAGTACTGAAGTACCTGTTTAAGAAATACTTAAGTATTAAAAGTAAATCTTCTTTCACCGCATTGTTGCATTATTACCACAACACTTATAACACCTAATGCTGACTAGCTTGTAGAAGCTGTTGAATAAGGAATTGGTGGAATGTTACTGAATGAAAATTAAACTGATAAAGAAAACCAGTCTACCAGTCTACTGTCTGCGGCAACTGTTCTCAGCGAATCATCAGTCAGAGAAACGTTTATAGTCGTTCGGAAATGAGTGCACGAGTGAAAAAATTACAACACAGAAGAATGTCAGACTTGGCGTGAGATTTCTTTCTTGAGCGTGAGAGCGTGAGATTGAGGCCGAATGCGTGAGAGTTGGCAACCCTGATGTAGTGAAGTAAAAAGTACGGTATTTGTTTTTAAAATGTAGTAAAGTGGAAGTCGTAAGTTTCCAAATAAAATACTACTCAAGTGAAGTACAGATACTCAAAAACTGTACTTAAGTACAGCACTCAAGTAAATTTACATAGTTACTGTCCGCCTCTGCTTTTAGTAGGACCTTTCTTGACAACAAGCTTCCAAACTACTGAGTGATTTGAAACTGAATAGTTCAGATGGTGTTTTGACCACCTCAGATTACTTGTTCAGATTTGTTCAGTGTTCAGATTACTTTTCATCATTAACCCATGTTTGTATTGTAGATAAGTGACCATTCAGGTGATTGTGTGCACACTCCAGGCTGCAAGCAAACAAAAGAAATCCTTGGGCAATAGTCCATTTTAGATGTGTATGAACTCACAACACTGTTTCACAAAATAAGGACGGCAATGTTAAAGTCAAGCCTCACGTTGCCTGATGTTCCCGTAACAGAATGATACCATTTCTTTCTACACCAGGGGTCGGGAACTCCGGTCCTGGAGGGCTGGTGTCCTGGAGGTTTTCCATCTAACCTGATCAGTCTCTTCTTGTGGTTATCTACCTGAAACCAGGTGTGAATGTTCTGTAATCCAGTTGGATGGAAAACCTCCAGGACCGGAGTTGCCGACCCCTGTTCTACACAGTGAGACGTGTAGCTTCAGCCCAAACCCAAAGCTTAGTGTATGTGTTGGTATTGAGTGGAAAAGTGCATCATGTGATGCAACGGTTGAACTCTGAATACCTTCACCGATAGGAAAAGTGATGATTTAGAATTACAGCCTCTAAAACTACGAGCTGCTGTTTGGCTGGTTCTAAAGCCAAAGCAAATGCACTCCACAGACCACCGTCATACTGGCTGTCGTCGCACTACAGACCACCACTGTACCTGTGTGTAGGTGCACTTCTTCTTTTTGCATTTCCCACATGTGAACAGGTCAGTCTGGGTTCCTCCCGTCCTGGCCATCTGGTGGTCCCTGATGGCCTCTTTGGTCAGATTCTTCCGCATCTCCTTCAGCTCATCGCTGGCCATTTCCTGTCACAGCGCACCGTTAGAGCCCAAAGGGATAGGCGCACGACAACATGGCACGAACCGAGCGAAGGAAATCGTTCTCACCTCTGCAGTCATTTTGGCAATGACGTTCGGAGGCACGTTGCCACAGAGGACGTTCCTCCTCAGGTTGGGGTTCTTGGCGTCCTTGAGATTTGCTATTCGGCTTCGCACGCGGTTCTTGTATTTCATGTCGGTGTTCTTAAACTCGCCGAAGATGCGTGCAGTTTGGTCAAGGAAGTAGCATGAAATGACACGACTATACTAGAACTACTGTATAAGACATGCTGCTGAATGGGCTGGAAGATCCGTCTGAGCTTTTGATGGCTCAAAGTAAAGGATATTCTCCTCAATCTGAGCACCCAGCTCATCGCAGTCAGCGCCAATGGCGATGTGGTCGTCTAAACATTGTGAGAGAAGAGAAAAAGTCATGAATTTTAAGACAAAAGTCACATATAAAACAAAGAAACAAAAAAACATTCAATTTAGGGACGGAATGATATTAGAAATTCTGGTAAAATTTCAATATTAAGATTTGCGTGCATGTCGGTTTCCCCTTTCAGCTGCTAGGCGTTAAACAAAACTTGGAAATGCAGTGTTTTAGTAATTTATACTCGTTGTACTTGACTAAGCCAACACCAGTTCACATCTTACTGGTTTATATAAGATGACTTGGTGTTTTGCATGAATATAGTCATCTTTACTCTATGTAACACACAATGTATATTAACCTGTTAGGCCCTGAGACTGTTTTACAGATTACTGCTCGAAAAAAGACCCCCATAATAAAATGTGTATATCTCAGCAACCACAATGTCTATTTTTATGCTTTTGGTATCATTATAAAGGTAGCACTTGTGAGATTACTGTGGAATCAGTATACATGTTACTGGGTCAGAATAAAGTAAGATGCAACACAGCAGAACATATAAAAAAAAAAATCATGTTCGCCAAAAAAAATATATACATATTATCTGTGTAATCAGCGGAGTCTCAGCATTCATATGATATACGGTATGCATGGTTAGCCGTAGTAGTATAGATTCTACAGCCGTATTCTATCGGTGATGTTGATGTGCCGCATGCCTATGTTTGTTTACGTTTACCGACTATTTAAAGCCTTCCTGTTCTGCCCCCCGGTAACGGTATACCTAATGTAGGTTTAACAGTTTAAAAAGCCTTCATTTTGAAATACATATTCATTCTGTAATCAACATGTTTTTCTTACACATTTTTTCTTTACGCGGGAATTAATGTTTTCCTAAAATCATAACTGTATAAGACAAGCAGCAAAGGTGTGTTTAAGATCATTGATAAAGACGGGGAAAGTTCTCCAAATCCATGGTTTGGTTCATGCCACAGTGCTTGAATCACGGGACAGTCTGCAACTTGTTTTTTTTTTTATGGTTTTCGTTTTTCGGGGGGAAAATATAGAATTACAACTCTAGGGACAGGGTGCAGTTGGTCATGCTGTCAGAAGATTGCTGGTTCAAGTCCCGGATCGGTAAAGGTACCACTAAGGTACTCACGAGCAAGGTACCGTCTCCAAGCACTGCTACCCAAATTGCTGCCATAAAAGCTGTGCACTGCTCCGTTATGGATGGATCAAATGTAGGTTTATTTTACTGTGGTGTGTGATGTGGTGTGCTGTGTTCACAATGACAAATCACTCACTCAGTAACATATTTACATCTACCGCCCTGCCGCTTCTCCACGTGTCACCAAAGGAGCCCTGACCTGCGGAGGCCTGGATTCAGCGCTCTGAAGTTGTGGTATCTGGTGCTAGGAGATGATTTAACTCCAGCAAGTTGTGAGGTGGAGCTGCTAGAGATCAGACTTGTTCAGCTGTTCCTTCACATGCCACAAATATTTGATAGCTCAGAGACAAAGGAAATCTGCATGTCAGACCAACACCTCTTGCCATACGAATGAGATTAATGAGATAATGGTCAAAGGACCCACGCTTATCGTCTCTTCTCCAGGTAAACGGTGGTCACAAACATGGCCGTTCAATAATACTAAATCTAGATTCATCGCACCAAAATGTTTCTTGACCGAGGTCCAGCTGCAGTCATGAGCCCACTTCAGGCAATTTGAGGATAGATACTGGACACTCTGACAAGCCTGACAATTTGCCCTACGCAACCTGACAAAACTTACCAATGCCTTCTGCTGGACTCTACCATAAACACTGGCCATTACTGATCTCTGGTACTAATTTCATCACTGTCAGCAGTGATCTTTGATCTGCGTTACGGTTGAATACATGGACTAACCACAATCTAATTGACTATCTGTTGGATTTGGTGGAACTACAAGTTTGATCCGTTGTGACTCCTTCTCACATCCACAGAAATGAAATGATCTGCTGGCAACATCCTAGACCCAGCTACCACAGGACAACTTCAGAGCTCTTAACGGACCCCAGCCTCAGCTGGTCAGAACTGTTTTGGTGACACAAAGAGAAACAGGAGCATATTAGACTATAGGTAATGCAAAGTCTGTTCATTCAAAACAAAGGCTTCATATGAGCATTCGTAATAGGGCTGGGTGATACATCCTCAAATCGATATCACAATTAACTGAACACTTACCTTGATTATAATTAATGAACACTTATTTTGTTTTTGCATTTTTCTTTGGTATTGCCCTCATAGTTTGGAGTTTAAATATGCTCAACTATTAAAGCTGAGACTTTTTTCTAATTAAAGAGTGCATATCTTTGCTACTTTAAAAGAATTAAGGGAAATGCACATCAATGTAGTTGCAGACTGCTTGGGAAGGAGTCATGTGAAAACACACACAGTGGTTTTAAGGGGTTATAGTTAGTGACAGTACATGAGCACACACTGGGAAAAAGTTTTAACAGAAAGTGAAACATTTACCATAATAACTGCCATGTCAAGATGGAAACGATTACATGTTTTAAACATTGTCAATTTTTTTTAATTAACTGGCCAGAACTAACAGAGTAAACCTTATGAGAACTTTAAGAAAAAAGTTGCTCTACCAGGTTACAAATAACTTTCATTAATCATTATTAATAACTCTGGCTAATCTGGGAAAAATTCACCTTGAGTACAAAGAAAAAATCAAACAGACCTTAAAAAGACAATGAGCAGCATCTGCAGAGAGTGAAAAAGAACACCACTTGTTTTGGGTGTGTGTGGTCATATGGGCCAACGGGACTTGCCTCCAGTTTGAAGAGCACTGGACAGCATCTCCCTGCACTTGAGGCGGACTGAGTCAGACGTGCCAGGCGCTGGGGGCAATGTGGCAATCAGTGTGTTGGGCATCACCTCGGTCAACTCGCTCTTACTGCTGGAATTACTGCTGGAGCTGGAGGGAAGGATAAAGAAAGAGCAAAGGTTGACAGTGTGAAGATGCTGAAATAGACAGACAAGCAACAGCCAGACAAGCGTCAAAAGAACTGCAGACTGTCTGTCTGTCAGGTTCAGTTTGTTGTGCTTCCAGTTCAAATCCGGTAAGTGAATCCCACACAGGTCCAGGCTAATCCTGAAACCTGGAAAGTGGAGCCTTTGCTATGTTGATGCTTAATTTCCAGTGACACTGTGGATACCTCTCCTCTCTGGGCTCAGGACTGCCCTGTGATGGGGATCCGACGGGTGCTGCGGGCTCCTTTTTCTTCTCTTCTGTGTTTTTTTCTCCACCCGCAGGCTCGTCTATAGAGAAGATAATATTCATCACTCATTGCACTTGATGCAGGTTTCTTCAAACAAGTTAACAAAGCCTGTTATATTAACCCAAGGCAGGGAACTGAAGATCAGGTCAAGTCACAGCTCCTCAGAAATCAGGGTTATCAGAAATAAGAGGGAGCTCAGACCAAAACTCAAAGTGCAAAAGCTCTGCTTGCGAAGACAAAGACTAGTAAGAGTAACATACCCAAGAGTTTCTTCCAGGACTTGATAAGAGACTTGGCCAGCGACGTGACCTCGTCATCCGTGCTCTGCTTGCGGATAGCGTTCACGGACATTCCGATTCTGGTGGACTGCGGACAAAAGACAAGAGAAAAGTTTTTATTTTTTTTGTTTTAAATGTCAAAACTAAGCTGTTGGACACATCAATGGTCAACAAAAAGTTAATTACCTGGAGCAACTTCAGGGTCATGGGCATTCTCTTGAGTTCTTTCAGCAGATCCAGCGCCCCAGACTGCATAGCAAAACAGAACGAAAGATCTTATTAAAGAAAATAATCCGAATCAGAAAACTTTATTAATGCCGAAGGAAATTGCTCACATCACGACTGCACAATTCACAAAAACACAAGGACAGAACAATAAAGAATAATACCCAGAAAATATATAGTTAAAGCTTAAATAAGGATACTCAGATAAAACCTTAGGACAATAAATAAAATAGACTATGTTGGCTTAAATACTTAGAAAATGAACTGTCAAAAATCTCAGATTTTCGCTAATGTAATCATTGTTTACTCATTTTTTAAATATATATTTTTAAAAAATATTTCACAATAATATATGTTGGAATATAGTTTTCAGACCTTTAATACAAGTTTATATTACATTTTATGTCTCGTATTTTCCCACACTGTTGATGTCATACATACATCAGCATCCTGCAATTAAAGCGCGCGAGATGCACAACGATCAAAATAACGTCCGTGTTTTGACTTTGTCAATCGGAGAACAATATTTTGACCACAACACAACCTTGGAAGAGTAAAAAAACATTTAAACAAAAAAAAATAAGCAGCAGTTACACTTGCGTTTCAACTTGAATTTGCAAAGCTTTCCCTTCAGCGGTTTGTCTACTGTATGTTGAACGTATTTCACGTTACGAACGTTCCCGTCTAAACATTAGCGCTCAGTTACTAGCTTGTGCGTTACTTAATAATAAACAGTAATGTCCCGAATCACTTAAGTGACATGATAAAACACCTTTAGCGAAGCACAGTAAACCCGCTCTCTAGTCGCACAGCCGAAGCTAATTACCACTCGCGTAGCTAAACAATTACCCCGTAAAGTCAGTGATTCCAAAAGTGTGTTTTGATTCCTATGCGATTGGCTAATTCAGACAAAATAGTCCAGTAAGCAATGTGGCTAAAGTGAGATAAAGACCAAAACAGTTGACTGACGCATATTTTAAAAAGTTGCAAATTAGCTGCTCCTGTAGCGCTCCATCTAAACTCCAGGTCCGCCTCAGCTAGGCTAGGCTAGGCTAGGCTAGTCTAGTCTAGCCTAACCTAGCTAGCGTTAGCCACCCGGAGCTGCGTTTAAGGATTCATTCATGACAGAAGCACTCACCCCATTTTTCTTCTGCGCCAGTTTATCGATCTTCTTCGCAATCCTAATGACCTCATCTTCCTCCTTCTTGTCCATTACGATATTTTTAGAAAGTCTTTGATGTGGAGTGAAAACGGGACTAAACGATAAAATCTGCCGCGCGGGAGACCAGAGCACCGTCGGCTCGCCGATCAGAGCGGAGCGGAGCGGGCGGGGAGGCGCTTGTTTACGTCCGTCCAGACCCGGCTAATCGATGTAAGGCGGTGGTAAAGGATGGCAGAGGATAGTTAAAGATTTCCACACGATGGCGTGATTTAATCCCCTGTATGGCGGTTGAGATTCATTTTTAGTATCAGTCCATTTAGTCATTTTTTGGTCGAACACACGCTCATCTAAGGTCTGCTTTCCTCTTTTGCTGTTGCTCTGCTGGTCATCTGCAAATCCTGACTCCACATGTTCATCGTTCTCAGTGCTATTATGAAGTAATTGGATCCATCATAATAGTAGATACGAGATTCCAAAAATATTCTGAAGTGTGCAGTAAAGTTTACTTTGACTTTGATTTACCCCACATCTCGGAGATTTTGGCCATGCACACAAAGACACAACAGGCTTAGATTTATTTATTCCACACAACAGACTTTGGTCACAAAGCCTGTTGTGTCTGTGTGACCAAAGTTTGTTGTGTGGAATAAATAAATCTAAGTCTGTTTGTTCTTTGTGTGCATGGCCAAAATCTCCGAGATGTGGGGTAAATCAAAGTCAAAGTCAAAGTAAACTTTATTGTCATCTCTGCTATATACTGTACAGATACATAGAGAGACGAGACGAGACGACGTGGTTCCAGTTTTAACAGTGCAGTAAGAGCAATTAAGGCACATGGAATAAACAGTAATAAATAAAGTACAAAATATACATTTTAAACTAGACATGGAATATTAAATATAACTTTAAACTAGAACTAGAATTAGAAATAGAGCTAGATAGAGAGACAGTTTGGATGCAGTATTACCTACAATGTGGAATTGACTTTTACACTTTTACACTGGATGTGCAGGAGGTTAGAAACAGTTTTAGTATGAAAAGAATTCTATATCCAGTCTATTTATACATTCAGTGTTCAATATTTGTGCAAATAGTGGCAGCAGTGCAAAAACAGTTATTGCAGTGTTGTGTCAACAGTCATTTGAGGAGGATAATTAGAGCTTGGTGTAAGTATAAGGAAAGTTAAGGACAGATGAGAGTTTCTTTCTTTAAAAATAAAGATGACACCAAGATAGATCTTGTATACGCATAGAAGGAAAGAAAACACATTTGCAGCTGTATTTCTCTATGGTGTGTACACACAGGCACATACACACACATCGAGCTGTGGAGGCAAAAACCTCACAAGCACAAATACACACACACACACACACACACACACACACACACACACACACACACACACACACACACACACACACACTTGTACAACTATCTTTGTGGGGACATTCCATAGCCTCCCACAATGACTAGATGTATATATTTCTACAGCTAACCCTAATCCTAACCTTACCCTCAGTAACCAAATGCACATATTTTACCTCCTTTAGGTTTTTCAATTAAAACATGCACATTTTCTATAAAGTCATTCCTCCTCGTGGGGACCACTCAAATGTCCTCACAAAGCCAAAGAAAATGAACAAAAGTGATTTTAGGGGACAAAAAGGTCCCCACAATGCGTAAAAACATGGTACACACATACTACACCCACCCACCCACACACACACACACACACACACACACACACACACACACACCTTTTATCAAAATGTACATGGGAGCCACCTACTGTTCACAGCAAACACAGAGCAGATCTTTTTATTTCTGTAATTTGTGGATAATTCGCCTCCACAGATCAAACTTCACATCCATGCTTGCTGCTTAATTGAATTAATGTGTATTTATATACCAAAGCAACATCTTTAACGCCCTGGATGGTCAATATTCATTAACATCAGGTTAATCAAAGTGATCTTGTTTGGTATAAACCAGCATAAAGGCTACTGTGAAGTGAAGCAAGTGATTATTTGTCATTGTGAACACACCACAGCACAGCACACAGTGCACCACAACCTAATGTGACCTCTGCATTTTTTATCCCACCTGTGAAGGAGCAGTGGGCAGCTAACAAGCGCCCGGGGAGCAGTGCTTGGGGACGGTACCTTGCTCATGAGTACCTCAGTGGTAACTTTACCAGCCCTGGATTGGAACACCCTACCGTTACACCACCAACTGTGGCACAAATGGTGGGCTATTTTAATGATGGCGATGGGAGTAATGTGTTATGACAAAGTGCATCTAACCTTTCCACATTTGGAGCATGAGAGATGCTTCTACTGTGCTAAAATCAGCTATTGCACAATGCATACATCCTTTTTATTTATTACTTTATACAAATATAGCTATGCCAGTAAATACTGTCACCTTCATTTCAGTAACCTCTCTTTGATCTGTGTACCAACCATAACAACCACCCGCAGGGCTAATCTCTACCCCATGCTGGTGCTGTCCTAAAGTGGAGATCTCAGCTGTGAGAGAGCAGAGACTCTAAACACCGCTACACAAATCCAACTCCAACATACTTTCCTATAACTAGAATATAGACTTTCAAGACCCCTTTTCTCTCTCCACAATATGAACAAAAGACTCTTCACCTCATGTTACGTGTCATGGTCAAAGGCACTATTCGGCATTCACTGCTTTACATTTGCTTCTGAAAGCATACATCTTAAAGAGGTTCCTCTTTCAACCTTTGCCAGTTACTGCATTTATTCAGTGTTCCTACAGTCCCTGTATAGTCTCCCACTGGGTGGCACATGCTTCATCTGCTGAGACTTCTCTTTTCCTTATTGTCAGCTGCGGTATAAACCCTCGCTACCTCTCCCCGCCCTAATCCTTATTAGCACACTGCTCAAATCTGATTACATCTCTGTTAGAAATTAGAAACACTCCCAACCATCTGCTTGCTGTCACACACTTTGGAGATACTGTGTTTGTCGTTTGGCTTAATAGAGAATAACAACTAGACTACCCAGAAATATGAAATATGTTCATTTGGCTGGCCATTCAAGGAGTAGCAGTTGGAAGACAGAATCCAAGACCTTTTTGAGCTCAATATGTTGACATGGTGAGAAATCAGCCTAATAATGCTATTTATACTACAAATATTTAAATGCTGTACACAGGGGCCCCCTTTCTTCTTCTTACATATCATTTGAGGTCAAAACTGATCATAAATCATTTTGTAAGATTTGTCCAGTCTTTATGACTTACATGTACTTGTGAATATTACTTGTAAGTAGTAAAAACAACATTTTCTTGAATAGAACCATGTTTAAAATGCTGATTAACCATTAGCAAAGATTAAGCAAATTAACTCTGATGCAGACTATCCAAAAATAGCCATGTGAGAGTCGTCAATAAGCTTTTCGGTGGATGGACTACTGGCTCTTCCTCTATACACCAAGATCACTCGGCTAGAAATGTGAATTAAGGTAAGATATACTAGATTCATCTTTATACGTTTACCTAGAATAATGAGAATCAACAGTTAGAATAAATAATGGCCAAGTAAGGCAAAGATTGCAGTCTATGGCATTAGCCAATGACGTCATGCATCTGTCACGCAACAATTACTTCTGCATATTTCTAAACATTATATTTACTATCACCACTGTATATGGTGTGCAATCCATCTAATTTATGTCATATATCAATTCAAAGCCTAACTAGATGCATTTGTTGAACTGTATTTACTCACGATTTCACTAGGAACAGAAATCTTGCTCAGAAATCACTTTTAATGAATAACACCACTTTCTGCATTCACATTTCAATGCTTAAACACATTTTATGTCATTCTTATAGTGGATCTAATTTATCATGAGCGACCCTCCCCATAATGACACACTACTGCAGCCGGGTGTGTCCATGGGGAGCATGCCCATGTCAGGCTCCAGACTGCTGGCCCCCTCCACAGTCCCCAGCACCTCGAAAAGGATCTGCTTCTACAGGAGTGGCGACCCACAGTTCGTCGGGCACAGGATAGTCATCAACAGCCGTACCTTTAAGACTTTTGATGCCCTGCTGGATGCCCTTTCCAAAAAAGTGCCACTACCATTTGGGGTGCGCACCATCACAACACCCAGGGGTACACACCACATCCGGAGCTTGGATGACCTGCGAGACGGCGGCTCTTACGTGTGTTCAGACCAAAAAAGGATCAAGCCCTTGAATCTGGATGAGGTCAACCGGAGACAGGTGCCCTGGAACACCACCAGACCCGCTAGCGCGGGGCGTCATGCACGCAGAGGCCTGATTCGGCAGCTGGCGAAGAAAAGCGAAGTGGCTCGGACGGGAAAAATGAGCGAAAGTGCTGCGAAGGTGTGGACACCCAAACGTCTGGTGGTGTTCAAAAACAGGGATCCTAGCTTTAAGCGTACACTCGTTTTGCAGAAGAGGATTGCTCCAACTTTCGAGGCCCTTTTGGATTACCTTTCCCAAGTGATGCAGTTTCCAGTTTTAAAGCTTTACACAGCTGATGGGAGACGAGTGAGTATTTCTCAGATATTTTATTTCATTTACTGTATCCTTAAAGTGCTATAGCATTATTTTTACAAGACAACAACACAGTCATGCAAGAAACTAATAAGAAGATTAATAGATTGGGTTTACAAGTTGATAAACCCTGTTAAATGCAGACATTCAGAAACAGATTTTGCAACCATTAAAAGGTTCGGTTTTAAAATGGATCCTCTAAGCATGCCGTCACTGTTGACACATTAGATGCCAATGCTCTGAGTGATGCAGTAATTCCCAACCCCCAGCTGGATAACGGTTTCCCATCTGGTTCTCACGCACGCATTAAGCCTGGGTTCAGGTGAAATTCTTAGCGAATGGCATTTTGTCACTAACTTGTTAAAATTTTCAATATATCTTCAGAGAAATGTGGGAGGAAAACACTTTATACTTTAAAGCATGAATTTTGATTCACAGATTTATTATTTTTTTCTAGGTTGATGGTCTACCTGCTTTGATCCTATGCTCAGGAGTAGTTGTAGCAGCTGGTAATGAACCTTTCAGGCTCATTAACTACAGTCTCCAAGGATCCTCTCAACCTTCACAGTCAGCCTTATCTGAGTCTGTGGGACTGGCAAAGACACAGTCAGTAGCACGTAAGCTTCAAGTTAATAAGCTTTAATCACTCCATTTTTAATTTGCAACAAAAATAACCAACAACAAATTTAATTATTGTGGCCATGATTGCAATTTAATAAACCATTGTCTTCATTTGCTCCTTTTTTTCTTGTTCCCCTCTACAAACCGACTCCAATAATGTTTTGATTCCAATAAGAAAACAAAAAGAAGCAAGTCGGCAGTAGATCGAGATCAAGAAATTTTTCTTTATCGTCTGAGAGATTCATTGTAAACCAGATCAGTTCATCTCTAAATGGAAGCCTATCAGAGGTCAATGGTCACAGGACAGGATCACTGGAGACGGAGAACAGCCAGGCAGAAGAAGCAGAGGAAATAGGGGCATGTGACTATGTGGGTAGTACAGGAGACCAGGATCACTGCATCATGCCTTCAGAGGACGATATTGAAAAATCTTTTCGTGTGAATCAGGACGGCAGCATGACAGTTGAGATGAAGGTTCGACTTACCATAAAGCAAGAGGAGATGATTCAGTGGACCACCACACTAAGTAGGACCTGTGTTAATGGCCACCAGAGGGCGGTGTGCTCACAACCAGTCTCAGCTTATAACTCCCCAGACATTAATGAACTACCGCTACACACAAAAAGATACAACTGCAAGTTTAAAGAGAACATGACGCCTACTGACAAATCAGTTGGGTTGAAAGAAGAGACAGAGGACCACTGTGAAAGTGCCATCTCTGAGATCTTGGATAAGCCCAAACCAGCATTCAGGAGGGTGCCCACTCCAGGACCCAGACATGTCAGAAGGAAAGAGGCCTCTGTGGAGAATATAAAAAGGGTTTCACAAACGGAGGTTCACGAGAGCATGGTGGGCGCTTATTCATACATGGAGTGTACAGCTGAAGGAGAGCGAACGGAGGGCTACCGTGTGGTCAGTCATAGTAGCTCTAGTAGCACCCGGCCTGTAGCAAAACCTAGAAAGACAAGTACAGGAGAGACTAAACACAAGAGGTCACACTCTTCCCTCAGATCCACGGCGATGGCAGAGGTGCTCCAACTGAAAAATAATGGGGCTGAGATTACAGAGACTGTAATGCACATTTATGAGTCGCAAGGTACATATGAAAACTATTTTGCAAACCCTCAGCTTGCTCAAGATCAAGCATTTGAATATAGAACTAAATGCACTGACAACAGAAAGCCAGACTCAACAGATTCAGGACCCCGTTCTTCAAGCAATGACTGTGACATTGATCTCTCTAGAGAGTCCACCAGCTCTGACTCTCACAGCGCAAGGAAAAAGGAACTTCTCTCTTTATCATCAGGCCAATCAAGTCCTTTCCAAAAGACAACTAATAATCTGTCCTTAATATCCAATTCTGAAAATCATGAAAGGGATGACTTAGAAACGTCATATGATGAAGATTCTAGAGGAAACAAAAATGACCATAAGAAGAAAAAAGTGACACAAAAATCAGTCAAATTAAAGAAAAATGGTGCTTCTGAAACCGCCAAATCTGACAGAAAGCAAAAGGTTATTGTTCAAAACCTAAAGCAAAGTAAATCTCCAGAGACGCAGATCCATACTGAGTTGCAGAAAAAGACTATTAGTTCAGCAGAAAGTGAGAAACATAGACAGAAGGCTAAAAAGAAGGGAAAATCAGAGGGTTCTCAAAAAAGCCACTCACCCAATCTTAATAGTGGTGAAGAAAAAGAATCTGACAAAGACTGTAATCTGGAAGATTCAACTAATCTAGCTGATAGCGTAAATACAAATGATAGTAGTTTACAAAGGGTTTTATCTCAAAATGAAAACTTATGTCACACTGACACACTGAAACTACCTTTTAAGAAGAAATCATTGGGTGTTCTGCCATCACACCATTCAGCACCTTTGAAGATGCCTACAAAGCAAAGATCTATGAATGCGGGCAAAATCAAAGCTCATGATGAGAGCAGGGAGTTCACTGAAAGTGTTTCTATGCCTGCACTCCATTCATCTCAATCCAGCGTGCATCAGTATGTCGAAAATTGGCTTAGAAAAATTCAGCCTGAATCAGTGCCCTATACAGAGGAAATGGATCCTTGTCAGGCAGATACTGAGCCCAAGCCAAGAGTTGAGTTCCACATTGGAAGTGGCTCTCCAGAGAGCTCGGAAATTCGAAGTGATCTAGAAAAAGACAATATTTTGGAAGAAGAAACCTCTTCCAAAGCTGCTACTCCCAATCGTCAGGCATCTCAACCGCCTGTACAGATCAGGTGTGAGGGAGAACCTGTGAAGACAGAGAGATTGAGAAGCTTTTGTAAATCCATGCCAAGTGTGAGGATACAACCTGCTGAGCAGGACAGTCGCACAAGAATGCATAAGTCTTCAGAAGCCTTGCTTCCCATGCAGCCCAATACAGTAGGTCACACCTCACAGAATGAAGATGGGGACTTTAAGTCAGGTATAAAACCAGTTATGAAGCAGCTCTGTTTGTCCATCCAGTCTATCAGAAGGGTCTCCAGCGATTCTCACCTAACATCTTTGGAGAAGGAGAAATCCAGCAGTCTTCCAGACTTCTCATCTCAGGTAGCCTCTGTGTTTGGCTCTCCTTCAAAGGCCTTTCTTTCCTTCCTGTCAGTGATGACTCTGAGAGATGGCGTCTCCAACACCAGCAATGAAAACACCAACTCAGGCAGCTACCCAGAGGCCCTGCAGGTAATGCAGTCCTTAGAAAAAATAGCCAGCATTGAGGATGAGGAAGAGCTTAAGGCCAGTCTGTCAAGCCTGAAAAGCTCAACATCTTCTCATTTAAAAAAGAGCTGGAGAGATTTCCAAGAAAGAAAAGACAGAGAGGAAAGCCCACCATTATCTCCGAGATACTCAGAGCAAGAGTTTGCACTGGAAGTGAACTCAGATGGGGAAGATCGTGATTTCGACAAAGAGCGTGATTTTGGATTAAAAGAGTTAATGGATGAACTTAATATACCTGACGATCTTCGCAGAGAGATTTCTTCTCTTGTAGATGGGAAGTTGGGGGATTTTGATGATTCAAAATTAGCAAATACAAATTCTGGTCAGATTAACCAAACTACAGATAGTGCTTGTGATAATGAGGAAGGCGCAGTGGACGGTATTTTGGAGGCTTCACTAGGGGAAGAGAGGGGATGTTCTGGGGAGCAGAAAAGCCTAGATGGGGGCATAAAAGAGAGTGAGCAAAAAGCTGAACCAAACATATCTGAAGGATTTGAGAAATTGTGTACGACGTGTCCTCCTGAACCAGCACATTGGAGAAAAGACCTAGATATGGATGAATCAGGTATAGTACACAATATCCAGTCTTTAGACGATGAAACAAGCCAAACCATTCTTGTTAACGACACGTCAGAAATGCTTAACAATATCCACGATGTGCAGAAAACATGTCTGGGTGAAGAAGACAAAGACAACGATCTAGATAATGAAGCACCAGATACTGTGGCCAAAGTCCAACCAAGTGAAGAAAAGAACACAGATGAAGAAGCAGTCAAAAAAGATCTAATTAAGGAGGTGTCAGAAGTGATGGACAAGGCATCAGTAAGTGAAGAGAATTATACAGAAAATGATACTTGTCAAGTAGAAGAGGAGGCAGTTGACAATCAGAGTGCTAAGGAGAAAAAGATATACCAAGAAGATGAAGCCTGCATAGAATCTGAAGATTTACAAGATGAAGTCGATATCCAGACATCAGAAAAAGACTCTGAGGTCAGTCATGTCCAAGACACAGAAAGGGAAAATGAAAATATGAAAAAAGACTGTTTAGATGAACATAACACAAGTAAAGAGAAGGAAGAAACCTATCATAAGACAAGTAACTATTCTAAACATCCAGATGCAATGTCAGTAGGCTCAAATACAGAGGAGGTAGAATCACACCATTGCTCTGAGGCTGATGAAAAGAACACCACTATGGAAGAATATGTGCTGGATGAAAAGCAAGAAAGAGCGGATCAGGATCAGGACAGTGCCTTTGATCATGGAGATGATTGTAGTCTTGATAAAGAAGAAAATAATTCTGATGAAGATCAGAGGGACGATGCAGAATCCTATCACTCAAATCCAAGCATTGGGGACTGTGAGTCTGAAGCCCATTACAGCCATATTTCAGAAGCCAGAAGTGAAGACTTGGAGGTAGAGTCATGTAGTAAAGAACATGACCAAGAAGTTGCTAGTGTGGAACAAGAGGATGATGCTAATGACAAAGAAGATGCAAAATCTGAGTCATGTGAATGCATCACAGACAGTAATGATGCACACTCTAGGGATCTTGGGCCTGTAGAAGGGCAAGACTACAATGACAGTAATGCAACGTTGTCTGAAGCGTTAGAATCTGAAGAACCAAATGCTAAACAACAGCATTCTTCTGATCAAGACTGTGAATCATATGATGAAGACAAATTACAAGAATCAGAAAAATCTTTCAAACCACAAGAATCAGAAGATGAACATCATGAGCTCCAGTCAGTAACAGAAGATGAGGAAAGAGTTCCAGAAGAGACAGCTACTTCTGCTGAGGGGAAAGCTGAAGCACATCTGGATGAGGATGAAGATGATGCTAATGACAAAGAAGATGCAAAATCTGAGTCATGTGAATGCATCACAGACAGTGATGATGCACACTCTAGGGATCTTGGGCCTGTAGAAGGGCAAGACTACAATGACAGTAATGCAACGTTGTCTGAAGCGTTAGAATCTGAAGAACCAAATGCTAAACAACAGCATTCTTCTGATCAAGACTGTGAATCATATGATGAAGACAAATTACAAGAATCAGAAAAATCTTTCAAACCACAAGAATCAGAAGATGAACATCATGAGCTCCAGTCAGTAACAGAAGATGAGGAAAGAGTTCCAGAAGAGACAGCTACTTCTGCTGAGGGGAAAGCTGAAGCACATCTGGATGAGGATGAAGATGATGCTAATGACAAAGAAGATGCAAAATCTGAGTCATGTGAATGCATCACAGACAGTGATGATGCACACTCTAGGGATCTTGGGCCTGTAGAAGGGCAAGACTACAATGATAGTAATGCAACGTTGTCTGAAGCGTTAGAATCTGAAGAACCAAATGCTAAACAACACCATTTTTCTGATCAAGACTGTGAATCATATGATGAAGACAAATTACAAGAATCAGAAGAATCTTTCAAACCACAAGAATCAGAAGATGAACATCACGAGCTCCAGTCAGTAACAGAAGATGAGGAAAGAGTTCCAGAAGAGAACGCTACTTCTGCTGAGGGGAAAGCTGAAGCACATGAGGATGAGGATGAGGATGAGGATGACCATGACAGTTCTTTAGATTCTGACAAGGACTTTGGTTCAGAACAATGTTATCCTGTAGTGGTGGACCAAGATGATGAGCCCTATGACCAAGACAAGTCAAAATCTTGTGAATATCAAGAATCAGAGGTTGAACAGGTCTATGAAGACGCAAGTTCCATTGAAGAAAATGATGAATCAGAAAATCGTGCAGAGGAACAAAGTAACACGTTAGATTCTGAGAAAGACTTCAGTGTTCACTCTCACCAGTACATGTCAGAGCCTGATGAGGATCAGCAGAATCAGGAATTTCAGATGGATGATGCTGAATCCTGTCACTCAGAACCAAGCATTGGGAATTGTGAACCCGCAGCCCATTACAGCCATGATTCAGATGCCAGAAGTACAGACCTGGATGTAGAGCAGTGTAGTAAAAACTCTGTGATAAGGGAGTCGTGCGAGAGCCAGGATACAGATAATGTAAAAACTGAATCAGAAGATACTGAAGGACAGGAGGAGGATCCTGCTTATGTGTGGCCTCCTAGCTTTCCTTGTGTGAATCCTATCGAGATCTCACAGGAGCTCCTAGACTTTGTGAATTTGGCTCTCTTGTCATCTGCTTTAACGTTCACATATGACACAAATGGTCATCTAAGAATAGAACAAGACATATGTAAAATCAGAGAAATGTCTTTAGCTAAAAGCGACAAAGATGATCAATATGTTCAGCGACATCTTCCCAGCCCCAACATGTCAGACCTGTCTGATTACAGACCTGAGACGTCTTGCAGTGGTGGAAATCTGTCACAGGTATCCACAGATCTTTTCACAGAGAGTGGAGAGGAGGAGGAGAAGCTCTTCATTTGTCAAGGCAATGTGAAACAAAGTTTTGAGAAAGTTAAAAGATGTACCAAGATTCTGGCCAATGGTTCTATGAGAATTCATCCAGAAACTGACACAGTTGCCAGCCCTAGTTTAAAAAGCATGAACAGTCTTGCCTCCTTTAATCACTCCTTTGCCAATTGTACAACACAAGATCCAGCACTCTGCAACACCCCAGGCTCATTTCGTGGGGATTCCGAGCCCATACACTCTGTTGCCTTTCATTCGGACTCCAATGAGGGAGTCCTGATAGAGAAGGGCAGGTGGCTCTTGAAAGAAAATCACCTAATTCGTAAATCTCCTCCTGTCCCCATGGGCATGTATGAAAATCTGGATACCACATCAGCTGACACTTTGCAGGAAAACACAAGTGAGGATGTCCCCTATGCACCTTGTGGGAGCCAACAGTCCCCACTAGCAGTCATATCCTCCTCTGAGTTGGAGGAGATGGCAAAACCACCAACACCCAAGTGCATGTACTTCAACATGCCTCACAGTAGCGACTCTGACCCCTTTATGGACGACCAGAGCATTAGTAGTAACAACGGAGGCGGTGAGATCAGGAAAAGCAGGGAGTTCAAAGTAGCACCAATGGGAGACACCTTAAAAATGTGTGCAAAGAAAAATGGAAGCCTCCCATCATTCGCATCTGTTGAGTTTAAAATGTCAGATGGAAAAGTCCATCCAGAAGGTGGCGTGGCATCTGGGGCTTTGGTGAAGTCAGCCAGGCCCCAGTCTTCCAGCAGCAGGACAGCACAAGAAGAGGAGTCAGTGGAGGGTCTGAATCTCCGATGTGGACGCCATTGCCCAATTTTGTAAATGGCAATTTTTGTGAATGATCGAATTAAGCACAAGTTACACCTTTAACTGAAGAACTGAACAATTCTCAATTCTGTATGTTATGAGGCATTACTGTCTCTAAAGGGTTTACATCTCCCACAATGGTGCCTGCTTCAAAAACGTTTTGGATGATAGTAAACATCTTAATCCAATTGAATTTAGGTTTTAATAACTTAAAATTATTCATAAAGCATCAATTATATTGCACAACTAATCTGACATACTTGAAGTTCTTTCCTATGTGTTATTTGTCTTATGTTTTTGAAATATATGTATCATCTATCACTTTACCTGAAGTACCACCACAATTGAAAGTTATTTTTAAGAAAGGTCACTGAAAACCTATGTTGTTCAATTGTTAATGTAAAAACCCAAATACAATTACCATTTTTTGCCATAAAAATTGAAAAAAAAAAACAAGGATGGAGCACTGCCTTTTTCCTCAGTGATCAGGGACAGATTTATCAATTGTGTAGTAAAGCAAACTTAAAACTTACTTGCAATGATTGTTTTATGAAGATGCTATACAATCATGCATGGTATTTATGTTATTTAAATGTAAATATATTTACAGAACTGTGTTCTGTTATTTGTGCCATCGGTTTACCTCCACAGAGCAACTGAGCAGTTTAGAACCCACTAGAAGATACATGTGTAAAACAAATCATGTATAGTATTGTATAGGAATATTTTCTGCCTGATAAATAACAAATAGCATATCAGATGTGAATATTATTTCTCTGATTGAATTTTACTGTCTTTTAATAGACTGACAGGCCGCAGCTCTTTTTTCACTATAGGTGCCCATCGTCCCCCTTGAGACGCAGAAGACCATGTCTGCAAAACAGGATATTCTTTTTCATGTACTGTTAGGAACAAGTACCAGCAATATAATCATCACTGCCTAGACAAAATATTAAACACGACGGCAGCTTTCACAAAATGCAGCACAGACGAAGTGTGGTTGCAAAGGCAATAAAGACCTGAACCCAATTCAATTCTGAATAGAAGTTTTTTTTCCCGCATCTTCCAAAATTGTAATAAATAATACATGAATGAATAAAATATATAAAGACATTTCAGTTATGCAACTGTAGAAAGAAGTAACTGACGTTTTTTAGCTGATAAGAATTTTATTATACAGTATATGACTAAATATAAAAATTTCCAAAAATGAAATGAGATTTTACTTTCAATAGTAGGCTACTGCAGATGTATTCATAGCTGATTGACTTTGGTTAACATTATTTTAATTTATAAGTCAATTTGGAAAAAAACATTATTGAACAATTAATTTCTGATCTCCATTTTGTAGGTTTTTCTACATAAATCTGAGCTGCAGTAGTACAGTCTGTTTAATTTAAACTGAAAAAAATGACAGACTATGAATAATGTATGAAACTTTATTTATAGAACATATGGCAAATACAGCTGGCAGTGGTAACAAAAGCTTGCACTCCTCTTTCAAAACAGAAACTTTAATTTACATTTATACAAGAAATTTCCAACACGTAATTAAGCCATCAGATCTGTCCCTGGAACACATTTCAGCCACCCCTGTAAAAGACAATTCATTTAACTTATTAGAAACATTATTGAACATGAACAATAAAAATGAATCTCAGACGCTGGCTCTTATAAAAGGTTATGATCAGAGCTTGCCACTTGGGTCATACTTACACAATGATGTTGTTGATTGGGATGTGGATAAGTTTGACAAAAAACCCAATGAAGCCCATAATAGCAAAACCAATCGCTGTGGCCATGGCAATTTTCTGGAATTCTGAACGTATCGAAACAGTTATTATATTAATTACAAACGTACATATAACGTTTAAACATATAACATATAACATTGTACTAGGCTGTAATAGCGTATTTAATTAAACCACGGGACATTCAGAGATGCAATCATAATGCAAATATCGCTATAAAAAGACAAATAAAACATATAAAAGGATAACGACAAAAGAAGAAAGACTTTTACCTTTTCTGTCAGGTTTTGTGCATCTTTTCACCAGTCTAATCGAATCCTTCACAAACTGCCGGCCGGGTTCCACAAACTGCATTATCTGGTCCATCTCAGCGATCTGGGGGGAAAAAATCCACAATCAACACATTATTAAGACAAAACCACATCTCAAGAGCAGCCTCAACTTGTGAGCTCATATCGTAGCCTCAAAATAATAACAAAAATTATAACGGTAAGACTAAAGGCTTTAATTAACATCCGAATCCAACCAAGGTGAAAAGGAAAAGGCAACCGTACAAATCACTGCGACATTTACACACCACGGATCAGCAAGTCTGAAAAACTAAACATTTAGTACTTAAAACGTACGAATGAAAAGTACCGTACCTGTGGAGTAACTCCTTGTAATGAAAGAGAGAGTCTGAAGGTTCCGAAACGCAGGGTTTAAAACCAGCACAAGCTCCACGTATATAATACAAATAGTGATGACGACGCTTACTGTCCGCGCATGCGCTCAATGTGAGGTTCTTCCGGAACGTAGATACTTCTTCCGTATGACAAGGGATCGGATTAAATCCAGAAATTAAATATGGGTTTATTCTTGAGGACGAAATTAAATTCTTTGTGAATGATTTTGTCATTTTAGGAAAAGGATTTATTCATATATGGAAATGAAACTCAGCCCCTTCTGGACGTCTTTAGAAGAGAGTTCACAATGTACTACAAATCCTTAAAATATATGAAAAAGAAAATGGCAAAAGAATGCTTAATATGATTGAAGACAACAGAATAGACTTCTTCGCTGCCGTAAACTGCCATATATTGTTATAATATTGTATCTCTTTCAAAAGAAATAGTCTAGCTGCAGAGTCCTGTAAAGTGTAACGCTCCACAGGAAATACGTCACTGCCACAGGCAACACGTGACCGCCATAGAACGTAAAGTGGAGCTCCACAGTAAACACGTGACCTCCGCTCTGTTACAGCGGAACGTCGGTTGTAAAAGTCTAGTGGACAAACACGTCAACTCTACACCTCGAATCAAGGATTTATCGAATATGTATTTATTTTAGTTTTGTCCCTACGCTGTTTAATTTTGGATATATTTTTTGTTGTTGTGCCCATAGTTACTGGCATAGGTCCACCCCACCAGCTCGAATAAGCATTTTGTATAGAGTATATACATATTGTGGCGAGCGCCCGGACAGGAAGGCGAGGCATCTTATTCATGTGCTGAATAACGCGTTTATTTATGCTCAGAAAAGCCTTTCTTCAAAGAGCAGGGAAAAATTTCAACCAGTTGTCAAGAGATTGATAGATGGTTAAAGAAAAAGGTTATGGTACATGGCGCCCAACGTGGGGCACTGCAAGTAGGTACTTAAGTGCAAGAACCTAGAGGCTTACTTGAGAACTAGACCTGTTGTATAAGCAAAAGAGAAATCCTCCACTCGTATAGAAATAAACATTTACCACTAGAAAAAGAAAAAGGTATCAGATGGGACAACTCTGTAAAGCAATGTCACTGGTTGATAGGATCATAGTAGTCAGCTCGGCCTGAGGATTTAAGAGCTCAAGGAGGAATAGTCTCACTCCTTGGAAAAAGGGTTAACCAACAAAATTGGTTGTATAGGCAGTGTTGGGAAAGCTACTTTGGAAATGTAATGCGTTACAATTACAAGTTACCCTATCTAAAATGTAACAGTAGTGTAACTATTTCAATTACTTTAACAAAGTAATGTAACTAATTACATTTGATTACTTTTGGATTACTTTTCTACAGTTTGAATGAATTTTCTCAACTGTCAACCATTTTCAGTTTTTGAAACCTGGTTAACCTTACAGCATTACTCAACACTGACTGCTGTCAAAATCCTTTTAAACTCCCTTAACACAGCCACAGCCGTGACTTCAACACCTCAACACTGCTTTACTGTGAGATCATGCTGATCCTTCAATACCTATGCCTGCTAAATCGAATATTTGACATTCAACATTTGGTGAACATCACTGAATAAGCAGTTGTCTATTCGTGTGGGATTGATTGTGCATATAGCGTCTGTGCACTACAGCTAGTTTTTATTTCCTGCAGTGGGCTAGGCCTACATTGTAGTTCCTATCTGGCTTTGCAGGCCTCCTCGCAACCGCAGCTCAGACCGCTTGTAGGCTGTAGATCCAGCAGCAAGTGGGTGTTGAAAATTCAAACATGATAAGAGAACCAATTAGACATATCGGAATAGTATCAGACTTTCAGCTGTAAATGGAGGATGTTGTGCACAAGAAAAAATGGAAAAACAGTAATATTATTAAACATATAGCCAATGTTTCTGCAGAAGATATTGAGATGTAACTGAAACTGTAATCCTGAATATTTCCTGAAAGTAACTGTAATTTAATTACACATTTTTTCAAAGTAATGTAACTGATTACTGTCACTTTTATTTTGTAATTAAATTACGTAAATTTTGTTACGTGTAACTCATTACTCCCGAACACTGTGTGTAGGCTATTCCCAAAAAGGGAATAAGTGATCTCCAAGATATAAAGAGAACCAGAGTCCTTCCCTAAAGGATACCAGGCTACTGAGTGGTTATTCAACTTGAACACAGAGCAGAGAAATGTCTCTGAATTGGTGACCACAAGATGTGTGGGGAAGCCCAAAACAGTGGACGCCAGGAATAGCTTCAACTCAGAAAATTGATACCCAACTTTTACACGAAATAGGGTAAAAGACAGACGGGAAAAGTATGGGATGATGAACAAACAGGTCAGAGGTAAGCATGACAGGAGAATGCCAAAGATATCACCAGTGTAAATATTTTATTTGGTTTTTGCATTTTTGCAAGCAAGTAGGATAGGTCTCACTCGCGCAGCATAACGTTTGAGAGATGAGACGCCCAGAAATGGTTACAAGCAGATTATATAGCCCCCCGGGGGCTGACCGCACCCTTCCTTTTGATGCTGCCCTTGACCTTCAGTAACTTTAATCCTATATCTCATTGCTATATAAGGAGTCATTCTTCTATTATATAGCTTTACCACATAAGGAGTTGTTTTCTGTTCTGAAACTATCTGGTACAATCTGTTTTCTCAACCATCACATACTTCTCGAGTTTTACTTCTCTTCCTGAACAAACACCTCGTCAGTCGGTTCAACCAAGTGTGAGAGTATTTTAGTCAGTTACAAACAGAGGAGTTGCAAAACCACAAGCACCACAATTTCCACAAGTTTACACATTAAAATTTTATACTATAGACATTTTAATTGTTACAGAAGTCGAAGAAGAGCACTTGAACATACGAGGTGCTTGAACGACTTGAAAAACCAAGCCTAAAAGTATCATTAAAAATGGCTGAGTTCATGAGAAGTAAAGTTGAAACTGGTGGAGATTTGTCAGGAAAAATACCAAAAATCTTAAAAGAGGCACGGTCACTTTTAGGAACGCTGAATTACTGTAGGAATTTGATACCTGGTTATGCTACGATGGCTAAGCCCCTATATGAAAGTGTGAAGGGTCAGACTCTAAACTGGACATCAGGAAAAGGCAAACGACCTAATTGACTCAATGCTGACTTCAGGCAAATTGTGTAGGAGACACTAGGATAAGAAATGGTGACAGAAATTCGAGATGATCAACATAGTTACACAATAATTGTCTACAATGAAGGGGACAAAATTTCATTGGCAGATACCCAATTAGAATTTTTCCCAAAAACAAAAAAAAGAAATTAAAGTTAAAATCCCGAAAGCAAGTGAATGCGTTCTCTACACTGATGGTACCAGTGAGTATGGAAATTCTGGAGAGTTTATACTTAAAGAATACAGGAAAGAGATTGTGCGTGGCAGAAGGACAGACTTACCCTCAGCCCAAGCAGGAGAAATATGGGTATTATTACTAGGACGAAGAGAATGTGAAAAGAGAAAGATTAAAGAGATAACAGTAATTGTAGACAATAGAGTTGGGGTCAAGACCACCTAAACCGAGACCAAGTCCTGACCGAGACCAGAGTGTGTCGAGACCGAGACAAGACCAAAACTATGAAGGGCCAAGACTGTGACTATGAAGGGCCATTTTACATCACATGACAAATAAGTGGAACACACTAAGCCTAGGCAAAATTAAACATGTTTATTCAATATTTCTCTCCAACATATCTATAATGAGGAAATCACTTCACTCAAAGCAGTTATCCAAACTGATCACATCATATGTTAAACTCAACCAACCACAGTGAACACTCCTCAAGACCAAACTCACCGTTTTATTGGAGTTTTTATTATGTAGAGACATTCTATGGCTTAGTGCTGTGAGGAAAAATAAGGTTAGTGTTGGAAACACTTCTTTATCCATTTCGTATCCACTGGGATACAGAATAAAATGATCTGATAACAAATAACTATATTTATTTTTCCATATTAATTGCTCTCTAATATTATAAAATGAAAAATATATTTTCTGATCAATTGAAAATGGAGAAATACTAACGTTTTGGGTAATTTTGAGCCGATTTGGACCCATTTTGGCCTATAAAATTACCTGCTTTTGGCCTTTGTGGAAGAGAACTACATTTTTGCACACAATGGAGTTCCATACGAGAGTCACGAGCACTATGCGTATGTTTACACAGTGAAAAATTAAATTAATGCAATTTTACCCAATTACTTTAGTTTTTGTGCATTGAAGTACTCAGAAATAATTTCATGTACAGAGAAATGAATATAATGTCCGGTAAGTTCAAAGTCTGTAAGTTATTCAGAGTTATTAAAATACAAATTAATAAACAATGCAAAATGCCTGCATCGGTTTGAAAGAGTTAATAGTAATAAGGTAAATGATTATATTAAAGAAAGTGGTAAACCGATTACTTATCGGAGCAAATGGCAGAACATAGCAGAACTCACTAGAAGCATGAAAGTGCTCATATTGCATCAGCCCAAGCATACCAAGCAGAAAACTGAGGCAGCCAGAGGAAATGGTGTAGTTGACACATACGGCAGAGGTGTAACTAGGTCTCAGTTCTAGGTGACTGATCTGAATGCTCTCCAACAAATACACGATGATCATAAACATCCATCTACCAATTAGGTTAGGTTCAAATATTTGTACAAGTTAGAATTCAACATGTCCAACTGGAGAGTCAAGCACCAGGAAATAAGAAATAATTGTGGGCAATGTAGAAAAATACTAGTAAAGGTGAAGAAGAAATATGGCTCCCTGGATAAAGAAAATCCAGGACAAGAAGGACCACTAGGTTAAAAATGGCAATGTATACTTTCTTGCAATGGTGGATAATTGTACCAAAGTATTGGTAGCATATCCATGCAGACTCGCTACTAGTGAATTAGTCGTCAATTGCCTAAAACACTACTTCCCCCATCATGGATGATCTGTCTCTGTCAGGAAAGACAGTATTAATAGAATTCTTCCTCTTCAAATATGGGGTTAAACTGACGAAATCAGTCAAGTACAATCCATAGAGTAATGGGGTAGCAGCCCGTGCTCATGTGGTTAAAGCGCTGATTGTGACCAGTGCAAGAACTTCTGGACTAGGATAGCCAATGAATGTATATGTGATGGTCACAATGGGGAACTATGTCCCTGCAAGAGATGCAAAGATCTCGAGGCAAAGGCATGGTTGGTGGAAGTGCAAGAATTGCTAGACACTATCTCAAGATGAGAAAGGCCTGCATGAGAGGTCACCTTTGGTGCCTCCGGGTAGCTCTGGAACTGATGATCAGTATAATTATATTTATATTATTTAGTATAGGTTTATACTACATAGTTGACATAAAAGAAAGGAAAAAATTATACCTTCATGTAGAACAGATAGGGTACTTTTCTGAAAGTGATCTCCGACTAGTTTGACATGTTGGCCATATAAGATTAAAATTGGCGTCAGCTATATCAATGTCATGTAAAACATTTTTAGAAAATGCGTTTACTCATAGATCGCCATTGTTATTTACACCTGAATGCATTTTGGGTAGTGATGTCAAATGGTTTTGATCCTCTCTTGGTAATGACACCTATCTGATGACAAGAGGAACACATCTTTTGTTTAGCCTTTTTCATTTGAACCTGAGCCCACTGTAAGGCAGAAGGACAATGCGGATCAAACTAACGTAAACTAAACTGGGTACTGCAAGTTGCACCCTGGGAGCTGCAGAGACGCCGTCATTAGAGATGGATGAGCTACCGACCTGGTGGAAGGAAGGTACCTGTGGCCAGTACCTGATGGGTGTATTGAAATGCTTGGGATTTGGATATTTTTGGAGGAGTTGTAACTTAATGGAAGTTGTAAAATGTGTTCTCCATCACTCTCCAACAAGTTTACTTAAACCTCTGTATGCATGTATCTTTTAAGAATTGAAAAATAGGACAGGTGGGTGTAGGAGAAGAATTGCTATTTTTCTATAAGCAATAAATTGTATGTGTAAATGGTTGAATTGGAAACAGAAGAGAGCCCTTAGAAGGAGAGCTGCTGGCTGCTGTGAGAGCAGTAGCTCAGAGGAAGTGGACTGGCCCCACACATGCGTGCAGCTTCCCGGAAGAGACAGCTTTAGAGTAAGTGTAGGAGGTATCTTAGACCCTCTCAATAGTATAAAAAGGGCTCTGTGTTAATTAGGTATCAGAAGCTGTTTGCTTAGCACCTATATTTTGTCTTTGTATTTGGAGCATTGATATATTAATATATTGTTATATTATATTGATATATTATTATACTTTTGTCATACTTTACTTTTATTATATTCTCTTGACATACAGTATATTGAAACTAAAAATTATAGACTTGTCTTCAGAGAGATTCTTTTCTCACCTGACACCAAGCCGAGGTAAGTCTCCTCTCTGTTACTTAAATAATTAGGTACTTCAGACATTGTTGAGAAGTTGAAAAAACAGACAACAAAAATTTCACAGTCACATGACAATGTGTTGGCGGAAAAATTTGCGATTTTGTCCCCCTTAATAATCATTCTTTAATAATTAATTTAAACAAAGGGAACAAAATCATTATTACTTTTATTAACCATTAATCATTTAGTTATTTTTGCATGTAAGGACTCGTCCACACGGACTTTCGAAATGAACGCCCTCTGAACACCATACACGTTGGGGCAGTCGGGGCCATGTCAGGGGAAGTCGGAGTGGTAGGGGTCGTGTCAGGGGAAGTTAACATGGCCGGGATGTTAAAATGGCAAGGGCCATATCAAGGCCTGAGGGACCCATCGCGGCCAAAGTTGCAGCAAGAGCTGGTGGGCTCAGTGCAGAGAGAGAGACTGAGGTTGAGCTCTAAGTGGTCTTGGCTGCTGACTGAAATACAAAGGTGGAATTATGAGAGGGAGATTTGAGCTCATCTAAAGCTGCTTCTAGACCAGAGGGACCTAGGGTAAATAGATTTTTTTCTGAAATGGCTCTGATTGGTTAGCTTACCAGCAAGGCGAAGTGAATCCAATTCAGAGGTTTCTGTATTTATGGAGGCAGATAGCGGCACAGAGGTTGTAAAGACAGCAGGAACTGAAGGGACTGGGTCATAACTGCTGGCATGCGTGAATGGGCAGACAAGGAAGAATGGGAGATACACAAACTAATATAGGGAAACAGAATCAAGGGGCAGGAGTAATCAAACACATGAAGACCAATCACACAAAGCAAGCTCTAACAAGCCAAATCAAACAATAAAGGAATAACCAATGAGAAAAGAGAGGGTTGAAACAAACTTTAGAAACTCTAGATGAACTAACTAACAAACCAGAATTAACGTAAGGAACCAATGGGAACAATGAGTAGGCGAGACTAGGACAAGACAGACAAGACAACATATAAAACAAATAAACTATGGCGGGATCTGGTGGCTGCCCAGGCAAAAGCCTGGGAGGCCCATGACAAAAACTTGAGTGAAGACAATGACACTGGCGTTCTCGTTCTTTCCAATTTTGAACAAATCCTGTGCCTTGGCATTTCTTGACCATAACAATTTTCTCTCAGATAAGAGTGGCAGTTTACATCTTCTTACAAACCTTTGGCAAGCCCTCCCAATATCTTCTTACTTATATACAGTTGTTTGAACTGATAATCTTGAAATCTGGTTTTCAGAACCTTTGTTTAAATCTACTGTTTCTAAGCTTTCTCATTGTACTGTGCAGTGCTAAATCCAGTAGAGGTGGTACTGCACCTAGTGTTCTTAAATTAAGAGAAGGCAGATTTCAAAGGGAAAACCCAGCCACTGGGGATGCACAAGCTAGTGTAATTCAATGTCAAAGTAAACTTTATTGTCTTCTCTACTGGCTCCAGTTTTTACAGTACAAAGAACAAATTAGTCGCATAGAGTACACATTTATAAATACAAATAAGGCACAGAGTAAGCACATATACATAAACTAAACATATAAAAATTCTAAACTAGAGGTTGAACATAGACTGTAAAATATAGATACATGTGTCATTCAAACAGCAGTTTGGATCCTGGAATTATCTTTTTGCATTGAATGTGCATATGATCAGCACAGTTAAATATGAAAATTCTAAACAGGCAATCTGTTTAAAAAATAACAATATCTTTATTGTGTCTAAGTTGACTGTTATAGTGGTTTAATAATATATGCAAATATTGTAACAGTAGTAATTCTTGGTGCCGGTTTCAAGCCAGGGTAAATGGAGAGGGGTGCATCATGAAAGGCATCCAGTGTTAAAACTTGCCAGTTCAACATATTAATGTGCTGTGGTGACCACTAATGGGAAAAGCAGTACATACAGCCCTTTAAAGACAAAGAAGAAGAAGAAGAAGAAGATGATCTCAAAGGAAAGATATATTGATATAATGTGCACTTTTTGTTTCTACAGAACACTGCTCATTCTCCAAATCAACCGTAAAACTGAAATGATGGTTCACATGAAGTTGTTGATCGTAGTAAGTAGTCTTTTCATTTATAACACGAAGTAAATGGATCATGTAGGTAGTGATCATTTGTCCTAACCAAACACACATTCCTCTGCTTCTGTCTGTTTACAGATCATTCTCCTGAGCAGCCCAGCAAATTGCAAAAACAATCATGTGATAAACAATGGACTTTTAAAGATATACGAAAAAATAGTTGAAGAATTCTCAAAGGAGTACCACATAAAACTTGCTGATAAAGAACATGCAAATAAACTTATTGCAAAACATTTGGATCAAAACATCATTAACAGTATTATGACGATGACTGATGATGAAGCAGTGAAACCAGATGATGCTAATTCAATTTGTTTTGGACTGATATTTAGAGTCCTTGTTGACAGATGTGTTGATTATGTCTGGCATTTCTGTTCACATTCATATGATGATCACTTTAAAAAGGCAGAAATAAGACTAAAGACGCTTGCTGGGGACGTGGCTAATACCCAAATTTATGTAGATGTTGAGGCAAGAGATAGGCTGCTAAAGAAAGATAAAAAGAAAACTACAGAGCTACAAATGGCTGTGGAAGCAGTAAAAGCCATGTTACATGAACTTCCTATAACCCTGAGAGTACTCTGTTCTTAATAGTGAATGGGGTACGGTCTAATACTCTGTTAACCTTCTAAAATGACTTAAACAGTACCACTGCATTATATGTACCGCCTTTAACGTCTGTGGCAGTGGAGGGATATCAATCATTTTTGTGTTCTATTGTATTTTGTACTACACGTATTGCATGAAATAAAGTTTTAAATGATGCATTATGCTCTCTTGTGAGAAAATATTTTGGAAAAATCAACACATTTACCATTTGAATGTTGTTAAGAGGTGGTTTTAGTAGAAAGGCAGGTTTTGAATTACAGGGGATTGGGGATTGTTACTCATTTTTCACCACTATCAAACAAAGACAGCATTACTGTATTTCAGCATTCTCCACATGATTATAACTTTGGGGAAAAAAATCACACACACTAATACTATTATTAGTGATATGAATTGATGCATGAGAGGAAGGGATAAGCCCCTATTCCATCTGTGTTCCAAACTCCATCTGCATGCTCCAAATATACATTGTACATCTACAGTATGTACATGAATAGAAAACATTGAACAGTATCAGACTCGCACATGTAATACCCACCACTAATAATGATAAGAAGAAGAAGAGGAAGAAGAAGAAGAATTGTTATTATTACTACTAGTAGTAGTTTATTATTTATTCTTTTGCTTATTTGTCTTGTCTTATGTCATAACAGTGTTCTCTTGTGATGTGTATATCTAATATGAAAGAAAAATGGACTACCATGACACCACATTGTCATAAATTACTCTATTATTTCCAAAGGTGTAACTTTGGGTTAAAGGGGTTATGGTCTTCACCCTTTTACCAAAACATGACTATTATGCTATTAAGTTTGTTTTACCAGTTTTATTTATGGGAGGGTTGTCCTCATTTAACCCTGTCGTCCTTTATTCCCCACCACCCCTTTACTACTGTACTAATTATTTCCTAAACTCTGGTGGAAAGGCAGATTTGAAGTTAAAAAGAAGACACAATAAACACCTGAAATATTATTCTTAAGGCAGCTCCCAGTAAAATTACAGTTGACACTGTAGAAGAGGCCCGGTCATGATCTCTCAAAGTTAAAAAGGTAAAATGAAAACATTAAAAATAAGATTACATTAAAAAACAGTGTATATTTTATATTTTTGTTCCCAGTCTGTGCTAGTGGTCCCGATTAGTCCTACTCTGTCCATTTGGGAACACACCTGATTCATTTGATTAAACACGTAATGATATCTTTTCCAGATTAAAATGAGACTAGAGTAGTAGGTTAAAATAGCAAAATGTCACGTGCAAGACAATGACTGCAGCTCTGGGCAACATGTCGAAATGTATTTCATTTATTCCCAGTTTATTTCAAGCATCTTGCAGCTGAGTTCCCACAATTTCTCTGCCATTTCATCGTCTCTAGCAGCTCTGGTGCAGGTGGAAGGGCCACAATCACTGGGCATGGAGAGAAAAGAGTTGTTAATGATTGCACTTCATTCACGAATGTGATACGTTTACGTTTTTGACATTCAGCAGATGCTCTTATACAGAGCGGCTTCCATTTCCTAGTTACAGGGGCAGTCATAGGGTTAAAAGTCTTCATAGCGTAACTCTAAGGGCTTTTGCCCGGTGATTGAAGGGTCGCCGGTTCTAATCACGTACTGGTAATGGTACTATAGAGGTACTCATAAGCAAGGTACCACCCCCAAGCACTGCTCCAGGAAAGCTGCCCACTGGTCCTTCACGGATGGGACAAATGCAGAGGCCACAACTTGTTGTGGTGCACATTTTGCTGTACTGTGTTGACAATGACAAATAATTCACTTTAGGTGCCCAATGATGGTAGTGCTGGAGGTAGGATTTGAACCCATGACCTTTCAGTCCAGTGGCCAGTTTCCAACCACTAGACCACCACCCCTACATCATTCCCAGAAGTACTGCAATGGGCCATATGCGCAACATAAGTTCCGTGTTCGTTAAACTGCTGACCTCTATTCCGCTGCGACATCAATATTCAGATCCCCAATATTCCCCGATAGCGGGAAACCTCTCTGTCTGTGGTTACTTTTTACACAAATAATTTCAACAAATGGCGTTTTACAGTAGATGTCTGCAGAAGCTCCCTGCATCTCTGCATCCGATGTCCGTCGTCAAGAGCGCCAGACAGCAGACTGGACCAAGGTTTTTGGTTATACAGTATGTCTCCTCTTACACTGACACGTCTGAGGTTAAGTTGTTATCAGCTAGCTAAGTTACCTCAGGTAACGTTACCTGATTTCTGTGGGTTGATAGAAAAACATATCTCTGGTAACTTTTTGGTATTTTTTCTGATTTACGTCAATGATGTAGTTTGTCACAATCAACCAAGCAACTTTAACCATAAAAGTATGTTTGAGCTGATGTAAGAGTAGCAATATAGTAAGTTTACCTCATCAAGTTAGTCAGCTAACGCTAGCTAGTCATACCGCTGGCTAGCAAAGACTGGTATTGTTGACCGTTTGTTTCATGGGGTTTGTTCTCACCTTTGATGAACGTTGTCACTCATTTTTCACCACTATCAAACAAAGACAGGATTACTATATTTCAGCATTCTCCACATGATTATGACTTTGGGGAAAGAAAATCACAGACTTATTGTTAACTTATTAACTTAAATGAATTAACCTTTTTTAAATGTATTTTTTGCTTTGATATTATTACCTCAGACAGACTGGAGAAACCGCCGTCATTCACCAGACGTGTACCAAAGTGAAAAGCGGACATATCTAACTCTGTTTACGGCTCGAATGTTGGACGTTCCACATACGGCCCATACTGGATTGATGCATGAGTGGAAGGGATAAGCCCCTATTCCATCCTGTTCGAATTTCATCTGCGTGCCCCAAATTTACGTACTTTGTACATCTATTTACATGTATAAATTATAGAAAACATTGAACAGTATCAGACTTTCACCTGTAATATCCACCGCTTTCAGACTCTAGTGCCGGCTCTACAGCACAGTACACTGACGTCTGGGCTCCCTGCACTGCTGTCTTGGTGAAAGGCCTGACGATCTTCCACATGAATAGGAGGCCGAGGTTCATGTGTCTCTTCAGTTCAGTGCGAACAATTCCTGGGTGGACGGCATATACTGTCACTCCCGTGCCTAGGAGATGTACACAGAAGAGGACTGCAGTAAAAATCTTGTGCAACTGCAGTAAAAATCTTGTACATCATGCAAGGTGGTACATTATTAGACTGTACACTATTGTAATAACTGAAACGGATTCATCACCTCATTTGGTTTCAATCGCTTGAATGAAGTGGCCAGTAGATGGTCACTTCATTAAGAAATCCCACCAAATCAATCGATCTGCAATCACGGACTAACAGTAACTGATCGGTCTGGTCATAGGATCCCAAATAAATAAATAAATTCATATTCCAAACCGCTTAATCCCAACTGGGGTTGCGGGGGCACCCCTATCCCGGCAACTTTCAGGCGCAAGGCGGGGACCAGCCCTGGGCAGGTGCCAACACACCAGAGGGCACACACACTCTCACACCTCAAGGGGCCAATTTTAGAGTCGCCAATTAACCTATAACGCATGCCTTTGGACTGTGGGAGGAAACCGGAGCACGCGGAGGAAACCCACGCAAACACGGGGAGAGCATGCCAACTCCACACAGAAGGGCCCTACGGTCGTCCCTGGAGTTTGAACCCAGGCCTTCTCGCTGTGAGGCGGCAGCTCTAACCACTGCGCCACCATGCTGCCCCTAAATAAATGAATAAATATTTAAACACCTTCTTTAATACATTGACATTAAATAAAATCAGCATGATTAACATTTCAGAAATTGAGCTCAAAAACCAAAAATGAAGAAAGCACAAAAAGAAAAAGTACATAAAAGATAATCAGTATACATCAAAATACTTTCATAAGACATTACGCACTAAAACGAAGCAAAAAATTCAAAAATGTTTAGCAGCACATCATGCAATGGAGGCTGCTTAACAGAAATATTCTAATTTGAATTGATTTTTAGATGAGTTTCATTCATTCATTCATTATCCAAACCACTTAATCCCACCTGGGGTCGCGGGGGTGACCGGAGCCCATCCCGGGATATAAATCCATGCTACCTTGGTGTTGAGACTTCCGTTGACGGTTAGTATAATATATTGAATTCTTATTTATTGCATATTTTGACCATTTGAATATCTGCGTAAACAGTACGCGCAGGCGGAGTGCTCAGTGTAGAAATTGTATGACGCAGAATATTAATGCAGAATTTTGTAATTTTGCACTGGGAGCATTATTTGATGGTGGTCAATCAATTAATGCTACCCTTTAATTTTTTAAATAAAGTTGATATTATATACTATCAAACCAAGCTGCCAATATTCACACAATGCTCTTTGTTATCAAAAACATTAACAAACATCTCATAAAACTCTCAGAGTTATACCGTTATAACAAATGGCATCCCTAATGGGGCAGTTGGTGGCGTAACGGTAGGGTCTTCACCCCGTGAGCAGAAGGCCGCAGGTTCGAATCCAGGGCCGCTGAAGTTACCACCGAGGTACTTGTGAGCAAGATACCATCCCCAAGCACTGCTCCCTGGGCGCTTGTTAGCTGCCCACTGCTCCTTCACGGATGGGTTAAATGCAGAGGTCACATTTCGTTGTGGTGCACTGTGTGCTGTGGTGTGTTCACAATAACAAAATATTCACTCCATTTTTCAACAAGGCAGCATCAATCCTCAGAACACCCACTTCTAAATTGTGTGCCAGACCCACCTTTAAGCCTCTTCGCCAGTGAGCGGGTGCAGAGAATATTAGCCAGCTTACTCTGGCCGTATACCCTCCTGCTGTGGTAGCTCTTCTCACTGTTGATGTCGTCCAGGTTTATGGTGCCCCAGCTATGAGCCATTGAAGACAAGATGATGATTCTAGCCGGAGACGACTTTTTAAGCAAATCAATCAGCAGGAAGGTTAGCAGGAAGTGACCTAACAGAGCGCCAAGAGAGTCACTGTCAGTACTGTAAATTAGTGATGGGAATTCAGACTACTTTTAAGAGAGTCACTAAAAAGAGCCAGCTCTTTCGGCCTTCACACGGCTTCACATGGATTTTTTGTTGCTTAAATTAATTTATTACCAAAAATCATTTAAAATGATTGTAAAATGAATTACTAACGTACAAAACATACATTATATCAAATGCTAATTATTTATATGGCTTATTACACTCAACATGGAACAGAGTGCTACAAAAATACATTTTAAAGTACAAAAACAATTACCCATCTCAATTTTACAAAAAGATCCAATCTCTGATTGCATGTATAATATTTATAAACTTTTAACACTCTCTCTCTCTCAGTTTGAATAGAAAAAATAGAGAGAGAGGGGAAAAAAACAAAGCGGCTCCGGCTACCAGGCAGGATCCGGTTCTGCTCGTTCACTTCAGTTCATGAACGATGCGTAACTACTATAAATGACCAGACGCAGTGATAAAATACTCCTTCTTAATGTATTTTAAAGCTAGAAGAGCGGGAAACATATTTACCCAAGTGATTGGTTCCAAACTGCATCTCAAAGCCGTCTACTGTCTTAGAATAGGGACACATCATGATTCCGGCATTGTTTATGAGAACATGGAGCTGTTTCTCTTCTAAATGTAGAAATAAAGATGTTATGTTATTCAGTTACATCACAGGACTAAGGTTAGATGCACAAGGTGTTTATTTTTTGGGACTTGTCTCTATATGGTAGCAACCATCAAAGTTGGACTTTATTCATGCAATAATTCTGTACTCATCAAACTATCATTAAGCAGATTGACAATGTATGTTGTCCTTGTTGTTTTACCAGAATGAATAATACTCTCCCAAACTGCACATATATGACTGTTTACTCACCATTATTGATTACCTCTGCAAATGCTCTAATTGACTTTGTGTCTGCCAAATCTAGTTTTCTGATGACAATGTTCTGGTTTCCAGACTCCTCGCTGATCTCTTTCTGGGCAGCCTCGGCTTTGGCAATGTCTCGGCATGCCATGATGATCCTGGCCCCTAAGAGACATCACTGCAAAACCTCATTTTCCATGCCTGCTTCTCACTTAGATGTCATCTGATGTTTTACAGAAATGTGCAGCCATTCACTATACAGTATAATTGCGGTGACAATATGGCATGTACGTATGGCATGAATGTGATGTTTACCTCTTTTTGCTAAATCTCTGGTGGTTTCCTTTCCAATGCCAGCATTGGCTCCTGTAATAATGACCGTTTTGCCATCTAGTCTTGCACTTGAGGACCACGGGGCAAAGAAAAACGCCCTAGAACAGTAACAATTGCGAGGACCAATGATGACATTTACATAATTCCTGTAATAATGCTTGGCTATTAAAGGAATAGTTTGGTCTGAAACAACACATTTATCCACAATGTTCCATTGATAACGATTTTCTAATTGACAGTTAATGCACACAAAAATAGGGATGAGCCGAAGCACATTGTTTCACTTCCCATCCGATTCCAACACACAGCTGCCAATACTGATATAGATTCTAATACCATATCTCTTTTTATTGTAAAACTATTATTAGGGATTTAGACTTGTTTTTGGGTGAGAACTACATTTTTGACATGATGGCGTTCCACATGAGAGTTTTTTGACATGATGGCGTTCCACACAATACTGCGACAATGGCGAGTCCCGGAATTAATACTGCAAATATCAAGTAAATGGCTGTATTGTGAGTAATTAACACGTTGTGTATTTCTGTGTGAGGAAGAGACTGGGATTATTCTGTTATGCTTAAGAAAATACTTGGCTTAAATACTAACTAAAACAATATAATAATTACACCTCCATATGCATATTCTAAATTATTTACTAACTAATCTAAAATAACATCTCAAAAAATATTATTTTAAACACAGTTTTGTGACAATCCCTAATCCTGCGGCACTAAAACCATCAGGAACACAGAGACTGCGAGTGAGAGCTGGTGTTGTTAAGGAAATTAATCAGTATAATCGCGTGATTTTGGGGTTGTAGTGTGTTGTGTTGCCTGGTATATCAATACAGATAAATAAGCACAAATGTCGAACATTAAACCAGTTTCACTGCAGTGCCACTTCCTATGCATAACCAATTGTGAATGAAGCACATACCAAACCTACAATTTACAGATCGGCTCCATAGATCGACCCAATTCCACCCATACCCGATCCAGCTGTCTGTCGTTATTGAGTTCGATACGGATCCATGTATCGGATCGGAGCATCTCTACTAGAGATGTAACCGATCCGATATGTGGATGGTATCGGTCCGATAACGGCTCAAACGGCTGGGTCGGGTATCGTGGCATTGGGCCGTTCTATGGGGCCGATCTGTAAATGCGTGTACACTCAATTCGTTACGCGTGGGAAGTGGCACTGCGGTAAAGTAGTTCTGAAACGATTGTTCCAATAACTCAAATAATTCTATTACAAAAATGGTCGAGGCATTTTTTCTAGAATCAAAGCTTCATTTAATTCATTTTACTCGCTAGAGCAGCTCTGCTTGTATTTCACACGGACGCTTAATAGTGACGCACAACGTTTTCAGTGGCGCGATCGAGACGAGACCTGATCCCTCTGCATGTGAAAGTATTTGTGAGATGTTCCGTCACTAAAACAGAAGTAAATGCATAAAAACATTTTCCGACATTTTTAATGAGCGCGCGCACGAGCGCCGTTACTCGCTAAAACGCTCCAGTTCGGTCAAAATGTCCTCTTTATTACGGACACAAACCACATTTTCACTGATAAATAACCGCAATAACCAGCGTTCTACTCACAATTCTGCCCTTTATTTAGATTTTCCCATAGATTTTCCATCATTTATTCTGGAACGTGCGCCCAACACAACATTGTGACCCAGAGGATCATGGGAAATTATGTAGCTCTCTGCAAAAGCAGCTTATTTTATAGGCCAAATTGGTAAAAATGACAAACTTCAGTATTTCATTTTCAATTGATCAATTTTTTTTGTTATAGTGTTATAGTATAATCAATAAGAAAGAAGAAATATTTATACTGTATGTCTAAACGAACAATTTTTGAGAACAAATAATTTAGCATATACATGTGTGTAATTATTACATTGTTTTAGTAGGAAAACAGTATTTAAATTTAGCATTTCCTTAAGCATAACAATAATCTCAGTCATGTATTCAGACATTTTAAAGCATTATTTTATGTTTAAAAAAGACTGTGACTATCGGATTTGTATCGGTATCGGCAGATATCCAAATTTACAATATCGGTATCAGTATCGGACAAAGAAAAGTGGTATCGGACCATCTCTAATCTCTACAAATAAGCCCAAGTAAGTCAGAGACGATGGAGCTTAACATGGCTTTGGTATAGGTTTGTAAAAATACTTTGCATGAAGCAACATTCATTGATGTTTATGCTTTTTACAGCTTGGACAATAGGCATGTTTTGAGTGTTTAGAAAATCTCCAGGAAGTTAAAAATGTGGCAAAAATTGATTTTAGGCAGAACTATCCTTTTAAAATATTTTAAAATATTTTAGATGATTGCAAGATGACAGAAGCAGAACAACAACAACAAAAACGTTTGCAAAGAACGAATAAAGCTATGGTAATTTTCAGCACTTTGGAGAGGTTAGTGTGCTGTCTAAGCAAGTCCATGTACTGTAGCATTTAGAGCATAAATAATGTGGATAATGGTGTTGTGAGGTTATACGCTCATAATAATTCTTTTCTACTGTTAGCTAACAAATGTAACATGCTACTGAATTTCTGTCCACAGAATACGATTGTGTGCAAAAGAAGTTTACCTTAGAGTGTATATGTTGGCCATCATCCTCCTGCGGCAAAAGAATGCTTCGAAAATGGTCACATGGTTGTCTTGGTCAATGGAGCACAAAGGACCTAGCAGCAATATGAGCTGCTGTGTGTTGGTCTGGATTAGTATAATAATCCCAGCTAATCGGCGAGAGTTTAAACCACTGCTGCATTGTTCAATAAACTAGTGTGCATTCTGAAGTGAGCTTGCATCTCTCTCTCTCTCTCTCTCTCCTTCCTACTTCTTTACCCTCCTATTCCAGGAACTATGGACGCCAGGCGCCAACACACCACAGGGCGCACACACACACACACTTTACGAGGCCAATTTAGAATTGCCAATTAACCTACAGTATAGTGCATGCTTTTCGGCTGTGGGAGGAAACTGGAGCCCCCGGCGGAAACCCATGCGAACACAGGAAGAGCATGCAAGCTCCTCACAGAAAGGCCCAGGACCTTCTCACTGTGATGAGGCAGCACTGACCACTGTGCCACCGTCCCGCCCGTCTACTGTTTAATCATTTCTTATTTCCTTTGCCTATTGTTATTTTATGGCTGTTCATTTACCGTACTCAATCTTGCTTTTTTGTTATACTCTGCATTTGAACTATACTTTAAATTCAGACTAGACATTAAATATCTTTTAAAAAATCAATACAGATTTTATGGATGTCTTGCTCTGCATTTGCATGTACTGTACATTGCCTCGTCAGTGAGGTTTGTTATGAGCATTTGTAAATATTGCCAGTGCACTAATATAGTTTTTCATATCTTTTACACTTGCAATTTGGCCCTGACATGCTTTTTTCCCTTATGATGATTTTTCATTTTAAAGTAATTTTTACATATTTTACGTTCTCTCTTTTTTTTTTGGATTTCTGCTTCGATTTTCTCTAATTGCCAGTGTTTTTACTTTTTGTGTGCCCCTGTTTTACAATTTTTCCATTAAGTTTTGTCTGATTGCTTTTTATTACTCAAACTATTAATATTGTTAATAAGTCTCTAGAAAAGATAGAATTGGTTGGAAATGGTCAAAATATGCATTTGTTCTGCCATCTAGTGGTGAAACTGTGCCTAGCACCAGGACAGCAAGTGTCCACTCCTCACTTTCTTTCTTCTTCTTTGTGTTAATCAGTTTGTGATCTGGGTTCAGTGATTTTCCCTTAATTCTGTTCAGAATATGCACTACTACACCTTACATAGTTCTGTTCTGCCTTATTGTCTCAACACTGTTTGCATCAGAGGAAATTACAGCAGTTGCTCAGCTTACTCTCAACAATCCGTCTTCATGGCCTGCTGATCGCTTTATCCCTTTTGATGAAACGTAACAGGCTTGGCAAAAAGGTAAGGTCAAATATTGCACTTACTTTTCATAACGGGTAAAGTTCACTTGAGTAGGAATTCTTATGTCCTTTCTTATCAGAACTTAGGGCAATATCATTTTACTGTTACTATGCCATAGACCCAGTAAGTTAACTAGCTCAAGAGTTATTCTGTTTTGCTGTCTTCATTTATTCTGCTATATTTGACACAAAGAAACAAACTTACCTCTATAGTTTATTTTTAATGACTTTTTTTCTACAGGGAAGTTACCTAATAAATTCTGCTGTGAAATCCAGCAAATACCTTTCCGTCTTTACTAACCAGGTTCCCTGATAAATCTTTAATCCACAATGTTACAGAGGTCACGGAGGTGCTGCTTCCAACCTGTAGAGGCTGGCAGAGAAACTTTACGCTGGAATGTCATGTCACTCACTGTCTCTCCTCTTGTTTTCTGGACAGATAAACAATAGGCGGCACTCTGATAACTCAATTTACTTTTTTTAAGGAAGGATTTGGGAAGAATTTCAATTATGAACTGGTGAGTATACTATTGTATCTAACTTATCTTCATGTTGGTCTATAATTTAAAATTTTACCTATATTATTTTAACAATGCAGTTATCTCCTGTGCCTTGAAAAAAATCTGTAGAATATCGCAAAGTTGAAACATTGGCAGGAAAATCAAAGCAGACACAATAACGCTAAAGCATAGGAATGCCAATGTAATATTTTATACCTATCAGTGTGAAATGACCTTTACGATGGTTTCGTGTTATGTATTATACAGGATCTTGCCTTTAAATTTATTTCAGGAATTCAACAACAATGTGCCCTTGCCTGATAAGACACAACTTTTGCAACTTCTGCTTTACTTGTTATTTCCTCCATTAACGACAAGTTGAGCTTTCGCAAATTCTCTTCAGCAAACTCACTGCAAACAAAAGTGTTTAATCATGTTTTCCTCGGGATTTAGGAGACACCCACATATATATAATGACAGTATATAATGACAGTATAATGTGGTTTAAGTTCCTCTAACACAATCAACATTATAATACCATAATAATCTTTATTAAGCAAATGTGCTCACATTTAGAATCATCCATCTATTTAACAGTTTCACTAGTGGCTGTTGCAAGATGCATTTTTCAGTTCCAATATATCCAGCACTTCTTCATAGATTTCTTCACCTTTGCTTTGAAGATTTTATTTCTCAGTAAACATTTTACTTGATGCCCTTTTGTTCAAGTTGGTCCTAAAATGCTGATTTGTTCGGGCTTAAACCTAGCTATTTTGCCTTTAACTTGCCCCATGTAACTTTATATTAAATATTATACTATATAAAATTATTGCTGGATAATCTTTAAAATTATTATACAATTTTATTGTACTGTTGTCTAATAATCATCAGATTATTGGTTTCTCCATATTAAACATCAACTCAGATCGATTCAGATTGAAGTAGATGTTCAGTTTGGCATTATAAAAGTCAGAGATAATCCTGTGCGTCAAATTACACAATATTATGTAATCTTTAAGCCTTTTATTAACTTGAGATAATCAGATAATAAAACATATTTGTGACCTCTACGCTGTAAATATTTCTCTGTTACTAAAAGGACCGGCAATCAGGTTCAGAGGAAGATGAAGATTTGTGGAATTTCTTATGCAGAGCAAACTGCATTTCCCAACAACATGGACTGGAGCAACCTGGGGTTAAAGGTCCGCTTAGTGGTGGTAGTTCTGCAGTTAGGACAGCGCAAGAGCCATGACCACTTGGTTCATAATCACGGGGCAGTTGGTGGCGTGATGGTAGGGTGTTTCTGCGGTAAGGTCAAGTTACCACTGATGTACTCATGAGAAAGGTACCGTCCCCAGGCGCTGCCATTGTTAACTGCCCACTGCTCCTTCACGGATGGGTCAAATGCAGAGGTCACATTTTGTTGTGGTGCACCGTGTGGTGTGTTCACAAAGACAAAATAACCACTCCCTATTACTAAGTATCTTACTAATAGGCTGCCACCGCCATGCTTCTTATTTATAATCATTTACTGCATGCTACAGTTTTTATAAACTACAGCCAAAATCAGTAATATATTACATTTAATCGACTTGAGTAAGTTAAACGTGTTTACTCTATAATTACACTGCAATGCCTTCTTTCAGGACAACGCCTGAAGCCACCAGTGCCACAAACGAGACCACCATCCTCCCGCTTGACTACAGGGTGGGACTCGTTTTTCTCTACATGGTTGTCTTCATTGGAGGGGTTGTGGGTCTGGGACTGATGTGCACCATCTTGAGGTCCAACATGCTGTCCATCACAACCGTGTCGGTGATCAACCTGATGGTAGTTCACAGCCTCTTTCTACTCACCGTGCCCTTTCGCATCTACTACTACGTTTCCGCCTACTGGGTCTTGGGACGGGATTTCTGCAAGCTGGTAAGCGGCATGATCCACGCTCACATGTACCTGGCCTTCATCTTTTACATTGTCATTCTGACTGCGCGCTTCCTCACCTACTTCGAATGGGGATACCGGCTGGAGTTCTACCGCGCATTGCATGCAGTCATCGCCAGCGTGACTGTCTGGGCTATCATTCTGGGCTCCGCCCTCCCAGCCACGGTGGTGACGTACGGTTCAGGAATGGGAGCTCGAGGTGACACAGTGTGCTTCGACTTTGGAGGGGCTCTCCACAACACTGGCGTGCAAGTGCTGAACTACATCATCTGTGCTGTGGTGCTGCTGATCTGGACGGCTTTAGCCTCCTGCCAGCTGTACACCCTGTGGAGGGTGCACCGGAAACACGGGCCGGCCTCGTTTGCCCATCAAGAATTCTGGGCTCAGATCAAAAGCTTCTGTTTCGTGCTTGTCATGTTTTTCAGCCTGGTACCTTACCACGCGTTCAGGATATACTATGTGAGCAGCTACCAAGACGAGCTGGAGCGAGTCAACGAGGTGTTTCTGGCTTTCACCGCTTTCAGCTGCTACGACATGCTCATGTTCGCCGGAAGGGACGTGTGGAGGCCCATTTACACAAAGTGCTGCATTTCGATTGGGAAACGGTGATCACCAAGATATAACCAACTGAGATTTTTTTTTTTTTTACTTTTAATGAACACACGGAAAAAAGATGTTTACTAACGACAAAAGGCCTGACTTGACCTATCCTGAACAAACTGAGCCCCTGCTTCACATAACACTTGAAGAGGAGAGTCATTAAGCTAATTGCTAAAGCCAATTGTGACTCAGCACACAGAAAAGTAATAATTTAAGTCATTTGGTGTGTATTTAAGAAAGTGATCTTTATATTTTAAAGCTGAATTCGATGTTGGACTCCAGTTGGTATATCCAGTTGTCAATGTGCACTGCAGTCATTTGGAAATTTGTTCATCTTTCCATCCAAACATCTTTTAAAATGAGGTAAATACAATATTTTAAAAAGAAACATGAACAATGTTTACTAAATTTGCTATTCACCAACATATTTCTTTAAACTGAATAAGTAATGAAAAATGCATTTTATTTTCATTTGACCTCCCAAATTTTAGAATGTATTTTCCCAATTTCCGTGGTGTTTTGCACAATTTTACATCAAAGCAGCAAACTTAGTTGGGGTCGTTGTTTATGATGTACTGTTTACAGTTTTAATTCCTTAAATGTGAAATGACAGTGTTAAACTGTGGCACACTGCAGATCCATTTCAAAAATACTGCAATATCATTTTGTAATGGAAAACCTACAATAATTGTCTCCAATATTTTGGACTTTGTTAAACCTTTAGGAGCTGGAGAACTAATTAGAATAGATTAACCTCTTCATATTGTGTGAATGTATTTTAAATATTAAGTTATTTATGTTAATTTTATAACCTCTTTCTCATTCTCTAATATCATACATGAATAGATTTCTTCAACTTTAACTTTTATGTTATTGTCCAGAAGTCAGAAATCAAATGTAAATTTTATGTGCACTAGATATATTGTAAATATTCTTTTGTTCAGATGACAAAATATCTTTTGTGTTCTTTGCATGCTGTAAAAAGAAGTCTATCTCTTGCATTAAGAGTTGTTAATAACTAGCAGAAGAGAATAACTGAGAAAGGAATTTGTAAACCGGGTTTACCTGTCACGTCTGCTGGCGTTAAGCAGGTGAGGTAGGTATATTCGCAAGACATACAAACTTTTATTAGAACTTTAAGATGGCATGAGGGCGAAAACCAGCAAACAACAAACTTTTCAAACTCTTCAAACTCTAAACACAGAATGCCAGATGTGTGGAAGGTATGGCAGGACTATAAATAACCGGAAATCAAAGCGAGACAGGTTCAAACAAAGTGAGTGATTATTTGTCATTGTGAACACACCACAGCACAGCACAACCAAATGTGACCTCTACATTTGACCCATCCGTGAAGGAGCAGCGGGCAGCTAACAAGCGCCCGGGGAGCAGTGCTTGGGGACGGTACCTTGCTCATGAGTACCTCAGTGGTAACTTTACCAGCCCTGGATTCCAACCTGCGACTTTCTGATCACGGGACGAACACCCTACCGTTACGCCACCAACCCCCACAAAAATGCAGAGGCCAAAAGAAATAACCAAACGCTGAGCGAATAATTAGACCCTAAATCATATAGCATAGCATAAATCATATGAACTAATTGAACTAACATCTGATTAATCCAAGTTAATAAAAACGGCAGGAAGAACTGACAACAATAAGACAAACGACAAAGGTGCAGAAGTGACCCCCAGTGGCAAAATGTCCGGGGGAAGCCATGACCTTATCGAAGGCCTTCTCAAAATACTTCCTCTGCTCACATGAAGAACAGAATAAAGAAAGTGTCGTTTTTCACACAATTTGCATTGTACAGTTCTCACACAGTAATACGCTGAGGGTTTGCTTTGATTACCGCTCGTTCTTTGGTGCGACCTTGAGTTTTAGAACATGCTATTAAGCAAGGCACCACAAATTAATCTTATCCCTGTGTTGTGTCCATTATAAACCTGCCATGTACTTTTCTAATTAGCTCAGGGCCACCTTGTAGGAATAATTGCTGAAATTACCTGGGTAATACAAAATAACGGCTGAACTTCGAACATGAACTATTACACATTTACAAGCATCAAGACTTAGTAAATGACAGAGTGATTGGAATGGTTTAGCTAATTCTTCATTCCTGATTCTTCTTTATTCCTGAACATCAATGATGCCACTCTTCAGTGGAGTGGATGTTTACTTACCTTACTAACATTTGTGGTCAGACAGCCTTGTAGCATGAACATAGATTGATTAGTTGAGTGATTATCAAAAAATAATATATCTATTCCAATGAAGTAGCAGTACCCTAATGAAAGCATAGCGTAATATTTACGTGTTTGAAATGAATTCTCAAAATGTAAAACTTGACATTCCAAATTCATTATAAATTCTTCAATTTTGGTTTGGGGCATTTCACTGAACACTGGTTTGTGTTTTGTGAATGTACATTATGCATTCTCTGCAGGAGTTCTGTTGATTGTTGACGCAATGCATATACTGTATATTTTAAGACTGTTTAATTATTTTATTTTATTTCAAGCAACTCTCCACCTGAATAAACCTTCCCTGTCATCCTTTTGCAAGTGTGTTGCTATTCATTGCCAGAGACCACAAAACTACATACGAAATTGAAAACAAAATTGCAGTTTGAAAACAACAGGCACTAAATTAACTTCAGGAACAAGAAAAAATCCAGGAACTATACAGCTCGGGATTTAAGAATCAGGAACTATATGCATGAACAATACAAGATAGCCATGTTAAGAACACTTAGCTAATATGGGGCAGTGATGGCTCAGTGGATTTAAGAGCTGTGCTGAAGGCCTGGGTCAATGACCAGGGGATTGTGTTTGAATGACCAGATGAGAATTAATGAAAAAGGGCTTGGCTGGCGTCACAGTCCTGTCCTAACACAGATGAGCCCTTGAGCAATACTCTTAACCCTTACCTGGATCGAGGAAACTATATAAACTGTTAAGCATTAGCTTTAACGCTGACTTCCTCCAGTAAGATTTTTCCTGTAAGCAGGGAATGAGATGCAAAGGCAACATAACCATTATATTACCACTGTCGGTGGAAGTCCATTTTTGGTCATTTTAATTTTAATTCTATTGGTCAGTCTTCACGTTGGCCTGACAGTTTTTGAAATATTTAACCAATGAAAAGTGTTGAAAATGGCTTGTTCATATATTTAAATACAGTGTTCGTATATTTAGAATATACATCTTTTTTATTTTTAATTTCCTGAAAAATAACCGTTTTGGGCATTAAGAGGTTTTCGCCCGACAGTAACAATATGCAACAAAAACATTACATGGGGTTTTTAAGATTCATGATCCTTCATTGCCATACACAAAGTTATACAAGCACAAGATGTAGTGAAATGTTCCCTGATTGTTCCTAGGAGAAATTAAATGCAAATTGAAACAGAAATGGGAAATTAACAGCAGATCCATAATGCTTACAAGAGCTAACTTCAAAGAATCCTAAAAAGAGATTTATACTATAAACAGTACCTGTACGTATGCATATTACGGTAAAACTATGTAGTGTGACTTTTTTGTGAAAGGGACAAATAAGTCTTAACTCACAGGTGGGTGAGTTCATATGAGTCAGTCTGTGTTATTAAGAACAGTGGCATGTTCTGGTTAAGAAATCTAACGTATTTTCAGATTCTTCTATAATTGTCAACATCTAAATAGCAGTTGTAATGACACTACCATCCTTGTCTGCCTCGTGGTGGTGTTCTACTGCCGCAGATGTGTGGACTACACAATAGGATGAGCAAAACTGAGTCATTTCTGTCACTATTGTTGCAAATGATCCTTGCTGGATGCCAGCCATTGCATACACATGTGCTTACAGCAAGTGATGGCTTATTTTTTCTGCACTGCCACATGTAACTAGACAGTGTACAACGGTAAATCCTTCTGACGTGATGCCTGCGGACCTGTTCAGCATAACATCACCCTGATTCCACCCGTACAGTTATTCGTCAGGTTAATATTGCTTAGAGAAGAGGGGCGGGACTGGAACGGGGGTGGGGTGTGGTGGTATGGGCAGGGGGCTAAACCCAGGCTTTTCATCCGTTAATCTTCCCTCCAAGGTCAAAGAGTGGAAAAGTCTCTGCGTGTGCAGTCCACAGAGAGGGGGCATTGATCCAGAGCGGAAGTCCGAGGCCCAGACAGAGCGGAATATCGGGGTGGCTGAAGCAGGAACGCGGCTCTGGGGTGGATTAAGGCTGTTTTCATGAGTCTGTTTGCAGCTCATATGACATCATTCGTGCTTTCTGAATGAGACTGAATACGGTTAACAGTGGTTCTGGTTTCACTTAGATTTTTGTGTGTTTGTTATTTATTTCACCATATGTGTATAGGTTTTTCCAGTGTTGTTCACCCCTAATATATATAATTTAAGGTTGCATGATGCAAGGGACATAAAGTGCAATAGCATATAGTTGGAATAGCTGTAAGTCATTCAATTGAATTGGGATGGAAAGAGAGAGATTGACATAATCCAGACGTTTCGGTGAGAGTGAATAAATTATATATGTATATAATTTAGGCCTGCATAATACAAGAAAAAATTTCTGTGATTTAGGATGGAATAAAAAAAAACCAAACCAATTTATGATTTATGCATTTCTGTGTGTTTATGCATGCATACACATATGTATTAGAGGGACAGACAAAGACAAAGAGAGAAAAAGAGCAAGAGGGCTTACTCGACTGGAGCTGTAACTGCTTGCAAGGTTGACATCATCCATGTTTTTTGAATGAGACTGAATTTAACAGTGGTGCTCTGCACTCTCTTTTTAACTTGTATCTGGTTTCAGTGGGACTCTCTTTTTTTACTCGTTTGCGTCAGTTTGTTACCCTTTTTGCCATATGTTTATAGCTTTATATGCTTACATACTGAGCCACCCATTATTTCTATTCTGCTTCCAAAATGCCAGATTTCTCATGATTGACTGTAGTTTTTTTGTTTGTTTGTTTTTTTGGGGGAAGTTTCAGTTTGTTTGTTTGTTTGTTTGTCAGTTGGTGGCGTAACGGTAGGGTGTAGGATGTTCGCCCCGTGATCAGAAGGTCGCAGGTTCGAATCCAGGGCCGGTAAAGTTAACACTGAGGTACTCATGAGCAAGGTACCGTGGCGCTTGTTAGCTGCCCATTGCTCCTTCACGGATGGGTCAAATGCAGTGGTCACATTTGGTTGTGGTGCACTGTGTGCTGTGCTGTGGTGCGGTCACAATGACAAATAATCACTCACTTTCACTGATAGTCTTGCGGAAGAGTCAAGTCTCTGGACTTTTACACGGTACCATATATATGACCTATGCATGCAAACTACAAGGTAATGAGTATGAGTACTGACCCTTACGTATGTAAATAATATATAATAAGAAAAGAATGAGAGGTGACAGTGGCCGCTCTACCGCCCCGTATTGACGACTCCAGGCGCCGCTTCCCGAGACCAACACCTCGCTAATGGAGGCGGCCCCTGGGGACGAGCGCTGCGCTTCCACACATCACCAGCAGATGTCGCCGCCGCGCGCCCCGCCGCCACTGCAGCAGCACGGCGCCGCGCACCGAGAGGCATGTTAGAGGAGAGAGCAGGCGCCGCTCTCTTCCCTGACGGCTCTCCGCCGAGCTTGGGTTTTTTTTTTAATTTACGGATGCTGTCTTTACCCCGTCCGCATCTCATCACAGGTCTGTTTTTCGGCACCAACCGCGAGGGATGCTCGTTGTGCCCGAGTCGGTGTGAATAATCGTCGGCGGTGATCGGATCGGCTCGGATCGGATCGTTCCTCCTGGACGTTATTCGGTAAGAGCGATGGGCGCAATGTCATTCCAGCCGCCGCTCCAGCTGACACATTCCACACCTACACTGCAATATCAGCTCAGGCCATCGAATTCGCACGGCGATGCTGACCGGTGTTTGAGATGCTGAGACGGTCCTTCCTTCTTATTTGCTCTCTTTCTTTAATGCACGCGTCTTTGTACGCGGTGCGCATAACGCGCATCAACGCTCCGTTTCTGTAATATTTATTGGATGCGCGCTGTTGTAGGAGCGCCGTCTGTGAACTGAAAATGGAATCCATTAGAGACTGATTCTCCATCCCAGGCGCTTGTGAGTGTGGGGGGTGTTTGCGTCGAGGAGGATGGGGGAAAAAAAGAGGAATTACTTGCCTATTGACCTAAATTTCAGATGCTGTGTTTATAAGATTACGTTACACGTCGGACTTTACAATTGGCCGCCGGTCGTAACGCATTCTGGCCTTAGATGGATAGATATAGATAATTTTACATTGAGGATGCTCTATAATCGTTTAGACCACAATGGGGTCAGTAAATGAGAAATAGCCCACAACGCGAATGGAGGGGTCACGATGCTTCAAACAATGGCCGGCTTAATAAATAAATAGCTATTGTTTGTGTAAATGTAGCTCTGTGCTCTCATCTTTATTGGTGCATGCATAAGAGAACATGAGACTGAACCAGTAGCTTTCTTACTAATGAGGCCATGATTCTGTTTGCTCTGTGAAAGGTCATGTTTATTCATACCCTGTCAAATCACACAAAACCTACACATTCTGATCTCAATTTGATATGATATTAAGCATAAAATCTCAGTATACTATGCACAGATCTTCCCGGCTTGACGACTGACAATGGCAAAATGCACATATACTGTATGTCTGCTGCATGTTAACAATGCAATCCACGGCTTAATAATGCCGAACCTGTCCGCTCTTACTTTTTTCTCATCTGCCACTATGAAAGGCTTCTGTTTCAAGCTGATTATAATGATTTGCTGGCTGGGGCTGGGGGGTGGGCTTCGCTATGTCGTTAACCTCTTTAATAGGTCACGGTGAATTGAGGGAAATGAATGATCTTCTGTCGTAAATTACGAGGCGGCTTGTGCGAAGCTTATGTTGATGGGGAATTGCAACTGTTTGTTCTGGTGATGGCTTTGTGTTCGTGTGGTGCGATGTGTGTCTCTGTGAAGTACGTCTACCAGCACTCGAGGCTCACCAGCTTCTGGGTTTAATGAGACCAGTCAGGCTGAGCTCTCAGAGTTTGGTTCTATCATGTGGAATTATGCCTGGCACGTAGGTGTAGGTCACTGTGATTATCTGCATCAGAATGGAATCTTACACAAATGTTGCACAGATTTGTTTCTTTCTCACCTAAACTCTTTCGTCCTTCTGAACGAACATTTTGCTCTCTGTTATTGGCTATATTTGAAGCTAATTTGCTCCTTAAGCAAAAACTACAGTTTTTCCTCATGATTCCAATTAAGGATTTCTATGTGCAATATAGACTTCAAGTGGATTTATAGGGGTGACGGCGGCCTAGTGGTAGGATTTTCTCTGCCAGACCAAGAGGTCATGGATATATCTTTTTTCGAGTACCCTTGTGGTCCCGAGCAAGGCCCTTAACCCCAAGTCGCTCCAAGGAGGCTCTTGATAAATGCCATCTGATAAATGAAGTGTCTGATAAATGCCATAAATGTAAATGCAGTAATTACATATCATGGCAGGCTGGCGTTCACATTTAGATTAGATTTGACTGGATGTTCACTTTTGATGTGAAAGATACATATATTTTCAGATAATATTTTATTTTACTCAAACATCTCCACCTCCCTGTTCTGCCATGAAGGACATGTTTAAGTTGAATTGACTTGACAGAGTCCTGTTTTACAGCCATCGTAACACTAGACTGCAGCTGGGTATTTGGGCAGAATCCTCTACAGGGAGACTGATATCATGACCGGCTGCAGTAGATGGAGGATAATGGACACAGTCTCAGGTCATCAATTCCTCAGACTGGGAGGAAAAAATCCAAATGTTTCAGAGTGGTATTATTATCATGAATTATTGAAATGGTGCATTTGCACCAAATGCACTGCATTAGTGTTGGTGATAGAAATTCCTTTCCCCAATAATTTGTTATTTTTTGGAATTGTTTTATTCTATCATTGTCCAAAAATAGCAGATTCCTTTTAAGTTTTGCATGAGTGTTGAGGCTTATAATGTTATACAAAATATCCTTACCTTATGATTACCTGCTATGATAATTATTTTTGGGAGCATTAGAGGGGCTGAAAAAGTGTCTTAAAAATTATATTATAAATATTATATTTAAAAAATTCTGGATTCTGGAATATTTGCATTATTTGCAGGATTTGCTTTTTCCACATGAAAGGAAAATATATTGCTGCTATATATTTTAACCTGTGATGGTATCTAATCTGTTATTTTCTCCGTAGTTGAAGTTTAAAGTTGACAGGTGAGGTTTCAAGGGAATGTAAAGATGTATGATAAAAAATGGCATTGCATTTTTTTCCACTGATAGAAATACAGTTTTGCTTTTTTACTAAATCATTTAAGTAGCTCTATAAATACATTATTCATGCTTGAATTGTGTGATTTTGTAGGAGAGTGCAACAAAATAACTGACAAGTAGATTTTTATTCTAAAGATGTTTTTGAGTGCAAATCATTTTCTCTCTAATTTTATCCAAATTGAAGTAAATGGTGTCTTATCAGGCAGTCTTCTCTTGTAGATTAGCTGTGGGAGTTTTTCTTTTGGATCATACAACAAAGTCAAACAGAGTTATTATATTATAGGGATTAATATCAGATTAGATTTACATTTATGGGGCAGTTGGTAGCGTAATAGTGCCTAGCTCTGGGGAGCGCCGGTTCAAGTCCCCGTCCGGTAAAGCTAGCACTGATGTACTCATGAGCAAGGTACCATCTCTAGGCACTGGATGGGTCAAATGCAGAGGTCATATTTCGTTGTGGTCACTCACTTAAATTCACTTAAATGTTATAAGTGAGATATTATTTGTCATTGTAAACACAGCACGACAAAGCACACCACAACCAAATGTTACAACTGCTTTTAACCCATCTGGTTATGATCCGTGGGCAGCTGACCTGGGTAGTAGTGCTTGGGGATGGTACCTTGCTCAACAGTCACTCTGTGGTACCTTACCTATAATGAGAGCCACTCCCTAACCCTTACATTGCCATTGTGCAACTCAACATTTGGTACAATGGTGCACCAGACATTTTATAACATTTTTCACCTTCACCAAATCTGAATGATGTCACGGCAACCGGTTCCTGCCAGATTAGCAATAAGGTAGTAATTATGGTCTTCTTTAAAAGTAAAGACTAAAAATCTTTTATAACCCTAGAGAGCCTGGTTCTGCATTTGACGGCTTATTTCAAAGCAGGCCTGCTGGTTCAAAAGACAGAGAGAGATTTTCGGGACAAACGGCTCCTGTGCGTTAGGAATAATATTGGGAACGGCCTCTTGATGAAGTGGGAGAAAAAGCGAACTATGAAATGGTTTGCAGTGCGATCAAAGTTTCGTGATAGAGATAGAAGTCTTAGTGGAAATGGGCCCTTTGATCAATAAAGACTTGAATCCAGTCAGTTGGTGGTGACTTCAAATTCCTCTCCTCATTACGGTTTTGTGGAAAAAATGCTGGCAGTGACCGTGATGGCTGTCATTGTTGTCAGCACAGTCGATTCCACAGACAGCAGATTGTCAATTATGGCTGGCATGAGTGTAATGACACTGCAGTTCCTGGAAATTTGTGAAACTCTTCCCAGCGTTTGGCGCCAAGTGGACCTTGAAAGGTGATGATCACTTCCAAAGCTCGATAGTTATAACTTGTGGCCATCCACGGCAAAGCACTTGAAATGAAAATTATATGTAAAAAAGAAAAGAACAACGATGGACACTTGCTGCCACGATTGGTTAGAACGGCTAATTGTACTGGCAATTTGGCCGAGCTTCAGACGACTACTGTCAGAGACGACATGGTGATTTGCAAAACGGAATTCAGCCACCACCCTCTTGTTTGTTAAACTGCCAGGAATGGCCTCTGGGACTGTGGGATGCCTTCCCTCTGCTTGGTAATCTCTATTTCCCTGAACTTGTGCTCGATCAAGTGAGCGAGAGAGTGAGTGAGGTCTGTTACTCTTGCTTGATCAATGTAGTGTGGACAGTGGTGGAAAAGTCCAACTGGGAAAGAGCAAAGAATTTCCCAATAACTATACTCTCAAACCAGCACTTTTAACTGGCTCAGACGTATAGTGTGATAGTTTATAGTTATAGTTCAAAATTAGGGAGAATATTGTTGAAATGTTGCATTTGTGTATTGATTTTGTTCAATATATGTGGACCAATATCTAATATATGACCCGATCTGCCGTAATGAGTCGGAAGTCGGCATTCTATTTATTGAGATACGGGCCGATTATGTTGACAAACGTCAAAAACATAGATTTTTCTTTTGTGGTCTTATATGAAAGAAAAGGTCTTCAAAATTAATCTGGTCTCCAAAAAAGAAAAATCGCTATTGTTGTGATGTTTTTCAACATAATCGGCCCATATATAAATAAATAGAACGCCCACTTCCGACTCATTACGGCAGATCAGGTCACATATATAAAAGGCCTAAGTGTACGTATGTACGTATGTGTCCCTCAGTCCTACTGGTGCCCATCAATCACGTGTGACCAATCAAAAGTCTCATACAAGGGAGCCGTTATTTTCGTACAAGGGGCGAAATGCAGGAAGAGGCATCCCGTCATCGGCTTATCGTACGAGGTAAAATAAGATTTTTACAGCACTTCCCGACAATACTAAACGAGTTATCGTAAACCTTAAATTTCATTTAAATGATTATTTTTCCCTTAAGGACGCTGCTCACTCACACCACACATTTGGAGATATTGCCGTACACAATACAATTATGCCTCGCAAAAGACCACTAGATGAAGCTGAAATGTGTGAAAGGAAACGTCAACGAAACAAAGATGCCCGCAGTCGACGAGGAAGCGAAACACAGGAGGAGGCATCTCGTCGACGCAAAATATGAAACCAACAACTTCGTTCTCAGTAAAAGGCAATTCCCAGTCAAGTTAGCTTTTGCCATGGCCATCAACAAATCTCAGGGACAGACACTGGATAAGGTCAGCATTTATCTGCCACAACCCGTATTTAGCCACGGACAATTATATGTTGCATTCTCCTGTGTACGCAGGTCAGCAGATGTAAAGGTCCATGTAGTGGATGGGGCTGAACAAGGGAAACTGCTTAATAACAGCTCCGCCTGCTTCACCACAAATGTTGTGTACAAGGAAATCTATGACATTTAGGTGCTGATATCATATTTTCATGAAAATAAAAACCAAACATTGATTTCAATTTAACTATTTACTTTCTTCATTACTTTTTGGCTATTTCGCCATTATTTTTGCCTGCTGTAGCAGGCTTTTCGACTAGTTTGAAAATAAATTAACTATCCTTATTAGTCAGAATTTGTGTCTTGTGCCTCAGAACAACTTCTTCATCATTCTTTAATGACAGAACATACAAAGTGAAAGTGAGTGATTATTTATCACTTTGAACACACCACAGACCAGCACACAGTGCACCACAATGAAATGTGACCTCTGTGTCTAACCCGTCCATGAAGGAGCAGTGGGCAGCTAACAAGGGCAGCGCCCGGGGGAGCAGTGCTTGGGGACGGTTCTTTGCTCATGAGTACCTCAGTGGTAACTGGACTCCAACCTGTGACCTTTTGAGCACGTGGCGAACACCCTACCGTTACACCACCAAATGCAACAAAACATTCTCCTAAACAGCATTCTGTTGCATTTGATGTGCTGAAGATCTGCGTCTGACACTTCAGTAGACTATTTATTTAAGAGAGTGAGTGATTATTTTGTCAGTGTGAACATACCACAGCATGGCACAGCACACAGCGCACCCTAACGAGCATTCGACGGCTATTTTTGCAGCGCCCGGGAAACAGTGCTTTAGGACGGTATCTTACTCCTGAGCACTTCAGTGGTACCTTTACTGGTTTGGGACTTGAACTGGCCATCCTTCTGATCATGGGGCCAACTCACTAACTGTTACGCTACCAACTTCCCTGACCTCTGCATTTGACCCATCCGTGAAGGAGCAGGGGGCAGCTTTTTGCCAGTGCCCGGGGAGCAGTGCCTGGGCACGATACCTTGCTTCTAAGTACCCAAAGTGGTACCATTACTGGCCCAGGTCTTGAACTGGTGACCCTTTAGATCACAGGGCCTACACCTTAACCGTTATGCTACCAACTGCACCAACTTAATTGCATAGCACTTTGTTGGTGCCTCATGCTACATTGTCAATCTGCCGTCCACAGTGCGGAACCCATCATGCATCACAATTTTTGGACCCCAAGATCAAATCACTCTTGTCACAAACAAACCTCTCCAGAGTTCGATTGGAAACGGAGGCCATCTCCTCTAGACGGTCTTGGATCAGTGGGTTTGGGTGTTGATTGGTTGTGTGGTGGACTCAGGTTTGAGGGTGTTTTTTATTTACCTTTATGACTAATCTGATGATGTTTCTTAAGGGTTCACAAACTTCCAAGCACCAGCGTAGGTGTGAAAACAACTTTAAACGGGCCAAAAAGCACAAAAGATCCACGTCCTGCGCAGATGGAACATTGCCTTCAGAGATATGTTTATACCTGAATGCTTGAATTGTAAAGACACAGAATCGGGAGAGACAAGCTGTGCTCAATGAGCATTTGCACTCATGGAGAAAACCACTGACACATAAAATGGGAAATATGAGAGACATCAGGACTCGTGCCTTCTATTTATAGACTCACAAGACCAAATGACTTCATCGGGCTGGTTGCTTCTTTTTTCTCTCCCCTATGATTATGAGGCGACATTCTGTAAAAGTCAGAATTCGAATTTGAAATCCCCATTATTTCATGTGTCCAGGGTGACGGATATTTCAAACGATAAAAGGATGGATGAGCGATGAGGCAAATTTTGAAATGAAATTCAAATTTCCTGCTGCTTATGTGGATAGATATGAGTCACCCCCATTTATGTATTTCAAGGGGATTATCAAATTTACCCTGCTTGAGAGAGAGAGAGAGGGTGGGAGAGAGAATGCTCTAGGGCATGGCATATTCAGTGCTAACACTGAAGAAAACTGAGAGCAAAGGATGATACAGGTGAGCATGAGCCATAAGTATACTATTTAATGTGGAATCAGTTAGTCTTCTGCAGTCGCATCAATGACCGAAAGTCCTGTGTATTTAATTACATATATATTTAACCATTTTAAAATCTGTTAAACCAGCATCATTTACTTATTTAATATCCATAACCCATATCACAAATTATTATTTTTTTGTGTAGTAGAGTATCATCATCACTAAAGTATGAATGTGCAGTAGTCTCAGTTGCAAAATGGACAATGTCAAGTAAGACAAATTGGATCAAATAGGTTCGGAAAAGTTTTGTAGGAAAATATGAGAGACAGAATCCCCAGTCACTCTAGAATGATAAATTTCTTTTCCAGTTTCTGTTCAGTGTAGCTATTGGGGTAGTTGCTAGCGTAAAGGTTGTGGAGTTGGCCTTGTGATTGAAGGCTGGCCGGTTCAAGTTCTGGATTGGTAAAGGTACCACTAAGACCTCAGTGGTATACAATGACATATCAGTCATTTTTATTTAATTTAAGTAATTAAAGTGGTTAAAATCCTGTATTTTTTGTCTTATAAATATATTGCAGTCATTTTTCCCAATATCTTGCCCATTGCCTATTGTGTACGACTGTATAGGTGTAAAATCAACAGCCAGATTTGGTTATTATATAGATTTGGTCTAGTGCTTGGTGCTATGCTCCTTTTTCGCCAACAGGGGGCTTCTTTTGCATCGGTGAGCCCCCGGTTATCATGGCGGCCCCCCATGCCAGATAATTTCTTATCTCCCACAAACACAAAAGAGCTTGAAAAATCGGTGTAGTCGTGTGGGCGGACAAGCTACATGAGCGTTTGCCATTTGGTCTTGATCTTCAAGGTGCGACGCAGGCAACAGGTCAGCCAGCGAGGTTGAAGTGTGTCACCTAAGCGCTATCGGACAGGAATTAGAATCTCGTTCTTGGCCCGACACGAGGTTCGAAGTCATCCCACGGCAACGCGAGGCCCACGTCGGCTGCCGAGCCCTTGGGGTTTTTGGAGAACTGAAGGCCGTGGAGATGTGGCATTTGATGACGGTGCCAGCGCCGGCGATCTGTGTAGCGCAGATAACGGCGGCAAAAAGAGCGCCTTCCACCACGCAGGGTCTCAAGAAGGGAACGGGGTCATTAATCTCACGCCGGCTCATCGCAGCGATGGCATCGCGGCTTGGTTGAGGGATCACTGGAAGGGTCTCCGGAGTCCCATGATAGATCTTTGTAGCAGTCTTAAATGTAGCTTAAGCCTGAAAAAACTCCAGGCTTCAGTGCAGGAATTAAGAGTGCAAGGAAAAAGGCAACCGGTTTCTTGAAGTAAAGCTATTGATTTCAATCGAAAGGCTGTTAGACAGTGTTTGGACTTTGCTGATGTGGTATGCTGGAGTCGTTTAAGGCAGTGGCAGGCTTTTGAAGGAATCAGATTTAATCCCAGTTTGTCTATAAAGCAGGAGAGTCGAGACTCTCTTGTGACAGCGAATTCAGCTCACTACGTTCTTGCGTTCTTAGCTAATCAGCCAGGGAAGGGCGATATGACCCCAAACCAATATTATGGTTATACGGACATTTCATCTCGATTATGATTTCTGAACAATTGATTTATGTTAGTTTTTTTGTCCTCATAGTTCATTTGGCAACTATTAAAGCTGGATTTTTAAAAAATTGAAATCTTTTGTGATTTAAAAATAATTGAGGAACAAAAATAGATTGGACACGATGGAGTCACGTTACAACGTTAAAACCATGTTACGTTATAGTGTTAAGGGGATAGTACATGAACACATACGGGGAAAGTCATTCATTCATTATCCGAACCACTTAATCCCAACTGGGATTGTGGGGAGGACTGGAGCCTATGCCGGCAACTAAGTCGGGGACCAACCCTGGGCAGACACACTCACACAATCACACTCTCAGTCACACCTTATGGGCCAATTTAGAGTCGCCAATTAACCTACAGTGCATGCTTTTGGACTGTGGGAGGATACCTGAGCCCCTGGAGGAAACCCAGGGAGAGCATGCAAACTCCGGACAGAATGGACTTACGGCCGACCTGGGGATCGCACCCAGGACCTGCCCACTGTGAGGCAGTGGGGTTAACCACTGAGCCACCGTGCTGTACCTCTAGGAAAGTATTAAGAGAATTTTTAAAAATATTAACAGAATTTCAGTTTTGATGGATTATTGATTATATTCCCAGCCCTCTATTGAGATACTGTACTGTATTACCTGATTATGAGAATCAGGTTTGTTAATTTAGATATGATGCAAAAATTTGTTTGACTCGAGGCTGACATCTGTGATTTAAAGCTTTAGAAAGAGAGTGTTACCTAAAATGCATAATACATAAAAATCTGTTTACTGGGTTTAGAAACATACATTATTTACTCATCTCTTTTCTCCAACTATAAGCTATTTATGCTTGGCATTGGAAATTCTTTGGGGTCTGAGCATATAGTATGAGAGATACATTTTGATGATGTTTTGTAGTTATATATTATATATTTACAGCATTTAGCAGACGTTCTTTTCCAGAGCAACTTCCATTTCCTAATTACATATATTTTTCTGAGCAACTCAAGGTTAAGGGCCTTGCTCAGGGGACCAACAGTGGATTTAGGCTCGTGGGGGATTCAAACCCCAATCGTCACTAACAATAACACAGGGTTTCAGACTCCATCCAGACACCCAGTACCGCTTCAGTTGTGTTGGTTTTGGCATAAATACATATTATTATTTTCATTTGCAAACTCCAAAACACTCTCAAATCTGTAAGATCTTTCTTGTAAATGTTTTCTTGTAATTTACCCCAGAAATTTAGCCCTGTTTTATGTACCTACTAACTCTCAAAATATAAAAAATCAAAGTAAAAATGTCACAATGAAATTTCAGTCTAAATGCCAGGAGGACTGGACGGAATTGTTCCTGTAGTTGCAAGTACAAAAAGTGCTTGTAGACCAAGTAAATGACACCTGAATCAGTCCTTACTATGTGCCAATTACAGATTTCTTGATAACACTTGAAAATGTGGTGCAACTCAGTTCACACCCCGTCTATTGAAACATATTGATAATGAATCCCAGGGCTCTGAGAGTTATTAGAGCAGAACAGAACGTAACGCCTAGGTTCTTGTCTGTACTGAGGCATATTTGTTGATTACAGAAAAGTGTAGAAGAGGTGGCTGTCGAAAAGAAACCCCCAGACTGTACTCATGCCTAATCAGCAGTGGAGATAGATGGTGGAGATGTTTTTGAGAGGTTTCTAATAAGCACTGGGCCTGCATTTGATCACAGCAAGGCCCACATAATTACTCTTTATCGCCAACGCCGCGCTCAGCTGTCCTTCGAGCTGGTTGTCGGAAGAAGGCTTTAATTGCCTCGGCTTTGTGCCGCCTTTCTCTGTGGCGCTGTGACATTTGGGCTGGGTGGCATATCTTTCGGAAACCATACCTTTTTCAGACATGACTTTGGTCGGCTGTAATTGGATTTAAAGTCAAAAGCAGGTCGGGTGAAATGAGGACAGCCATGTTTCAGTTTCAAAATCGAGCAATTAGGGTAACCTAGAGAAACTAAACCAACACTGATACCCGTTTTGATCGATGGAGTATTTATGTAGGTGTTCATTTCATCGACAAAAATGGTTATAGCACATTGATGCAGGCTCACTATTTGGCAAGACACTATATAATAAGGCTCTCTTGTGCCAGATATAACTGATATCTGCTATCTAGTAACAAAAAATATATGTCTCCTCATAGAACATTCTACATTCTACGACTGTAATTCTGTTGGTGTTTATCAGTGTTGGGCACTTTAAAAAAGTAATTACTTATAGTTACTAGTTACTTCTTCCAAAAAGTAACTGAGTTAGTGACTGAGTTACAGCATTATAAAAGTAACTAGTTACCAGGGAAAGTAACTTATGCATTACATTTTTGAAAAATGTTCAAATGTGTCAAAAATGTGGATCCCCCTCCTGACTTTGATGGAAATTTAGCTGTATGTTCAATTATTTTTAATAACACTGACTATTAAATGTGTGTAATTAATGAAATAGACACTTAAAATAAATAAAGGTCTAAATATAAATAAAATAATACATTTTCAACAGAAAACATTGTACACAAATCTGCACTATTCTAATATCGCTGTGGGACAATGTGAGACAAGACACCTATCAAATTTAATATATCATTGTAGATTTGGTCATTACTATCTATATAATAGTAGAATGATATAACACAACAGATGTTTTAGAACTTTTCATATTTATTGCACATCAACAGGCGCAGCTGGCGATCAAATAAGTCTAAATTAAATGATGCTCGTACTCTACTGTAGCCAATCATCATTCCTTATGCGGTTGTCTCGCCCCTCACCAAAGAAAAGAAAAAAGCTTTGCCGCTCCTGTAGCTGAGAGCTTGGTCATATGAAAACAGCGTACTAACAGTAACGCGCCGCATGTTATTGTCAATAACGGTAACAGCGTTGTAACAATGGAAACAGTAATTGGGTAGATTACCCGTTACTGAAAAATGACTTTTTTTAAACGCCATTATTTCCATCACTGGTGTTTATATGGTAACAGCATGGTAACAAATAGCTGATGAAGCTGACCGTTTAAATTTCTGCCCGAGACGAGGGAACAAGATGAAATGGGCATCTAACAAGTTCTGAGATCTTGCCAAATAGTGAGCCTGCTTCAGTGTATGACAACTCTTGTAACTTTATCACTGCTTATTAATGATTTAAAAACGGTCTACAGCCTGATTATAAATCATTTATAACCCTTTATAAGCAAAGTCTTATTGCAAAGGGGTAACACGCAATGTCAACTGTATTTTACTGATTATAAACCCATATATGTTTTGTCCATGTAAAACTATTAAAAACCTTATAATGATATATCAGCCAAATACACAAAACATAAATATTTTCCATCAGTTTTTTTCTACTGTTATTGTATATAAGGCCCCAATGAGATAGCAAAACATTATGCAATTAAAAAAACAATTTTACTTTTTACCTTAAATAAAAGTGCAAATAAAAAAGGTTTTTATATATAGATTTAAATGTATAAAAAAACAACGGTGTAGTTGCTGTGTCTTCACAATACTCAATGCTTCAAAAACCTTTCTTAAATGACAGCTAGGGATGTACCGATCCGATACGTGGATCCAATATCAGTTCGATAACGACTCAAACAGCTGCATCGGGTATCGGAGGCATTTGACGATCTGGAGTGTGTTTCCCAATAGCATAGTTGCTAACATATTGCTAACTACGTTAGAAACACTATGTTAGTTGCAAATTTACACCAGCGCTTCTCAATACCAGTCCTCGCGGACCACCGCTCTGCACTGATTTGCTATTTCCTGCCCTGCCGCATCGAAGGTCGCACTGCGGTAAAGCTGGTTTATTGATAACATTTGTGCTAATACGTACATATTGATATGACAATGAGCAGAACAAGCAGCGCAACAAAGCCACTACAATCCCAAAAGCAAATCACACCATTATACTGTTACCGGTTCTTGATCATTTAAGCACCACAGGAATATGGACCAAATTACAGTTTCAACAAATCATTTTTGAGATTTTATTTCAATAATAAATAATTTAGCATATACATATGGGTGTGTAATTATTACACTGTTTTAGTCAGTAATGAAGTCAAATATTTCTTTAAGCATAACAGAATAATCTCAGTCTCCTCCTCACAGACAAATACACAACTTACTCATTAAAAACGTGCATCGGATCCGTGCTTGAAATCAGCCGATATCCAAACCCCAAGTATCGGCATTGGTCTCAGGACTGATAAAGTTGGATCAGTACATCCCAAATTACAGCGTATCGACGTTTGTCCGTTCAAGTGCACACTATGCACAAAAAGATTTAGATTTAATGAATCCATCTTCCGTTCACCAGTTTTCTTTTGATTGATTAATTCTAGGCCATACGCGAAGGATATCGATTTATCAGAGAGGAGCTCATATCAACTGATAATATCGATTTATCATTCAGGCTCTAGTACTAGTTGTGTGCAAGCGTCCATGTAATTGCAGTGCGTCATAAGGACAGATCTCAATGTATAGATTGAGTATAATGCCTGCTTATATAGAGGCCAGACACATAAGAGGATCAAAGTCCATGCTGAGCCTCATAGAAAAATCAGAAATTGAAGTAAAAGGTGAGGGGCGGAAAGAACATCATTTCTGACCATGTCAGAGCCATGTCTTTATCAGCTTTATGTCAGACTCATGCGCAGGTCGAGCTTCTGCTGCGGATGCACACAGTGTCCCGGCCTCAGAGGAAGAGATTAGATTCCTTTAAGACCTTATTGAACAAACTGTACGTGGGGTGGGGCTAACTGAAAAACAGGGCAAATACCGTTTCTCTCGAACGGATTTTAATCAGGCCTTTTGAAGCTGGAACACAACAGCGGGCCAACCTGCATACAGGCCTGAAATAAATCTAAAAGTGACATGGTCATGAATGATGTTCATTTTCAGCTGCAAATCTGCTTCCCCTGTGACAATTGCTTTCTGAGCATGAAACCGGTAGCCGCCAAGTAACAAAAGTAGCCTTTGACCGTTTAAAATGAAGTGAATAGAAGCTATTTATATGCCAACTTAAATGGATACCACAAATGGAAGGGTTTAACAGTTTGAGGATGTCTTAACAGGGTTTGTGGTTGTGGAAAAGGTGAATATTGCAGTCATGGAGAGCAAAATCCAGTATTTTAGCTATTTGGAATTGGACTGAAACATCAAATTGATACAGATACAGGTTGTATTCATGGAGAGCTCAAAGAATGTTTTACCTTGAGTTGTACGATTAAAAAATATATATTATATAACCTTTTAACCTTTTATCACGTATCTTGAGGATCATTTAAAACTAGAGATGCACGGTAAGGGAATTATTGGCCGCTGCCGATATCCGATATTTTTCATGTTTACACTGCCGATGTCGATATAGATATATGAGGAAGTCGGAGTCGAGTACGATCACAGTCAGAGTTGAGCGCGCCAAGACAATATATTTTGCTCGCCAAAAATCCACTGCACGCTCAGAATTTTGGCACAAAAACAGCACCGTAGCTCTGACATTTCTAACAGTGCCAAATCAAGCAAGCTTGAAAGCAGAGTCGAGTGAGGGTGGAGCTTTTCAAGCGTAGTGCACAACGTTTTAAGAAAAAGTCACTTCCCGCCCTATTTAGTAAACCAGGTCTCCATGTGCACTACCTAGTGCAGCGTTTCTCAATCCCAGTCCTCACGGACCACCGCTCTGCACAGATTTGACTTTCCCGACCCACAGTACAGCTGATGCTACTGATTAGCTAATTAGCAACGTAGGACCAGCGTGCGACAGTGCAGGAAATACCGAATATGTGGAGAGCGGTGGGCCGTGAGGACTGGGACTGAGAAACGCTGACCTAGTGCGTAGAGAGCCGTTAAGCTACAACCCCGGCTATTTCCTGAGATGCATACTACCACATAGAAAAGTATGATAAGAGCGCCTTACCTACCATATTATTAAGTGGGGCAGTACACGGCTCGGGACTCAGCCCAATTACAAACACGCAATTTTAAACATTCTTCCGCCCAAGCCAAGAGATTTTGTTTGCGAACTTTCCACTTCTTTTGCCACAAAATAACGCCTTACATTTTGAGACAGAAGGTGTGGCCCATGTAAAATCCCACCTCGGACATGCCTGGCACAAGCGCTACCTTTCTGACCTACAATTAATGCGTCATAAAATATGGGGCGAATGTAAGCCTTGGTCCGATGCTGATGACTGTTATTAGCTTTACAATTGCGTCTTTTTTCTTAAGTGGAGAGAAAACAGCTAGTATCTGCAGTAAATATCTCCTCCTGTTTTGTTGATTTTATTAAATTGTGTTTGTAGTTGCGTGTGGTCAGACTCAGCTTGTCAGTCTTCACGCTCAAACTGTCAGTCACACTCACAGGAGTCAAAGCTTATGAAACAGTTGGTAACTTGACTTAAAGCCTATGGGGCAGAGTGGACCAACCATACTAACTTGGTGAAGTAAGAGCAATACATGGCGGCACGGCGGCGCAGTGGTTAGAGCTGCCGCCTCGCAGCGAGAAGGTCCTGGGTTTGAACCCCGGGGACGGCCGTGGGGCCTATCTGTGTGGAGTTTGCATGCTCTCCCCGTGTTTGCGTGGGTTTCCTCCGGGTGTTTCGGTTTCCTCCCACAGTCCAAAGGCATGCGTTATAGGTTAATTGATGACTAAAAATATGCCAAGTAATAACAGACCAACATTAACTCAAATAAGAATGAATATTTTTGATGTAACTGTGTGTTATTTCAAGATTTTGACTGTTTCCTAAATGCAAGACTGGCATCTATCTCCACCTTGATGACGAAACCTGGATTGGTGCTAATCAAGTCATTAAATATGTGACTTTTTTAGCATGCATTACCATAAATTTAAACAGACGCTCTGGAAAAGGTGGAGGTAGGCAATGAAGAACACCCGATCATCCTTGCTCTTCACTTAGTAGTAAGAGTGTTATAATATAACCTTGTGAGACACGTTAAATGAGGCAGATTTACTGTATATGCCATTATGCTGTACTTGTATTCACAAAGGTGACCAGGTTTGGAATAAGGCAGATGATCATTTTAATGCGGTGGCTGAGAGAGTCCAATGCAATTCCAAATTAAAAATGCACCACACATCTTAATCAACTTAATCGAAATCTGGGCAAACCAAACTTGGCAGTTGGTGGCATAATGGTAGGTCGTTCTCCCCTTGAAGGTTGCTGGTTTGAATCCCGACCCGCTAAAGTTACCACTGAGGTACTCATGAGCAAGATATCGTCCCCAAGCACTGAGGTTGGAGCCACCAGGCAGGAGGCTGAGAGGAAGACCAAAAAGGAGATTTATGGATGCGGTGAAAGAGGACATGAAGTTAGTTGGTGTAGAGGATGCAGAAGATAGGACTAGATGGAGACAGATGTTTCGCTGTGGCGACCCCTGAAGGGAAAAGCCGAAAAAGGAAGAAGAAATGATTGCCATGCTTTAATTGTACGTAGTTATGTGCAGGAATTCATGTTCTTTAGAAGCATGTGACTTTAAATGTGTGTATCTGAATTTGCGCCACGTCTTCGTAGTGTGTCTGCATGTGCGTACTGAAGTTAATCAGTATGTTTTGTTGCTGCTGTACATATTTTTACATTTGGAATTGCACTGGGCGCTCTCAGCCACCGTATTTTAAGGGCTAAAGTAGGAGATGGATAACTGTTCCAGAGATTCTTAATCTGTATGGCTTCATCTCATCTCATCTATCTGCTCCAAGAGATCCAGTTTTACCTGCATAAAAAAGATTATGTGGTATTTTCTTACTACATAATTTACCTACCCACCCTGTGAGTACTTAAAATGATGAAAAATGAGATCTGGGATCTGTTATAAAATGTGTTATCACTCTTAGGACAAATATCAATGAGTTTGCCACGGCACTGGAAATCATCAGATAAGTTTGATTTTATTTGTAATCATCGGCTGAGACTCATAAACCTTTGAACAATGAGCACACTGTGACTTTCTACTCTGTCAGCCTGTGACTCAAGCAAGGGAAATGAACAAGAAGGTTCAACTAGGCTTTGGCTGATGACCTTTTTAATATTGCACTAAATTTACTTTATTTTGAAGAAAATACTGAAATATATAATAATAATTTTGTTTTTAAATGGTCAGAAATATAGGAATTTGCATGTGATTTTTGTAAACGTTGCTCCTAAGTCACAGAAACAACTGATGATACTACAGGGTTATAGCATTGTTCTGTCAATTAAATTTCATTTGAACCTCAGTAAATGGACTAAGCTACAATGTTTTTTTAAATAGCAATATGCTTAATGTAACTTTATGGTGGACTTTTGATACTAACATTAATGAGAAATAGTAATTATAAGTAAGTTGAGCTTTTATTCTTACCTGAAGCTTCTGAAATGATTGCCTCCACCTGTTTTTCTGCTGGCTCAAGTGCTTTTTCCTCCAGAATTTCTTGTAAAATCATTGTCCAGCTCTTTGGCTAAATCTGGCACACACATCTAAAGAGGAGTAGATTTGGCGAAGTAAGTAACTTGGTCACGGTCCAGTTCCAGCAAAGAGACTTTCATCTTTTTCAGCAGATTTCTCAGGTAACCCATATTTAGTTGCACTGAAATTCAGATGGTTTACCACAAAAATGTGCCTAGTTTCACATTGTAAGCATTTTAGTCATCGCACTGATAAAATATTAAATCTTGGAGGACTTGAAGACCATATGTAATGATCACTGCTACAATATTGGTGTTGCAACATATACTGTGGGGCTCTGAGGCGTTACTGCAATGCATTCTTTTATTTAGAACATAAAAAATTAATCTGGGATGATGGAAACAAAACAAACAGAAACGTCATCTTTTTTTAATATACACTGAACAGATCATGCCAACATGGGGTTGGCACAACGGTGGACCAACAGACACAAAAGGGAGATAAATGCCTAAGTAGGAGGTTAAATAATATGAAACAGATGCAAACACTAAGCTAACTGATTAAAGCAAACAGGATACTAAATACCAGAGCAATAGATCAACGAAGCAGGGGGAACTGGAGGTGGGAACTAGGCTGGAAATAAGCAAACTAAAACAACTGAACCAGTAAACAAACAGAGCAGGATAAACTGAGTAGAAAGCACTATGGAAGAGCAGGTGCCTAACTATGTAGGGTTAACAAGGGGGCAGGACAGAGGGAAATGACTGACATACCACACTAGACAGTCACAAGACAGGACCGGGGTGCCCTCCGGTGGCCGACTGGGGTAAAATCCGGGAGGAGCTGTGACAGTTCCATTTGTTTATGTCAGTGATCTGGTTAGGATATGGCAGAGATGCGAACCATTAGCCATTAGCTCTTGTAGCGTGGTGGTTAACCCAAACGCAGATGGTAGCGCGAGTAGGTAGGATAGCCACGCGATCTAATCTAAGAACTCTCTCACACAAAGAGCAAGGATTCCCACAAGAAACCGCATTCTAACAAACACACTCAATCAAGGAGATAACCAAATAACTGGAGTACTCACAGTTGAAGCTGAACTGAATCAGAGTTGGGCTGGTGACTCAATGACTGAGAGATTCGCCGCAAGGAATCGACTCCTTTTATACTCCCTGAACCGCGGCCGGCCACCCCCGGGTCCTAGTGCTGGTCGCATTACGCAGTGTGCGTGACACTTTATGGGCAATATTAGTATTTTGATACAAACTGATATGAATGTCCAAACAGCTTAATCCCAACTGAAGTCACGGGGGGACCCGAGCCTGACAAGGCGGGGAGAACCCTGGGCAGGCGCCAACACACCGCAGGGCTGATATGGATGTATAAGACTTTAAACCTTTATTAATGGTTTAGCAATCAATCAATCAATTATAAAACTGAGTGTAGGAGAGAGAGCTTTAATGAGCTGGAATGAATCTTAAGTGGTGATATTCTGTGTGTCTGATTCTCTACAACTGTACAACTAATGTAAATAAAATATGAATATGAGATAATTAAATATGAACATCTACAGGAATATATTTACTGTTGATTGGGAACACTTTATTTACATTTACAGCATTTAGCAGACGCTCTTATCCCGAGCGACTTACATTTCCTAATTTCAGGGACAGTTCCCCTGAGACCAACTTAAGGTTAAAGGTTAGGGTTAATGCCAGATATCAGATTTGAACCCACAACCTCTTGGCCTCAAGGCAAGGGTCCTACCACTAGGCCACCAACACACCTAAATGTACTCTCCTAAATACTCTCTGGGTGTTTGGGTCCAAACACGCGAAACCTGAACATTATGTAAAGCATTAGAATAGCTGTGAAAAACATGTAGTGGAGGTTGCAAAAGAAAAAAGAAAGAAAATCCCAATAAGAAATGGATGTGCAGCCGATCCATGGGATGCAAGAACCAACAACTAGTAAAGTAGCATGTAAATTTGGTTACCAATCAGTAAAATCAATCCGTAAAAGAACAGCTAAGTCATAAGGTTTGCACCTGTAGATACAAAGTGGAAGTGTACAAAAAATGACAACAATAAACTAGAAAACTACAAATTAGAGCATTTGGTGTAAAATACCAGGTAGTGTCAAGTGGGAAAAGCTGCATCTTGATGAGCGTGATTTTCATTCATTAGAAGACTTTTGTACTATTAATGAAGCTCCCTTCGAGAGCCTACTGAACATCATGATCTGTTGTTTTTGCATGCATACCAGTGTCATGTCCGTCAGATAATATCGTGACAGACCAAATAAAAAAAATCCCTGGCTTTTGTGCGATGTAGTGAATGTAGATCTACAAGCCGCTCATGTTAACAATGACAAATTGATCAAAATCTGGATTGTCACAGGTTCGCGTTTGCCTGACAGTAGTGATTATAGCTCAGTCGAGCACTTGGGAGAATTGCTATTGTTGCTATTTTCTTTTTATTAGTTGTAAGGATAATGTAGCATGGCTAGATCAAAATGAATACATGTTGGTGTGCTTTTGCTCAGATTACTACTTATGTAAATAGAACAGATTATTTTGAAACAGTGACGTTATCTTCAATAACTGCATCTAATGAATTGCTAGGGCTGGGCAGTTAATCGAAACCAACATTCAGAACCTATAATCGACAGACACTGGCCCATGATGGTTATTTAAATTATTTTTAATATTCAGTTTCTACTTTTCCCAGTGTGTGTTCATTCATATGTGTATCATTCACTTATCTTAAGGTCACAAAGAAATGCACTCGTTCATTAGCTTTAATATTTGAGTATATTTACAGTACAAACCTCATCTGTGAACATTGAGGCCAAAAAAAAAAACCTGCAAAAAACTCAGAACAAAACAATTGTTCATTAAATGTAATTGATGTAAAAATGTTAAATTAGTTGTGATATTGATTTGAGATCATATTGCCAGCCCTACAAATTACATCTTTATAATTAGCATTTCTGGAAACAGAAAGGGTATCAGCCATTGTGTTATAATTGGATTATGTTACTTTTCGAAATTGTTCTTAAAAATTGGTCCAAAACCAAGCTTAGAAATGCTGAACACATCCACAGAACCACAAAAGACACATGACAGAGACACATAACAACGACACCAGGAAAATCTTTGTACATAATTTATCAGAGACTGATAATCTGTATCAATACACTGTATACCGGTCAGAAATCAGTATCTGATCATATTTAAGCAGATACTGATTTCTTTCCATAAAACAGTATCTGCCTACATATTATCAGATTTTAAATGATCCAGTTTTTAAAATAATTCTATATTGGTTGTTCTCTTGCCTTCGATAGCTTTCATTCATACTTTTTCTATTCGCAAAAAAAAAGATGTTAAAGATGTTATATTTTGTGTCTGAGGTATCTGCAAAGCTAGTCTAAATTAATAATGAATAGAACTGTTTTTTTAAATTATTTGTCATTGTGAACACACCACAGCACAGCACACAGTGCACCACAACAAAAAGCGACCTCTGGATTTGACCCATCCATGAAGGAGCAGTGGACAGCTAACAAGGGGAGCACCCAGGGAAGGTACCTTGCTGGGATCTGGGATTCGAACCGGCGACCTTCTGATCACAGGGCGAACGCACAACCGTTACGCCACCAACTGCCCCCTTGCTGTTGTTTGGGAATATCTACACACAGCTCTCTCCTAAATACTCTCTGGATGTATCCTCGGGATACAAGAAGAAACAACTAGTAAGCAGTAATAGCGAAAACAACTCAAAGACATTTATGACTTTTTTGGCAGATACAAACTAGATAGAAATATGAGCAGATTTTTAAAATCAAAATCAATTTTTGCAATCAGAAATACGCCAAAAAATATATAATCATTTTCATTAGCTTTTATTCATTGTTTTTCTATTAACAATAGAATAACAAATATGTGGCTTTCTATCCTACGCTGTTGAATAAATAGCAAACAGTTGGAATAAACCTGCTGGGTTTCCTGCTTTCTGACCCTGAGGTTCCCGTCACTGTGCTAGTGTGAGACATGCACCGCGCACTGCCCGGTGTGTATTCTCCGATGGCTTCTGCCGCTCTGCATCTCTTGGGCCAGGCGCGCGCCACACATTGTTTGTACTCCACAGACGCTCGCACGAACATCTGGCTTCCTCGGAGCGATGCTGTGCCGAGCGCGAGACGGAATTTGGTGAAGTGCATCCTTGGCTTGCTAAGAGACGAGGCAGACAGTGCCCACGGAGACTAATTTGTTGTCAAAAGCATATGGCTAGTGCCTTAATGGGAGGTAATTGGGATAAAACTGCAAGCTCAGGACAGCTGTCCCGCATGAGACATTTCATTGTAGGAAGTGGTGGGGAAAAGAGCCTAACAGGTTGTCTGAATACTCAAAAAAGAATAAAACAATATAAAGCACTACTAAAACGAAAACGATGTGGTTTGTGTGTGTAATCTGTATTGTAACAAGTTTTACAATTTCTCAAAGGAGGTTGTCGTGTCTGGCACAAACGTTGCCAGGATTCCAGCTCTGGGTTTTTTATTAACAAGGTCCTTTTCCCACTCAAGGTCGTTCCCGGTGATTGCTGTGAGGTTCCAGGTTTTTTTGTCGAGCGAGCTGAATACGACCCTGTCCCAGAAGGCTGTGCATTAACTCCACCGGGGACGCTCTAGAGAGGCTGTTATAAGCAGTGTTCTAACCTGACCCCCGTAGTAAACAAAGAACACTGCATTATTGTTAGACACGAAAATTCAACCTCTTTGTACCTGGGTGTAACGATACATCGATTTGCAAGCTCATAGCTTTGATACAAAATGAAAACATTCATATTGTTACATCTATGTCTTTTATGAAAAGAAAATGTTGTGTTTCATTTGAATGTCTGGTTGAGCTCAGGAATAAAAATGTCAAATATTTTATTTGCTTTTTGTGATTTGATATCAATGGCAATGATTGTATTAAATCAGCATGTGATATTACGTCGTCTCACGTCGATCGATGGCTCCTGAATTATCAAATTATCGAATCGCAGCAGACTTTGTGATATCAGCAGACACTGAATCTTTGTCCATTGAATCAATATCGTGTCGTGATTAACTTACACCCTTACTGACTGATGTTATTTTGGTGATCAGGCATAAGGCTGAAGGGACTGGACATGTGTGCAATTTACCGCCACGGTCAAGCACAAACTGAATATTATCCAACTTTACAGCGCAAACAGACTTCAACTAGGTTACAAGCCGAAATTTAAATAGAACGGCAGAAGCAGACAAAGAGGGGAGTAAAGACATAAATAAGAACAGCATATTAAGAGTAATGAGGAACAGCATTGGGAAGACAAAATAAACAGCCTCTAGTGGTCAAAGGGGGAACCACAGGGAAATAGCTACAGCTTAAAAATGTTAGTGAAATTTTTTGTTTTGTGACAAAACACCAGATGCGGCAGCACGGTGGCGCAGTGGTTAGCGCTGCCGCCTCACAGCGCGGAAGGTCCTGGGTTTGAGCATGCAAACTCCACTTAGAAAGGCCCTGCGGCCGACCTGGGGCTTATATCCCCAGGACCTTCTCGCTATGAGGTGGCAGCGCTAACCACTGCGCCACCATGCCACCCCAATCTGCATTATATATTTAAAGAAATATTTGTTTTGTTGGCCAGTTGTTTAAAACTGGAAAATTGTCTGCATCAGTAATAGTTCATCAGTCAAAAGAAATAAACCTGAATTTGGCCTGGATTTCTAAGTAGAAAGTTGGTTTATGACTTTTCTGTAAACAGGCGGTCACTCTACTGACCACCCTTTAAATTGAGGCTGTAAAGTGTAAAGAAATATCATCAAATATGAATTTTCTATGTGTAGAAATTTATTCTGAATGTCTTTCTAAATATGATTATTTAGCAGTGACAGTTTAGAGATTTCAGCATTACTGGAGTGTGACAGTGATTGAGGTAGAACCTCCATTCCATAAATAAAAGTGTAACTAAATTTGCATTTGTAACGTCTGTATCTTTGGCGTTTGTTATTATTTGTTGTTGAAAACTGATAAGAAATCTACTAATAATCTCTTGGTATCGGCTGACAATTTTCCTATCGAGACATCACTGTTATTGAGTAAATCCATTGGGGAAAAGCGATTGTGTTAGCTGTCAGGCCACAACATCGCAGCGTGATGTGTCATATCTTCGGGAGGATCTCATGATCGCCGGGGCGAAATTGCGCTGATGGAGAGTGAGATCTCCAGCCGGGGCTACGGGATGGACCTCGTGATGCGGTGTCGCTGTCAAAATGAGCTGATATCCCCATAGATACCGCTTCCTCTTTCGGAGGCTCGGGGATGATGTCATAGTGCAGTTGAAAAATCGGCCTATCGGAGCCTCCCAGCCTAACCCCCATCCCCCCGCTCCCTCTCTCCCTCCCTCCCAACTAAACAGTGCTGGGGGAATAGTGGAGGGGAAAAATATGGCTAGTCCTCCCTGACTGAATGTAGTAGCAGTAAAATAGAAGGATGACACTGTCCGAGTGATTCGTCTGCCGAGGCGTCCCCACTGCCTCTCTGCGAGACAGTTCTCCTGCCCATGTCCTCCATCCGCTGTCATAATAGGCGGAAAGGAGGAAAAACTGTCTGTGGGGAAATCTAACATTTATGGCTGATTCTAAAACTGGTTGGGCTTCAAAACTATCCTCTTCGAACGTAATCATATTCATTAAATTATATGTAAAAAGTGAGTGATTATTTGTCATTGTGAACACACCACAGCACAGCACACAGTGCACCACAACCAAATGTGACCTCTGCATTTAACCCATCGGTGAAGGAGCAGCAGGCAGCTAACAAGCGCCCAGGGAGCAGTGCTTGGGGACGGTACCTTGCTCATGAGTACCTCAGTGGTAACTTTACCAGCCCTGAATTCGAACCTGCGACCTTCTGATCACGGGGCGAACACCCTACCGTTACACCACCAACTGCATTGATATATTTGATGTGTTCCAAGGATGAATTGATAAGGGGGTGTAATAAAAGAAACATTTTTGTTTGGTAGAATTATTAAGGTTGTAACGATACTTCAGTCTGTATGTGACCCTCCACGGCAAAACCAGTCGCTTGTCGCAACGGAGGTTTCCGAGAAAAACGACCGTTTATGTTGCGTGGGGTAAAATTTGGGATTTTTGGTTTTTAGTGTTTTAAAACAGTGGAAGGTCTATACTGTACTGTTGTGAATAAATTTCGCTGAAAAACTTACCCTTTCCATCCTAAAAACGTGACTTTCTTGAGGTGAGGAATTCAATTCCAGCAGAATGTTAAAAGTTTCTGTTTTGACCGCTCTACTTCAATATTTACGGTAAATCCACTGGTTGACTAAGCGTGAAGATATTTCTCCGAATCCATCTTCGTCTCCCGAGTTCAGTTAACCTAACGCAGGTAGGCTATCCGTGTGGCTGTAAATACAAACGTAGCCGCGACCGCACCAAGCGTCTGTGAGTGCTACGGCGATAGTCAAGTTCAAAGGCAGATTTCTCCGTTTCTCACTTGGCGTGACAGGAGAAACCCGACTCCTTTGAATGTTGATATCTCAGTCATATGTCGTCCGATTCATTCCATATAGGTATCGTTTTGAAGCTTGAGTTATGCCCTTTCATGGAAACATCATAACTCAATTGAAAATTTGTGACAAGCGACTGGTTTTGCCGTGGAGGATCACATATTGATACATTGGCTCAGCATGCCCATTAGGGGTGTGCAAAAAAAATCTAATTGAATTCTTTCTCTGTCGATTCAAAATCGTGCATTCAAAAAATCAGTTCATTTCATATTTGTTGTAATAGCACTAGTTTACTTTTTCCACAACACAAGTTCAGCTCGCCAATCCTAAAGATGGTGTAATGTTGAAATCTACCCAGATAGAAATCTACTCGTTTCCTGTGAGCATGAAGGAAATGCAGTCAGTATGTGTACATATGGTGCAGTTGTTGGTGTAACGCTAAGGTGTTCGCACCCTGTGATCAGAAGGTCGTAGGTTTGAATCCAGGACCGGTAGAGTTACCACTTAAGGAACTCATGAGCAAGGTACCGTCCCCAAGCACTGCTCCCTGTGTGCCCTTGTTAGCTGCCCACCGCTCCTTCGCGGATGGGTGAAATGCAGAGGTCACATTTTGTTGTGGTGCACTGTGTGCTGTGCTTGTGGTGTGTTCACAATGACAAATAATCACTCACTTTCACCTCATATGCATTACATTAATAAACTACATTTGATTCAGCGTGATTTTTTCTGTTGATCTGCCACAGTCAAATGGGACAAGTAACTCCAAACAGCAATCTGGAAAACAGTGTTTTGAATCGTGAATCGTGAGGCCAAGAATCACAATCGAAACACAAGATTTTCTGAATCGTGCACCGCTAATGCCCATAGCATTGACCCAAAATAAGAACATCGATCAGACATCATTCGTATTGAAACGTCCCGCTCTAAATGGATAAGGAGGTCTATTTGAATTCTGGTTGAGGTCAGGAATAAAAATGTCAAATGATATTACATTTACATTTTGTGATTTGAATGAACTTGAAGTGATGTGTTAAATCGACATAAGATATTGCTTCAAATCGATCACTTGCTCCTGAATGGAATCCAATCGAAATCAATATCGTAGCAGATTTTGTGATATCAAATCTTTGCCCATTGGATCGCTATAATATCACATAATGATGAAGCTTGTGATTTACATGTACAGCATTTTGCAGACGCTCTTACCCAGAGTGACCTCCATTTCCTAATTTCAGGGACAGCCTACCTGTGAGCAACTTGAGGTTACGGGTTTTGCTGCTGGACCCAAGAGGCAGGATTAGAAGCCACTAGACAACCGTTATCCAACTTGTAGGAATTATCCAGACTGGTTTAGAGAGTGGGATTTTGGGGTGAGTTTGGGAGTCAGAAGCGCATTGAACGTTTTGCAGTGTAATTAGAACAGCCTGGGATATCGACAAAAGTGATACAAGAATTGGAATTGCAGCCCAAGGTGTCCAGGGAAAGTTAATTAGAATCCTGAAATTTGGACAGGGATGCGGAGGCAGGACGCCAGCTTAATGGCAAAGGTATTGTGAAAAATAAATATTGGAAAGATGGAAAGGAATATAAATAACAAGAGGTTTGCCCATGTTTGGAGAAGGGTTTTATGAGGTATAAAGTAGGATGTTGTAAGTTAGATGCTCTTGAGACAACTCCCTTTATCACTTGGTTTTCGATGGATCACCGGTTAAGGCCATCTTTAGGGCACTATGGAATCTGTTTAGTTTTTCCCTAAAACCTGTTTTATTTTTTCCTAAATTCCGTTTTTTCCGCTTTAATTCTTCTGAATTCCGTGTTTTACGTTATAATCATATTTGTTCACCTAAAAAGTGTCTAATTATGGAGTGGATGGAAAAAGGAACAATGCAATAGAAAAAAATCTCATTTTATGTGAGTTTTTCTCCTTCAACAAAGTGCTGGGGTTCAGCAGAACATTTTCTGCTTTGGTAAAACATTTACCTGTAAACAACAAAAAACATTCATTTTTTTGTGCAAAACGAAACGTTTCTGATGTGAGTGTTTGACTGTAAGTGGTCGTCACGTGTTCTTGCAGGTGCAGTCTATCGTGTGCTTACGAAAGTGTTCTCCCGATTCATAAAAATCATTTGGGTATTGTTCTGCTCTAAACTTAGCACTGACACTTGAATTCCGTAATTTTTTGAGGACTTCCGTGTTTCAGCCTCTTCACCATAGCTGACCGTTGACGTTCCCCCCTCTGTGTCTGTGCGTTTGTGTGTGTGGAAAGCTGAGTCCCACCTGAACAGGTAACATGTACAAGGGGCTGCAGTGGCCAAAATGTATTAGAAACCATTGCTTTGCTTTGCCCACACACCGATATCAGCCAATTATACGTCATTCCGCGTTTTACAACGGATTCCATTTTATTTGTTGAATTCTGCGATTCTGTCCGCGTTTTCCGCATCCCGCAAATCATAGGGCCCTACAACTTTGTATTACAACACTGAACTGTTGGATTGATGATTTTAATGTAAGATGTATTGTCATGGACACGATGGTGTGTATAAGGCATTTTTCTTAGACATTACGCATACATCTTGCTTATGCCTGAAAACAATAATAGTATGTGTTACTTCAAGCCAAAATGATTAAAACATTTTCAACATCTAAAACAATGTTTTTTTTACACACAGTCACACACTTTGAATGCACAAGCTCAATCTGGCGTGGCCCAGAGGTGGACGGGGTCACCTACTGAGTCTTGGGTCTCCCGCTGAGACTTTCTTCTTGTTCACTACTGAATGTGTTTTTTCCTGCCACTGTGGCCCTAGACTTGCTCATTAAAGCATGGGAACCGGTAATATGTAAATCTGCTTTGTGGCAGTGTCTTCCCTGAAAGACGTTAAACAAATACATTTGAATATATTTTTTCAATGTATATTTGAATAGTCTTTTTAAATGACGAGGACAGAATTTTACTCAAGATGGAGGGATTTTTTGTTCCCCTTCATGTCCTATATGTTCACAAGTCACCCGAAACCTGCCAAGTAATGTTGCTTTTCAAGATTGATCATACACATTTGTGACCCTCCACGGCAAAACCAGTCGCTTGTCGCAAATTTTCAAAATTGAGTTATTATGTTTTCATGAACAGGCATAAATCAAGCTTCAAAACGATACCAGACGACATACTGAGATATCAACATTCAAAGGAGTCAGGTTTCTCCTGTCACGGCAAGTGAGAAACGGAGAAATCTGCCTTTGAATTTGACTAGCGCCGTAGCACTCACAGACGCTTGGTGCGGTCACGGCTACGTTTGTATTTACAGTAGCCTACGCTGCATTCACAGCCACACGGATAGCCTACCTGCGTTAGGTTAACTGAACTCGGGAGACGAAGATGGATTCCGGAGAAATATCTTCACACAACTAGTCAACTAGTTCAGTCAACCAGTGGATTTAGCGTAAATATTGAAGTAGAGCGGTCAAAACAGAAACTTTTAACATTCTGCTGGAATTGAATTCCTCACCTCAAGAAAGTCACGTTTTTAGGATGAAAAGGGTAAGTTTTTCAGCGAAATATATTCACAACAGTACAGTATAGACCTTCCACTGTTTCAAAACACTAAAAACAAAAAATCCCAAATTTTGCTCCACACAACATAAACGCTCGTTTTTCTCGGAAACCTCCGTTGCGACAAGCGACTGGTTTTCCCGTGGAGGGTCACATTTCAGTGTTGTTAAGGTACAATTTCCATATAGCAAATGTATTTTTAGCATGACTATCTCACTGCCAGTGGTTTGAATGGCAATGATGGTGGCTTAAGGCTGAAATATACTTGCTTTTAACTACGTACGTACGAATGTACGTACGTACAGCCGCGATCCGTATCCTGCGTTCTTTGCCTCGTTTTTGTGCACGTTCTCAAAAATTAACGGAACGTATACGGAGATGCAATACCTGCGTAATTTATAGGGGACAGTGCTGCGAGACATGTTTGTTTGGAATAACAGATGACGATTTTAAGATACGGGTATTCATTCATTTATTAGGTTTGCGGCCTCGACACGGACCCCTGGTGGTAAGGAGTACACACTACAGATTATGACGCACGGTACGGACGCAAGCATATCAGCACAAACGTTAACAACGGATACACATAGTACGTAGATCACAGCAAGTATATTTCAGCCTTTCGACGTAGGATACTCAAGGTTCAGGTTTAGGGTTAAGTTCCAAATAAGAGGTTTAGGTTCAAATACAGCTCTATTCTACTGCTAGAACTACCAGCATTGAGCCCCTGAGCAAAGCACTTAACCCCAAGTTGCTCCAGAGAGACTGTCCCTGTAATTAGGAAATGGAAGTCGCTCTGGAGAAGAATGTATATAAAAGCAGTATGAAGTCAGCTATTGCCGAGCGTCTGCTTGATGACTCTTTCAGCTGAAATAAGATATGAAACTAAAATATGGGTTAAGGTTGGAAAAGAATCGTTTGACGTTAATATATATGTAAGATTTCCAGACAGCTGAAAATGGTCCATAGAAAACAGTTTTTACTCGTGACCAGTCTAAGCTGTATTCATTCCAGTGCCGTTCTTTTCAGCGGCGTAACCAAAGTCATTTCAGGAAGCGCGCAGTTGATTTCTCTCATGGTGCTCATTATTTCTCCGTATTGTTGACAAGGCAGTTTCCAATTCGCTTTTGATTGCAGCCCCAGTCAAGACTGACAGCAGCTCATGGGCTAATTTCTGGCTCTGCACAAAGGGAGGATTTTTAATGGCGGCGCAACAAGACAAGAAAATGTATGCTGCCTGCCCTCTGCATACGAACTTTCAACTAGAGCTTCATTTGAGCAGTTTCGGTTGGGGATTTGGGCCAAAAAACAACATACACTTTCATCTTACACTCTGCAGTAGTGTTGTTTTGCCTTTTTCATGTTTTGTGGATATGTTGCTGTCATTCTGATCTCGCCTTTCTTCACTAATGTGGCATCCACTGACCTGCAGAATTCACACAGTGTTGACTGTACAATGTATGAAAAGGACGGGATGAAAACAACTTGCAGAGCTAACATACAAACAGAGTCCTTACGAGTAAAAGCGCTTGCAAGCCGAATCCCTCGCTAAGCAATCTTGGAGACATCAGCTGGTTTTGTGACAACTTTTAGTTGTTTTTTTGGTGATAAGTTCTTGTTTTGATAATACAGTCTACTGTTGGCCGAAGTTCAGGAATGAAAATGTCAAATGATATTTTAGATGCTTTTCGTGATTTAATATGAATGGAAGTGATGCCGTTATACCAACTTCTGCTGTCTGATGTTGATTCTTCGCTCCTGAATTGAATCCAATCGAAATCGTATCGTAGCAGACTTTGTGATATCGGCAGACATTGAATCGCTGTCCGTTGTCAATATAATGTCGTATCTTGATGAAATTTGGGATTTAAACCCCTACCTAATGGTCACCGATCTGATGCGTGGATCGGATATCGGTCCGATAACGACTCAAACAGCTGGATCGGGTATTGGTGGCATTGGGTCGATCTATGGAGCCGGTCTGTAAATGACCACACGCACAATTGGTTATGCATCAGAAGTGGCGCTGCAGTAAAGCTGGTTCATTGTCATTCGCGACCATTCTTACATATTGATATGATAATGTAACAACGGAACAACGAAACAACGGAACAACGAACGCACTACACTACAACCCCAAAAACAAATCACGTGATTATACTGTTTAATTTCCTTAACAACTCCAGGTCTCGCTCACGGCCTCTGTATTCCTGATCAATTTAGCGCCACAGGCTTAGAGAGCGTCTCAAAATTACACAACGTCAAAATGACCAGATGTTATTTTATTAATAAATAATTTAGCACATACAAGATTCAAGAGTCTTTAAAATCATTCAACACTGTTCTGTAATTTTGAGACACTCCCTAAGCCTGTGGCACTAAAACAATGAGGAAATTAAACGGTATAATTGCGTAATTTGCTTTTGGGGTGCGTTGCTTAGAGACCGTTACAGAACAGTGTTTAAACGAATAATTTATGAGATGTTATTTAAATAATAAATAATTTAGCATATATATATGGGTGTGTAATTATAACATTGTTTAAGTTAAGAAAACAGTATTTAAGTCCAGTATTTCCTTAAGCATAACAGAATCATCTCAGTCATGTATTCAGACATTTGTAAAGCAAATGTTTTCTGTTTAAAAAAGACTTTTTTTTACCTTGAAAAAACCTTGAACCTTGAGACTGTATCTGATTTGTATCAGTATCAACGAATATCCAAATTTACAATATCGGTATCAGTATCAGACATAGAAAATGGTATCGTGCCATCTTTAGTATAGACCAAGAAGTTGTAGATTCCACCACCACTGGGCCCCTGAGCAAGACCCCTAACCCCAAGTTGCTCGACTGAGACTGTCCCTGAAATTAGGTTTTTTTTTGTGGTGTGGTTTGGCAAACTGTGTGGACCATTTTAATAATACGATGGGTGATGGTGGTGGCTAGTGATAGGATACTTGCAGTTTCATTTACGACTCTACACAACTTCTAGAACTACCACCACGGGGTCCCTGAGCTAGAAGTTCCTCCATGGAGACTGTAATTAGGAAACGGAAGTGGTTCTGGAGAAGAAGTTCTGCTAAATGCTGTAAATGTAAACGCCTTCGTGGTTTGGTTTGGCATGAGAGCGAATCTAAACAGGGTGTTTGCTTCAGACGAAGGGTTGGTCTGTTTATCATGGGAAGGAAAATGTGACGCAGTGAAATGCGCCGCTGTCCTCCCTGTTTACTGTGACACATCTTTAGCATAGCAGACCTATTTTAGGTTTGCTGGAGTAATTTAAAATTATTTTTGTGTTGTAGTATATGAAAATTCCCATTCTTTTTTAGAGCCGGCATTAATACTGATTATGGAGATTTCTGTATTCAAAGCCCAAATGGGTATTTTTAACGTTTCTATTTCCAGATTTTATCAATACCAGACAGATGCACGGCCGAGATTAGCATCGAAATGTGTAATCCATCCTACACATCCACACAGCTGGGCCTGTTATTTAGTTGAGCTCGTCCAAAATGATCACATATCACTGGTGGCAGGTCATCAGCGTGACCTAGAAATGTCTAGCTCTGTCCGCTGTTGGGGGTTTTTTTTGGACCAGAGGAGAAGAGACCAGATTTCAGGCCGTTTAACGTAAGTGCTGCACTCGTTCTGCTTCCTTTTTGTCTCAAAAGAGGGTTGCAAGGTTCTGTGAAATCGCCTCCCGGCCTTCGTAGGTTGACCGTGTGTCTTATTTCAATGTACGTCGATACTCTAACCAATGTAAATGTACACTTTTATTACAGAAGTTGACTGTAATTTCGAAAAATGCTATAAGCCTGTACATCACCGGACAACCTGTGTTGTCACATTTAATCATATTTAAGAGAGTGATTATTTGTCATTGTGAACACACCACAGCACAGCGCACAGTGCACCACAACGATATGTGACCTATGCATTTGACCCATCCGTGAAGGAGCAGCGGACAGCTTTTTTGGCAGTACATGAGGAGTAGTACTTGGAGACGGTACCTTGCTCATGAGCACCTCAATGGTACCTTTACCGGTCCAATCACGTGACCAACTCCCTAACCATTACACTACCAGCTGCCCCAAAATACGCCGAAAGCGACGCTGCTTTTCTAAATTATTCACCTATGAATTACCTGTCCCTCATTTCACCACACCACTACGAAATATTTGTGCTTTTATACTTGTAGTATGGTTTGGTTTAAGTTCTGAATTACTTTACCATGCTCAGTGACCGGAAAATAAGCTGAAAATGATACAGATTTAAACATATATAGAATATTTATACTCTCTGTTTCATGTATCCACAATATGTATATTTGGCTAGAGAGATGCTCACGATCTGAAACAAATTCCCTTTTTTTCCCAGTTTTTCTGACGTACATGGAAAATAAAAAGTTATTCTGATTTTGATATAAATGAAAGAAGGTGAAATGTGAACAGCATTCCAAAAATGAAGAAGGAAGTTTTTTTTTTTTTTTTTTTTTAAATTTAAGATTTTGAAGTATTCCTTTTGAGACAAATATTTGCAGTAAACCATAGGGATGTTGAAATGAATCGCATAATCGATGCATTATGATGGACAATTCTGCATCAATGCAGTGAGCGACCATAATCGATTATATCTTATTGACACTGTTTGGTGAATCTCTGGTTCCAGCATAAAAATTCTAGTTAAAAAGTAGTAGTAAATATGGCTGCCTGATCTGATCCATGCCCAATCTGCGTGCAATGTGAAGTAATGTAGAAAAAATTGATGGGACGCATCGTGATATCACATTGAATCGAATCGGTGTCACGATAATCACAATTGAATCAAATCGTGAGACCAGTGAAGGTTCACATGTCTAGTAAACCTCAACAAAATACCATAAAAATGACAGTATTACTTTATATATTAAATACTTGTACTTGGACAGACTGTATTTTGTAATTACGGCACTGTAAATATCAAACAGCATGCTTGCTAATAAAATACAGAAACTGGCTGGCAACTCTGCTGCCAGTATTATACTGTAAATTTACAGTGAATTTATTTTTACAGTGTATGAGCGGCCATTTTCCAGGCCCTCCCGCTGTGTGTGCAGATGCTTGCTCGGGGGAGCTTATTCTAACATTTGGTGGGCTGCTTTTTTCGGAAGGAGGGGGACAGCATGACAGTCTGGTGAGGGAGGGGGGGAGAACGAGAGGAGGGGAATGGAAAGCAGGAGAGAAAGAGAAGAATCCCAGTACAATTCAGGCAGGCGTCGCGACTTCATGTGCACGTGCTGTTGGAATTTAAGGCCTTTATGAAAACACATCATACAGTAGAGAATCAAAGGACAACAAAGAGGGTTACGAACGATGTTTGAGAGTCACCAACCCTGAGAGGGAGAATAAAGTAGGTCAACGGAGACGAACGAGAGCGGAGGGAGAGAAAAAGTGAGAAAATGTATGCGGAGAAAGAGAGATACGGGCCGGGCGAGTGAGAGAGAGAGAGGGAGAGGAATGGAAATAGAAACAGACAGGCATACTGAAGACATTTCTTGAGTAGGTATGAGAGATCCACTTTGGATCTGCGTGCTTTGATGCAGACAGGCCTGATGCTGTTCGGTGCCACAAAAAAGCAGGGTTTGCAAAATGCTACATTAAAGGGCCCTATCTGCGTTGATTCTCCAACCACAAATCCCTGCCTGAATTCCAAATGTGGATATTGGGGATTGGCGGTTTCCCTATTTAAGGGATGGCTGCGGAAGATCTGCTAAACAAATAGAAGCTGATCATTTGGGAGCTCTCTAAACGCTGAAAGAACTGTTGCTATAACTGCCTTGTCAAATCTGTGATGGAAGTGTGTTGTGGGTCTGCGCTGTAAAAACATGACCAAGGGAACTTGTGTTATCATACGTCTTTTATTAACTTCAGCTTAAGTTCGAAATGAACGCCCTCTGAGCGCCATACGCGTTTTCCCTGCGTTTTGTAGCTGCGTTTTGTAGCTGCGTTCGATTGGTGTTTCACTGGCGTTCGCAATGGCGTCGTTTTCCTCGCATTCGTCGGGATTTTGATTCCAAGACAACGTTGCATGCAGCGTTTATTTGACGCCACCTGAACGCGCAGCCGGCCGAACGCCGGTGCTCATGCGGACGCTTCGATTTGCTCCAACGAGCAGAAAAACGGACGCCAGAAAAACGCCTGGTTCAGACGTCCGTGTGAACGAGGCCTAAGACAATACAATTTCAACTCATTTTTAGACGTTTTCACGGCTACGTTTTATAGTGAATGTGTTAATACGCCACACAGTAACTATATGTATAGAAACTTTCAAAACTAAAGTAGCAATATATTTTTTTTGCAGAAGCATACAATATCCTACATATAAATCAGGTGAGATTAGAATGTATAGTTTTAAGTGAAACACCAAATGTGGATTTCTTACAGAGAGCAACTGAAAGCTAAAACTAGACGTAAAATAATGAGTTGAAAAAAATGAATGCATTACATTGTTAATTGGCGCCAGAACACGCAACTTATGTCGAAAAATGACTTAACTCAGATAAATCCCCTAAAAAGGCAACCTAGACCCCCTGTAAACATACCAAAACATCTTTAATAAGTTGTACAGTAATGAAACTCACTTTTTAACTTTACTTTCTACTATGGATAGTTTTTAAAGACCGATTATTAGCGGCTGATATTAGGTACTTTGCTGATTATCGTATCGGTGTTTAATTTTGACCGTCACCGATATTAAGTGATTACAAGTTGCACTACTGTGACTCCACTGCCGTCTCTTCACTCTGTGCCGTTTGCTGTTGACTCACTGCTTCATTTAACAAACGGTCTCTGATTGGCTATATGTCACACGAGTAGTAGCCCATCAATGCTGAAGCCTTGTTGTCACTCACACGAGCGCAGAGTGAAGCTTCGAGAAGGAGAAGAGGAGAGAGGAGAGTTTCAGCTGAGCTTGGTGTTTGTAAAATTTCATTTCATTTTATGATATAATAGGCTTATTATTGGTTATTTACAGTTGCGCCTTATTTTAAACGGTGTGAGTAAGTGACCGAATGTTTTTTTAGCGAATTGTATTTTTTCCTTTATTATTATACAATTAACGTAACGTTGAAAAAGACACATCGAAACGACATAATCTGACATAATGCAATTTGATTTTACTTGTATTTTTAAGGCAGCAACTGAATATATGTTTTTTTTTTAGTGTGGTGGCAAATAAAAAGTCATCACTCTTGAACGTAGCCATAGTCACAACTTAGTTTTAAGTTAGTCTGCCTGTAACTCATAAAATTGCCTACGTTGTTATTTTTAACAGAGTCAAATGAAAGAACTATTTTGACACGACTAATTGATTTCATCGTACTTTTTTTCCATCTCTCTTTTAGGACTAAAGTAATGCCAGTTCCCGACCAGCCCTCTGACAGTGTGAACAACATGCTGAGCCCAGTGCTAAACGCCTCTAACGGCGACGGATCCGAGACGGAGACCACCTCTGCCATTCTTGCGTCCGTCAAGGAGCAGGTGGGTTCAGTTCTGCACCACTAACACCTCTATTCTGTCACTCTTGTCCTCTATCCTTTCCTCCTGGTCCCACATTGTTGTCCTTCGACGATTCCTTGCGTTGATGATGTGCGTCCGTCTTCTGCTAGACGCCCCTGTCCCACCTCGACATCCGGTATCCACGTCCTTCTAATTTTCCAACACTTTCATTATAATTTCTCCACTTATCTAAGCTATGATTACGCGGTGTAAACAGTAATTATGCTGGGCCCACGTCGCTCCTGGAATCCCATAAAAACACTCACACACATACAAACACACACACACACACACTATGTAGCTTAAACGTTGTGACGCTGATCTGGAAACAGTGTCACGCCTGCAAACGCTTTGGTGCGAATTCGGAGCGTGGAATTGGAGGGCGGATCCGAGCGGCGTGATGCGTGCTGGTTTATTTTCAGAAGCGTGTGGAGGGAGGAAAATGTGGTGTAATAGATGGCATGTGAGGTTGCAATCCACCTCGTACACTTTTCCAGTAGCTCGACGCAATACGGCTGCTGCTGCTGTAACACGCCGGCTCAGATGAGCACCAGAGCTGGGCATCGAGGATGTGTAGCTACTAACCCTGGGAACCAAAAGCTTTTCTTTTTCTTTTAGAGTTTCAAATAAACGTTAGAACTTTTTTTCTAATGAAGGCCAGTTCTTACATACAAAAATATCCCAATAAAGCCAGAAAAAAACAGACACATTTCAGGATTTACTGTATTTTAAGGAAGAAATGCCTTAGATTATGTTATTACACACCCAACATATCTCAGGTTTATTCTCATATATGTATCAGAGCCATGTAGAATATTTGTAGACACCTAATACTAACCCAAAAACCTGACCTCTATAACCAAAAGCAGATATGTTGACAAGGGATGCACGAGAGTTACTGCGCGATGCCGATATCCGATATTTTCATGCCCATGCCGATGCCGATAAACGAGGAAGGCAGAGTTCCTTGCCAAAGTTCCACTGCTTGCTCAGAATTCTGGCACAAAAATAGAGCCATAACTCTGACATTTCTAACACTGTGCCAAGTCAAGCAAATTTGAAAGCAGAATGGAGCGAAGGCAAAGCATTTCGAGCGTAGCGCACATCACTATAAGAAAAAGTCACTTCTCGCTATGTGGTGTACCAAGTCAAAGAGGGCGTGTGGGACACTCATGTGCACTACCTAGTGCGTAGAGAGCCTTTAAGCTACAGCCCCGGCTATTTAGTGAGAAAATCGGCGGAAAATATCTGGAAAATCTAAGCATCTGGCCAATGTCAATGACTTAAAAAAAAGCAATTATCCGCAGATTTTTTCAATAAATGCTGCAACGTTGTTCCAAATGAGACACTGATACCAAAACAATTCATTTGAAATTGGAATCTGATTTAAAAATTGCATTTAGTGGAGAGTGAGATTCTGACAAATACCTAGAAGGCCTGAATTCACTCTCCCTGTGTCTCCACCATATGTGGCTGGGATGCAGAAAGCCAAAAAAAGGACAAATCTCAGATGCTCTTATTTTGGGGAGAATCAGGTTTGGACAAATAATTAAAAACTCTCTTGCCCTGTTCCTCTCTCTGCCCCATATGATGTTCCTATCATTTTGGACACAATCAGGTCCTCACAAAAGCCTAAAAGCATGGTTTTTCTCTCTCTCTCTCTCTCTCTCTCTCTCTCTCTCTTTTCTCCACCTCCCCCCCCCCCTCTCTCTCCCTCTCTCAGGGATCAATTAGCTGGCTTGATCATTCGTTCATTTCGATCTTGTGTTGTTATTGTTTATGGCTGAGCGTTGATCAGCTGTCATTGATTCCCAGATTCATTGATTCGGTCATGTTTATTCCGAGAGCAAAATTTATTACCTTCACGGTTGTGGAATTCTCCTCCATGCCCTATACGTCTACGCCAGAAGGGTCGGGAGTCAGTTTGAAGGCCTTGTAATGCTACACTGAGATGGAAATGGATCGTGACAAGCCTTCCACTTCTTGTCCACGTTTAGCTCCCTCTCCCGGTTGTAACTACAGGATGGCAAAGAAAAATCGGCACACTCCGAGGGCTCGGGAATCTACATGGGAAATGGTAAAGTAGGCCATAGCCATAGGCAGCTGTGGACCAGCCGTAATAGCCCTCCTATCAGAGGATGGAGATAAAAATAATAAAAATGTCAGCCACGTTGCTCTGATGCCTTCTGCTACAAGCTTTCAGCAGAACAGGGCTCTCTCGTCTTCTCTCTCTCTCTCTCTCTCTCTCAGCTACGCCCTACTGGGTTATGATGGGACATGGCATGCTCGGTATGTTTATGCTGCATAAGCGAGGCTTTGACTTTTACATCATGCAGATGCCGGAGCCTTGTCTGACATTCCTTGTCCTCTTCATGTTTCACTCATGATAGGTTTTGTCTTTTTTACATGACCTTATGTACAAAAATAAAATTCTACATAAGGTCATCGTGTCAGAGCCCGCTACAGTCATGTCGGATTCTCTGTGCTTTCAGGATAACGGGTTCGTTTTTTCGTATCACTTTCTGGCTGCATTTATATTTCGGCTTCGATATGCATCCGTTCTAATGAGTAATCGGACGCGTATGAGATCTACCACTAGATGGCAACCTTCCATTTTAATGGCATTTGGTGGCAGGGTTGTGATGGAGCTCTAAAGGCAAAAAGACAGGTTTAACTGACCAGTTTAGAACAAGGAAAGTAATTCTGAAGATCTTTATGTTTATTATAAGATAATTGATCCTGTGAGATACTGGATGAATCTGATGGTTTTTGTGATATGCATTATCTGCAGTATAAACTCCAGTGAGACGTCCAGGTCCAGTGTGTCTGTGTGTGCTTGGTTTGCAGTTTTCGGGATTGCTTGTGTAAGCCTTCTGTTATGACCCCCTCGCCATGCCAGTCTCCCCTGCATACACACAAACACACTGTAACACAGGTAAATACCTTCAGGTGGCCGGATTGCACAGGTTCATTTAAACGCCCAACGCCGAACATGAGGATGTGACACAGAGTCAACACGTTCTAACACTTTGCGGTTACTCTGCTCACTACAGCAAAAACATGACATCAGCCAGGCCTCGGCAGGGGGTCTGAGGCTTTCTTCTGTGACTCTTTATCTTCCTGCGGTGTGTGTGCGTGTGTGTGAGAGAGAAAGTGGTGTTTGTTCTGCCATTCCGCACAGCTTGCTCCAAAAACCACCTCAAAAATTGCCCATACCCATAAAGATCGCACCCCGAAACTTCCTGGCTTCGCAGCTATAGGGGGCATTCTACGTAAGAGCACACTGGCAGACTGAAGGCTCGGATTGATTTGCCAGCGGATTCGTCATCGCTGCGACCGCCAACTTGCCGGTGTTACTATCTCCGTCCACCCTTGAGTTGAGAAAATTAACCTGAGCGCTTTAAGAGACTGATGTATCGACACATAAGGCCCCTGAAACTCCATTAGCGGTTGAGGAGGTTACACAGGGACAGCGACCAATAACCAGAGTCATTAGCAGCCGTTGAGAGTGTGAAAAAGAGGGAAATCTCGACCATCTTTTTAAAAACGAGTGCCACGTCTCATGCTAAATCGCAGCCGTCTCTTACACGCTCCCAATTTCAGGCCGCCATTAGTATTCTTATGGAGAGAGACTGACAATCACTTCATTATATCTTTTGTCTGATATGAACAATGATTCAAACAAATGGGTTTTTTGCCAGAAGTGAAGTCATTGAGGAATGGGTTATAACCCTATTTAATGACGTTTAATTCTCATGATTCCACCAACATGTTCATGAGGGAAAGAGTTTTCAAGATGTAGATTTTAGAAGAGGTTCATGAAGAAATGTAGCACCTGCATCTGCTTAAAAAGGGAAATACAAACATATGTGACCCGATCTGCCGTAGTGAGTCGGAAATCGGCGTTCTATTTATTTAGATACAGGCCGATTATGTTGAAAAACATCACAAAAATATCGATTTTTCTTCTTTGAAGACCAGACTAATTTTGAAGACCTTTTCTTTCATATAAGACCAAAAAAGAAAAATCGATATTTTTGATGTTTGTCAACATAATCGGCCCGTATCTAAATAAATAGAACGCCGACTTCCAACTCATTACGGCAGATCGGGTCACATATTACTCATTCATGCTTAATTTCAAGTATAATTATTTGGAAAAGTCTTTGCAGAAGCTTTGGATCGATTTGTGACCCTGTTAACGCCTTCTCCCAGTTGTTCACTATCAAAAGAATCTTTACTAAGGAAATCCAGTGAGCTTATTGAAACTCTGTCCCTGAAACTTTGGTGCCAGTGAGCTAGCTCTTCAGTGAGATCCTCTGGACAAAGCTGCCTACACTTCTGCCGCGTTGACTTGTTTAGAGTGAGTTCACTAGCAGTGCCGGCTTTGGTCTCATTAACGGAAGCAGAGCTTCAGCAATTGGGTTATATCCCAAAAGCAAGTTAGGAGGCTGACCTTGGGTGACATTTTTCATCAAACGGTCTTCATCGGGAAAAAAAAAGTTAAATGTCAGTCTTCGTCCACAGGGTGCAATTAGACATTTAGACCAGAAGACTACAGTGAGTTAGTGAAGCACCACAATCTCATTTTCTGTCCTTCGGCCATTTATTTCCACTACTAATTACATTTTTTTTCTGCTTCAGAGTTACAGCGCAGTAAGGACCAATGGCTCTGTATGTATTGTTCCAGTCTTATTAACCCATCATTGTCTCACAGTTGTTTTCATAGTTGTATAATGTCAAGCTTTGAACTAGTCTGTTGGTTTTATACACATTTATATAACAAAAAATATATTAAGCATTTGCCTTAACTTGAGCGATGTTCTCGTTAGTTTACTTTGTTTGTAATGTGAGGTTTGCTACAAACACACTCACACATACACATGAACAGTCGGTTATTGCTGTTCTTCTAGATTTATATAATCCTGCACCTATGCCTAACCACAATGGTAATTGTAGAGTAAGTACAAGGACTGGTTCTCACAGAAGAATGCCCTCACAAAGCCCTGAAAAATCACAGGTTTAACTAACCAGGTAATCACAGGTTTAAAAACCAGGTCCTCACATGTACCTTAAAACACAGTTATAGTCATATCTTTTGTTACTCTCATATTATTATTATTATTATTATTATTATTGTTATTGTTATTATTAATCTGCTTCTATTAAGAAAATACATACATTTCCATGCTACTTTTTAAATAGCCTGCTATTGTAGTTGTTTCCCCCTAGTCAAGGTCTATATACTCACACCATTCCAATTACTGGCATGTAATGTATTTGAAGCTCTTGACGCATTTGCTCTGGTAAGTTTGAGACACTTTCGGGTGAATATCCTGTTTTCCTAAACACTGAAGTGAGTTGTTATTGGAAGCGTCACACAATGGAGCGGTCCTTGGCCATGTGAAGCACTACTTGAGATGAGGATAGCATTTCAGAGCCATCGACAGAAAACCATTTACCTCCTGAGAGCTTGCAGCCTCTTCAGGGACCTCGCTGTCATTCTCAACATCACCGAGAATCAATTCAGAGTGTATTACTCTCTTTGTGAGGTCTTTCCATAGACTCCCATGGCAAATATATATAATTTTACACCTTCCCTAACTTCAACATAGCCTCCTTGTAAATGCACATCTTTTACCTCTTTTAGTTTTTCCAAATAAAACAAACTTTTTATTTTTCTATAGTCATTTTTTTCCTCATGGGGACCTCTCAAATGTCCCCTAAAGCCCCTAAAAAACAGATAAAAATGATTTTGCAGGGACAGGTCCCCTGTCGATAAATACATGAACACACATACACACACACACGCAAACACACACACACACAAACACACACACACACACACACACACACACAAACACAAACACACACACACACACACAAACACACACACACACACACACACACAAACACACACACACACACACACACACACACAAAACACACACACATAAACACACACACACACAAAAACACACACATAAACACACACACACAAACACACACACACACACACACACACACACACACACACAGAAACACAAAACACACACACACACACACAAACACACACACACACACAAACACACACACACACAAACACACACACACACAAACACACACACAAACACACACACACACGCACGCGCTCGTGCGACGTAGTGACTGAGCCCAGCATCCCCGAGAGAGAGAGAAACTCGAGGGAGCGACACTCGCAGGAACGGAGCGTCTCCGCTGCCGTCGCCACTCGTTAAAAAAGCACTTCATTCTGTCTCTCCGCCGTTCCGGAGGCTGTTCCCGTTCCTGCTGCTCCTCCTCCCCCCCCACTTCAACACCGCGCCTGGCTATCCAGCAGAGGGGGGAGGCGCAGGTGGCGTCGTAAAAGAAGAGCAGCGGAGACTGACTGGGTTTTCGGTACTTGTGAAGACACGATTCCCCCCCAAAAAAAGATCAGAAAAGCTTTTCATAACAAAGCATTCTTCCAGATTTTGCGTATTTTCTAAGACATTTTAGTATGTGAGCATCAAACCTTACGGTTAGTGAAGTAGCGTTATGGAGAGGGAGGGGGGCGAGGCGGGATTTGCGCCCGGTGGGAGGGGCCTATTGTGATGCAACGTCGCATAAATAATGAATATGTTGAAGAGAGGTGGGCTGGAAGCGGAAGGGCTGGGTGGGGGGGTCGGAATGCTCTGTTGCCATGGCGACCTTTGTGCGTGACTGCACTCCCCTTATTCTTCGCTGCCTAGAGCGCTCGGCTCCCGCTCCTTTCCAATAACCAACTCGTCTCTTTTCAAGTCGCGGCGCGGCAAAGCCATGTCCGCGCGCCACACGCTGGATCGCGCGCCGTCCTCGTGCTTCTCGCCTTCGGAGCATGGTCCACGCGCAGGTAAGCGGCGTGCGTGGCGCGCCACTCAACGCCACGGGTCGCGGCCGTGCGGCAACAGGTGGCTCGCGCTGAAAACGGGGACGCACGCGCTCGTCGTGTTTGTTGTTGTACTAGTAGCGCGCCGTGTTTGTCGGATTAAAAGCGGACTTAGTGGATTATGAATGATGTTTTCCCTCTATCTCTCTGAGCCGTCTGATAAAGCAGTCAGAGATTATGTCTGACCTTTTCGTGTTGGAGTTTGTTTTTTTTTCTTCCTCGGCCGCGGAGTCGATCACTTTTCGCCGGCTAATGATGCTCTCCCGCTCGGATGATGCGGCGAAAAGAGAGAGAAAAAGCTGGAAGGCGATATAGTTGACGTTAATAGAGCTCCTGCATCATGTGTGTCTCAGATAACAAGTGCTTCGGATTCCGTTTAATGGAAGCCAGAAGCTGGCGCGGTTTGGAAAAGAGTCCCCCCCCCTTTCTTTTTCACTGCTTCTCTTGGTTCGCTCAGGTCCATCCCAGTTCCGCCGGCCCACAGTGGAGCATAGAGAGCCTTCTTCTCAAAGTTGAATGGGCATTTCTGTAGCCTTCATCTGGGCTCCTGCCCAGAATAGCAGGTGATGCATTCTGGAGCGCTCTTTGGCTTAAACTGCTCCAGGGAGAGGCTTTGACCTTGTGGCTAAGTGAACTCATTTCAGCTTTGTCACAAAGGAAGCGGGAGCTTTGCATTGACTGCTGCAGCCCCCAGGCCGAGGCACACATCCCCTTTTCCCCCCACGTCTCTCGCACTCTCTATTTCTCTCCCCTGTCTGTGTCTTCCCATCTTGCTCTTCCCCTACTATACTGTATGTCTCGCGTCCTTGTCGCACTCTCTTTTCTCTCACTCATCTGCCCCATACTTAGCCCCCTCTTCCCCATATTTCTCTTTCTCTCCAAACACCTCTCTCGTCCCTTTTTTCCAGCCTCCTTCTCCCCATCACCCTCCCCGTTTTTGTCTCTTCCATCTCTCACTCTCCCCATATTTGTCTCTCTCTCTCACACACACGCACAAACTCACACACATCTCCTTTTCTCTGCTCTCCCATTTCTCTCCAGGCTTTCTGTCTCTCACACCTCTCTATCTGTCCCATAGCTTCCTCTCTCTCTCACACACTCACTCACTCTGTCTCCCCCATCTTTCTACCCCCGACAGAATCTTCACAGTGATTACTTTAAAGAGGCACCGAGGGGTTTCCGCCTGTGATTTAGCATTGACAGATTTGTCATTAAATGTTAAGCATTGCATATCTAATTATGACAGGGGTGGGGGGATTGTTTAGCACTGCTGCTGCCCTCTCGCTTTCGCTATGACACATCAGAACTCTATCAGTGAACAGAACTCGGAGGCATTGGATGATTCAGCTTTCCTCTTCTTCATTTTATCCTGTCAAGTGGAACAGTCATTTCATAGTGCAACAAGTGGTTGGCCGGTAATGATCTAGAGGATTTGGGAGGTTAAGCTTTTTTGAAATGTGATTTTTAAAAAATATGATTTCAGTTTTTGTAAAATCTATGCATAAACAGTAAGACTCTATAACCCATTTATCTTTTTTTCATAACAAAAGCTATTCAAAATATGTAAAAGGATGCAAAACATTTGTATGTGTTCTTATTTGTTGATGTCTTTGGAAAAGGCACTGTGTAACCTCTTAAGCAAGCGCAAATATGTGAGAAGTGTATTGCGGTGCTTGCAAGCCCTTGAGGCTCTGTACAAACATATGCAGCCGAGTAAACAAACTGGAGGACATGATTAGATGAGGGTCTCATGTTTACACTCTGAACATTCTCACTGTGTATATGTGTGTGTTTCTCTTGCAGGAACTACAGTTTGAGAGACTGACCAGAGAGTTAGAAGCTGAGCGGCAGATTGTAGCTTCCCAGTTGGAGCGATGCAAACTGGGATCTGAGACAGGGAGCATGAGCAGCATCAGGTGGGTTGAGCAGTTACAGTAAAGACAAGCCAATATCCACAGTCCTAGCCCTGCCTTTTTACTAGGGGTGGGTATTGGCAAGGACCTCACGATACGATATGTGCCACGTTACACAGGTCACGGTATGACTATATCACGGTATATTGTGATACTATACATATTGCGATGTTCTACAGTTCACTGAAAATGTAAAAATAGAGCTGAAGTGCAAGTTGCTGTGTCTTAATGAATCACATTACGTGAATAATTCAGCCAAAACAACATAACTCAGAACTGAATTTTAACTTTATTGTCTTTGCATTTTAACGCACTGAACTAGTGGACAACAAAAACATTAAGATAAAGTGCATAAGATTGAAAATAAGAAATTAAAGTGCCCAGTCAGTTATCTGAGGCTGCTTGTGGTGCATGATTCTCCCCCTCGGAAATATCGATTTTTGGAGCTAGAGATCGATATACAGTAGTATATTGTGAAAGGTAATATCGCGATATATTGATGTATCGATATAGCCCTACTTTTTACTCCCTAATCAATACAATAACTGACCGCCTCTTTGCTCATAAATCTCTGTGCAGTTCTCCAGTCTCCTTAGTAGTTACCTGTATTTATCTTACTCATTAAATACTCACTAATCACTACCCTATCCCATAGCTCCATAATCACTCCAAAATCACAACTTGAAGACATGCTAATCACTACAACATCATTATAAAAAACTTCCTTGCTTAATAAATCTCTAAGTAACCCCACATGTTCCTTACTCACTGATCACTGGCAAAAAAACACAGCTCTGTTACTCACTAATCACACCCCAGCCTTAACACTCCCTATTCACTACCCAAAACCCCAGCCTTATTACCCAGTAATCACGGTACGCCTTTAATATTCACTGATCATTACCCAAAACTTCAGCTTTCGTACCCCCTATTCTCTGCACAAACCCCAACCTTTAATACTCACTATATACACCCATACCCTTTATACTCACAAATCACTACCAAAACCCAGTGTTAATAATCATTAATAACTATCGAAACATGACGCGGTGGTTAGCGCTGCCGCCTCACATCGAGAAGGTCCTGGATTCCTTGGGGCCTTTCTGTGTGGAGTTTGCATGCTCTCTCCGTGTTTGCGTGGGTTTTCTCCGGGTGCTCCGGTTTCCTCCCACAGTCAGACAGCATACACTATAGGTTAACTGGCGACTCTAAATTGGCCCTGTAAAAATGTGAATGTGATTGTGTGTGTGTATGTATGTGTGCCCTGCGGTGTGTTGGGGCCTGTTCAGGGTTGTTCCTCGCCTTGGGCCCACAAGTTCCCCGGATAGGCTCCGGTCCCCTTGCGACCCCAGTTGGGATTAAGCGATTCAGATAATGAATGAATTACTGAAACATACATTCTTGATACTCACTAATCACTGCCCAAAACCATACCGTTAATACTCACCAATTACTATCCCAAACCACACCCTCAATATTAATATCAATATCAATACCTAACATCTCAACACTACCAAAATCCTCAATTTAAATAATCAGTAATCCCTACCAAACCCTACAGTCTTAATACTTGCTAATCACCACTAGGGGTGTTGGAATTAATCGCATAATCGAGGCATTGTAGATGCAATGGCAGACCATACTCGATTATAACGGAGGTTTTCAACCGGCGGTGCGCTGTTCCCTAGTGGTCCGCGGCGGCATTGCAGGTGGTCTGTGACATACAATCCAGTTTTACTACTGAAATCACTTTTATAAAATGTATTCCTTTTTTAATTTTTCAAAACATTTCCGGGTGATTTGGGCATCTTTATGAATAATGAATTTAATGCAAATAGCTAAAAAGTCTTACAAAAAAATACTCCCTCTCACACTCACACTGTGTGCCTGGGACAGAAGCAGCTGAAAACTCCTGAATTATATCATGACATTGCTTGGTGAATTTCTGACTACAGCATAAAAAAGTTAACTATGTAGTAACTATGGCTGCACAATCTGCATGCAGTGTGAAGTAATGTAGAAAAATTGACGGCATGCGTCGTGATGTCACGCATCAAATCGAATTGTTGATCTAATAAATGTAATCGAATCAAATCAAATCGTGAGCCCAGTGAAGGTTCACACCTCTAATCACCACCTAAACTCACACCCTTAATACTCACTTCTAACTCCCCAAACCCACAGTTTTAATACTCACTCACCACTCCCCATCCTTCTTCCTCACTAACTGCTTTCCACACGTCCTTACTTACTACCCAGTACATATTCCCACTTCCTTTTTTCCCCACAACTCCAATCCACGTCTTTGTCTCCCACCAAACAGCCTGACTTACGCAAAAACATCAGTGTCTTTGCGTGTCTGTTTTGCTCTCTTGTTACCAAACTGCAACAAAGTCTGCAATAGCCATGTGTGTAAAAGAGGAAGAGATATCTGACTTTGCGGGAACTGCACTGACACTCTGAATCCTGAAATGTTTACAGTGAATTTAACACTTTGAACACTTTGAAACAACTTGGCATGTCCCTTGTGACACTGAAAACACTTTCTCAGGAAAGGGAGTCTATTCAAAAACCAATTAGTAATTGTTTCGTCGTAATCTCTGTCTCTATTGGAAAGTAGGACAATGACTTGCATTGTCCGGCTCCATCAATTTGTCTTAATTGACCGGTTGGCATTCTGACTACAGAAAGACTCTGACAAGGTCTTATTCAGCATCTGAAACAAGATTTCAGTTTTTCAGAGAGGTTATCATTTTCCTACAATGAAAATCATTAATTGCATTGGAGCAGGAGACGAGAGAGTGTGCGTCGAATCGAGCGAAAAAGCTCAGCCCCTGTCTCTGTTGATAAAGAGCAAATCTGTATATTTAATCATCTGTGCAGCATGCTTCACTTGCTAACACTCCTCAGCTGTGATAGACGGTGTTTGGATGAAATACTGGCCGATTTTGCTTGTAGCCCGGGTCGGGGCGCTCAGTCTGCCGACTTGTTGATGCCATTTCTCTTCTCCAGATGCAGATTTGTTAAAGCTAGTCCAATTGTAGGTGACGATGACATTAAGAAAATTACATTTTCATGCCACAACTCTCATGCTCAAGTCACCATCCCAGTTTCTGCAAAAAAATGAGGATCCTCCACTGTTAACACCAAGGACACGTTTCATTCTCCAGGCTGTACTTAACCGTGACCGTATTGGTGTCGAGTCTTAGCCGGTCGTGTAAGGTGAGGCACGTCCCAGACGCACAGCTTACTTGCTCGACAATCAGCTCAAATCCCCAAACCTGCTGCCTCTATGTAAATATCCTTGGGTAATTTTTTTTTCATTACCCCGTTTCATCAACTTCGTTTGAGCACTTCCCATTCTCCCATGGCAACCAGCTGAAACGCAGCTGCCGTAATGGCAACCTGTTTAGCCTAATAAGCCCAAATTACCCCTTTAATGGGCTTCTTTTATAAACAAAGTTATCTTAGTTGCATGCACTGCTAGCTTACCTAAATGCCATAGTTCTCTCACCTCTGCACCTGTTTGATGAAATGTCTTAATTGTTGAAAAATTTTGTATCTGATTCACTGAGCCATCATAGACTCCTTCCAAGTAAAATGATGAGATATAATTAATTTAAATGTATTTCTTTATTCATTTATAGAGCTGTATAGTGTGTCTTCCGACATATACTGTATAATAATGCAGGTTTTATTATTTGATTCTTGTAAACCTCCATATGTATGGATTCCATCCACCAAGGCGTCAAGGAAGTCAGTGAAGGAAGCAAGATCATAAAAAAATACCTCAGGGAAGGAGGCAGTGCCCTACTTGCTTAATGAGACGTGGCTCCTTCCAACAAAAGACTCCATTTTGGACAAAATAAATTGTGGCCCAGTTCTGAAATAAATCTTCAGGTACTTCAATTGTTGGCCACATCTCTCCCGTTCGCTGAGGTGGGGGGTTTTTTTTTTTTGGAAAAAAGAGCAACTGTGTGACCAGTGGAGGCCGATGGAAAGCGGCGCTCTAAGTAGCCTTATTGTCTGACGCCGGGCTTCTCCGGGCCAAACTCCGGCACGGCCCCAAACATCTGCTGGTGTGAGGCGAGGCCTTTGACTCGCTGCTAAATGCTCTCTGTTGAGCCTCATCCTGTCTCGCGGAGGCTGTCTCGCTAAACGCCTGTCTGCCGAGCACAGCGAGGGAGTATTAAGCCAAAGCTGTTAGACTGTTTCCCTGCCAGATAAGTCCAACAGCCTCCCGCAGGCTCGGCCTGTACCAGCTCTCCGTAAACATGAGGCGCAGGGCTGAGGAGACAGGAGCGTGCCGAGAACGACGAGTACGGGGTGCGACTGGTGGTACTGAACTTTTAAGACTCGCCTGAAGGCCTTGGCAGTTTCCACTTTGAGCAGACGCAATTATTTTCGGTTGATTATGTGATTTTTATGCAATAGAGGAATCGGATGGTTAAGTTGGAGAAAGCCTGATGGGCCTAAAATGTAAATAACATAAAGAGGATGGAAACGAAGGGCAAAAGAAGGTGCCTCAAAACCTACATTAGATTGGATGGTGGTGTTTGTCTCTTAAATGCCACCCCCAAAATGCACCATAAAAGATTTTGGCATTTTTATGCTCAGATGATAAATGGTGGTTTTGCAGAAAGAGCACAGTGACTTTGACTTGTGGATTGGCATTAAATAAAGTTGGTCTCTAACCCGTACAGTTGACAGCAGAGGACGGGCAGGTATCACTCCACGGAAGATAAATGAAGATAAAAGTCTCTAGTTTTTCAGAATTTATTTCATGTGGTTACTTAAATCGTCCGACAATGGTGTACAATTGAATAAACAATATTTTAATAATTGATTAATTCTATTATTTTTCCAAATCATGAGTTTATTAATTTCTTAAATTTCTTACCCTCAATAATCAGACGTATCCTATTAAAAACACATTTTACTTACAGTAAGAGTATAATAACACCAGGATGAGTAAATTCTGACTCTGCACGGAAAAACCAGTCGCTTGTCGCAACAGAGGTTTCTGAGGACAAAACGACCGTTTATGTTGCATGGAGTAAAATTTGGGATTTTTTGTTTTTAGTGTTTTGAAACAGTGGAAGATCTATACTGTACTGTTGTGAATAAATTTGGCTGAAAATCTTACCCTTTCCATCCTAAAAACGTGACTTTCTTGAGGTGAGGAATTCAATTCCAGCAGAATGTTAAAAGTTTCTGTTTTGACCGCTCTACTTCAATATTTACGGTAAATTCACTGGTTGACTAGCGTGAAGATATTTCTCCAGAATCCATCTTTGTCATCCGAGTTCAGTTAAAGGTTGAAGGTTGATTTATGCCCTTTCATGAAAACGTAATAACTCAATTTTGAAAATTTGCGACAAGTGACTGGTTTTGCCGTGCGGAGTCACATTTCTGTGTTGTGAACAGGTCACCTATGGACATAGGGTTTTAGTGGTTATCTGTATCCTTAATAAATAATGTTATATTGTCACATGCTGCGGCCACATCTAACTTATAAAATAAAAACCTAGAAGTAAAACTAGAGATGCATTTGTAGTTGTGACATAACAACTGGCGGAGTAGGAAGACTTTGATTAAAATGCATTGAAGTGAATGGGGAAAGAACGAGGGATGATAAAAGTAAGATAAAGACGAGTGCAGGTCAAAAAAGATTAAGAGGTGTGTTTAGTGAGGTGGCCTGAGGTGGCATATGAACCGTGTTGTGTGAAAACAGGCGAAGGAAAGCTTTCGAGTCTTGAATTCCACGTGTTCTTAATGGGAGAAAATGAATGGGCTCCTATGGGAAAAATAAACAACAGAAAAAAAGGATGAAAAAGACGAGTGCTGGTCATGACGGTTACACGGGCCCTCGAATTTGGTTGCTTTGCAAATTGAGCTCCATGTTAGTGAACGAGTGCACGTATGTAAAACATTTATACAACCACCTCACAACACAATAGGCTGCACATTTTAGAGTTGGATCAAAGTTTCTAGCACAAACACTGTAGGAGGAGTTGAAAAAGTGTGAAAAGGTGTGTGGAAAACAAATCGGATAACAATATGATTGCTCACGCAATCACATAATAAGAGTTTATTAATCGAAATAATTTGAAATAATTGTGATATTGAAATTTGCCTAGACATAATTGTTCTAATTATTATCATCCACCTCATTTAAAATATGTAAAAATATTGTGATTTGAGATTAAACTAGAACGGCACGGTGGCGCAGTGGTTAAGTTTTTGAAGTTTTTCTGCCGCGTCACAGCGAGAAGGTGCTGATTTTAAATCCCGGGTCGGCCGTAGGGCCTTTCTGTGTGGAGTTTGCATGCTCTCCCTGTGTTCGTGTGGGTTTCCTCCGGGTGCTCCGGTTTCCTCCCACAGTCCAAAAGCATGCAATATAGGTTAATAGACAACTCTAAATTTGCCCCGTATGGTGTGAATGTGAGTGTGATTGTGAGAGTGTGCGCCCTGCGGTGTGTTGGTGCCTGCCCAGGGTTGGTCCCCCGGGATAGGGGTCCGGTCCCCCAGTGACCCCAGTTCCCATACATCAACACTTATCAACTGTTCTTAAGAGGAAATTTGTTGACCCAAGATTCTGGACAATGTTCTGGACAGAATCTACAACTACTGAAGAGCACTCTTGCACATTTTCTTAGATGCCTGTTCATGCAAAGCATCAGGTTGTAGGGTTGTCTGCAATTTTACAGCTGTATAATATACTATTTACATTACTTTTTTAAGGAAAAATGTAAGAAGAAAATTTTGGTGAATGAGGCCCACAGTTCTTATAACATCACTTGTGTTTCAAAGTGACAATACAGTACGTTCCCACTACGGCTTCGGCTGTTGATCTGGAGAAGTGTCAAGGTTAAAGACTGCGGCACTTGAAGCGGTACAGTAGGTGCTGGGACTGATAAAGGCGTAACAACTCATCCCGCCCCTCCCAAAGAACCCCGGGGCGTCTGCACTCAGACAGGCCGCCGTTCAGCCTGTTGGAATATTAGGCTGATTAAAGCTGTCTGCCGAGCCGCTTGACTCATACTGAGCGTCTCCCCGTACAGTAAGAGGCGAGATGGAGCATATTGATTTGCCAGCCAATCTGTTAGACTTAAGGAGAGATGAAAGCCTGACTCGACCCGGGATGAAGGACTGTAGCCGTAGTTGGAGTGTCACACAGTTCGACACACACTTGAGAGCCGGCTGGGACGCCACCAACCCCAATCCCAGAATTCCTCTGGAAGACTCGCAGTAAGAAGTGGGGGCGGAAAGATTAGTTTAAATGCAAAAATGGGAAATTTGGTGTGAAGCATGAAAACGGTGAAGTATGAGGTAACTTAAGTAGAGGTTATATCTTAAAGTCAAAGTCATGTTTTTGGGGGTTGTGCATATGAGGAATTATATATACATTTAGCAGACACTCTTATCCAGAACTACTGACGTTTCCAAATCACAGGGAAAGTTTCTCTTCAGCAAGTTGGGGTCAAGTGTCTTGCTCAGGGCCCCAATGTTGGTAGTGCTGGTAGTAGAAAAGAGCTGGATTTGAACCTACAACCTCTTGGTCTGTAGGTGAGTGTCAATCCACAAGGCCTCCTTGGTAGTGAACGTTGCCACTGGATGAAGAAATTCACCACTGGATCTTTCAGCGACGAGCAAGACCCTTAAGTGAAAGTGAGCAAGTGATTGGGAACATCTGTGAAGGAGCAGTGGGCAGCTGACCGGGAGCAGTTCTTGGGGTTGGTACCTTGCTTTTGAGTACCTCACTGGTACCTTTACCAGTCTGGGATTCAAACCAGCGAACTTCCGACCATTGGACGAACATCCTAACCGTTACGCTACCAACTTTTCTGACGTTTGCAGAGAGACTGTCCCTGAAGTGGTTAATGGATGAGAAAAGCTGAACGTAGGTTTGGATTGGTTGATGTAGGTTGGCTGACGGCTGGATCTTTGAAGAATCCTAGAGTATGTTGGGAAAACAAGTCCATAAGAGTTTGATTAAGTTAGAAATACGCCATCTCATTATTCTGACAAACGCTTAATAAAGAACAACACTGAAATGCACCAAAAAGCTGGAGCGTTTGTAATCGTCCCTTGAACTTATGCCAATTGATTTTCCAATTGCCATATGGAAAAAAGAACATTCATTCATTCGTTTTCCGAACTGCTGAATCCCAACCTGGGGTCGTGGTGGCACCGGAGCCTATCCTGGGAACTTATAGGCGTAAGGCGAGGACCAACCCTGGGCAGGGCACTGCGCCACCGTGCCTCCCTAAAGAACAGTAAAATATTTGCAAATTATGAGTCAGGTCCAGCCTAAATATTCCGTCAAAGGATGACTCCTGATACGTGAAGCCCTTCAGTGATTAGTCACATGCTCATAAACAGAAAGACTGCTCAGCGTCTAAGAAAAACATGCCAGCTGACATTATGGGAGTTATTGTAATGGCTCATTATCACAGCCAGAGCTGCTGCCATCTGATCTGATCTGATCTGTGAGCAGCACATGTTTTGAGATAGTGCGAGTCGTATGCAGGGAGCCTACGGAGCTGCCCGCCCATTTTAAACTAGGCTTTAAACAATGGGCTTGTGCCAGCTGGAGTGCCAACGCAAGGCGGGGTAGCACGTGCCTAGCCTGCTCTGTAATGGCACCTGAAGTGGATGTGTGTTGGTAAAATCCGTGTATCATTTGTTCATTTCATTCCTTTGTTAGGGCGCAACTGGGGTGACCTGGAAGTGACTTTACCATTTTTCGTTTTTTTCATGTTTTGAAAATGAATATTGACAAACGAGGCATTTTAGGGGTGTTGATTTTTGCTTTTAATGTTAAAAATCCATGAACAAACGATACACAGTTTTTGTTAGGCAGCTAAGTCTCTGAAGACGTATGTTGGGAAAATGAGGCCATAAGAACTTAAAAAGTAATACTGTTTGTTCTTTCTGTCTCATGATTCTGAAAAAATTCCATGAGAAACAACAAGGCAGAAGTGCGCCACACCGAATCCCAGCACATGTTCAGAATCATCACTGCAGCTCTTAATTGCCAGTTTATATGGAACAAAGCCCTAAGCTTTGGAACCACTAGTCTGTTTTAAACTAGACTTTAAACGATGCCAGCGTGCCAGCTGGAGCACCAATGCAGGGCAACGTGGCACATGCCCAGTCTGCCCTGTGACGGCACGACCCACTGGCCGTCGCGGAGTAGCCGTCTGGCTAACCTGGCGCTAATGAAGCACCCAGCATGACGCCAGACTCGCCTTGCTAGCCTTCCAAGTGCCACTTAAGCTTTAATGTGAGTTGCAACAGAATATGGGTGTTGTGGCCAGAATGTGATTTTAAAAAAAAGTCAGAATTTGCATGTGTCAAACCCAACGCTGCAAGCAGATGTTCAAGTGCTCACAGAGAAGGTGCTTTAATTTAATAGCGCAAACAAACACAGATGAGAGACGCTAACAGCCGTGCCCGTGTAAAGACGTGGAGATGAGATAAAAAACCCTCATTAGGGCTGCAGTTAACTATTGTTTTCACAATCAAAGTCAGATCATTTTTAAAAATTTGATTAATTGATCAGTGGGGTGGCACAGTGGCGCAGTGGTTAGCGCTGCTGCCTCGCAGCGAGAAGGTCCTGGGTTTGAGCCCCGGGTCAGCCTTGGGGGCTTTCTGAATTTGACACATCCGTGAAGGAGCAGTGGGCAGCTCTTTTTCTGCAGCACATGGGGAGCAGTGCTTGTTCATGAGTACCTCAGTGGAACCTTTACCGGGCCGGGACTTGAATAAGTGGGTGTTTTCAGACTTGGTCCGTTTCAGCCCTTAAAGCGAACTCAGATCGATTAGTCAGCATTTTTTATGTATATGTGAACACGCCAAAGGAACTCTGATCCTTCGGAAACGAACCGAACTGAGACCACATCAGGAGTTGGTCTCAGTCCAGTTCGCTTTATGTCCGCGGGACGGTTCGTTTAACTCGCGCCTTATGAACACAAAGCGCTCCTGGTTCGCTTCGACAGTTTTTGTTCGAAGTGAAAACTACCCAGAATGCAAGGAGCTCCATAAGAATTAAGTATGAACAGAAAAAGGACTGAGGCCCCATCTGAGCTGAAGTGGAGCAGAAAGAGAACCGAGTCCCCTTTCAAATGAACTCACAGTGTGAACACAAAAAGAACCGAGCTCCCTTTCTGTTGGTTCACTTTTTGGACCACTTCTAGAGGACTGAGTTCGGGTCCTTTAAAGAGGACTATATGTGAAAACACCCAGAGAGTCTCCAATCCTAGGCCAACTCGCTAACCGTTACGCTACCAACTGCCCCAGTAACTGAACAGCATTTAAATGTTGTTTATTGAAAATAAGGGTGTTTTCACATATAGTCCTCTTTAAAGGAACCAAACTCAGTCCCCTAGAAGTGGTCCAAAAAGTGGACCAACCGAAGGGGAACTCAGATCTTTTTGATGTTCACACTGTGAGTTCATTTGAAAGGGGACTCAGTTCTCTTTCTGCTCCACTTCAGCTCAGATGGGGCCTTCTTCTGTTCATACTTCATTCTTATGGAGCTCTCAGACCTGTACTGCTTTGCATTCTGGGTGGTTTTCACCTCTAGGGTTAGTTAACCGTCGAAGCAGACCAGGAGCACTTTGCGTTCATAAGGCGCGAGTTAAACGAACCATGTTGCGGACTTAAAGCGAACCAGACCGTTCACCTTAAGGGCTGAAATGGACCAAGTGTGAAAACACCCTTAAACAAGAACAAGTCACATTTGTTTATGAAATGTCATGATGATGTAGGAAACACAATGAGAACTAATAGATTAGTAAATTACCTGGCAATAATTAAAAAATGTATTATATTTTCGCGACATGAACTGTCATGTGACGTTTGCATTGTTTTGAAATATCTGAAATATTTTGGCCGACTGGCCTACACCCCGGTCACACAGCCATTCGTGTTGCTCTCAACTCGACCCGTTTGAATGAGGCTGGAACCTTTACTCTGTCTTCTCACTCTAAGATTTCTTCTCCATCGAGGGGTGAGAAGGATTTTCTGTGGCACGAGTGAAAGAGAGATCTCCACTCGAGTGTTAGGTTTGAAGAACGCTGATAGAACCCGTGAGACGAACCTCCGTGTACCAACTGTTCCAACCAACTGTTCATATGAACCTAGCGCAGACAATCTGCAGCACGCTCGACGAAATCTCGATGGATGCTGCTTAAGCGAAGGCCAAACACTGTCTCCATAGCAGCAGATTAGAGGAGAGATGTTCTTTTATTTATCCAGAAGCCTCAGACATTAAAAAATAGGGTCTTGTGGAGCGTTGACGGTGTCGTCTATGTTTAGGCCGTCCTTTGGAGAGGGACAGGTGGTTGGGGGGGTTGTGGCCGTCGGTGTGTGTGTTCACGTACTGTCCCTTTAAAAACGTGTTGTCGTGTCTGGACTGAAGTCTTGACAATGACAAAGAAAAGTTTCCTTGACATGACTGTTAAGTTGTAAACTTAGCTGGTGGTAACTTAGTTGAACAGTAGTTGATTTAAGTCTAGCTTTACAGGTATGAAGAACAGAAGTGGACAAGAGCTCTGGACAAGAGCTTCTGCTAAACGCCGTGAAGGTAAATTGATAGGCATATTTATAGTACAAACCTTGTCGGTGAATTATGAGAGCAAAAAAAAATCGTGGTAAAATGGTCAAACATGTCATGATATTGACTGGAGGTCAAATCGGCCAGTCCTAGATGTGATTAACAGTGAGAGCGTTCCTCTAATTCGCTGGACGACGGGCAGCAGAGCTGAAGGCACGCAGACTTGGGGGGGGAAAAAAAGCCGCTGTGTGAAGTCTGCCATCCTTGGAGTGTGAGCCAAGCTTCCTCTCTCTGCTACAGCACGCCATGATTCAGCACATTCTGGTTGACTCAGACATTATTGGATGCTCTTTCTCTCCCTCTCCTGCTCTCTCTCTCTTCCCCTCCTCCCCCTCGTTTCCATCTTTCTGTTGCGGTGCATCATAGCCAGTACGGCACCCTTATAGTTTATGGTTGACTTAACGGCCGAACGCAGCCAAACCCACACACGGTAGACCACAACCTCTTTCACCGAGCATGATTTTGACAACGCTACATGCCTCCCAAGAGTGATGTGTTAGCTTAAGGCCAAGGCCTATTTTGCGGCTTGGGCGTCCATTTGATTTTCAACTCCAACATGTTTTTTCCAATATTCATTGGAAAAACCAAAATGAAAAAACGAATGAGTCATTTTTTGATTTCCAGTTTTGCACTCAAGGAAAACACTCACATTCACTCGTCTTTAATCCCGAAAATTTGGACTTTTTGTCGCAAATTTATGACTTTACAATATCAGAGAATGTCTGAGTTTTTTCACGCAAATATATGACAATCACAGAATTTCTGGACTTTTTTCGCGTAATTTTACCGCCCCAACCCCGTTTGTTGTTTTTTTTTTATATACAATGGCCTTAATACACCGTCGTACATATAAGCTAACAGTAAAAATCCAAAGCAAAATAATCGTTCATTAATCGTAATCGAGGTAAAATGTTATTGTGATACTGACTTGAGATCAGATCGCCCAGGCTCAGTAGACGGATAAGTCTCAGAAGTTATCGTATGTCAGACAAATCCATGATAAAGAAGAAAGCAGAAGTGTGTCGATTTTCTCAGAGAGTGTTGCCAAGAGTTGCCCAAGAACACTGCGTTGGCAGGGTGGACCGTAGCCCATTTTGCGGCTCGGCCGTCCAGGAATCTCACGGCCTCGTTCTCGGAACGCCGGCCATTTAAACGGATCAAATGGTCTGATTTATCTGCTCGGCTGGCATTCTTTCTGGTAAGCCGCCGTCTGCATTTAGCTTACTGACATGCAGAAGCCCGGCGGGCCGTTACAGGCCGGCCGACTCTCCGATCCGCTCCTGGCCCCCGATCGGGCTGGTCTGGCTCTTGTGTGTGTGTGTGTGTGTGTTTTTTTAGGATCAGTGCATGGGGTTTGCGCTCATTAGAGAGATTATCGGAATCCTTTTCACATGCGTATTAGACGTGACGGGAGATGACAGAGAGAGCAGGAAAGAGACGGACCTCCTTTGTCCACCCTCTCGGGACTCTCTTAGACTGTCTTCTTGGTAATAAACGTTAGGGACTGGCTTCTCGAACATGGATTAAGCCTAGTCTTGGACTAAGTTGCACTACAAGGGGGGATTCACCACTGAAGCTTAAAGCAAGGGAAGTCAAAAGCCTAATCAAAGTTAGTTGGGGAAACTGGCTCTTGCGGTGTTAATCAGCTTCATCAAGAAACAAGACTATTTCAAACTTCATCATGATACGGTTTTATATCACTTCAGTCCTGTATGTCATTATATTATTGATTATTTTTACAATTCTGTTAATACTTATCCAATCTGCCACAAAGTCTGTGTGTTTACTTCAGTTAATGTAAAATCACAACGATTCACACTCTTTCATCAGTAAATAATATCCCAGCTTTAATGGTTGAGCATATTTACAGGACAGAAAAACAACAAACCAAATAACCCCAAAAATTGTTCATTAATTATTGGTTACGTGAGTGATTATTTGCCATTAAAAACACACAAAGCCACAGAACAGTAACTTCTGCATTTGACCCATCCGTGAAGGAGCAGTGGTCAGCTAACATGAGCAGCGCCTGGGAAGCAGTGCTTGGAGACGGTACCTTGCTCATGAGCACCTCTTTGGTACCTTTTCCAGTCCGGGACTTGAACCGGCGACACGGTTCCAACACCTTAACTGTTACGTTGTCAACTGCCCCAGTTGACCTGAAATGTTCAGTTCATCATATTATTGATTGCAAGCCACGTGGCCCGGCCCTAAATTGAAATGTTTCTGTAGCAACCAATAGTAAGCATTAGGGGTGTGCAAAAAGTTGAATCCGATCGCGATTCTTTCTCTGTCGATTCAAAATTGATTGATGCGTTCCAAATATCGATTCATATTTTTCAACTAACATACATATGCATTACCTTTAGTAAACTACATTTGATTTTTTTTGTTGATCTGCCACAGTCAAACAGGAAAAGTAACTCAAAACAGCAATCTGGAAACAAATTCATCTGTGTATTGAATCGTGAATCTCCTAGGAATCATGAATCAATTTTGAATCGAAACGTGAGTCCAAGAATTGGAATCGAACTGTGAGATTTTCTGAATCATGCACCGCTACTAAGCATCGTGTAATGTAAGGACTAGGGGTGTAAATCCCAAAGTTTTGTCACTATACGATACTATATTGATTCAGCAGGTAACGATTCAATGTCTGTCAATATCCCAAAGTTTGCTACAATACTCTCTCTCTTTTCCTAGCGTTTTCCCATATCGGGGTCCGCTCTTCTGTAATGTCTTTTCCATTTGGCGTGGTCGTGTACGTCCTCGGGGTTGACGCCGACGGTCTTCTTGTCATGTCTGATGCAGTCGAGCCACCGTTGTTTTGGCCGGCCACGTGGACATTGTCCTTGGAGATCGAGGTGGAGTGCCGTTTTGGGTTTGAATACTCGTTGCTTCGCATGACATGACCATGCCATCGGAGACGCGTCTCGCGCGTCTTCTCAACTATTGGCGCGATTCCCATTTGCTTCCGGACATCAACATTCATGACATGGTCCCATCTCGATAGCCCCAGGCACCAAAGTTTGCTACAATACGATTTTGATTAAATTCAATTTAAAAACCAGGGAATGATTTGAGACAATATCCTATGCAGATTAAACGCGATCACTTCCATTCATATCAAATCACGAAAAGCAACTAAAATATCAGGTGACATTTTTGTTTCCTCAACCAGATGTTTAAACGAAAAGATTCTTCTCTTGTACTTAAAGTTCAGTATAAAGTGACATTACAAGATGTATGTGTTCATTTTGAATGGATGTTGTGGGCTCGTTGTTCATTAAGTCGTTGTATCGATGTAGCTCGATGTATTGTCACACGCCTACTAAACATGCGTCCCAATCTTGAGTGGTGCCCACCGGCGACTTGAAGTATTCTTGTGGCTCTCCTTGGCGTTTTTTTTCCCGAGCGCTCAGCTCGTACTTGAAAGCGCTTTTTCGCGGCGGAGGCTGCTTTTTATTTTTAGATGGCGGCCTCCTCTGTTCTTCTTTCTTTCTGCCTTCTTCTTTTGTGAGGGGACCCAGTGACCCCCAAGCGGCGTAGGGACCTACTCCAGGGCTCTCCCTCTCCCTGTGCCGCCCTCCATCCCCTCCTCCCTCTCTCCTGCCTTTCACATGCATTAGGGGAGGACAAAGGCTGGCTTCAGTTTCTGTCCTGCCTGTCATAGTACGCTTCCCCCTTTTCACTCCTTATTCTTTGCTTTCTCCTCCCCTCTCACACTCAAATGCACGCGCACACACACACACACACACACAACCATTCACGTGCACCCACACACACCCTCACTCACATTATTTGTAGACACAATGCAATATAAAGGCATGTCAATGAGCAAGATGTGCAGAAACTCTTGGCTCGTTGAATGGAAATCCAATACAGTTTTAATACCTTCTTAAAACGTTTGTAGAGATTTTTGCAGAGTTGTTTTTAACACAGAGGAATTGAAGAATTGAAGTTAGTTTTGCATTTCTTTATCTCGAAATCCATTGTGCTTTTCTTCCCCCATTAACACCTTGCATGTTAGGACTGGGCGATATAACTTGAAATCGATATGTGACTCTGCACGGCAAAACCAGTCGCTTGTCACAAAGGAGGTTTCCGAGAAAAACGAGCGTTTATGTTGCGTGGGGTAAAATTTTGGATTTTTTGTTTTTAGTGTTTTGAAACAGTGGAAGGTCTATACTGTACTGTTGTGAATAAATTTCGCTGAAAAACTTACCCTTTCCATCCTAAAAACGTAACTTTCTTGAGGTGAGGAATTCAATTCCAGCAGAATGTTAAAAGTTTGTGTTTTGACCGCTCTACTTCAATATTTACGGTAAATCCACTGGTTGACTAGCGTGAAGATATTTCTCCGGAATCCATCTCCGTCTCCCGAGTTCAGTTAACCTAACGCAGGTAGGCTATCCGTGTGGCTGTGAATGCAGCGTAGGCTACCGTAAATACAAATGTAGCCGCGACCGCACCAAGCTACGGCGATAGTCAACTTCAAAGGCAGATTTCTCCGTTTCTCACTTGGCGTGACAGGAGAAACCCGACTCCTTTGAATGTTGATATCTCAGTCATATGTCGTCCCATTCATTTGATATAGGTATCGTTTTGAAGGTTGTTTTATGCCCTTTCATGAAAACATAACTCAATTTTGAACATTTGCGACAAGCGACTGGTTTTGCCGTGGAGGGTCACATATCACAATTAATTGAACATTCACCTCGATGGCGATTACTTAATGAACAATTATGTTGTTTTGGGATTTTTTGTAAGGTTTTTTGCTCTCATAGTTCACTGTAAACTATTAAAGCTGAAATTTCTTTCTGATGAAATAGTGCATCTTTGTGATTTTAAAATAATTGAAGCAGTCACACACAGATGTAGTTGTAACAGATCCTCCCGGACCTTTACTTGGGCGGCCACCAGGGTCAGCTTTTGGGGTGTTTTTGGATTTTGATTTCTTGATTGTTTGCTCAGTTTAGAACCCTTGTTTACCTGATTGAATACACTTGGTTTCAGTAAAGTTCTGTTTGCTCATTGGTTGATTATCCTGTTCCTTGCTTAGTCCTGATTATTTATAGTCCTACTTTGTCACGTTTGCTTTGTTGGTCCACTGTTACTTTTAACGTGAGTTTCGTGTGTGTTTTGTTTGTACATTTCCAGCAGAGTGAGTGAGTCTAAGTTCTGTTTTGGCCATTGTGCTTGTTTCTGTTGTGTCGTCCTTACAGAAAGCCAGGACACTTCAATGCTTTAGGCGTATTACAGCTGTGTGTGTGTGTGTAGAAGTTAGCCATACATGCCTTATGTTGGTGTATTCAGTTGTTGTGTCCTGCACTACTCAGATTTGTCATAGTTTGATGTGTGAATAAGTCCATTTCTGATGAAAACTGACCAGCACCTGGAGAAATGTTTACTTTTTTTAAGCTTTATGCAGTATTAAAGTACTGAAACTGTAGATATAACTTTACACATAGCAAACCGACTTTACAGTGCATGTTTTATTGGCTTGCAGAGTTTATATTATGCAGAGACATTTTATGGCTAACACTTCTTTGTCCTTTTTGGGGCAGTTGGTGGTGTAACGGTAGGGTGTTTGCTCCGTGATCAGAAGTTCGCAGGTTTGAATCCAAGGCCGGTAAAGTTACCACTGAGGTACTCATGGGCAAAGTACCGTCCCCAAGCACTGCTCCCTGTGTGCTGCCCTTTGTTAGCTGCCCACTGCTCCTTCATGTCACGTCACATCAACGCCAAAACTAGAGCGCCCAAAATGGCTTGCCGCAAAAATTTTGCGGGCGTAAATTTCAAAGTCGCGAGCGCAAATGTGAAACTCGAGAGTACAAAATTAAGAATCGAGTGCGCGGTTGTGTCTTTTTCCTCTCGATGTGTTCAATGTCTTCGCGCACAAAGTAGATTACCGACGAGCGGCTTTTTTGCTCGAGTGAAATTTCTACGCGTTTGGTTTGAAAGGGGCGGGTTTGGACAGTTTGGGGGCGGGGTTTTGGCAGTTTCTGCCTGCGAATCCTATTGGCCGATGGCTCCTGGTTTTGTGATTGGCTTAAGAAAGTTCCTACAGAAAAAACAAACATGTCGGAGGAAGAGGAACGGCGACGGGTCGGTTAAACGAAAGTTATAGTTTATCGACCTTATAATTATAATTTAATAGTTAGGTCTTACACGTTTAATAAGCACGCAAAACAGTAAAGTAACCAACACCTTTGTCACTCGCTCATAAATGTTATAATGGTATGTTACCATTTTCTCAGTACCATCAAAACCAGACATCGTGAAGGTGCCAGATAAGGCAAAAGAAGAAACTTATTTATTAAAATATGATTTTGAGAATTATGCACTTGATAACCATTAGTCGACTAATCGCTTTAATAGTCGATGACTAGTCGACTATCAAAATAGTCGTTAGTTGCAGCCCTGTTATAAAATGGGGAAACATATTTTCTGATCAATTGAAACTGAAGAAAGTTTTGGGAAAATTTGAGCCAGCTATGTGGATTAATCTTGGCCTATAAATTGAGTTGCTTTTGGCCTTTCTGGAAGAGAACTACATTTTTGTGAGTAATGGCGTTCCACATGAGAGTCGCAGCTGGCACGGTGCGTAAGCCACATCATGGTCAGTACTAATGCATTCTTTCAGCCAAACTAAACTATGTGACAGTAGTGTGTACTATGTTTTTAAGGGGACTGTACATGAAGACACACTGGGGAAAGTATTAACAGCATTGTAGTTGTCGTCATGGATACGCTTACGTCAGTTAGAGGTTCTGAATGTCAGTTTTGATTCATTTTCAACTAATTTTCCAGCCTATTGCCTGTAAACTTTTATCGCCCAGAGGAGCATGAGGTCCCCTTTCCGTGTCTTGGTTCCTCTCAAGGTTTCTTCCTACTAGAGGAGGAAGCCCCAGACTTGTTTGTTGGGGGCTTGAGATGGTTACGGCGTAAAGCGCTTTGTGATAATGACTGTTGTTTAAAGCGCTATATAAATAAACCTGAATCGAATTTTCGCACGTTCTTTTCACGACAGCCCCAATTCTTAACGTGAAACAGGCCACGAGCAGCATCAGAAACGTGGTGTATTAGTAATTTGTAAATCACGGCGCCTGGCCGCTGTTGATGCCAATATGGAAACGGAGTCTTGAAGAACGGTGATTAACTGTTGACACCACGCTGACCCTCAGCCGACTCGCATCTTTGAGCTCATCTATCAACACATTATTCTCCAGTTAATTATCTCCGCAGAGGAAAACAGTCTCTTAACCAAAAGGCCTGGGGAACGCCTGCAGTAGATGGGCTTATTGAGAACAGCTGGCTCACAGTATGATGGGTCCCGCCACTGAAGTCCTTTATTTAGGATCGACCATTAATATCGACCTCGCCTCTTTTCACAGCGACGGTTGCTGGACTGAGGCTGGGGGATATGACCTCAGATCAGTATCATGATTAATTGTATATTAATGAGGAATAATTAGCAGTTATTTTGTTTTGGGGTTTTTTGCCACCATACTTCACTGACAAGGTTTGAAGATGGGATTTTTTTTCTGATGCAAGTGGTTTATATCTTTATGTATTTTCAAATAATTGAAGGAAACACCCAGATGTACTGGACAGACTGACAAGACTTGGTCACAGGAGAACATTTAAGGGCACGTTTCGTGGTTCTGATAGTTGTTGGTGAAAGGGGCAGTTGGTGGCGTAACGGTAGGATGTTCGCACCGTGATCAGAAAAGTCGATAGTTGAATCCAGGACCGTAAAGTTACCACTAGGTACTATGAGCAAAGGTACTGCCCCAAAAAATCGCCCGGGCGCTTTGTTACGCTCCACCGTTCTTCACGGATGGGTTAAAATGCAGAGGTCAAGACGGTTGTGGTGCATCAGGTACAGTTGTAAAAACACTGACAAATAATCACTTTACTCACTTGTTACTGGACACCTTCTGCCCCACTTGACTTCGATATATGATGAATCCGATATATTACAAACTGTATCACGTTGATTGATGGCAATGTTTATTTGTCTAATAATTTAGGTTCATCCAGTTTGTGCCTCTAATAATTTAGGTTCATCTAGGAGTAGTTTGTTTTCCAAGCAGCGTTTTTCACCTGGCGTTGACTCTCTCATTAAGTCTAGTACTTAGTGAAATTGCTCCGTTACTCATCCCGGTCCATTCCCAGAGTGCTGCAGATAAATGGCCGGAGCTGGGAGAGGGACAAGCGGCGGCCCCGTTAACACGCGGCGTTATGTCTGCTGCCATGATGGTCACCGTGGCAGCTTTTATTCATACACATACACACAAACACATTACACACAGAGACTGCCTCATCTTGCTGTCTTTTGTGGAGGTTCTACTTTGATCTTTCATTTTAGCAAAGCTCCAAATACTATTACAACTACTTCTAGGGCTGCACGATAAAGGAATTATTGGCCGATGCTGATATCCGATATGTGACCCTCCACGGCAAAACCAGTCACTTGTTGCAAATTTTCAAAATTGAGTTATTATGTTTTCATGAAAGGTCATAAATCAAGCTTATACCTATATGGAATGAATGGGACTTATTGATATGACTGATATCAACATTCAAAGGAGCTGTGTTTCCTGTCACGGCAAATGAGAAACGGAGAAATCTGCTTTTGCCACTATCGCCAGAAAATTCCCAGACGCTGGTGCGTCACAAGCATGCTTTGCATTTACGGTAGCCTACGCTGTATCTACAGGCCACATCGGATAGCCTACTTCCGCGTTAGGGGTTAATTGAACTCGAGTACGGAGATGGCTTCTCTCCGGAGAAATATCTTCACGCTTAGTCAACCAGGATTTGTATCAGTAAATATTGAAGCAGAGCGGCCAAAACAGAAACTTTTAACATTCTGCTGGAATTGAATTCCTCACCTCAAGAAAGTCATGTTTTTAGGATGAAAGGGTAAGTTTTTCCAGCCAAATTTATTCACAACAGTACAGTATAGACCTTCCACTGTTTCCAAAAACACTAAAAACAAAAACTAAAATTTACCTCACGTAAACATAAACGCTCAAGCCGAAACCTCCGCTATGCATGTTTACTGGTTTTGCCGTGGAGGGTCACATATATTTTAATGTTTACATGTGCCGATACTCGTACTGATGCCCATAAATGAGGAAAACTAAATCGAGCGTGAACACTAGGCAGAGTTGGGTGTAAAGACAAGACATTTTGCTTACCAAAGTTCCACTGCACACTCAGAATGTGGGAACAAAATAGCACCATAACACTGACATTTCTAACTAGGGGTGGGAATTGGTACAATTTTATCACTAATAATGCCATACACAGTCTTCCACACTAAAAGCAACCATTGTACTTTTTCCTAAAATTATGACTGCACAGGACTGAGAACTCGAACACATTTATATTTAGAGTTTTTTATTATGCCGAGACATTCTATGGCTTAGTGCTATGAAGAAACCTAAGGTTAGTGCAGGTGGAAACACGCCTTTGTCCATTTGAATCCATCTGGATATAGAATAAAATTATTTGCTGTAAATAATTCATGCATTTTTTCTATATTTATTTTTACTCTCTAACATGCAGAATGGAAGAATACTTGATTGGGTTGAAATGCAAAGAGTTTTTTAGCCAATTTGCACTCATTCTGGCCTGTAACTCATTTTTGACTCATTTCTGGGAGAGAGCTAAGTTTCTGTCGTAGAGCTGCCCATATGACAGCGCCAGGATTTGACGCACGTCGAGAATAAGTAAATACCAAGTAAATGGCTGTACTGTGAGTAGAACGCTGGTTGTTGTTATTTATCAGCTAAAACAAGTTTGTAATTAATGGGAAGATTTGACTGAACTGGAAATATTTTAGTGAATGTTGGACTTCCTGGGGAGAGTCGTGTGCGCTAACAAACGCAGTGTGTGTTTACATCACGTCATGAGTCATGATTCCTCAAGGTTGAAGGTCAAGTATCAGAGAGCGGACGTTAATGTACTGCGACGCAGAATTTAAAACTGCCGTGATGGGAAATGAGAGGATCATTAAGAAGAATCCATAACGTTGGAGGTGTACAATTCTGATGGAACTGATCAATTGGAACCGGCCCTGAGTCAGAACAGGTTTTCGATTCCCACCCCTATTTCTAACACAGTGGCAATCAAATGAGAGCGTGAAAGCAGAGTCCAGCGAGGGCGGAGCTTTTCGAGCATAGGGCACAACATTTTAAGAAAATGTCAGTTCCTGCCGTGGTGTACCAATCAAATAGGGTGCGTGGGACACTCCATGTGCACTACCTAGTATGTAGAAATGCTCAGAGATACACTCTAAAACCTAGAATTATAAATCCATACAAATTCTCCACTTTTTCAGTAACTTTACTATTTTTACATTTTTCCTTTTGAGAAACTGTCCTCAAATAGAAAATATCCTTACTAAGACTAGGCTGGGCATCGTTGTTGATTCTTCTGAATCGATTCTGATTCCTCGATTCACAAGGTCATGATCCGATTCAATTCTCGATCTGATTCGACATCGATTTATTTAGAGATTTCTTTGGCGCCAATACTAGCTTTTGCTTGGTTATGAAATTAGTCGACGGTGATTTGAGCGAGCAGCTTCAGCCATGGCTCTATGGTTTCGGTTTGCCGGTCTGACGCTTTTTATAGTTCTTCTATGGCCAAGTCGCTGAAGTAGTGCATAGCCGAGGAAAAGATCGATCCGCTTAATTCTTGAATCGATATCAGATTTTAACGAGAATCGATATTGATCGGTGAATAGATTTTTTGAACCCAGCCCTAACTAAGACACAGGATTCTGACCATTTTCCTGGTTTAAATTAAAGTGATTAAATTTGTCATTGTGAACACACCACAGCACACGTCGTCCACCACAACCAAATGCATAAGATGTGATCTGCGTTGACCCATCCTCGTGAAGGAGCAGGGCAGCGACATGGAAGGCGTAATTCCGCCTACCTTCACCGCACCCGGATTTGAACTGGTGACTAGAGCTGAAATTATTATTTGAATAACTCGACTAATTCGATTACAAAAAATGGTCGAGGCAAATTTTCTAGAATCGAAGCTTCGTTTAAGTCATTTTATTCCCTACAGCATACGCCGCTTGTGTTTCACACAGACGCTTATTAATGACGACAATATTTTCAGTGGCGCGACCAAACGAAAGAATAGATCCTCTGTATGTGGAACGTATTTAGAGATATTCCATGCACAAAACAGAAGTAAATGCGTAAAACGATAAAATGACATTTTTTTATGGCGTATTTTTGTTGTGTTTAGGAACGCGAGCCGCCCCTATAAGCGCCATTATTTCGCTAAACGCTTTGCCAAACGCCCCCTTTTATTACGGACAAAACGCATATTTTGCTGCTGATAAATAACCACAACAACCACAGCCGCTCCACCTGCTACCATGTTTCATTTATTGAGATTTTCCCATCGATTTTTTCATAGTTCGCCCGTGAACGCGGTTGAACCCTTTTATTGTGACGCTGCTTCGGTATGCAAGGATTGTGGGAATGCAGTTCTTCCAGAAAAGGCCTATTTTATTGGTCAAATTATTCAAATGACCCTGAATTTATAGTTTTTCATTCTCAGTTGAATACAACAACATAAAGCGATATGACTAACTTCTACTCACACTAATAAGCTTCCACAACAAATGTATTGTCATTTCTGGGTTTTTTTTTTTAATGTACCCGATTACTCGATCAATCGATAAAATATTCAATAGATTATTCGATTACAAAAATAATCATTTGTTGCAGCCCTACTGGTGACCCTTCAATCATGGGGCCAACTTCCTAACCGTTACGCTACCACTGCCCACACGCATAGCAAGTTTATATTACCATTAATCACACTGATCAAATCTGACCCTTTCAAATAAAACATGGAACATAACATCTCTCTTTCACACACACACACACACACTCGCTCACAGACCAACAAAACGCCACTGCCAGGGGTACTTGATTGATCTTAAGGTACATGAAACCCTTCAGGCATTTTTTAGCGGTTAAGTAACACATCCAAAACTAATACATCTTGTCTGAGAATTTTTTTAAATGAAAGCCTTTGTGACCTGCAGCTTGTAATAATAAAAAATCTATGTTTTTAATGAGCACATAGACATTTCTGTGGCAATTACCAGCAGATAAACACATAAACACAACGCACATACACACTGGAGGAAGATCAATAGGCCGGTTTAGCTGCTGCAGCCGTGGCCAAATGTGACAATGAAGAAGGCGTTTAACCTGCTGATATCATCGGACCTGAAGCAGACCTGTGTTTACCGTGTGCTGTCACAGAGCGGCATTGATCAAGTGTGTTTCTCCTCGAGTCCCCATTTCCCCCCAATCTATAATCATCATTAGTGCTGTTAGGCCGCCTAAGCGTCCTCCATCGATCGCCGAGTGGTTATGGTCCAAACAGTGCTGTACGGCAAATATGGGGAGGGACTTTAAGAGCCGTTTATTTAGATGATCGAGGAGAAGTGAACGCTCACCTCTTTTGCAGGTACAGTCTATTGGGAAATTCACAAAAAAAGGTTCACAAAGGGAAGAACTGTCCTCACAGAAAAATGTCATCTCAAAACCACAAAAATCAAAATTTCTGATTTTATTATCTTCAGCGGACAATCACGTCCTTTCAAACACATACACACCTATACGGTACCACTGAGGTACTCTGCGAGCAAAGTACCGCCCCAGCATTATTCGCTGCTGCTCTGGCGTCAGCTGCCCACGTTCCTTCCACGGATGGGTCAAATGCAGAGGTCACATCTTTGTTGTGGTGCACTGTGTGCTGTGCTGTGGTGTGTGTTCTTACAATAACAAATAATCACCACTTTCATTTTCGTTTCCTATAGACTCTCATATATTTATAATAATAGGGAAGGTATCGTTAAGGATTTCGAATCGATTCGCATTCCCATTCACAAGGCCGGCGATCCGATTCAATTCTCGATTCGAGCATCGATGATGTAGAGATTTTGCGCCAATACTAGTTTTGCTGGTTACAAAATAACTTTGTTTTATAAACATCGCCTTAGGCCAGACGGTGATTTGAGCGAGAAGCTTGAGCTATGCGGCTCTATTTGGGTTTTTGGTTTCATTGCCCCACGCTTTTATAGGCTCTCCTTGCGTGGGTCACGAAGTAGTGTATAGCCGCAGGAAAGATCGGTCCGCGAATTTTTGAATCGATATCGTATTTTTTGAACGAGAATCGATATTGATCAGTGAATCGATTTTTTGAACCCAGCCCTAGTAAATAATAATACTGCTACACCCAACCTTAACCTCAGCAACCAATATCAAATATTTTCTACCTCTTTTATAAGTGATTTTTTCTAGAACCAGTCTTACTCAAATTTGAATTTCGCCAGATTTCTGTCGTCAGTATAGTGACAGTCAGGTCCATACAACCATACTGTTAACCACATTAACCCACTGGATTTTTAAAAGTTGCTCTTTCATGGCTCGGTGTTTGGTGACATTCTCAGATATGGGATGTTGGTGATTCACGTCGTAAATAGATCGAATCGAATCGTGATTCTTTCTCTGTCGATTCAAAATCGATTCATGCTTTCTAAAAAAATCGATTCATGTTTTTCAACTAACGTAATGGTACTAGTTTACTTTCCTCCCGACAAAAGTACCTTTCCTATAGAACAGCTCTATACCTTAATCCCTTTATCAATCAAACTAAACAGCCTCATGTTACTCGTCTTACACCACGGCATGTCGTCAAATGGTCATGTGTTTACAATTCTCCTCTGCTCTCTGTATGCGCCCGATGCGCACGCGCACCAACACACACAAGGGGTGTGCCGTATCCTGCTGTCCATGTTAATAAACTGAATTTCGCGATATTCTGAGTTGGCGGCGTAATGAAGTCACAGCAAGTTAACTTGGGCTACAACTGCACGACATAATTAACATGGCGGAGAGAGGCGGCAGGTGTCGATGTTGTGCTGACAAATGCGTCCCTGCTGGAGCGTGGACCGCTGAAAACAGCGGAGGGAAGTGTTTTGCGTTTTGTAACGTGAAACTGATTGTTCCTGTTCATGTAAACTCATAAAAAGCGCCAAACCGTACAATACATTTTACACCATATCGTATTTGGCTAAAATACGGCTATACAGCTTACAAGTAAAACAGACGGCGGTTGCTAAAGCGTTTATTAGCTACTACTTATCACATGCATGTTAATATAGATTTAACACAGACATCCCAAGTCTCCCTGACGCCCGCAAATGAGATCAAATCTCCCAGAATCTAGAGCAACCAGGCGAACAAGAGCGCGCAGCACACGCCAAACAGAGCCAAAGCAAATTCCTCAAATGTGACAACGTTCTTGGCAATAAACTTCAGCTTCATTCGGATTCTAAAATGATGTTGCACAAATTGTTTTGAAAAACGTACTTTACGCTGAGGATCAGTGTAAATTGTAGTGTGAGAATATTTGTTTTCATGTAACGCTTTAAACCAGGAAAACACTGCATATGTATTACATTTAGGAAACTACATGTGATTCAGTGTGATGTTGTTGATCTGCCACAGTCAAATGGGAAAAGTAACTCAAAACAGCAATCTGGAAACAAATTCGTACATGTATTGAATTATAAATCGTGAATCGCTTAAGAATCGTGACTCCATTTAGAATCAAATCGTGAGCCCAAGAATCAGAATCGAATCGTGAGATTTTTCTGAATCGTTTCTGAATCATACACCCCTAGTCGTTAGTGTTCATGATGCACTGATCCCTGTCTTTCTTTGTTTTTGTTACAGTTCTGCAGATGAGAAGTATCGCTGGAACAATCAAGGTACTGTAGACTTCACTTTGCTTCCACAAATTCTACTTTAAAGGATGTTTCAACTGATTCCACATTTTAGAGCAGTGATCACTATCCACTGACGGTGCTGAGACTAAGGGTGTTTTCACACTTGGTCCGTTTCAGCCCTCAAAGCGAACTCAGATTGATTAGTCAGCATTTTTTATGTATATATGAACTCACCAAACGAACTCAGACCCCTCTGAAACGAACCGAACTGAGACCACATCGGGAGGTGGTGTCAGTCCGGTTCGCTTTAAGTTCGCGGCGCGGTTCGTTTAACTCGCGCCTTCTGAACGCAAAGCGCTCCTGGTTCGCTTCGACAGTTAGAAAAACTATGCAGAATGCAAAGCAGTAAAGGTCTGAGAGCTCCATAAGGATGAAGTATGAACAGAAAAAGGACTGAGGCCCCGTCTGAGCTGAAGTGGACCAGAAGAGAAGAGTCACTTTCAAGATGAACTCACAGTGTGAACATAAAAAGAACCGAGTCCCCTTTCAAACGAACTCACAGTGTGAACATAAAAAGAACCGAGTCCCCTTTCAAATGAACTCACAGTATGAACATAAAAAGAACCGAGTTCCCTTTCTGTTGGTCCACTTTTTGGACCACTTCTAGAGGACTGAGTTCGGTTCCTTAAAAGAGAACTATATGTGAAAACACCCTTAGTCAGCATTTTTTACGTATATGTGAACACCCCAAACGAACTCCCTCTGACCCCCCTGAAACGAACCGAACTGAGACCACGTCGGGAGGTGGTCTCAGTCCGGTTCGCTTTAAGTCCGCGGCGCGGCTCCTTGTGAACACAAAGCGCTCCTGGTTCGCCTCGACAGTTTTTTTTCGAAGTGAAAACTACCCAGAATGCAAAGCAGTAAAGGTCTGAGAGCTCCATAAGAATGAAGTATGAACAGAAAAAGGACTGAGGCCCCGTCTGAGCTGAAGTGGAGCAGAAAGAGAACTGAGTCCCCTTTCAAATGAACTCACAGTGTGAACACAAAAAGAACCGAGTTCCCTTTCTTTTGGCCCCTCTTTGGACCACTTCTAGGACTGAGTTCGGTTCCTTTAAAGAGGACTATATGTGAAAACACCCTAAATTCTGATCCAGGGCTTCACAATTTTTTAAAAACATGACATTGCGATATATTTTTCTTGCGATAATTTTTTTTTTCCAGGTGACTTAAATAGATCTGTTTGGAAATGATTCTAGAATGACTTTGTAGAAGGGGTATTTCTCAAATCAGAGTGAATGATGTCACATCAGTCTTTCAGCATCAGTTGATTAGAAGTCTACTAGAGAACAGGGCCAGCAACAGCAGGTGTGTCAAGCAACGAAAAAGTTGTAACTATGGGGAAAAAATCAAACAAAAAAATCAAACAAAACACCTAAGGCAAAATGATTGTTCATTAATTGTAACCAAATTAAAATATTCAGTTAATTGTGATACCTTTGAGGTCATATTTCGTAACATTTTTATTTTTTGACCTCATCGATATATCAGTGAAGATCAATGTATCGTTACACCCCTAATAAGGATGATATTGTGTAGTGAGACAATTCTTTTTAAAATTACAACAGAAGGTGCCTTTTTGGGGTTTAAGGTGAAGCTGAACGTTCAGTCTTTAATTCTTCTTTACGGTCTACTTAAGCTGGGAATACACTGTGCCATTGTTTCAGTCGCGTTATTCAGCTCCTGCTTAAACTGTACGAGTGAATCGCAGGGGTTAAAAGTTTGCAGCTCACGATTCATGTTCTCACACTATATGGCCCGATGCTCTAAAGCGACACGACTGCTCACACTGTACGTCCATACACGACACGTCGGACTCTTGTATCCGGAATTGCAGCGTAAACAGAAGAAGAACGCGCTGCCTTGCTGCTCCGTCTTGTCTAAAAATTCACTTCCACTTCTGTGTTTGAGCATGCGCAGTGTGAGAGGTTGAGTTAAATCGGCTCGTGGCACTGCTTCAACAGTGCGATACCCTCACGAGGGGCGACCAGGATTTCAAACAGGTTTGATTTTCTTGCGACCATACGATTGGTGATCGGGAGCCGGTCGTGAGGTTTTAATCGCTTCTCGTTACCCCATGTATACTACACGATGCACGACACACGATTAAGCCGAAACTCGGGCCGATCCCTAAAACAGTCGCACGAGTGAAAAATGGTCTCAAAATGGGCCAAAAATCGCACAGTGTAAGCCCACCTTTAGGCATGGCTTGCTTCGTTGGGTTTTACAGCAGAGCAACTTCCTCGATTCCCTGGTTTCTGCTCGCTGTTGCATTGCAGCAAAAAAAGCCCCAGCGTTTCATCCTTAGTCCGCGGCCGGTAGTTGAAGGCTACTAATGATATGGGGCCTCGTGATTGCCGGCCGCAGGACGAGGGGAGCGCTTCCCTGATCCGATGCCTCGACAGCTGTCACCATCAGTCAGGCCGGCGCGACAGCGGCACTGTGCTCGTCAGCCAGAAATATGGGCCCCTTTCCCAGCAGATTGATTGAGTAACGGCACAAACGTTTGCCAAAGAAACCGCCCACCGCCCCGGCAGGAGGAATCAAGTGCGGCTAAGGGTGGGGAAAGAGAAAGAGAAGGAGAAAGAGAGGACGGGAGATAGGAGAAGCCGAAATGGGGGGAACACTGAAAGGTGTGAATTATTTATGAGAGAAGGTGGGCGGTCAAGTCCAGACAGTTTGACATCTTAGGCTGTTACACAGGTACGATGGCAGGGACACTTGCTTTCGGGAAAGTTACACCACTGATTAGGGATGCACGATCACGGGAATCATCAGCCGATGCCGATATCCGATGTTTTTCATGCTTACATATGTATGCTGATGCTGATAAATGAGGAAGGCACAGTCGAGTGCACAAAAGTTCCACTGTACGCGCTGAATTTTGGCAACATAGCTCTGACATTTCTAACACAAGTCAAGTGTGAAAGCAGAGTCCAGCAAGGGCCGAGCACTTCGTGCGTAGTGCACAAGAAAAGGCTTATGTGGTGTAACAAGTAAAAATAGGGCTCATGTGGCAGTTCATATGCACTACCCAAGTGATTAGAGAGCCGTTAAGCTACAACCCCGGCTATTTCCTGAGGTGAATACTAGCGTGTAAAAAGTATGACATGCCAGGCACAAGCGCTACCTTTTCCGACGTGCAATAAATGCATCATCAAATATCGGCTGGAAATTGGGCAAATTTAAGCATCGGTCCAATGCCGATTACTTTAAAAAGCCATTATCCGCCAATTCTGATACGATTCCGATATCATCGTGCATCCCTACCACTGACCAGTGATGGAAGTTGGCATACAGAATGTCACTAATGTTCCCAGAAATGTTTGGAGCGCTTTTGCAAAGCTGCTGGAAAAAATCTATGATATAACAATCTTATCTATTTTTTTTAAATATCAGAAGCGTTGATCTCCCTCCAGGCTCATACATTTTGTTGTTCAATATGGACCTTCAAATTTGGCTGATGTATTAATGCTTGTAGAACCAGATTTAAACCAGCTCATAAGAGTGAGAAGACTTGGAAGTAAACCTTATGAGAGTTCGTAACGCGAAGTGCACACATTTTGGCTCCCTAGTTACTTCGGATAGAAATAACGAATGTGTGCGAGACACATTTTGCTGAAATCTAGAGAACTCCTCCAACGCAGTCATCTAAGATGCGCTTTCATGTAATAATGTATTTAACTGTATTCCAGAGATCAGCTAAATTCCTTCTAACAAAATACATACATAATTTTTTCTTTATAATAAGCCATTGATTATCCCAACTTGAAATTACATCTTCACTGAAAAATAGTTCCTGTGAAGTGTTGAAGAACGAGGGCAGTTGGTAGCTTAATTATTAGGGAGTTTGCCACATGATCAGAAGGTCTCCATTTTGGATCCCGAACCGGTAAAGGTACCTCTGAGGTACTTACGAGCAAGGTACCGTCCCCAAGCACTGCTCCCATATGTCAGCTGCCCACTACTCCTTCACGGATGGGTCAAATGCAGTGGTCACATTTTGTTGTGGTGCCCTGTGTGCTGTGGTGTGTGCACACTGACAAATAATGACTCACTTTCACACTTTTACTTTCACTAAATCAAGGCAAAAAAGTAAAACAAATTGACGGAAAGTAAAGTTTTCTTACTAAAAGAGTGATATCAGGTTTGTCTTGGTGTTTTCACTAGAGATGGCACCAATCCAATACGTGGATCGGTATCTGTGCGATCGGTGGCCAGTCTACAGAGCCGATCTGTAAACGCTCGCACGTAGATTTGGTTCGGCATGGGAAGCGTTACTGCGGTAAAGCTGGTTAATTGTTCGACGTTCACACTAATTCTTACATATTGATATGACAATGAGCAGAACAATCAACACAACCCCAAAAGCAAATCACACCATTATACTGTTTAATTTCCTTAACAACACCAGCTCTCACTCACAATCTCCGTGTTCCTGACGGTTTTAGCGCCGCAGGATTAGGGACCGTCACTAAATTACACCATTGTGTTTAAACAAATAATTTTTGAGATGTTCTTTTAATAATAAATAATTTAGCATATACAGTACTGTGCAAAAGTTTTAGGCAGGTGTGAAAAAATGCTGTAAACAAAGAACCCCCAGTCTGCTTTGAAATCTTTGTCTGGGAGAGACCTTGCTGATGCAGTAAAACTACCGTGTGTCTTGTTGCTGTGCTCGATCTTGCCATGACATGAAACTGTCTTCCACAACCTCACCTTGGTAGCAGAGTTTGGCTGTTCCTCACTCAGTTTGAAGCCTCCTACACAGCTGTTTCTGTTTCAGTTTCAGTTAATGACTGTGTTTCAACCTACGTGTGACATTGATGATCATTAGCACCTGTTTGGTATAATTGGTTGATCATACACCTGACTATAATCCTACAAAATCCCTGACTTTGTGCAAGTGTACCTATAAGAATTGATGCTGGTTTGAAGGCAAAAGGTAGTAACAGCAAATATTGATTTGATTTAGATTTTTCTTTTGTTCGCTCACTTTGCATTTTGTAAATTGATAAAAATAAACAATCATTATTTATATTTCTGAAAGCATTCTTTGTTTACAGCATTTTTTCACACCTGCCCAAAACTTTTGCACAGTACTGTACATGTGGGTGTATAATTATTACATTGTTTTAATTAGGAAAACTGTAATTAAGTCAAATATTTCTTTAAGCATAACAGTAATCTCAGTCATGTATTCAGACATTTTTTAAAGCATTATTTTCTGTTTAAAAAACACTCTTGGATTTGTACCGTATCAGCACATTCACAGTATCAGTATCGGTATCAGACATAAAAAAGTGGTATTGTGCCATGTCTAATTTTTTCATCAAATAAATACATAAACGAGTAGCTCTGGGTCTTCTAAAAAACAGGGGGTGCATGCCTAGCATATGCTACTCCAATAATATAATATAAACCAATAAATTACGCTATAGAAGAACGCTCAGGAATAGCAGAGAGCTTCTGAGGTTAATGACACGTTGTGTTGCTCAATCCAGTCATGTTTTAGCATTAATCCAAGAATGTTAGTGAAACAAAAAAATATTGGGTCTCACTCAATATTTTCTTAAGCTTTTCCTTAAATATCTTCTTAAGAAAGTTAACATTTAAATAGTATAGTGCTACACAACTGCAATATTGAAGAAAACGCAATAAATATGCAATGTTTTGCATATACACACATGCAATAAAATGTGACTCTGCACGGCAAAACCAGTCGCTTGTGGCAACGGAGGTTTCCGAGAAAAATGAAAAAAATTATGTTGCGTGGGGTAAAATTTTGGATTTTTTGTTTTTAGTGTCTTGAAACAGTGGAAGGTCTATACTGTACTGCTGTGAATAAATTTCACTGAAAAACGTACCCTTTCCATCCTAAAAACGTGACTTTCTTGAGGTGAGGAATTCAATTCCAGCAGAATGTTAAAAGTTTCTGTTTTGACCGCTCTACTTCAATATTTACGGTAAATCCACTGGTTGACTAGCGTGAAGATATTTCTCCGGAATCCATCTTCGTCTCCCGAGTTCAGTTAACCTAACGCAGGTAGGCTATCCGTGTGGCTGTGAATGCAGCGTAGGCTACCGTAAATACAAACGTAGCCGCGACCGCACCAAGCGTCTGTGAGTGCTACGGCGATAGTCAACTTCAAAGGCAGATTTCTCCGTTTCTCACTTGGCGTGACAGGAGAAACCCGACTCCTTTGAATGTTGATATCTCAGTCATATGTCGTCCCATTCATTCCATATAGGTATCGTTTTGAAGCTTGATTTATGCCCTTTCATGAAAACATAATAGCTCAATTTTGACAATTTGTGACAAGCACTAGGTTTGCCATGCAGAGTCACAAATGAGTGTACGAGTGCACAAATCTCATAAGAAAACATTGGTCAGTGTCAGAATCATGGTGAAAACTTTGTAAGTGGGTTTTAAGAGCAAAGGGCTTAATTCACCAACTGCACTTAAGAAGAAATTTGTGTTTAAAACCATCTCATCCAGTTTTCACAAATATTTTGACGTTCACTAATATTTGTATCATTTAATATTTATTGCTAGGTAAGGACAGAAACTATATAAGCTGAGGAGCTCTCTCACAAAATTTTATTTTGTTTGTGCAAAATATTAACTTGTGTTTTCTAACTGTGAACAGTTCTTCAGTTTTACTTTTAGTAAACTTACGAATAAACGTAAAAATATATTGGTGAAATAGACCCAGATTTGTTCTTAGAAATGTTTGATGAATGAGACCCTTTGTAACTTTTCCCTTCCTAAATCAATTCTCCAATTCTAATCTCTTTATTGAAATATTGCTCAAAAGTTCGATTTTAACTCCATCTTTCCAGTTTAAGACCAGACCTTGTGTAATCCTCCCTCTTTTTTCCCTGTGTTTTTGCTTTTAGACGGTCAGAAGGACATCGAAGAGGAACTGACCACCGGTTTGGAGCTGGTGGATTCCTGCATCCGATCTCTACAAGAGTCCGGAATTTTGGATTCCCAGGAATTTGCGGCGGGCGAAAGTAAGGGCCCAATCTTGAGCCGACAACACACAGCAGTTCTGTCTCTGAACGGGACGAAAAGCAGCACGAGCAGCATTTAGATCCATTGTGTGTGACAGCTGCCAGTCAAGTCCCAGGTGCTTTTTACCTGAAGAGGTGCGGCCACGGTTCCCTGCGATCGATCGTACAGTCTAGGAGACGAATCTGAGCGATGGGAGCGAGAATTGAATGTGCCAGATGCAGGAGCAGATAATGGAAGCTTGCAGGTGTTTGCTCCTCTGGGACCTGCTCGCTTTTGCGCTCACTATTCACCTCCTTTTTTTCATGGAGAGAACCCTTCCGCACCCCGTTCGCCATTCGGGAGAGGCGCGCTACCTGTCGTGCGACGTTATCAGCGTCAATAGTGTTGGCGTGCGAATTACTCCTCTTTGGTTGCCGTACCGGCAACCGCCGTTCGGCAAGCAAATTCGAAACCGGGATAAACGTGGAATAACACTGCTCTAGAGTAATCACGAGCACATTCAGAGCTCTGAAAAGACTGGGGGCTGAGTTAGGCTTAAAAGGAGGGGGGTGGGTGGGTGTTAGGAGCAGCGCGAAGAAGCAGAAATGTTGCGACAGTAGACTTAGCTAAAGCCTGCTGCTTTCAGATGTGCTGGGCCGGAAATGGCCAAAAACAAAAACCGTGTATGACTTTTTAGATATTTGCATTAAATTCATTATTCAAGAAGATGCACAAATCATCTGGATACGTTTTGAAAAAGAAATTAAATTAAATAACTTTTTAAAAAGTGACACTGGATTGCACGTCACGGACCACCCGCATTGCTGCCGCGGACCACCAGTTGAAAACTCCTGCAAATATCACAAAGTCTACATCAATGTGATTTCAATTCATTTAAAAAGAGGGATGTAACAGTCACTGCGAGGACAGATGAAGACCAGTGCTGGACTCATCTGAAGATCATACGTTTGTTTTCTCTCTCCTCCACAGGACCGGGCATCCTGTCTCAAAGCGCTCTGCAGCTCAGTAATCAGGAGGGCACCTTTAAATTCAGGAGCCAGTGATTGTTTTGAGACAATATCATATTTAAATTTAACACAATCATTCCATTCGTATCAAATCCCAAGAACCTAAAACATATTTATTTCTGAGCTCACCCAGACATGTAAAAGTCTGTTATCCTTTTGGTTCAGTGCTGTGTGCTTGTTGGCCATTGAATCGCTGTATTGACATGCTATGATGTATCATTACACCTCTACAAGCTTGGCGAGGGACGTAACGATGTGTACGATGTCTGATCGATGTTTTCATTTTGGACTGATGCTGTGGGCTCCTTGATTCATAATCGATATACTGATATAGACTGATGTATCGTTACACCCCTATCTGTTACGTATGAAATGACGCTCTTACGGAAGGGAGAACTTTCCCCTCCCTCATAGAACGTGGTGCAATTTTCCTCTCTCGCCTTTTCCACTCTTCTGATAAAGCAGCAGTCTGATGAAATATTGAGGAGCTCGGATCAGGAATGCGGGTCAGGGAGTGAGAAATGAAGCCAGGCAGAGATGAGGCGGAGATGAGTCGCGCTCGGTCACCAATCAGCCCGACGAACTGTGGTTCGGCCACTCTCAGTCGTCTCCTGCTGACGCGTACGGCATCGGGAACATGCCACAAATGGACTGGGAGATGGCCGAGATTCAGATTACGCATTTATGAAAGACGGAGCGTGCGCGGTAAAAGCTCCTGTGCATGAAATTTATAGTACCTAAAGTGCTTCTAATAGGGAAAGCAAAGGCATTTCGGGAGCTACACTTGACCAGGATATTAGGGATATTTCTGGGTCATCCGGAATGGCCTACTTGCAGGCTTCGGGCCAGTTTGCCAGTGGCACGGTCGGTTGAGTGCTTTGGTCGAGGTTTGTTGAGCTTCCTTCGCTCCGTTTTTCCTTGCTGGCAAACATGTCGACTTGGGAGACTTTCTCCGGTCAGAACTTGCTGTAAATATGCAGGTGTGAAGCTAAAATAAGAGCGTCTCTCAGCTTTAGCTCCTTTCGCTGTCGGGGATATAGATCTCCTCGGGCCAGCCTTTTTGTCAGCCCTGTCGATACACCGTTTCACAACTCTGCCTCCATCAAAGCGGCCAGACTGCCTCAGTGTTGATTGGCACTTATCGCTCCGGAAGAACCGAATCGACGGGTCACTGGGAGAGGAAGATTTTGCAGGACTTTCGATCTTGTGCATGTTCCTCCCGTTTTAGTCTGGCTTTGTGGCCTAGTCACACTTTTTGTTTTGTTTTTATGGGCCTCGGAGAGTGAGAGGGAAGGCTGACGGTGGGCAAACGTGATTTCTGCTCCCCCTGGCCCCATTCTTCAGCGCGGGCTCTGGCCCTGATTAATTATACATGCCCACTCCATTCGTCTCCTCTCAGCGAGTACAGGAGAGGGGGAGCGAGAGAGCGGCGGAATGCACAGAGTGGAGGAGGGTGGCGGTGGAGGAGGAGGAGGAGGAAGCAGAGGGCTGGAAGTCGGTGGTGCAGAGCAAGGGAGTGAAAACAAGCAAGAAAGCAGAGAAATACTGAGTATTGTAGGGAGAAAGAGAGAGGGATGTAACAGATGAAGACCAGTGCTGGACTCATGAAGTTCATACGTTTGTTTTCTCTCTCCTCCACAGGACCGGGCATCCTGTCTCAAAGCGCTCTGCAGCTCAGTAATCAGGAGGGCACCTTTCCCTATCCAACCAGTTACCATAGCAACCAGACCCTGGCCCTGGGCGACCCCTTAGCCTCCCAGCCCCCTCCACGCGGCGGACAGGTGGGAGGAGCCGTGCACAGCTACAATCAGGTAGGAACCAGCGCCAAAAAGTCTCATTCCAAAAATAAATGTTGTGCTGCAACTTTCTTGGTTTTGTTAAAGTTGTTGCGATAGATGCGAGTGACAGTTATATTAAGGTACTTGTGTTAAAAGGAAAACTTTATTGCAGATGTTTCCTGCGTTTCACGGAGTCTCCCAGGTCGGGGTTCCTGGATGCTTTCCCCAAATTCTGTATACAGACAAATGCATTGATCAGACCCAACACTTTATGGTGCGTTCCATTTGCCTTTGGATCCGAGATTCAGTTGACGAGATTACGCCAGATCTGCTAAAAACACAGTGAAAACTGTTGGATTCGTTCCATTTGCCAAAGAAGAGTTGAACTCAGACGGAAGAGGCTAGGCTTTATTAACGCTAACACATCTTCACTTTTTAATCTGAATTGTCCGTGTCGAGTTGCTGATCCTGTTCACATTTCTGCTTCGCTAACTAGGCTAGTCATTTGTTTTTAGCAATATCGACCACCTAATTGTGACCCTCCACGGCAAAACCAGTCACTTGTCGCAAATTTTCAAAATTGAGTTATTATGTTTTCATGAAAGGGCATAAATCAAGCTTCAAAACGATACCTATTTGGAATGAGTGGGACGACATATGACTGAGATATCAACATTCAAAGGAGTCGGGTTTCTCCTGTCACGCCAAGTGAGAAACGGAGAAATCTGCCTTTGAAGTTGACTATCGCCGTAGCACTCACAGACGCTTGGTGCGGTCGCGGCTACGTTTGCATTTACGGTAGCCTACGCTGCATTCACAGCCACACGGATAGCCTACCTGCGTTAGGTTAACTGAACTCGGGAGACGAAGATGGATTCAGGAGAAATATCTTCACGCTAGTCAACCAGTGGATTTAGCGTAAATATTGAAGTAGAGCGGTCAAAACAGAAACTTTTAACATTCTGCTGGAATTGAATTCCTCACCTCAAGAAAGTCACGTTTTTAGGATGGAAAGGGTAAGTTTTTCAGCCAAATTTATTCACAACAGTACAGTATAGACCTTCCACTGTTTCAAAACACTAAAAACAAAAAATCCAAACTTTTACCCCACGCAACATAAACGCTCGTTTTTCTCAGAAACCTCTGTTGCGATAAGCGACTGGTTTTGCCGTGGAGGGTCACAATTTAGCATCGCCACTTGATAAACGCTGCATGATCTGGCAACACCTTTGTTGACTACAACACTGTATCATGTACACAGCCGACCAAGTTAGACACAAACAACACTGAAGTGCTAAAAATGTAAAATAATTGCAGCATTTGCACAGAGCAGCCATCTTGGATTCTGAACTCTGTGCTGCTCTGAGATATTTGGTTGGGTGTCAGAGAAACACATCATCGCTTCAGCCCTCGGAAAACGACTAGAAAAACTGAGCACCGACGGCAAATGGAACGCACTATTAGCCCTTCTGTCTTTGAGGGAAGAATTTCAACAATTTCTTGAACCAAATACAATCCCAAAGACTTCAAAAACGATGCACTGTGAATAATTACCATTCTAGTCATCTCAGACCCTGTTGGTTGCTTTCTTTATCAAAGTAGCTAAGCAGCAGTTGACCTACTGAGTTAATATAGTAGTTAGCTACACTACAAGCTCAGTAAAAAGTAGCAAACTACAGCAGAGACATCTCTCATTTCTTTATTGTTTGCTTGGCAAATGAGACAGTAAAAGGCATGATTTGATGCAAATACTGTTGCTTAAGATTAATAGATTAAAAACACAAAAAAGTCTGCTTCTGAAAGCAACATATGAAGAAAGGAAGGGTGGTTCAAGATTTTTACAGAGTACTGTACACTGAAGCTATTTCGCAGCCACCGATTCTTGCTTCCGTTTTGGCCAAGGTGAACTACGTCCTCCAACTCCATCTCGCAGCTGAAAGGGCAAGGCAGCCTATCAGACACCAGTTCCGCAAATTTAGCAACAGGCAGATAATAGTATTTTTATGATGTTGAATTTTGAATCTACATAGCAGAAAATAGCTAGATTTAAAACTAACTTTAAGCTACCGAAAAGTAGTGTTGCTGGTTTTATTGGCTGCTACCTAACACTGCATTTCTTTTGATGTTGCTTCACTGTGTGGTGTGTCAGAAAATTGAACAATTCAAGAGAAAATGCTTTCTAAACTGTAGTTTTCCCTTCTGGATGACACAAAACTCTCATCAGTTTGCCTCTGCTCCGTAAATTCTCAGTAGTGCCTTTGTAAGAGTTTTGCTGAACAGAATTTAACCTTAAGTTGGTAGCAGACACTTATTAAATCTCAGCTCATAGGTGATTTGACCAATAAACACAATATACTATTGTGTTTACTATAGTACTAATGTACTATGACCAGCACCATCCAGCGGTTGGAGTATAGTAACAAAGACCTAAAAAATGAAGCAGTGAACCAATAAATACTAAATATGAATCGCTACATTCCACCACGCATTGCTTAGTTTAAACAGAGTTATTATTCAGCAGTAATATTATCAAACATAAACACTCAGAACACATACAAATTGTAGACTTACCCATTTATTGGCCAGCAATTAGTAGTAGCTGATATGCACAATCCAACTCTTTAAAGACAGCAGATGGGCAAAACCTGCTGTCCAAAAAACCAAGCTGATTCTTATTTGGGTCTATATTTATAATCCCTAACAAATAATTTCAATTTTTAATGTTCCAATGCAACTAATGACCATCTCTTACTGTGTTTGAGGAGTTAATCCGTTCGTTAAGCCCTTTATGAGCTTCAAATGTCAAAAGTAAGAATGACAAATCCATCGCTATTCGTGGATTGGGATCTAAGTGTAGAAACTCTGAGTCTGATTCAGCAGCAGTTCTAAAGAAGAAAGTTGTTCTTAAAAACATTGAAATGATACGATAAAACAAAGAAAAACACTACTAGCTTTCAACTCGAACAAAAAATCAATTTGTCCTTTATGGCCATTTCACAAAATCCCATCCAAAGACCATAAACTTTCAAAACAGAGAGGAAACATGAGGATGCACATTTTACACAGATAATGATTTAGGTTTACTGTATGTCAGTTAGGGCTGTGCAAAAAAATCAATACATCGATATATCCTGATATTTCCTTTCACGGTATAATATATCGATTTCTGAGTTATGTTGTTTTGGCTGAATTATTAATGTAATGTGATTCATTAAGATCACTCAGACTGCACACAGCAACTTGCATTTCAGCTCTGTTTTTACATTTTCAGTGAACTGTAGGATATCGCAATATGTGTAGTATCGTAATATATCGTGATATATTTCTCACGCCAAGTGAGAAACGGAGAAATCTGCCTTTGAAGTTGACTATCGACGTAGCACTCACAGACGCTTGGTGCGGTCGCGGCTACGTTTGCATTTACGGTAGCCTACGCTGCATTCACAGCCACACGGATAGCCTACCTGCATTAGGTTAACTGAACTCGGGAGACGAAGATGGATTCCGGAGAAATATCTTCACGCTAGTCAACCAGTGGATTTACTGTAAATATTGAAGTAGAGCGGTCAAAACAGAAACTTTTAACATTCTGCTGGAATTGAATTCCTCACCTCAAGAAAGTCATGTTTTTAGGATGGAAAGGGTAAGTTTTTCAGCCAAATTTATTCACAACAGTACAGTATAGACCTTCCACTGTTTCAAAACACTAAAAACAAAAAATCCAAAATTTTACCCCACGCAACATAAACGCTCGATTTTCTCGGAAACCTCCATTGCGACAAGCGTCTGGTTTTGCCGTGGAGGGTCACAAATAAACAAAGAACAAAAACACTGCGTAGGTCTACGTGGAAGAAATACGTCTGTAGAATCTATACTACTATGGCTAACCATGCATACCGTATATATCATATGAAAGACGAGACTCTGCAGATTACGCAGATAATATGTATTTTTTTTGGCGAGCATGATTTTTTTCATGTTCTGCTGTGTTGCATCTTTCTTTATTCTGACCCAGTAACATGTATGCTGATTCCACAGTAATCTCACAAGTGTTACCTTTATAATGATACCAAAAATAGACAGTGTGGTTGCTGAGATATACACATTTTATTTTGGGGATCTTTTTTAGAGCAAAAATCTGAAAACAGTAAATGAATGACTTAGAAACAAAATAACTAACTTGAAAACAAAGCATTAATTACTTTCTTCACAGGTATTATTGAGCAATAATATTATCAAATGATAGGACTGAGAACAAGTACAAATTATAGACTTTGTTAAAGTGGCTCTCCATCGTTAACCTTTCTCCTCATCAACCTCCAACCTCGTCCTAGGTGACGTCCAACCGAGCGGCCCAGCTGTCGGGCGGCGGCGACTCGGCGGCCCAGGCCCAGTCGCGGGACTCGATCGCCCAGAGTCATGGTAGCGCCTTCCACCTGGCCGACGTGCAGCCATCCGCCTCGGTCTACTACTCCTGCGCCACCCTCCCGGCCCAGCGCGTGAGCTCGCCCCTGTCCATGCAGGCCCTGGGCTCGCCCTCCAAGCTGCAGAGGCTGGGCTCGGCAGCCGACATGCCCAGCTACGCCACGCTGCAGCGCGTTTCCTCGCCCAAGCAGTCACCCAGCCGCCTGGCCAAGTCCTACAGCACCAGCTCGCCCATGAACATGGCGGCGGGCGGCTCGTCCTCCTCGCCCCTGCACGCCGTGTCCGGCCAGGGCAACGTGTCTGGCTCATCCCCTCTACATCAGCTGAGCGCTGCCGTGGGCAGTTATGCCACCCTGTCGCCCACCAAGCGCATGCTGCACTCCTCTGAGCAGTACAAGATCTCCCACGACCTCTACGCCAACGCCACGTTGCAGAGGCCCGGCAGCCTGGCAGGTATGAGCGTCTTGTTTCGTTAGCGCTTTGTTTCCCCAATGCTAGTCTTGATAATGGCGGAGAAATCTTAAAATGTCGTCTTGTTAGCTCGGTAGGGATGTAATGATAGATCGGTTTACGTCGATACAATGATTCAGTGATCAATGAGCACGTCACTTTGATCAAAAATTAAAACATCGATCAGGCGTCATACTAGGGCTGGGCAATGAACTATGAGGGCAAAGACAAAGAACCCCAAAAACAAAATAATACTTCATTAGTCAAAATCGTGGTTTCGATTAATTGATTGTGATATTGGTTTGGGGCGGCACGGTGGCACAGCGGATAGCGCTGCCGCTTCACAGCGGGTGCTCCGGGTTCCCCCCACCGTCCAAAATCATGCAATATAGTTTAATTGGTGACTCTAAATTGGCCCTGTAAGGTGTGGTTGTGTGTCCCCTGCGGTGTGTGTCCCCGCCTGCCCAGGATTGGTCCCCGCTTTGTGCCCGTAGCTACCGGGATAGGCTCCGGTCCCCCCGCGACCTCAGTTAGGATTGAGCGGTTGAATGATATTGATTTGAAATCATACCGTCCAGCTTTAGCCTCAATGTCAATGTATAGAAAATACCAATGTTGCACAGAACCAGTGGTGTTTCGTACTGTGGCAACGCTTAGGCCTCGTCGACACGGACGTTCGAAATGAACGGCCTCTGAACGCCATACGCGTTTTTGCTGCGTTTTGTAGCTGCGTTCGATTGCCGTTTCACTGGTGTTCGCAATAGCGTCGTTTTCCTCGCGTTCGTCTGGATTTTGACACCAAGAAAATGTTGCATGCAGCGTTTATTTGACGCCACCCAAACGCGCAGCTGGCCGAACGCCGGTGCTGAACACTTTGATTTGCTCCAATGAGCAGAAAAACGGTCGGCGTTCAGTCGGCGCTCACCTGGCGCCACGAACGCCAGAAAAACGCCTGGTTCAGACGTCCGTGTTAACGAGGCCTTAGAAGCGGCTGTAGGCAGAGAGACGGTTTAAGAAACGACTGTGTAGTGCTTTAAAGCTCCGCCTGTCGCTTTTGAAACCCATAGCTGGATGTCGCGTTTGTTTACCCCTCCGTGTTAGAAATAATTGATCTCGGTGATTTATGCAAAGTGCCGCTACACGGCAGTCATTAATTAGCCAACTGGCCGCTCTCTTTGCTGCCATTAGAGCCTCTCTTTTCACAGCGACTCCGTTTTGCAAGACTCAAGCTACTAGAGGTGTAAATTTGAAGTTTCATCACCATACAATATTACATCAACTCGACGGACAACGATTCGATGCCTGCTACAGTACGATTTCAGTTCGGTTCAATTCAGCAGACGGCAATCGCTGTGATATCATAGGCTGGTTTAACACAGTCACTGTTCATATCAAATTGCAAAAAGCCACTAAAATATTAGTTGACATTTTTATTCCTGAGCTTTAACCTGAGATTTCAATGTAAACTCTTCTCTTTTAATAAAAACGAAACCAAAAAATCTGCTACGATACAGTTTCGTTCTCCTGTTATAGGAGCCAGTGCTCGATATGAGACAATATCATATGCTGATAAAACACTCACTTCCATTCAGAGGTATTCGAGTGATGGTGGTGGTGTAGTTGTAGGATACTCACCTCTGGACCGGGAGGTTGTGAGTTTCAAATCCAACCTCTGGCACTATCCTATGAATTGCGAGATGCGGAATCGCGGAATTCAACAAATAAAATGGAATCTGTTGTAAAATACGGAATGCCGTATAATTCGCCGATAACGGTGTGTGGGCAAAGCAGAGCAATGGTTTCTAATCAGTTTTGGCCGCTGAAGCCCCCTGTACGTGTTACCTGTTGAGGTGGAATTGAATTCCACCTCAATTGCTGGAATTGAATTCCTCACCTCAAGAAAGTTACATTTGTAGGATGGAAAGGGTTAGTTTTTCAGCTAAATTTCTTCACTACAGTACAGTATAGACCTTCCACTGTTTCAAAACACTAAAAACAAAAAATCCAAAATTTTACCCCACGCAACATAAACGCTCATTTTTCTCGGAAACCTCCGTTGCGACAAGCGACTGGTTTTCCCGTGGAGGGTCACCTATAGTAACACCGAACATTACCTTCAACAGGACAAAGGGTGCAAACAAGCCACACAATAAATACAGAACGAACACAATAAATACAGTACAAAAGTGACGTTTAGTGAAAAGATGGAATGCAAACAAGTGTTGCTTAGTTTATGTTTTTAGGGCACATTGGCAGCATCAGCATCTAAGCAGCTTCAACAAATGAATTGCAAGAGCATCACAATACAAAACAATCACAATAAATAGACAGAACAATAAATACACAACACTCCACTCCAACATCATTGGAAGAAAGGAGAATTTATAGTTATTGTATTAACTCTAGTGCATCTGAGTGTGCCTGATGTAAACAGTAGACAGTAGGTGTGTAAAGTGCAGGTGTGAGGGGGTTTGAGGTATTTTAAGAGAGCTCTGATATTAATGTGCGTTCAGAGTCCTGATGGCTTGTGGTATGAAGCTGTTACACAGTCTCGTGGTGGCAGAATAGAAGCTACGATACCATTTGCCAGATGGTAAAAGTGAAAAGAGTCCATGTAGTGGGTGAGAGTGGTCCTTCACTATGTTTCTGGCTCTGTTGTAGCAGCGGGTCTGGAAAATGTCTTTCGGGGGGGTAGGGGCACACCAATGACCTTCTCAGCTGCTCTCACTATTCGCTGTGGTGTGTTACAGTCCGAAACTTTCCTGTACCAGACAGTGATGCAGCTGGAGAGGAGACTTTCAATGGTGCTGGTGTAGAATATCTTAAGGATCAGTGGGGGGAGGCTTGCTCTAAATAAATAATACTTTTTTTATCCATTTATTTGTTCTATAAGTATCAAAACATAAAAAAAGCAACGGCAATTAAATAAAACATTAAATATTAATGTTATTTGCTGCTGTCATTATCAGTTAATTTAAAATACCTCCAGACGGCTGACATTTTTATCTCCGCACAGTTTACAGTTTATTTGGCAAGTGTTGTGACATTTACACTGCCTCCGTGTGGCGATGAACGTAACTACATCATATCTTCCACATGCGGTATCGGTAGTAGGTATCGGGGAATTTTGTTCCGAGTACGAATAACTGCACGGGGGGTGGTATCGGTATGGGTGCATCCCTATTTTTTTTCCTGGAGAGGTAAGACAACGTAAACAGTAAGGGGTAAATTAATCCCCTAGATACTCTTTGAAGAGGTGTGTCTTCAGACGACGTTTGACGACAGCAAGGGACTCAGCAGTTCTTACGGCAAGAGGAAGTTGGTTCCACCACTGAGGAGCCAGCACTGCAAAGAGTCTTGATGCATGTCTTCCTCTTCCTTTAAGTAGAGGTTGTTCCAGACGAGCAGCGCCTGATGCTCTGAGAGAACGAGAAGTGACAGGTTGTTCATTCCTGAGTTATGGCCCACAGTAGCCTGGTTTTCATGCTTAAAACAAGTTGCGACGAAGCCATCCGACGTCTCCAGTTACTTGGCGAGGGACGTTATCATATGTCTGATGCCTGATGGATGTTTTTATTTTATATCGATGATATGTGCTCGTGGATCATTAAATCAGTGTATTGATGTAGATCAGCGTATCGTTACAGCTCTAGATTTTAGCCCAACAACTTGGGTTTTTTAATCAAATCAAAAAATGAGTGGCACAAAAACTTGGTTTGTACGGAAGACAGAAATTTCAACACAATTTAATAAATTAATCTCTGTGGATGTATACACAACACATAAATGACCTGTGTAAGCAAAACCGTCGCACCACTGAAGTGTATGCGTCTCGTCTCATCTCGCCATATCAGTGATGTGTAAGTCCACAATCAGTTACTTTACAACCTGCCAGATCCCTCGCAATCCATTTGCACTACAGCGCAAACGCGACACTTAATGTCGTCCTCTGAGTATTCACATCCACACCCACATGGATCATCTCAGAGCTGCTCTATCACTACTTCAGGGCAAATACCGTTTAATTCTCGGCTGTGTGTGTGTGTGTTTGGTCAACAGGCTCCAGGGGCTCGTACAGCAGCCAGCACAGCCACTTGGGGCAAGAGATGAGGACGGTGCAGTCCCCCGAGCACCACATCGACCCCATCTACGAGGACAGGGTCTACCAGAAAGCTGCGCTTAGAAACTTCGGCCAGGGACAAGGTAAGAGCCAGGGAGTGAGCGAGCTGACCAAGCCACTCTTTGGTTTCCGTCAGACTGAAAACACGTTTTGAATCCCACGTAGAGTTACTCTTACTGATGACTGAGGCCCACTGACCCTGTTGGTGAATGAGGTCCGTTGGATCAGTTGGTCCATTGGGGTTTTTTCTTACATTTGTTCTGAAGAATATCCTTAAGAAAAGTCAATGTGGAGTTCCCGATGTGTTCTCGGACTGGAAAATTGTAAGTTTGTTCTTATCTTGGTCTTCGTTTACTGAAAGTACGTGCAAGTTGTCTTAATTTTGCATAGTTAAACGGCATGCAAATTCTATGAGTGACTATGAGACTATAAGGCCAATCACACACAAATCGGAACGTGGCATTGACAGACAATGTCTAAATGTTATATAAAAAATTATGGAACAGCATCCAAAAGAAAAAAAATAAGCAGTTCCGAAACAGTGTTATCATATTATCATTCATTATCCGAACTGCTTAATCCCAACTGGGGTCGCAGGGGACCGGAGCCTATCCCGGGAACTTACGGGCGCAAGGCGGGGAACAACCCTGGGCAGGCGTCAACACACCGCAGGGGACACACGCTCAGACAGTCACACTCACATTCACACATTAGGCACCCAATTTAAGTCGCCAATTAACCTATATTACATACCTTTGGACTGTGGGAGGAAACCAGAACACCTGGAAAAAAAACCCACGCAAACACGGGAAGAGCATGCAAACTCCACACGCAAAAGACCCTACGGCCGCTCCCGGGGTTCAAACCCAGGACCTTCTCGCTGTGAGGTGGCAGCGTTAACCACTGTGCCACCCTATTTGGAATCAGTTCAATTCAATTTTATGTATATAGCGCCCTTAACAACAGTCATTATCACAAAGCACTTTACATATAACCATCCCAAACCCCCAGCAAGCAAGCCTGAGGCGGCAGTGGCAAAGAACAACCCTTTAGTAGGAAGAAACCTTGAGAGGAACCAAGACTCGGAGGGGGACCCCATCCTCCTTTGGGCGACCGGGTGCATGAACATTTAATACAGTGAACACACCGTAAACAAACCGCGTTCGTCGTACGCAGAGAAATCCTTCGTTTTGCCCCGATTTCTGTGTTTTCCACAGATTCCGACTTCCCCATGCTTGAAAAAACGCGGGAAAGTACAAGATGAGGGAATGTTTACATGTGTGTTTACAGGGGTCTATCCGTACGGGATAAGTATTACCTGAGCTAATTTTTCTGGACCTTTTTACAGAAGGTAAAAATCTCTGTAATCTTTACTGACGTTGTTCGTAACTGATTACAGACATGGTGTATTCGGATGGGACTAAAATCACTGGTAATAATTACTTTAACCCCATGTCCTCATGTAAAACTAATCCTGTCTTTGAAACAGAACTTTGTTGAATGTCGGAATCTTTGCCATAAACACATTTCAATTTATGGATGCTTGGTGAATGACAACCAGTGCTCGTTTAGCTTGTTTTTATGCAAATCCCCGACACAGTTTCAAGCGTCTCAAATGAACTGTTTTTGTATAAACGGAGTTTGCCTTCACGCTCCGTCTCCAAACAGACGCCACTGCTTAAACATCAGCAGATGGTATCTCGTGTTTTCGTTCGCAGTTTCGTTCGCAAAAGCCTGTAACTGCCTGATTTCTAGAAACCCTTCAGCGTTAACGTACACCTTTTTTATGTGAATGCATTAAGGCTCAATTCTCTTTACCAGAGCTCAACAACTTCTCTGTAGGTGTGTTTAGACAGATTTCTAGCTGGAGATTTCAGACTGTAAAAGCAAAGACGCGCTGTTACAGGATCGGAACGTACCTACGCGGCGCCTTGACGGCCCCCATTTAAGATGATGCATTCAGGCCAGCCGGAACTGAAAGTTACATTGAAAGAGACAGAGAGCGAATGCCTCTGTGTCAGACGTTTGTCTGCTTTCCAGCCGGCTGCATTAAGCGTGAGAGTCGGGAGCACGGCTTGGCTTTGTAGAGCTCAGCACGGCTGGAAAGCTCCACAGACAGAATGAATAGTGCGATCTGATGGGCTTCGGGAAGCAAGTCAAGTCCGGACAAAAACAGCCCAGCGGAATCTGCATTTCTCAGACCAAGCCAGGAAAGTTTATAAATACACAACTACCGGCCTCTATCTCAGAAACTCTTGGCTTATTCCGCTACACTCCGGACACTTTATAGGTGGACAGCTGCTGGTCCTGCTCACACTCTGCATTAACAAGCAGGTCAGGTGCACATCTAGGACTAGACGAGGGTTTAAATCACAAGTTTCATCACAATATGATACTGATTTAGTAAACAACGATTGCTGATAACATGAAGCCTGTTGCAAATACGATTTCGATTTGATTCAAAACAGGAGCCGGTCTCCGACAGGGTTATAACGATACATTGATTCAATGATCAGCAAGGCCGTAGCATCGATCCAAAATAAAAAAAAACATTGATCAGACGTGAGTGGGTTTAATTTAATTTAAAGACAAAATGAGACAGCAACGAGACAGTCTCCAGAAGTGGTGTAACGATACATCGATCTACATTGATACTAGAGATGGGCCGATACCAATATTGTAAATTTGGATATCTGCCGATACCGATACAAATCCGATACAGTAAGTCTTTTTTTAACCATAAAATAATGCTTTAAAATGTCTGAATACATGACTGAGATTATTGTTATACTTAAGGAAATGCTTGATTTAAATACTGTTTTCCTACTAAAACAATGTAATAATTACACACACATACGCTAAATTCTCAAAAATTGTCATAGACATAAATATTTCTTCTTTCTTATTGATTACACTCTAACATTATAAAATTTTAAAAAATTGATCAATTGAAAATGAAATACTGAAGTTTGTCATTTTTAACCAATTTGGCCTATAAAATGAGCTGCTTTTACAGAGAACTACATTTCCCACAATCCTGTGTGCGCGCGTTCCAGAATAAACGATGGAAAATCTATGGGAAAATCTAAATAAACTGCGGAATTGTGAGTAGAACGCTGGTTAATGTGGTTATTTATCAGCTAAAATATGGTTTGTGTCTGTAATAAAGGGGACATTTTGACCAAACTGGGGCGTTTTAGCGAGTAGCGGCGCTCATGCGCACGGTCATTAACACAGCGCACGTGTTTACTTCACGAAAAATGTCATTTATGGGTTTTTATGCATTTACTTCTGTTTTAGTGACGGAACATCTCACAAATACTTTCACATGCAGAGGGATCAGGTCGTGTCTTGATCGCGCCACTGAAACCGTTGTGTGTCACTATTAAGCGTCCGTGTGAAATACAAGCGGAGCTGCTCTAGCGAGTAAAATGAATTAAACCAAGCTTCAATTCTAGAAAAATTGCCTCAACCAATTTTTGTAATAGAATTATTAGAGTTATTGAAACAATCGTTTCAGCTTTACTTTACCGCAGTGCCACTTCCCATGCATAACGAATTCAGCGTGCACACATTTACAGATCGGCTCCATAGAACGGCCCAATGCCACCGAGACCCGATCCAGCCGTTTGAGCCGTTATCGGACCGATACCCGTCCACATATCGGATCGGCTACATCTCTAATTGATACACTGATTCAAAGAGTCGGTCCGAAAGGGAAACATTGATCAGACGTCATACATATTGTAATGTGAGAAAAGAGCCCAAGAATAATATCAAATAACATTTCAGATGCTTTTTGTTACTTGATGAATCAGTGAATGGAAGTTGTCTTAAATCAGCATATGATATTGTTGCAGCCACTGGCTCTTAACCTAAATCGAATCGAAATCATATTGTAGCAGAATTTGTGATGTCGACAGACACTGTATCGTGGATCATGGTACCAATATTGTGATTTACACCCGTAGTCTCCAGCACATCATTATAGTCCCAAACATGACAAAATGTGTTAAATAGTTGTTTCTTTAATATGACCCAGAACACGTTTGATTTAATCAGTAAGTCATGTTAACATTTCTTTTCTTTACTTCACCTGAAAGCAATAATTAATGCAATTTCAACTAACTTTTAAAAGTGTTATGTCTTAAAGCTACATTTAAGTCTGTTCAACACACTGTAAATCATTTCCATCTGGCTCAACCTGAAACGTTAAAATGCTGCAAAAAAAATTCTAATAAAATCAGACGGTACACAAATGATTATTTTAAGTCTAATTTTAGCTTTATATTGCTTTCTTTAGGAAATCTCCGTTTGGTGTTTCACTTTGTTCTATCTGATTTATCTGTGAGATGTTGTATATTACTGGAAAGAACCACAATATACTGCTATTCCAGTTTTATAAATTTCAATACACAAGTTTGTGTGGCGTATTAACGCTAAAAAAACAGACGGAAAAAGTTCAACTGGAATATTCTGTGACCTGTAAAGTTGTAACACTGAAAACTCAAAGTTGCATAAATGATTTTTTTATATTGAAGTCACTTAAATCAGTGGTTCCCAACCTGGGGTCCGCGCCCCCCTTTGTTTATTTTTTGCAAATAAAAGTTTGTAATTAATCACTTTATTCTTTTTGTGCGTCTATGCGGGTAGGAGTTGGGGTTGGGGGGCCTGGCTTGTCTTGGACACAGGCAAGGGGGGCTTCAAGGAAAAAAGGTTGGGAGCCACTGACTTGATGGTTTTTTTACAGAGTTTTGAACCTCAAACCGAACAAAGCAGACGTTCCAAATAAACTTAGCGTTTGACCTTCGCACTCTTTCTCTTCTGTGCCCTCCTCTCTTATCACACTTGTGCTTGGTTCTTGCCCGTCTCCTCTTATACTGTATGTGTGGATGTATACCTATGTGTGTTTCCTGCAATCATTCCTCTTCCATGCCCAAAGATCCGATGAAGCCTTTCGGTGAGCGAGTCCTGAACTTTGTGTTCTTGCCCCACTCTCCCGGCTCAGCCCCGTCCTCCCCCGGTGTCGACCCCGTCCCCCTGCAGCGCACCGGCAGCCAGAACACCACCGGCACCTTCCCCCGCTCCGGCTACGTCCCTGGCCCTTCCGCCGCCGCCGCAGACTACGCCAACCCTTACCGTACGCTGCAGTTCTGCCCATCGGCCGACTCGCCCTACAGCAAGTCGGGGCCGGCGCTGCCTCCAGAGGCCACCCTGGTGCGCTCGCCCTCCGTTGACAGCATTCAGAAGGACCCCAGGTGAGTCCCGTGCAAGCGTTGAGCCGCGTCACATTATGTCACGTCACCGGGACGAGGCTGTTACCCGGGTAGGAAATGCACATCGGTCAGCGTCTCATTTTTGATTGTCTTCTGTATCAGAATGAATTCGTTTGCGTACATCACTTTGTGATCAAGTTGAGTCTCCTCAGTGTTGAGTTGATTCAATATTATCTCTACTTTAATCATAAGTATCCTGTAGCTTGAAACATTATCGTTTTAAAATAACTGATCCAATACTATTTTTAATGCTTGTCTTATTTCATTAACAGAAACTGGTGTTACACTGAGTCACGTGTGTGTCGCTCAGTGACGTTTGTTGACAAATCAGCATTCTTTCAGTGTGCTTTTGTGTCCCTAATGGGCTCAGATTTGATTGGCAAAGATGTTTCATCAAGTTAGTTATAATAAGTTGGGGCTGCTGTTATTAACACATCACATGCATCGACGTTCTCACCCCAACGAGTCCTCTGGCTACAATAATGAGGAAAAAATAATCATCATTCAGAACTAAGCCATGCTTGCTTCTTGGTGTTAGTAAACAATGAAAATCAATATTAATATGGAGTAGACGTGTGGTTAATGAGATGTGCAGATGCATCACTTTAAACAGAGGAAGTTAAAACATTCTGACTTTAAACAGAATACATTTATAAAACATCTTCACTTTTAACTGACCAAGTAAATAAAACATCTTCACTTTTAACTCACCAATAAAGCATCCTCACCTTTAACTGACCAAGATAATAAAACCATCCTCACCTTTAACTGACCAAGATAATAAAGCGTCTTCACTTTTAACTGACCAAGAAAATAAAACATCTTCACTTTTAACTGACCAAGTTAATAAAACGTCCTCACTTTTAACTCACCAATAAAGCATCCTCACCTTTAACTGACCAAGATAATAAAACCATCCTCACCTTTAACTGACCAAGTTAATAAAACATCCTCACTTTTAACTGACCAAGTTAATAAAAACATCTTCACTTTTAACTGACCAAGTAAATAAAGCGTCTCTTAATGGAGAGGAAATCGTTTCATTGTTATAAAATAATGTTGCATCATCGTTGGCTCAGTCCAAAATCGATGGGCCCCATTTGTCTATATTTTCTTACATTTGTTGTGAAGAAGGTTAACACATTGCAATAGTTTGACATCAGAGAACAGTATCACTGAGGAAAACACAGTGAGTTCACTTAGTTTGCAGATGTATGCAACTGAATTCATTCTGAGGTCAGAGATGATCAAAAACGGAAACGCTGGTTAAATATACAGCACACTTGCTATCCCCGTATCAGATCGAGAGCTAGCTGCATGTGGTGACTAAACACGACTGCTGGACAGCATGAGTTAGCACACACTTTAGCCACACTGACCCAACATCACTTACACTGCCCACTCGGGCCTCAGCACAGTCGGTTATGACTCAACGATTGAAAGCATGACTTAGAGACAGTCAGCTGTTAACCACAACAATAACAAACACAACAACAATAATACTTGGTTTAAGGCCTCTTCACACCGCCGTTAAGTGTAATAAAGGGAACGGACGTGCTCTGAGGCCGCTCGATGTCGCCGAGTGTGAGCTATGGCAGGGCTTTGTGGCTCCTTTCTATGTTTTCTTTTCTTTCTTTTCTTATTGCGTTGATCTTGTTTGTTGGTTTGTTTGGTTTTCTTGTTTTCTCGTCATCCCTTTAGTTTTGTTTTTTACCTCTCATGTTTCGGTTTCTCTCTTGTGTGCGCACAATGCCGGCGGAATGTGAGAATGTGAACTGTGTGTGTGTGTTTGGATGTGTGTATACGTGTGTGTGAGGCACTGCATTTGCTGGTTGCAGCCAAATCCACAACCAAACCACTCCAAATGATAACCTTTTGTAATGCGAGTCTCTCCTTTCTAAGATTTCGGCTTTTTTAAAGGGTGGGTCTGACATGAACGTTGACATACTCCATAGTTAATGGAGTTTGTACATTTTTGGGGTTCACAGACATTTTGTTACAGCTTGGTTTGATTTAGAAGTGCTCCAGGCTCTATTTAGGTTGGTAGAGTGAACTTTACGCAATTGATTGATTGATGGATTCTGTCTGAACAAGACCAAGCCAGTGTTTCTAGGCTTTTCAGCACTAGATTGTAGCAAATTTGGCCCATTGGTCTGGTCCATAAAATCCCATTGTACTTGCGAGCAACTTAAGTTATACAACTTACATGATGTTGGATTTGATGCCAAGCCGGTATTAATCAGGGGATACCCAGGGACCTTCACATAATTCCAAATTCAATTCCATTCACTGCCAATTCCAAATTCTGATTCTTTCCATTGTTGGTCCAGTTGTTGTATTGTGTCAGGGCCGTATATTAATAGTCACTATATCATGAACAGCCCTGTTTTCCCCTTAGCAACCAAGCAAGAGATTACAATTTTGGAATTAAAAAATTAATTTCTTCATTAGCAGAAATTTTCATTTACACTTTCGATGAAATCATCACTATATACACTTAATCCAAAAAAAGTTTGATTTTAATCCAAATCCCAAAAAAATCATGTTTATTATCTTAGCAAGTGAACAAAAAATAAGTGGATAAAAAATTCTGACATTAAGTATAATTAACCTCTTAATTATCTACAAATACAAAAAGATAAATTTTTATCCTAAACTGTCATTTTCATCATGATAATGACATCGTTGAATTATATTTTACCAACTTCAGGTTGATTTTTTTTAAAAATATATACACTACCAGTCAAAAGTTTGGACACACCTTCCCATTCAATGTTTTATTCTTTATTATCATGACTGTTTACATTGTAGATTCTCACTGAAGGCACTATGAATGAACACATATGGAATTCTGTAGTAAACAAAAAGTGTGAAATAACCCAGAACATGTTTTATATCTTAGATTATTGCAAATAACCAGCCTTTGCTTTGATCACTGCTTTGCACACTCTTGGCATTCTCTCGATGAGCTTCATGAGGTAGTCACCTGAAATGGTTTTCCAACAGTCTTGAAGGAGTTCCCAGAGATGATGAGCACTTGTTGGCCCTTTTGCCTTCACTCTGCGGTCCATCTCATCCCAGACCATCTCGATTGGGTTTGGTCAGGTGACTGTGGAGGTCAGGCCATGTGGCGCAGCACTCCATCACTCTCCTTCTTGGTCAAATAGCCCTTACACAGTTCATTCCTAGTGTTGATGCTTTTAGTGAGAATCTACAATGTAAATAGTAATGAAAATAAAGAAAAGACGTTGAATGGGAAGGTGTGTCCAAACTTTTGACCGGTAGTGTATATAAAGAACAAGCATCACAATGCTTGTTCTGACACTTCCACCTTTAGATCCAAACCTGTATGTCCAAACATGTTTTTACAGAAAGACACAAGCTTAAAATCACATATAGTGGTAGTGGTGGTCAAAGTCAAAGTCAAAGTCAAAGTCAACTTTATTGTCATCTCTGCTATATACTGTACAGATACATAGAGAGACGAGACGACGTGGCTCCAGGTTATTTCCAGTGCAAACAAACAAAGAACAGTAGAACAGAGAATAAATAGGCAGTGGCACGACTAGGCACATGGAATAAACAATAAATAAGTAAAATACTAAAATATACATTAAACAATATACATTTTAAACCAGACAATATACAATATACATTTTAGACTAGACAGGGAAGACAAATCCTACCTCCAGCACTAGGTCCCTGAGCAAAGCCCTAAACTCCTTAATTGCTGTCTCCCTGAAATTAGAAAAACAGAAGTCTCTCTGGATAAGAGCATCTGCAGATGCAACTTTCCCTTGCACGTCCTAGCAGGAACATTTGTGAAATGATTGAATCGATCTTGGAATTTTGTGAATTGAAACCAATTCCAACTTTAAAGCCTTGATCCAGGCTGACTAGCATCAACAATAACCATCATGAAGTGTTTTCTCCTTGGAGCGATGCAGACCTAAAGCTGCCCAGTTCCTGTCGTTTTCTGCATAAATGAGTTTTTCTGCGTTATGTGAGACCCCCTCTTTAATAAACTCTGACAAGAAACCTGACAGTGCATGTCCGAAGCCAAATGCAAGTGCGTAATGTGTTTCCGCTGTGGGGAGAAAAAAAGAAAAAAGAAAGTTAAAATCAATACATTCTTTTTTTTTTTGTAAAAAAAAAATGTCAAACCCCTTTGTGCTCGCCACCTACCCTTTCTTTCTCTCTCTCTTTTTCTCTCTCTCTCTGCCTGTCTCCCGATAGGTACGACCCCGAATTCCTTGTCTGGAATCAAAATCAAGCTGAACAAAGAATGACAAAGTAATGCAGCATTTATTTTACCTCCTCCTTTCTCATCTCTGCACAGTCTCTGCTTTTACCTCCTCTCTATTCACAAAGCGACGGCAGAACACACACAGAACCAGAGCGAAGCAGGAACGACTGCATGACTGACAGTTATTATGTGGCTCTATGAAGATAAGACTTGCTAAGCCGGAAAAAAAAACTCGTTATTTTAGCGTAAAAAAACGGCCTTGGGCTTTCAGCGCAGGAAAGTGGAAGAGATTGAGCAGTGCTTTATTAGATTCGGTGTAGATTTGAATCCACGTGTCCCTCAGTGTGTCTTTAGGTTATTTAATGAGGCCCGAGGTCTTTTTTTTTTATTCTATACGCATAGCGAGTGAGCACTTCTTCAGATCTTTCAGAGTCACTTGGGCTCGCTTGATTAATGTCAGCAGATCAAGGTCAGCAGGAGGCGGATTGAGAGTTGTACGGATCGGGTTTTACGGTCACGCCGCATTTCGTTGGAGGTTTCAGTACAGCAAAGGGATGTCCTGAGTCACATCCTTTTTTTTTTTTTTTCGCTGCATAGCATCACATCGCTTCTATGTCACCCCGTTCTGTTCCATCATTTTATGTTGCAGCATGATCTCTTATCCCTCCCCTTTTTTCCCGGCTACCAGACAAAATTCCTATTTGTTATACATAAAATAAATGCTCATTTCCCAGTAATTAATAGTTACAGGGACATATGCTGCTTTTTACTGTACATTTGGTATGTGTGTGTTTGTTTGCTGATGATTTTACCTCATACGTTTCTTTGCCAAGAAAGTTTGAGATTTGCCTGCACCTTGCATTGGGTTTTTTGCTGTGTTTGCATATAAATGTAGTATATAGTTAATGCATACAGGTGTTTATTGCTGGAAGCAGTGAAGTATAACTTCTCTCCCAAAGATCAATACTTTAATATTAATACGCTTTCTTTCACAAAGGTCAAGTTACCACTTTTGCAGTTACAACGATGCAGTTTGTACGAAGCATTTTTTATTTTTCTCAGGTTTTAAAAAACTTTCATTTGCCTTTCTTTCTTAGTGAAATTAGTAAACGATGTAGCTGTTCCACAAAATTTAAAAAAAAAATGAAGTAGTGGCATAACACTTGCTTTTGAAGTAAGAGCTCATGACTTCAAGTCCAGCTGCAATAAGGCTGTGGTGCTGCAGCGATTAGGGAGTTGCTTCTGTGAATCGCAGGGTTGCGGGTTCCAGTTCTGGGCTGGTACAGGTATCACAGAGGTACCCGTGTTAGCTGCCCTTTGCTCCTTCACGGATGGGTTACGGTTGCAATCGCTCTGGACTGTGCACAGGGCTGTGGTGCGTTTACAATGACAAATAACCTTTGAGACCTTAAGTTGCTCCACGGAGACTGTTCCTCTAGACGGGAAATCGCCTTGGATATGGATAGATAGGAAATATAACTCACTTAGGATAAAGCTAGTTAGGAAATGGAAGTTGTTTTTTGCATAAAGACGGCGGGAAATGTAAGTTACTTTGGACAGTGATAGTACAGGAGTGCCATTATCCAGGGGTAATTGGTAGTGTAATGGTTAGGGTGTTGGCCCTCGATCGGAGGGTCGCCGATTCATGTCCCTGACAGGTAAAGGTACCACTAAGGTACTGGTGAGTAAGGTACCGTCCCCAGGCACTGCCATACAGCCACTGCTTCTTCATGGGTGGGTTAAATGCAGGTCAAATTTTGTTGTCTGTGTGCTATGCTGTGGTATGTCAACAATGACAAATAATCACACACTTAAATCACTCACTTAGATAGGGGCATTCAGTGGCGTAAGGATGTTCGGTAGGGTGTTTGGCCCGTGATCAGAAGGTCACAGGACCGGTAAAGTTACCACTGAGGTACTTATGAGCAAGGTACCGTCCCCAAGCACTGCTCCCCGGGCGCTGCGCTTGTTAGCTGCCCACTGCTCCTTCGCGGTTGGTCAAATGCAGAGGTCACATTTGGCTGTGGTGCACTGTGTGCTGTGCTGTGGTGTGTTCACAATGGCAAATAATCACTCACTTTCACTTTCAAATGTAAATCGGTTTGGAAAAAAGGTAGATAAAAAAGTAAGTTGCTTTGGAGATGTAAATCACTTTGTATTATTATAAACAGGATTTGTGAGTCATTTTGGATAAGGATAAGGACTGAATAAAGGTTGATAGAAAATATAAGGAATGTATAAGGATAGACAGAAACTGTAAGTACCTTTAGATTAAAGATGTAAGTCATTTTGGATTATTACAGATAGCATACTTTGCCCACTCACGAGGCTGTGACAGGTGATGGTCAATCCACTGAATGTGACAGAGGCCCTTCCTGACTCCCATAGGAAATGTAAGTCACTGGTAAATGTCAGTGGCTTTAGATAGTATATACAGTATATCCATATATTTGGATACTATATGAGTAGTTGTAAGTGTGTCACTTTTGATAAAAATAGATACAATAGAGTAAGGGTTAGGGGCGTTCCCCTCGTGATCGGAAGGTCGTCGGTTCACCTCCTAGACCGGTAAAGGTACCACTGAGGTACTCCTGAGCAAGGTACCGTCCCCAAGCACTGATCCCTGAGAGCTGCATGTCAGCTGCCCACAGCTCCTTCACGGATGGGTCAAATGTGCTGTGGTGTGTTGACGATGAAAAATAAACACTCACTTTCAAAATGTAAGTTGCTGTTGATAAAGATAGAAAATTTAAGTCACTTTGAATTAGAGTATCTGTTAAATGCTGTCAATATAGGTAGGTTGCGGAACCCCTATATGGGCACAGCTAAGAGTCGTGGTTTGAGGCCTCTACGCCTGATAAAATGTGATTCCCCTCCACTTCGCCCGCTCAGAGTCAGCAACGGGCAGACGGTCGCGCCACTAAACGTGACAGAGGCTCTTCTTGACCCCCTGCCCCTTTGCCGTGCGGAGGGGAAGTTCTCAAATTCCCATGCCAAATTTGCCAGCACTGTCCCATACTGCATCTCTTAAAGAGGGTCAGCATCGGGTGGGAACCTCGCTTTGTGCAGGAGTTGACAACTTATTTTAGTTCCCGATCCCACTTTTTGAACCATTATTCCAGCATTGTGTTAGAGATTAGTTCTACTTAGCCAGAGTGACGACTGTGTGAATTAGCCACCTGTAACCCTGAATTAACATCCCCCTGATTAAAAGAGGCTGGGAAACATGCCAAGCTTAGGTAGGAAAATGACAGCTGTGTAGCAGTTGAAAACATCATATCGTGAGGTTTCATGACAGAATTGCAATTTTTAGCACAGTTTGCATGTATACTCAACATACTTAGAGTAAATTAGTGCAACATAATTAGTAGGGTGAAATTAAAGTCATAAAATTTGGTTGTGTTCCTACAAGTGTAGAGCTAAAATGCTAAAATAGCAGGTTACTTGCTAGTTAACAAGCTAGCTACATGTTTGACTGAAACTGATTAAACATTGCTAGTTACCTTGATAATTTGTTTCAGTTTAGCATATAGCCAACTAGTTAGTTGATAAGCTGGCCTTTATGTGTTCAATTAAAACCAGCTCAGTCTAGCTAGAGTAGAAAACTAAATTAATTAGCATTAGTAAGCAAAATGAGTTAGCAAAAGTAAGCATTAGTAGCTACTTAATTCTTGTAGCTAACTTGATTGTTAACAAGATAGCTATATGTAAAATTTAAACTAATGCTAATGATTGTGTTAGCTAGCTAACCTAAATTGATTTTATTTTAACTTTTTGCTGACTTTCTAGTTAACAATCTATATATGTAAATATGTTGAAAATATTTTTTATGGTATTTTTTAAATTGTGTTTACATGACATCTGGGGGTTTTTTTAAAGCCTGTTTACACGTCGCAGATATTTTTGTAAATGCTTTTTTTATACGTTTGGGCCTCTCGTTGACACGTATCCACACGATCCAGCATTTTAAAAAATCTTCACTTTGGAGGGCATTTTGCATTTGAGCTGGCTAAAACTCTTTTTTTCGTATAAACAAAAGGCCTGAACGTATTAAAAAATGTGTGTTTTATAAAGACATCCGCATATGTGGAAAAGGACCCTTAGTTAGTAGCTATGGGCTGGTTTCTTGAAAATGGATTCTGAAAGTCCAAGTTAGTCTAGGACTTGGCTTTGTCCTATGTTCTGAATTGGACTGGACTGATTTTTGCTAGAATTCTCTTTTTTTAACAAATAAATGATAAATATCACAGAAATATCAGTCATACACAGAAAAAAAACTCTCACACAGAAGTAGACACACTGCCGTTCACACAGTCGTGTATGTACAGGCACATGTTTCACATGTAAGTGCGAGCAGTCCCTGTGTGCACAAGTGTTTTAATGTATTTCGCCCTTAACAGCTCTGCGTACTAGAGAGAAGATCCGTACTCAATAGCACGCCTGTTTTCTACAACACACACTCCAACAAACGCTCACATACACGCAAGACAGTGTTTCTGCAATTACACGCGCCGATAAATTCCGTCCTGTTTACCGGCGGTGTCACCCTCACCCCCAGCTTGGTTGTACCACACCGCGATATTCTGGTTTTGTCGTTCCACCTTCACACTCGCTACAACGGTTCTCGGTCACGCCTCAAAAGAGTGAGACGCAACGGTGAATTTGATGCCGCCGCAATTTTTTCAGTGAGAAAAGAGAACGAGATAGAGAGAGATGAGTGGAAATTCACAAGTCATTACACATGTGGTTCAGCCGTCTATATGCTTATTTTATACATGAAGGGGAAAAACGCAAATGATTCATCAAAAGAGTTCTATTCCATTGCTCTTTCTTGTGTTCCACTTTCACCAGTACAGCCTTTTTAAGACGGACCGTGTCCTTTTGCAAAATTACCACTACTTGTCTTCGAACGAACTACAAACGAAACTGTTCAAAACACATATCTAATTTGTTAGGTAGCAGGTTAGCTTTGTGTCAAACTTTTTTGATAACTTGCTAGCTACCATATTTACATTTTCATTTAACATATAACTAACTTGCTATGTAACAGACTAGTCTGTGTTCAACTGAAACCAATTTCAGCTAGCTAGCGAGTTTTTATTAGCATAAGTTATTAAAAATCTATTTGCTTTAGTCCATTGCATCATCTTTTATTTGCTAGTTAACAGGTTAGCTATGTGTTCAACTGAAACAAATTAGTTGTAGCTAATGGGCTATCTAAATTTATTAGCAGTAAAATCAATTTGTTTCAGTTCATCATATAGCTAACTTGCTAGTTAGCGGGCTAGCTAAGCGCTCATTTGAAACTAATGCTAATCTTTCTGGCTGTCTTTGAATTGGTTTCATTTAACACGTTTTGTTGAAAATAATTTCAGAAAATATCCATTTATAGCAGCTAAAAGTTTAATAACGTTAGTTAGCAAATATATATATTTTGTTTAACACATGACTAAATAGTCTCTAACAAATTTACAAATTGATTAGTTGTTAACATCATTACACTGCCTACATCGTTGTGTTGTTCTGTAAACAATTGAAACAGTTTGATTTAGGCTAGAAAAGTATTGTTCACAAACCCGCCTCTAGATCAGTGTTTCCCAATCCCAGTCCTCACGGAACACCGCTCTGCGCAGATTCGGTATTTCCTGCACCGCCTCACGCCGATCCTACGTTGCTAATTAACTAATCAGTAGCGTCACCTGTGTTGTGGGTTGGAAACCTCGAATCTGTGCAGAAAGGTGTTCCGCGAGGACTGGGATTGGGAAACGCTGCTCTAGATCACACGACCACCTTTATGCACACACACAAATGTCACTCATAGTGATGCTCACAGCACACACACACTTCTGCTTCAACTTCTTCTAATAATGGTACTCAGCCAGGCATCTTCCATGCATAATTTATGATGCTTTTATTTGTCTCTTACTTATTCATTTATTTATTCCCTCCCCCCTTTCCTCATGCAACGCAACAGTCAGTGGTCCGTGAGGCTGACGGCACAGCGTTGGGCGCTCTGTATTGTGGTGTTAATGTTTTTTTCTTTATTTCGCCATGGGGCTGGAAGATAGGTTCACCTGACTGAAGCTGGACAAAAGCTCAAACAAAAGGACCCTCACAAACTAGAGGGAGTCAGTCTCACTCCAGCGACTACTTAAATGTTAGGTTCGTCTCACGCTCACGCCCGGTCGTCAAGGTGTGCAAAAAACCAGTTGGGAAATCAGAATAAGAATGAAGTTTATTGCCAAGGACGTTGTCACATGCAAGGAATTTGATTTGGTGGGTGGTGCTAAGGCATTAAGAGTAAAACCATTTTTAAAAGATACATAAGTTATTAATATAAATAGAAGAATATGGAATATGGATATTGCAGTACAAATTTTGAGAAAATAAATAGATCTAAGAGAATGCAGGGATTATGCAAGTTATTTACAGAGTAGGCATGGATCGATCCAATATGTGAATTGGATATCGGCCAGATGATGACTTAAATAGATGGATTGGGTATCGCGAACACTGGGCCAATTCAGGGGAACAATCTATTCAATTAAATTGTATATTTTTTCTAGGTTTGGGTATGTATGCGTGTCTAGGTCTCGGTTTACTTGTATAGAACACAAAATGAGGAAAGGTAATGACATGAATGTGCCTGACCTAGAGAGTTTGCACAATTCAAGATTCAAGATTCTTTATTTGTCACGTGCAAATTATACAGGTACAACATGCAGTGAAATGTATCCTGATCCGCTCTTTTAACTGTGCAATTAGGCAATTTAGAAAAATAACAAAAATAGAGATACAAGTACAAATACAAACTTAAATAAGGAGGTCAGGGAAATAAGACAAAGTAAAACTATATCTTATATACAATAAGGTACATAAAGTTACATATGTGCATGGAGTACAATTTTAATTTACGACTCAAGCTGGATACAGGTGTATCTGGATTTAATGGATTTAAATATAGCCAGCTGTACAATTTGAACCAAGGATGTGCAGGAAAACGTTCATAGTATGAGAAGCACAATATGACTGTACAGGTGTGCAAAAATGCAGTACAGGGCGGGAGATAAGAGGCAGTTGTGGTCTCTGGCCTTATTGATGAGACCAGCTGCAGTAGGGAAGAAGCTGGCCTTATGGCATGTGGTTTTGGCTTTGATGGTCCGCAGCCTCCTGCCAAAACTTAATGATATGAGCTGGAAAGTCTCAAATTAGTTGTAGATTTCCATTTTCTCTTTCTCTCACTCAGTCTTAGTCAGCCCGGATCTCTCTGTGCCTATCCTGCTGTTTAATGACATAGTTTGGTCCTAAAAATGTGTTCATTTTACTGGCAATTTTCAGGGATCTTTACAATTTTCTGACTTGTCTGTTATACAGATACAGATAAATATGGTTGTAAATCCCCAGTTTCATCAGTATTACATTGATTATGTCAATTATTCCAATTTACAACAAGTCTGCTAGGATACGATTCCAATATTATTCAATTTTGGAGCCAATGATCGATACTATTCCTGAGCTTTAACATTTTAATGAAAAATAATCTCCTACTGTTCAATTTAAAGAGACGTTACATTGTGTATGATGTCAGTTCGATGTTTTCATTTTGGATCAAAGCTATGGGCTTGTTGATCATTGAACCGATTTAACAGTGTAGATCAATTTTCCATTACACCCCTATAAAGTAGACATTTTTACTGGTGAACGCTAGCAAGAAAACCTTAAAAGCTAAAGATGTTACAGGAAATGGAAACCTAATAGCGCTTGTACCTTCATTGTGATAGTTTCTGAGAAAGAGAGACGAAGAGAACTACTAGTGCAAATTAAAAAATAATATTTTTTATTTTTAGAAAGAAACGAGATGAATAATTTCTGAAGAAATTACACAATTGCTGTTTTGCTAAAAGAATTGTTGAAAGCAACAAAAGGTTTATAGATGTTTCTGCTGATTATAGTTGGCCTGGCTGTTAATCTATGAGCTGCTGAATCAATGTTAAGCTCACATCAGGACCAAGCTAACCACAAGAAGCTGGGGAGCTCCCCAAACGCAGACAAACACTACAAAACAAAAGCAGCTTATCATCCAGTTAATCCACAATTAACGCGAGTCTTGAATTCATCGACTGTGAAGTGCCTGAGGCCATGTCCACAAGTACATGGGTATTTCTGAAAACAGAGATTTTCCGTTTTCGTTTTTTTTTAAATAAATCGCATCCACACGAGCACGTTTTCAAAAATATCTCCGTCCACACGCAATCGCAAAAAACACTGTCAAAAGCATGCCTTGCATTGTAGATGAAAACCTAATGTAGACACGGCGCATACTGTGACGTCATATGAGTGGTGCACAGTGTGACGCGAAACGGGCCGTTTTTCAAAATCTTCGTTTTTCTTGTCCACACCTAAACGCAGAAACGGAGTTTTCAAAAACCCCAGAACGCCGTTTACGTGTGGACGAAAGGCCAAAACGCATAGAAAAACCTCTGTATTCAGAAATACCTGTGTACGTGTGGACATTATGTGCAACTTATGACAACTTATGTGAAATGATGCACTGATGGTATTTAATCATTGAAAACGAATTAATTATTATTCATTATTAGTCAACGAATGTCATTAATAGACAGTGGTTTTATCTGAATTCTAGTGTAATCACAGCCTTGTCCTGACTGATAATAATAATCTTTATTTATATAATATCTCTCGTATAAAATAAAACCAAGGTGCTTTACATTAAGAATAAAATCATCTGAAAGGATAATCAGGCACAATCAGCAATGGCCACTACGTATATTATTATAAGTGAGTGATTATTTGTCATTGTGAACACACCACAACACAACACAATGTGACCTCTGCATTTGACCCAACCTTGAAGGAGCAGTGGGCAGTTTTTTGCAGCACCGAGGGAGCAGTGCTTGGGGACAGAACCTTGCTCATGAGTACCTCAGTGATGCATTTACTGGCCTGGGACTTGAACTGGTGACCCTCTGGCCACGGGGCCAACTCCCTAACTCATTACGCTACCAACTGCCCCTCGTACAGTTTGGTATTTGACCACAAAGATCAGAATTCTGCTGGTCTTGGCATTGAACGGCAAAAAGAGGAGAGAAACTTCATTGCGGCGAATTGGTGCCTCTAGCAGATGTTTGATTATTCAAAACTCCCTCCCAGCCAGTGTTGCTCCCTTTCTCCATCGCTCCATCGCTCCCGAAGGGTGGGAGGGAGATTTGAAATCCTCTTTGTCTCTTTACTGTATGTCTTCATCACACTTCTTTTCTATTTAGTGCAAGGGGAGGAGCTTGATTTAATCATTAATGCTTGGAATTAGAAGCTTAAGGGCTTGGCATGGGAAGAAAGAGAGGGAGAGACAGAAGAGTAATGAAGGATAGAGCAAGAGCAGAGAGAGATTTTAAATGGCTGCACATTTGAGCCAAGCTGGCGATCCATCCTTCTAATTAGCACCACCACCAGGGTGTCCGTTTGGAGAAAAAATTAGGCAGGATCTGGGTTGATGAGGATGACGGTGATGATTATAATGATGATGATTGCTGTGGTCTGCAACCTTGTCGAAGTGACAAAAAAAAAAAATACAGTAAATCATCCAGAATATTTTTTTGCGTTGCAGTAGTGTAGAAGTGTTGCTTTAAAGACCCAGTAATGTCAAAATAATATCGACTCCAAGTTCCTCATACCAAAGAAACCGTTGTCACTTATCACCTCGTCAATTTTAAGTGAATCTGAATATTGCCACGTAGGTAAAATGAATTCTCAAAGTGGTGAAAACACAGGCGGTACTTTCTATGCTCAGATGCTGTAGGCGTGTCGACCGAAGCACCGCACACTACTACACAGCCCCGACCCATAGACTGTAAAACACATGCCCACGCACTGTTAAAAAAGATCACTCCAAAGTCGTACAAGTAACACTGTAAAAATTCACCTTGTTGCGCTTTTGCAATATAAGTTTCACTGGACGGGATGAAGATAGTGACAAGATAGTGAGCACAGTCTGGGCTAATACAGAATACAACACGGGATAATGGCGGGGAACTATTTAAGCAGGAGGACAGCGGGGGAAAGGCTAAAATGACAGAGGAACGCTGATAAAAACAGAGTCGATCGATTAGAGCAGATAGTTCGCTAACTTACATTTTACCATGCATTACGCGACTGTTATAATTCACATCTGAGCTAGCTCATATGGATTAGCCGCGTGTTCTCCTGCATTCGATACTCATTTGGAGTTCTTTACAACAGGTTAAACATGAACATGTCATATTTTACAGTTTATGACAACACAAAATAGCTAAACTTACAGATGGTGGTTCAACAGCAGTGGCCGGCGGTGAGGGAATGGAGGCATTAGCAACCGCTTCGGACTTAGCATATGACAAACTCTCTTAGTGATCTTGCCCAGGGATGCGTTTTGCTAACTACGTTGGTAACTAACGTAGTTAGCAACTATGCTTTTGGGAAACGCACCCCAGACTAGCAGGTAGACTGCTGACGCTATCCAGGTGGGCACAGCCAGAGCAGTAGATTTGGGCAGGGCTATGCTAAACATAACCTGCTCTACATAAACTGACTGTTTAATAGTCCCACCTGACTTCGACCTACTGTGAAAAGCCGTGAAGAACTGTTAAACTGCATAACTCCACAACGTCGTAAAACTGCATTCAGCGTTTTTTTACGTTTTCAGGCACAATTTTCTGGCACATTTCACGTTAGCAAGCCACGTTTTTCACCTTACTGGGTGTTTAAAAAGAAATGAGAAATTATTACTAGTTATTGACATAATATTGTCATCGGACTGATGCTTAGATTTGCCTGATATTTCCGCCGATATTTTATGATGCACTTGTTGTATGTTGGAAAGGTTGCACTTATACAAGCCATGTCCAGAGTCCAAGGTCAGTCCAAGGCCTGTGGCTCCTGTCTTAAATCTATGCCGTTATTTTTTACGTGGGAAATTTTGAACTAACTAAATTGCGTGTTTGCCTCACTTAGTGAACACGAGCTCATACATGGACTAAATAGTATTAGTACTAAGTAGTGCACATAGAGAGTCACACAACTTTTTCTTAAAACATCTCTGCTTTCACGCTCGCTTGACTTGGAAATGTCAACTATGGTATGATTTTTGTACCAAAATTCTGAGCGTGCAGTATATCTTGTTTTTACGCATTGCACTCGAGTCCGTCATCCCTATTTATCGGCATCGACAGATATAAGCATGAAAAACGTCGACTATCGGCAAATAGTTCCCATAGTTCTCGTGCATCCCCAGTAATGACTTTCAAAACCTTCTTTTAACATACTACTGATGCACTCTAACGTGTACTAAACCAACATGGACACAGAGTTACCTTATTTAAAGATTAACAGTAAACAGCAAGTAGTTTGTGGGTATCAGAGGAGAACTGTGAGTGGTATCATTACACATATAACCAAGTTTGGTGCTAGTAATCCATAAGCTGCACTTTTAGCATATGCTAATATTGTGATAAAGTTCAACAAAAGTATGTTTAGGTTTAGAATGTACAGAATGTATGTATATGAAATTGCTGCTCATGTTGCTGAAAATATATTAGACTGAAAACAAGAAATACCTTTATAGAAATTATACAGTACTGTGCAAAAGTTTTAGGCAGGTGTGAAAAAATGCTGTAAACAAAGAATGCTTTCAAAAATGGGAGCATCAGTTCTTCTAGGTACACTTGCACACAGTTTTTGAAGGAACTCGGCTGGTAGGTTGTTCCAAACATCTTGGAGAACTAACCACAGATCTATACTCCTATAATCCTACAAAATAATATAATGACTATAATCCTACAAGTGCAAGTGTACCTAGAAGAATTGATGCTGGTTTGAAGGCAAAAGGTAGTAACACCAAATATTGATTTGAATTAGATTTTTCTTTTGTTCGCTCACTTTGCATTTTGTAAACTGATAAAAATAAACAATCATTATTTATATTTCTGAAATCATTCTTTGTTTACAGCATTTTTTCACACCTGCCTAAAACTTTTGCACAGTACTGTACCTTCCATGTTATAGTGACTCTAATAACTGCTATGTATGCAGTAAAATTGATAATTATTTAATTTAATCTATAATTTTGTTATACAGGAAAGGAATATTATTAGGTAATACATACAGGGTTTCTGGGGGTTTCGTGGCACAATGCGAAGTTGTATGTTGCAGTGTAGAGAAAGTGAGTTTTGCTTAACATGCGGTTCATTCACAGAGCTCTTTCTCATGGCCACCGTGCCACACCAATTAACCCAAAGGTGGCATGCGCTAGTCCCTCGCGCTGATCTCCGTCTGGAGACCATCTGGCACTCAGAGCTATTTCCTCTGCTCTTCTCGTTTTAAACGTCGGAGGGAGAAAAAAAGGCTTCGCTCGTCCTCATATGGTGTTGCCAACTTAACCGGGTACTTCATCAGCGGTTTAAATACCCCATGTTGCATCCCGGGAGAAGGTTCTAGCTACTTAGCAGACAAACTGTTTTGGTGCTAGCTCCTCTCCTGTGGACAGTACATGTACACACACTGGGGGAAGTATCGACCGACTTGAACAAAAAAGGTGTTTTGCTGAACAGAATGTTGAAAACAATCAAAATAATTGACTTGGCCAATATTCTATCCATTAGAGGTGATGATTTAGATTTTTTTATATTTTGCCCAGCCCTATTATAGATATAAATGTAAATGTGTGCTGTTGTTGCCTGCTCTGTCCACTAGAGGGACACACTACAACTCCCCTTGGCTTTTTGGTGTTTTTATACTTCTGACTGTTATTTATCAAAACCTTAATAGATTTTGTAATAGAATTAACGGGCAGTGTCGTGTTTGTCAAGTTTAGGCCGTGAATGTAAATGTCGAGGTGAGTCCCACCATATGCCGCCCCTCGAATTTATTCCAGTATACAGGCCTGCGTGGCGTCCTGCAGGCTGATTTACATCCCTTTGCTCGGCACCAGGCGGGAGAGCTCGAGTCCTCTGCCTGGAGAATGATTCCCAGCTCTGTGTTTTCTGGCCTGCTCCCACAGGACGCTGTCTCCTTTGTGGAGGCGATGCGGTACCCAGGGTTATTTTTGCGGTGAAACGGGACGAGCTGCTGCAGATCTCTCCCAGGACTCCTGTTACATCGAGATGTTTGTCCTTCTCGAGCTGGTTTGGCAGCTTCACAGCCTCCCAATCAAAGCTGCCATCCACTCTCTTTTTTTGCTCTCGCTCTCCCTCTCTCTCTCTCTTTGGACTCTCTCTTCTCTTATATTTCTCTCTTTTCCGCAGTTTCTTGCTGGTTTTCGCTGTCTGGGCTGCTGGGTGTGACTCTCTCTCTCTCTTTCTCTCTTGCCTTTTTTTAGTTCCTCTGTCTTTTTCTCAATTTCTCTCCTATCTCACACTGCATGCACCCTCTTTCTCCATCTCCATCTCTCTCTCTTTCTCTGCTCCTCTCTCATTCACTCAGTCCCCCCCTCTCTTTTTCTCAGTTTTGTTCAGAGTCTCTCTCTATCTTCACATCTCAGACACTCTCTTGACTATATATGTGACCCTCCACGGCAAAACCAGTCGCTTGTCGCAAATTTGGAATGAAAATTGTCTCAAAATGGAATGAATGGGACGACATATGACTGAGATATCAACATTCAAAGGAGTCGGGTTTCTCCTGTCACGCCAAGTGAGAAACGGAGAAATCTGCCTTTGAAGTTGACTATCGCCGTAGCACTCACAGACGCTTGCTGCGGTCGCGGCTACGTTTGTATTTACGCTAGCCTACGCTGCATTCACAACCACACAGATAGCCTACCTGCGTTAGGTTAACTGAACTCGGGAGACGAAGATGGATTCCGGAGAAATATCTTCACGCTAGTCAACCAGTGGATTTACCGTAAATATTGAAGTAGAGCGGTCAAAACAGAAACTTTTAACATTCTGCTGGAATTGAATTCCTCACCTCAAGAAAGTCACGTTTTTAGGATGGAAAGGGTACGTTTTTCAGCCAGATTTATTCACAACAGTACAGTATAGACCTTCCACTGTTTCAAAACACTAAAAACAAAAAATCCCAAATTTTACCCCACGGCACATAAATGCTCGTTTTTCTCGGAAACCTCCATTGCGACAAGCGACTGGTTTTACCGTGGAGGGTCACAAATGTATTTCTCTTCTCTTTCTTATTCTTTTTCATAATTCCTGTCATTCTCAGTTTCCCTCATAGTCGCTCTCTCTCTCTCTCTCTCTCTCTCTTTCTCTCTCACATTCACTCAGTCTTTCTTAATTTCTTCTTCTCGCTCTCTTTATCCAACACCCACTCTCTCAGTTACTCTCTCTGTGTCTTTCTCTTCTTCTCTCTCTAATTCACTCAATCTCTTTCTCTCTTCCTCTGTCTTTCTTTCTCAAGTTGTCATTGTTTCTGTCTGTGTTTTTCTCTCTCTTTCACACACACACTCTATCCCTTTCTCAATTTCTCTCTCTTTCGCATGCACTCACTTTTTCTCCGTTTCTCTCTCTCGATTCCTCTTTTCCTCTCTCTTTCTCGGTTTCTCTCACAGTCTCTCTCTGTTCTTGTCTTCCACTCACACTCACACCCACTCCCTCTCTTTCTCTCCCAGTCTCTCTTGTCTCTTGTCTTCCTGTCGTCCCTCTCTCACTCGCCCCCTTTTCTCTCCCTCTTCCTCCCCTTCTCAACTCTTCATTTGCTTCCGCTCTCTTCCACTTCTCCTCTTCCCCTCATTATCTGAATTCTCCCTCACGCTTTGACTGGCTTAGACGTGGCAGTTCCCGAACAAAGCCGCCCCTGTGCCTCTTCCCTCTCAGTACTCTTCATTTTCATTTTCAATCTGAACCAAAACATAAAGAGAGAGAGGCAGAGAGAGAGAGAGAGAGAGAGATGGAAAGAGGAGGACTGGCTGGCGACTCGCTGGGCTGTGTACAGTATGCGTGGTTTTTTTTTGTTTTCTCGGCAGATGTCAGGACAGCAAGCCGCCTTTGTCTCGGCCGGCTCGCGGTCTGTTCTCATTAGAGCCGCGCGGAATAAGCAGCCTGGAAGAGGATTTCCAAACAAGCTGCGCTCAGGGCCTCGGCCACCTCCGGCCCGCCTCTGGCAATGATACGGAGAGCGCTGGCGTCTGTCATTGCTGCGAGGACGTTATCGGACAAATACATTAGCCCAAATTTACATCCGTGGTGAAAATACAATCTGAGAATCGGAGTGAAGTTGCCTGGTATATTGTCACGTACAAGGAATTAGCTTTGGTGCTGTGAAATTTATGAGTAAAACGATTTTAAAAAGCATATAAAAACAAGGAAATAATATAAATAGATAAAGGAATACGGTACATGGATATAACAGTACAATTGGAAAAAAAAAAAAAGATTTACGAGAGTTCATATTTCAGTTCCTCATGTCTTCTTTGTGTCTGATTTTTCTCACTTTTCCCAAACCCATCACTCCTCGCCCCATTCTCAGCTAAGTTTGCTTTTGTTGTTCACCAGCATTTGCTTCTGGGATCGTTTGCCCTTTTTCTTGCTTTATTTTATGGGGGGAAAAAACCGAGTCAGAGCAAGGCGAAGGCGTAGGAGCTGCGATGCGGCGATATAGAGAGATATAAACACATGCAGACGCAGAGGAGAGGAGACCATCATCTCCAGTGTTGGGGAGTAGCTAACTACAATTCAGCAAAGTATTTTCAACTAGCAGGTGCTCCTCATTGGTGTTGAATTGGTAAAAGTGGCATCTGATACGCGTTTAGCATCATGGACATGCTCTTAACGGCTGCGAGATGGAGTCCAACTTGGCCAAAATGCAAGCAAGAATCTGTCAGCGTAAAATAAGTAACTTATAACTAAAAAAAACTAGAGTCTCAAAGTAGCTTCCCCAACACTGATCATCTCACTCCCTCATTGCAGTTAATGGCTTATTTTTTTCCTACCGAAATGTGCTGTTACTCTGTGTCATAGTACTGTGTTGCCTAGCTTGCACAACTCTCAATATTATTGCTGTGCTGTCACCAGTGGAATTCCGCCATGTGCTGAAGCATTTTCTATGTGTGTGTGTGTGTGCGCGTGCTCCTCTCCAGGGAGTTTGGCTGGAGGGATCCTGAGTTGCCGGAGGTTATTCAGATGCTGCAGCACCAGTTTCCCTCGGTGCAATCCAACGCTGCCGCCTACCTGCAGCACCTCTGCTTCGGGGACAACAAGATCAAATCAGAGGTAACACCAGCTCACACAGTCTCACTCGGATACGTACCGGGGGTGTAAATCCCAAGTTACATCACGATACAATGTTACATCGATTCATAGTCTTGCGTCAAGTCTTGACGACTGAGACGTTATCGTATGCTGATCTAACACTACTCAATCCTATTGACTTTGTGCACAAGTTGGCGCCACTAACGTTGGAAATCTATGTGGTGGGCGGAGGTACTTCCGGTGTGAGCTATCATTGAGCGTACGTAAAATGTTAAGAATAAAAAACAAGCACATTACATATCAGTATTAAATTGGCAACTCTAAGAGTCTGTTTACACTTATGTACACTTTCTCATATGTGACCCTCCACAGCAAAACCAGTCGCTTGTCACAAATTTTCACATTTGAGTTATGTTTTCATGAAAGGGCATAAATCAAGCTTCAAAACGATACCTATATTGAATGAATGGGACGACATATGACTGAGATATCAACATTCAAAGGAGTCGGGTTTCTCCTGTCACACCAAGTGAGAAACGGAGAAATCTGCCTTTCAAGTTGACTATCCCCGTAGCACTCACAGACGCTTGGTGCGGTCGCGGCTACGTTTGTATTTACGTAACCCTGCACAGCTGCATTGACAGCCACACGGATAGCCTACCTCGTTAGGTTAACTGAACTCGGGCAGATGGATTCGAAGATATCTTCACAGCTAGTCAACCAGTGGATTTAAGCGTAAATAATATTGAAATAGGCCGGTCAAAACGAAACTTTTAACATTCTGCTGGAATTGAATTCCTCCTCAAAGAAGTCACGTTTTTGGGATGAAGGGGAAGTTTTTCAGCTAAATTTATTCACAACAGTTCAGTATAGACCTTCCACTGTTTCAAAACAAAAAATCCAACATTTTAACCCACGCAACATAAACGCTCATTTTTCACGGAAACCTCCGTTGCGACAAGCGGCTGGTTTTGCCGTAGAGGGTCACATATCAGCAGACACTGATTTTCTATCCATTGACTTGATATGATATTGTATCATAATGAAACTTAAGATTTACGGTCAAGTTACAATCAGTATCATGTCTGATCGATGTTGTCAGCTTGTTGGTCGTTGAATCAGTGTAAAGTGAATCTTACATTTCTAATACGCACACATAAACATTCAGACATGCTGTTCTGAAAAATCTCCCTCTCCTTCTCATCTGAGTTATGACAAGCACAAATTGTATTTGCTGGAAGGGAGAGCGGCAGGCGCCACGCTGGGGCCCGAAGTTGGCTTGTGGCATTAGGAACGCATCTGCTTCCTGCTGGCAGTCCGGCTAATGTAGTTGTGATGCCAACCGGGGACTCAGTTCGCCTCCTCTGCCCTCTTGTTGGCAGAATCGGCCTTTATTCATATTTATAAAGGCGAGACGTTTAGAAAAAAGACATCATTATTCCAAAGCAGGATTGGTGTGATGGTGGTGGCTTGGGGTGTAAATCACAATATGGTATTATATCGATTCAGTGGACAGCGATTCAATGCAGATATGACAGAGTCTAATATGATATGATTTTGAATCAGTTCAATTCAGGAGCTTCAATTCAGTGATTGATGTGTGATAATATCATATGCTGATTTAACACAATCACTTCATATCTGATGTCACAATATGTATGACGTCTGACCAATGTTTTCATTTTGGATTGACGCTATAGGCTTGTTGATCATTGAAACGATGTATCGATGTAGAATGATGTATCGTTACACCCCTAGTGGTGGTGCTGGCCTAGAAACTTGTCTATGAAGAGTCCAGTTGGGTCCAACATCCAGCATTATCACCAGAATTGGATCAGATCACAATCCGAATCAGAATGAAGTTTACTGCCAAGTACAAGGCAGTAAACTTCATCCTACATATAAGGAATTTGCTCTGGTGGTTGTATATATTGTTCTGATCCAGGATGTGGGATGTCCCCAGTCATCTTCTCCAGCTCCTCTCTGTGGATGCCAATTTGTTCCCAGGGCCAGCTGAGATGTAGTGTCTCTGGCGTGTTTCTGGTCTGCCCCTGGGTCTCCCGAAACACCTCCCTTGGGAGGGCGACCTAAACAGATGCCTGAACCACCTCAACTGACTCCTTTCGATGTGGATGAGTAGCAGCTCTACTTTGAGCCCCTCTCAAAAGTCTGAGCTTCTCAGCCTGTCTCTAAGGCTGAGCTTAAACCAGGATGCGCAATAGCGCAGGGTTCATGGTATGAGTGGCATAACAAGACTGTACTGGGTGCGAGTTAAGAGTCAGTTGAAGTTTCTGGCCGTATCGATGAGACCAACTGCAGTGGGGAAAATACTGACCTTATGGCATATGGTTTCGGTTTTAATGGACCGCAACCTCCTGCCAGAGGAGAGAGTCTGAATGAGTTCATGTTCAGGGTAAGAGGGATTGACCACAACCCTTCTAATCCTCTTCATGGGTCTTCACCAAAACTACCAAGGAAACCCCGGAGTAAGAACAAAATTCTGCATATCTAGTTGTAGGCGAGGTTAAGTGTTGTGTTGCGTTTTGCTCAGATCCGGCGGCAGGGCGGCATCCAGCTGCTGGTGGACCTGCTAGACCACCGAATGGCCGACGTCCACCGCAGCGCCTGCGGGGCACTGAGGAACCTGGTGTACGGCAAAGCCAACGACGACAACAAGATCGCCCTGAAGAACTGCGGCGGCATCCCGGCTCTGGTGCGTTTGCTCCGAAAAACCACCGACGTGGAGATTAGAGAACTTCTCACAGGTACTCCCACTTCTTTTTCCACTTTCGCGTTCTCCATCTCTCCCTTCCATACGTGTCCATTTATGCTACCAACTCTTCTCCTTCTTAGGCCTTGCTGTCCAGAGTAGACCTTTTTCCAAATGCTTCATTTGTTCATTATCACTCATTGAAGCGTCTGTTTGCCACAGCTAAGCGCACTACACATTTGATGGCTCGTTAGCGATTCGCTAATTGGTCACAATTAGCAAAAAATAGCAAAGGATAATACATGTACTTAACATTGGCCTGTGAGGGACTGTTATTTGATGAGCATAAAGCAGAGGGAGAAAATAAAGACAGCGTTCTTAAAAGGGCCCCACATCCACAGACGCTAATGTGGTAAACAAGAAATGAACGGTAACAGACCGCTGATTAACGAAAGGTAAATGAAAGCTAATGGTACACGCTCGGCTCTTGGCGTACCGCTTTTATACCTTGTTAGCCACATTAGCTTTTTACCGTACAGGCCGTTTTACTGTTCGCTTGGGGAGCGTCCATATTTACCGCTTAACTCGAGAACGCGAGAGCAAGCGGTGCTTGGTTTTCATCCCCACTCATTTCTCCTCCTTCGACTGAGACATTTCGTAAATGTCAAACACAAAAATTAAGAAACGCTTGCATAAGAGCAAACCGCCTCGACGCAGGGAGTAATCAACACGTCCATCAATGTAATGGCCGAGACGTTCTGAGGTTCGGAGAAACAGCCGACGCATTTAAAAGTGGATGGAAATGAAACACGGATGACATGAAGGGACTGTGAACACTCATAGAGCTCAGACATCGTTTACTGTAGCAAACGTTTGAACATCGCCTGACAATTCAATTCAGTTTTATTTGTGTAGTGGTTTTTACAACAGACCCTGCAGCAAGTTTACTGCAGGAGTGGCAAGGAAAACTACATCTGAAGTAAATATAAAGAAACTTTAAGAGAAACCAAGACTCTAAACGGTACTTGTATCTATGGACCTCACTAAGTTGAGGTCATGCGACAGAAGTGCTAGATGTGTTAAGGCTAGGCGATATATTGATGTTGGATGTGTTAAGGTTAGATGATATATTGATGTTGGACATGTTAAGGTTAGATGATATATTGATGTTGGATGTGTTAAGGCTAGACAATATATTGATGTTAGTAGTGTTAAGGCTAGACGATACATTGATGTTGGGCATGTTAAGGCTAGAAGATATATTGATGTTGAGCATGTTAAGGCTAGACGATATATTGATGTTGGAAGTGTTAAGGTTAGACGATATATTGATGTTGGATGTGTTAAGGTCAGACGATATCTTGATGTTGGATGTGTTAAGGTCAGACGATATCTTGTTGTTGGAAGTGTTAAGGTTAGACGATATATTGATGTTGGTAGTGTTAAGGCTAGACAATATGTTGATGTTGGATGTGTTAAGACTAGACGATACATTGATGTTGGATGTGCTAATGCTAGACGATATATTGATGTTGGATGTAAAGCAGAGGGAGAAAATAAAGACAGCGTTCTTAAAAGGACCCCACATCCACAGACGCTAATGTGGCAAACAAGAAATGAACGGTAACAGATCGCTGATTAACGAAAGGTAAATGAAAGCTAATGGTACACGCTCGGCTCTTGGCGTACCGCTTTTATACCTTGTTAGGCGCATTAGCTTTTTACCGTACAGCCGTTTTACTGTTCGCTTGGGGAGCGCTTGGGGTTAAGGCTAGACAATGTATTGATTAAGTGTTTTAAGTGTTTATGTGTTAAGGCTAGATGATATATTGATGTTGGTAGTGTTAAGGCTAGATGATATATTGATGTTGGATGTGTTAATGCTAGATAATATCTTGATGTTGGATGTGTTAAGGCTAGACGATATATTGATGTTGGATGTGTTAATGCTAGATAATATCTTGATGTTGGATGTGTTAAGGCTAGACGATATATTGATGTTGGATGTGTTAGGTGGTACATATTGTTTTTAAGATATATCAATGAACATCACTGAAACACTATTTTGATCTGACATTGCATTGTAAAAAATACTGAATTTCATATTACTTTTAACATCATGTTTCACATTTCATTACTTTACTTCAGCAGTGCTAATATTAAGTATTATTGGATGGAATAGCTTCAAAGTAGTTATCTGTTTATTCTTGTTGTTTATAGTATAGCTAACTGCTCTATTAAAACAGTAGCTTGGCTTTAGCTTTTCATCATAAGTCGCTTGTGTAAATGTTTCCATAAAATGCTGTTAAGGATCTTAGGGAGCGACTTCCTGTAGCTCTGATTTGAGAACCCACCTCAATAATGTGGTGCAAGTCATTTCGCTGCAGTATTCTCACCGTCCCTGAGCAATTATGCCACAGAAAGGAACGAGACGGAGTCGTCTGGAGATAAGGGAGGGAGTGAATTTGAGAACCAAGCATGAAGCTTCACATCAAGGCCGTGGTTTAACTGCTGTGTATTTTTCCCTGTTTGTGTTTTGTTTTCCAGGTGTGCTGTGGAACTTGTCGTCTTGTGACGCGCTTAAGATGCCTATAATACAGGACGCTCTGGCTGTGCTCACTAACACTGTCATCATCCCTCACTCCGGCTGGGACTCCTCCCCTCACCAGGACGAGCGCAAACTCCACCTGCACTCCTCACAGGTGCTGCGCAACGCCACCGGCTGCCTCAGGTAGGAACTCTAACACACACACACAGACATACACATTTACGCACACCCACACTCGCTCAGATATTCACATGCTCACTGTCATACACTGTCATACACTCACAGTTAGGGCTGGTCAATTAATCAAAAATAAATTCATATGAATCATTTCCATGCCGAGGAGTGACAGCTGTTATTAGTAGGAATTGTTATGAAGAAGCGCACAAGCACTAATGAGAAGAAATGACTCATTAAACGAGTGGATAGATAAAAGTAAGGCGTGAGAGAGAGAGAGAAACAGCCGAAGCGGGAGAGAGAAAGAAAAAGAGGAAGAGAGAAAATGAAAGATGGGTCTGTCTATAGAGGGAAATGAAGAGAGGTTAGAGGAAAACCGACATTCAGAACCTCTAATCGAAATAATCTTGCCCATGATAGTTATTCTGATTATTTTTGACATTATGTTAATACTTTGCTCAATCTGTGTTCATGCACTGTCCCTTTAAAATTGTCTTTGTATCAGAGACATTAATAATAACACTAAGAATAATAGAATAATAAGAGTATCAATAATAAGACAATAAAAAAGGCCATAAACTGGTTTTTGAAAAGGGTTTGTTATTCAGTATTAACCAACAAGGGTTTGCCGTGTGTCCCCAGAGGTTCTCAATTCAGCCAAGGTCCCCAATTATCTCACACAAATGTTGAAGTGTTGCTTTAGACATTCCGAAGCACTTCACCCACAGTCGGTCATTAAAACGACTCTGCCCTCACTACCTGCTCACAAAATTGTCTTGTGCGCAGTCATTCCCAAATGCAGTGTGGCAGGGGCTGTACAAGGAAAAAGTCACTCCGGCTGTCATGAAGCTCCTGACTTCTTCTGCACAATGCATGGGGTTGAATACTCATGTATCAGTAGCACAGCGTTGCTGTAGCAAACACAGCGTTTACAAGTTCTTTTATTGACAATTACAAAATGTTAAATCATATGATATCATACAGTGTTCAAACACAGAATATTTTCTTCAACTAGGTTGTAGGCAGCTGATTTTTTTAAACAAAGACGAGAACAGATGCCGCAGGTTTACGTAACAGAAATGATCCATCCAAAGACAAAAATTCTATTTAATGATTTATTTTGTCATTATACTGCCTTATCCTTATCGTAGTTGGGTTATACCCACCTATACATCACTCAAAAATGATGCCGACGATAAAATTATTTTCATTTGGTTGTTTTGTTGAGGACCATTTGTATTGGTTGTCACAGCTTTGTTGTGACATAAAACACAAGAGCAGGCCCCCTAATGCCGAGGAGGTCAACATCCATGTGATGTCTAATTAAATATTTTATTGTGATTGCTTCTTGTTCCCTTCCTTGTTTTTCTTCTTCCTTTACTCTTATTTTGGCAACACCTTCCTCTATGCCCTGTGTGCCACCATTAAGGTTGTCATTCCCTGTTTTGGCCACAAGGAGGGCACCACCATTAAGGTTGTCATTCCATATTTTGGCCACTGGGGGGGGCGCCACCATTAAGTTGTCATTCCATATTTTGGCCACTAGGGGGTGCCACCATTAAGGTAGTCATTCCATATTTTGGCCACTAGGGGGCGCCACCATTAAGGTTGTCATTCCATATTTTGGCCACTGGGGGGGCGCCACCATTAAGTGTCATTCCATATTTTGGCCACTAGGGGGTGCCACCATTAAGGTAGTCGTTCCATATTTTGGCCACTGGGGGGGGCGCCACCATTAAGGTTGTCATTCCATATTTTGGCCACTGGGTGGGCGCCACTATTAAGGTTGTCATTCATCTTTTGGTCGCAAGTGGGGTTAACTTTAATTTCACAGCTACTAAGAGCTAGCTCAACTATAGTAAGCTGAAACATCTATATACTGTCTTTATTAATTCTCCTTTTTATTAGGTAATAGCACAGTCACCAGAGAGTCATGGGTTCATGTTCAGTGCAATGAAAATGTGCTTGCGCGTGTTATCTGAGCTCTATATGGTTTGCTGTTTTTGTGTCTTGTTATAAAATCAGACGTGACTTAGTGGAATTGATGATCTGAAAATGTGTTTGCAAGCATGAGCCACATTTTCCATATCTTCAGCTTTATCATAACAACATACACAAAAGGCATGTCCAAAATGGCAGTTTATAATTTAAATCCAATTTTTTTCTACTATAGAATGTGCTATGATGTGAATAAGAATTTTATCTATTTAAAGGGAATGTTAAATATGTGCATCATTGAAGGTCCATGATTTAAAAGGAACATTTTTTTAAATCTGGGTTAATAATAATGGGGACGAGCACACCTTCGATTTCCAGAATTCAGAGCATGACTCTTATGTAGTGCGTGACTAATATATCTGAGCCCTGGTGGGAGTCTTTCTTTAGGTAGTGTGTAAATGAGAAAGCCTCTTAGGCGGCTTACTTTTGCCTGCCTTTAAAGTGGCTTATCCTTTGTTCCCAAAGATTTACTGCCCTATTAGGTGCCAATTTAGGCCAAGTGTTTGTACACATCACCTTTTCGAAACCGAGGGACGCGCAACAATACTCCGTCCAGACTAACATCAAATTTTCACCCCAAACACGTCACAGTGCATCGAAATGCCATTGTTTTGTTTTACAATCGCTCTATGGTGGCTCGTTCTATTATTACGCAGCCCAAAACAAATTTGGCAATCATCTTGCTCGGCCTGCAGGGGAAACATTTGGCTGATAAAGTTAAGCTAATTGCTCCGAGTTAATAGGTTTCAGTCATGTTTGGTAAATTCTCCTGGCCTCGCTCGGATTGTCCGTGTAAACCGCTTTTGTGTTTCAAGGTTCGAAAGCTACGATGGAGCATCTATGTCGACCAGTTCGATGCGGGACGGGACGCTCTCATTATACTGTGCTTTCATTTTGGATGTGTGTCAAAGACTGACGCAAAGCTGTGCGATTGTAAAGTAGGCATGGGGTCAGACATTTCTGCTACTGATATGCAGACTGCACCCTGTGTCTTCATCGCCCCCCACCTCTCTCTGTGTGCGGCCAGAATAGCCTGTCCAGAAAGAGTAATGAGACCCCGGTCAATGCGTTTGCCTGCCTCTGCATTTTTTGGGGGGGTTGGTTATTAATTTTAGCCCAATTGGTCCTGACTGTGCACTGTTAGTTTGTTGGGGGTTTTTTGATGCACCATCCACTGCAGTGTAACGTGGGAAGGCTGGCTTTTTTAATTCCCATATCGGCGCACGTGCACCCTTTCGAATTTGTCCTAATGTGTTTCTAGAGCCGCTTTCAGCTTTCGCAGTTTGCCACCCGTTTCACACCGCAACTCGCTCGCTCATTGTCATCTGGCGTTGGGAAAAAAAAGCGTAGAGCAGAGCGGAAAACTCACAGATGCCTTTCCACCTACCGGTCGCACTTATCTCCAGGCATGACTAGGCATTAAAATCGATCCCTGCATTACGGTTCCCATTGAGCCGGAGGAAACGCTGAGTCATGCCGGACGCCGGGCCTCCCTGGAGCCCTGTGCGCTAATTAATCCGTTTCACGGCTGACTGAGGATCCAGGGCCCCCGATCGAATGATTAACGGTCGAATGGAGTTGCCACGGCACCTGCCGTTGCGGCGGAAGGACCCCGCGAAGGGGCTGGGCTGGCGCTTGGTATGTGAGTGTGGGGGTGAGGATGTAACCTTTGATTCCTCACAGCCATGTTGACATGAGGGAGGTCTGGCAGCTAAAAGACCTCCTGAAGATTAAGCTAGAGATGTGCAGACTCCAGGCATACAGCCCAGGGGCCTTAGGGCCCTGATTTAACCCTTAAGTCACATTCTGGCATGTTTTGTTGTACCAAAATTGTGGACACTCTACACTGCACCCCCTTGCTCAGGGGCCCAAGGGTGATTCCTGGGATCTTATGATCACCAACTCAAAGCTTCAGTCATATAGACATTTTTAGCATTAACTACAATTTTGATCTTTTTGTATTTGATGTAACAAACCACATTTCAAAATAAGCATCCAATTAACGTGTCCAAGTTCACGTTCAGACAATTTTAGATCATATCCAATGCCATTAATGTAAATGTAGGGTGTTAACTCACAAGTTAGGCTTGGATATCACCAGTTTCATCATCATAAAATATTATATAGATTCAGTGAACAATAATTTAATACCTGCCCACATCACAAAGTCTGCTACGATACAGTTGGAATTTGATTTCATTTAGGAGTCGGCGTTCAATATGAGACGGAAATATCATGGTATGGATGTCACTCTGGACGTTATTGTCTGATAAAGTCTCAATCTTGACTAAATTTGGAGTGAGTGTGTATCTCAATGCGTATGTTCTCCTCAGGAACGTGAGCTCCGCTGGTGAAGAGGCACGGCGTCGAATGCGGGAGTGTGAGGGCCTGACAGACGCCCTGCTCTACGTGATCCAAACCGCTCTGGGCAGCAGCGAGATCGACAGCAAGGTCAGGTTCCACTCCTGCCTACACACTTGACCTTAGGGCTGGGCATTATGACCTCAAATCAGTATCACAATAAATTGAATCTTTATTTCAATTACGGTTAATTAGCAATTATTTTGTTTTGGATTTTCTTGTCCTCATGTCTTACTGACAAAGTTTAAACAGTAAATTTGCTCATTTTTTTCTAAAAAGAGTGTATATTGTTGTGATTTGAAAATATCTGAAGGAAACACACCCAGATTTACATGAGCACGAACTGGGCGAAGTCCTAACAGCATTTTTTTAATTATTCTGAATTTATTTAAATAATCAAAATGGGCAAGATCACCTTAATTAAAAGCTCTGAATGTCAGTTTTGAGTTATTTTTTGCTTCATTTTCCCAGCCCTACTCCTCTTCTCCTCTCTTCTCTTCTCTTGCCACATTCATCAAGAGAAATTGCCATCCGCCCTGTGCTTTAAAAAAAGGCAGTGGCAGATCAAAGCTGAAAACCACAGAGACCAAATCGCAGATTTTGTGGCACACGTCTACACAATAGATTCAGGATCTCGAGACAGTTTGAGGCACTTGCAGTACAGCAACGCAGCGTCCGCCGGGAAGCTGCAGGAGCGCTTTTTAGCGTAGACGACACACGAGTTTGTTTTAGGCTCCTTCTGACAGTAATTACCGCCGCAGCACGCTCCTCCCTCTACCATTGTTTTAACGGTTACAGTATTAAGAGTGGGGTTATGGTAATTGCACAGATTAAGTTACAAAGTCAGACACCCTCATATATTGAGTTTTCATTTTGTTTGAATTTCAAGCGCTCTTTGTTAACACCGTAATACTTTGTGGGAACCAGTCGGAGGACTTTCGCGCAAAAAAACCCCGAGCGTTAGACTTTAATCCCTCCAAACCGTTTACAAGATCAAAGTCCCCTCCTTTGTTTTGTACTGCCTCACTGCTCATCACAATAGGATTAACTTCCCCCGCTCTCCATTGGACTCCATCCAGAGGACCAATCTTAACAAGAAACTATTAAGAACACAGATGCACTAATGCATGAGCTGTACAAAGAGGATAAATCGACTCCTGAAAAAATGGAGGAAAAAGACATTCGGATAATTCCGGATCTGGCCAAGTCCGACTTGCACACAGGGATTAGGGCCTAAAATGTTCAAAAGATAACATCTGGCCAGCAGTCTTTTAGAAGTCAAACTTGCAGTATTGCACATATTGCATATCGCGTTATAAGCAGTAACGCCACAATTGAACATTAATTGAACATGTTACATCAGCGGTCCCCAACCTGTTTTGTACCAGGGACCAGTTTCGTGCATGAAAATGTTTCCGCGGACCGGGTAGAGGCGCAAAACCTTGGGGACATTTGCTACCTTTTTCACCGCAGCCTCTCCAAAAAGTTCTTAGTAGCAGGCAGAATTGATTCTTCCCCAGTAGTAAAGTGCTTCTCAGCTTTAGCAATGCGGTCCGCAACTAAGGATGATGCTTTCAGCGCAGACACATTTGTTGAAGCGGTGGCCCTCAATAGCTGTTTTTGTCCTTCATGTTCACATTTTTTTCTTTCAAAAAATTCCAAGGGCTTGTCTTTTAACGCAGGGTGTTTTGTCTCAATAGCTAGTCGCTCACCGTAAAGTATGCATAGCGGGTGCGGAGCTTGTGTATCACGTTGCGATGAACCTGTAACTTAGGTAGGAATCTTGGTATTTTCTTTTAAATACAGCTTTCTTTTTGCTGGCAGTCTGTGACCCTTCTGCTGTCCCATCGTTTGCCCGTTCCTTCCCGAAGAAGCTCTCCAGTGAATTTTGGTTTTGGCTCTTTTTTTTTTCAATGGTTAGCTTGTGTCGCTGATGCGTGAAATGGCATGCCAGATTCAAGTGCGGTAGTGAGGTAGGGCTGGGTATCGTTGCTGATTTCCTGAATCAATTCGATTCCGATTCACAAGGTCATGATCTGATTCAGTTCTCGATTCGATTTGATTCAATATCGATGGTGATTTGAGCGGAGCAGCTTCAGCCATGGCTCTATTTGGTTTCGGTTTCGCCGGTCTCACGTTTTTATAGCTCTCCTTGCGCGGTCGCGAGAAGTAGTGCAAATTTTTGAATCGATATCGTATTTTTCGAACGAGAATCGATATTGATCGGTGAATCGATTTTTTGAACCCAGCCCTATAGTGAGGCGATGGGTGGAAAGGTTTTTCAAAATAAGATTAATTAAGAATTAAGACTAATTAAAGAAAAACAACAATAATTTTTACCACGATTTTTTTTTCTTTGCGGCCCGGTACCAAATGATCCATGGACCAGTACCGGTCCGGCGACTCCTGTGTTACATCATACAATTAACAAACAATTATTATGTTTTTGGTAGGCCACGATAATATCAGAATCATATCGGAATCATATTGTCATCGGCATCAGACCCATGCTTAGATTTGCCCGATTTATCCAGCCAGTATTGGATGACGCATTTATTGTACGTCGGAAAGTTAGCGCTTGTGCCAGCCATGTCCAGAGTCGGAGGTCGGATTTTATATGGCCCACACCTTCTGTCTTAAAATCTTAATTAATTAATAATTAATCTAGTGAAAGTGAGTGAGTATGTCGTCATTGTGAACACAGCACAGCACACAGTCCACTGCAACGAAATGTGACCTCTGCATTTGACCCATCCATGAAGGAGCAGAGGGCAGCTAGCAGTGGGCAGCTAACATGGGCAGCACTTGGGGTACGGTACCTTGCTCATGAGTACCTCAGTGGTAAAGGTCTGGAATTCCGACTTCCAGATCACAGGGTGAATGGCCAACCGTTACGCCACCAACTGCCTCCCTCCCTTAAAAATATATGGCGTTATTTTGTGCCAAATTGTGCAAAATCTCTAGTCTTCATGCGCTTGACTTGCCTGCATGTGCGGAGAAAATTCAACTAAATCACGTTTGCCTCACTTAGCGAATGCAAGCTCACACATGGGCTGTGTCCTGACCGCATACTGCCCACGTAATAGTATGGTAGGTAAGACACTCTTATCTTACATTTTTCTATGCAGTTGTTTGCATCTCAGGAAATAGCCGGGGTTGTAGCGTAACGGCTCTCTACGCACTAGGTAGTGCACATGGAGTGTCATATGCACCCTGTTTGACTTGGTACACCATATAGGGCAGGACGTGATTTTTTTTTTTTTTACATTGTGCACTACGCTCCAAATGCTCCGCACTCGCTCACTTGACTTAGTGCTGAGTTAAAAATATCATTATCAAAATAATTCCCTTATCGTGCATCCCCTTTTTTGGGATTGTTTTTGCCCTCATAGTTCACTGGCAAGGTTTGTACTGTAAATATGCTCAACTAATAAAGCTGGAATATTTAGATACTATTATGCCTATATTTCCATTGTGATTTTAAAATAATTTAAGGATAGTTTGTTTTTAAGGGGACGCATATGAGCACACACTGAGAAATAAATTCTTTTTAAAAAGTACTAAAAATCTAAATAACCGACACAGACAAGATAATATCAGTTAGAGGTTGTTGATGTCAGTTTTGATCAATTTTCGGTGAATTGCCTTGCCTTAACGTATTTCTTTCCATCTTTGTTTTTGTTTTGTTTTGTTTTGATTACGCAGACTATAGAGAACTGCGTGTGCATCTTGAGGAACCTGTCGTACCGGCTGGCAGCTGAGACGTCTCAGGGACAACAGCTGGGCTCGGAGGAGCTGGATGGCGTGCTGTGCACCGACGCCAACGGGAAGGACGCCGAAAGCTCCGGCTGCTGGGGCAAGAAGAAGAAGAAGAAGAAGAGCCACGATCAGGTGGGCCGAGGGCCGCAGCTGCCGGCAATTAGGGCCACTTAGCCACGCCGCCGATCGGTCGGCCCGCGTCGCCAATCATCACCCCCTCCCCAACACACTCCTTTAGATAATTACTCACTTCAGTGGCCTGATTTCATTTAGGCTCCAAAAACAGTGGGGAAGTGAGGTCCGTTCCTCCGGGCCGAATGAGGAGAAAATGTAAAGTGATGGCATAGCGCTAGCGTCTGGAGGCTTGCTGTTTGATGATGTTTATTAACAGATCATTTCATCACCGTAGATTCTATGCCTTACGTAGTATTGTCGTCTTCGTTTAATCAGACGTTGGCCATTTCCCCGCTTCTCTAGAGGCAACTCAAAACACACAAAGTGGCTGATTGTCTACTGTTTGCGCTTCCTGTGCTCACAGTGGGACGGAGTGGGGCCTTTTCCAGACTCCGGCGATCCTCCCAAGGGCCTGCAGATGCTGTGGCACCCGTCCATCGTCAAGCCGTACCTCACGCTGCTGTCGGAGTGCTCCAACCCGGACACGCTGGAGGGGGCGGCCGGGGCCCTACAGAATCTAGCAGCGGGCAGCTGGAAGGTAGGCCCCACCCCAAAACCAGTGAGTAACCCCGCGCCCCCCTCAGAGCCAAGGGCCAATCAGGTCAAGGCAAGCCCACCAACACTACACTGACAGATTGAGGCAAACTTGCATGACACAACCACATATGTGACCCTCCTCGGCAAAACCAGTCGCTTGTCGCAATGGAGGTTTCTGAGAAAAACGAGCGTTTATGTTGCGTGGGGTAAAATTTTGGATTTTTTGGTTTTAGTGTTTTGAAACAGTGGAAGGTATAAATAAATTTGGCTGAAAAACTTACCCTTTCCATCCTAAAAACGTGACTTTCTTGAGGTGAGGAATTCAATTCCAGCAGAATGTTAAAAGTTTCTGTTTTGACTACTCAATATTTACGCTAAATCCACTGGTTGACTAGCGTGAAGATATTTCTCCCGAATCCATCTTCGTCTCCCGAGTTCAGTTAACCTAACGCAGGTAGGCTATCCGGTGGCTGTAACAATGCAGCGAGGCTATCAGAAATACAAGCAAACGTGAGCCGCCAATCGCATTCAAGCGCTCAGAGGCATGCGATAGTCAACTTCAAAGGCAGATTTCTCTGTTTCACTTGGCGTGACAGGAGAAACCCGACTCTTTGAATGTTGATATCTCAGTCATATGTCGCCCATTCATATTCCATATAGGTGGTCAGTTTGAAGCCTTGATTTATAATTCTTCATGAAAACATCATAACCTCAATTCTTGAGTAATTTTGCTAAAAGCGACTGGTTTGCCGTGAGGGTCAAGCATATTTATCATAAGCCATGAATTAGTATCTATTAATTTCAAAACTCAACTATATGACATTGGTTTTAAAGATGCTTTACTGTGTTACACACCAAGTCTCACGCAAAGGAAGCTCTCAGAACCATATCAAAATCAGAATGAAGTGGCGAATATGTTATCACCCGTGAAGCAGTTTTTGGTTTTAAAAAGATAAATACAAGGTACTAATATGAATAGATAGAGAAATGTGGATCTATCAGTACAATCGAAAAATAGGCAAATTTAAAGACATGGGAAGAATGTGCTTTAACGTCACACACTTCAAAGTCATTTTACAATTTTATAACTCTAGATAGATGGAAGGATGGATGGATAGATGGAGTGAATAGAAATTACGGAAAGAATGGATGGATAGATGGGAGGGTGGTAGATAGAGCATCACACATTAGCCGTTTTTCTCTGTACAGGTGCCTGAACTCGCCGTAATACCACTACTTATAGGTGGCTTTTAATTGAGTTGATTACGGAAATTTTGTTTGTATGTATTGATGGATGTACAGTTGTATGGTATGCATGCTAATTGTGGTGATTGTGTTTTGTGAAATGTCCTTGAGTGCCAGAAAAGGCGCCTTTAATTAAAAAAAAAGCAGTGTAATAATAGAGAGGCGATAAATAATCACATAATCGGCGTATCATGATGCAGTATGACCATAATCGATTAGATCCGGGTTTACTAATCAGTGCTCTGCCCAGACAGTGCAGGTGTACGTAGGGCTGCTCGATTATGAAAAAAAACATAATCACGATTAATTTGGTCAATCTTGAAATCATGATTATTTAACACTTACTTTGTAAGTTACTATTTAAGACTTTATGCTGCTCTCCTTCCGACCATCTTTATTCATTAGACTGTACACGCCACCAGAACACACACGCATGCTCAGTCTTCGGAAGGTGTTAAAGAAAAGCGCCGTAAGCGCAAGCCATTCGAACACAAGACAAAAAATATGGAAAGATACTTGCAGAGCCGTGAATGTGGCAAAGGAATTATAATCATAATTGTTTTTGTCGATTACATTATTTTTGTGATTGTTTGGAGCTGAAATTCGAAATTGAAATAAAATTGACACTGCACAGCCTTAGGTGTACGTGACATACAGTCCAACTTCAATACTGAAATCACTTCTTCAAAACATTTTTGGGCATCTTTATGAATAATGAACTTGAATGCAAATACCTTAAAAAGTCACATATCCCATATGCTGCCGTAAGCGTGTGTAAGATCTCCATTTCATGCATTCTTGGGTAGTGGTCGTATATCCGGCGGCGTGTGAGAAGGAGAAGGCTCCCCCATCCTGGTGGAGCTGCTGCGGATTGATAACGACCGTGTGGTGTGTGCCGTAGCCACCGCGCTCCGGAACATGGCGCTGGACGTGAGGAACAAGGAGCTGATTGGTGAGTGCAGAGGTCCAACTCTTACAGTAAATCACACCTTAATTAGGAATAACTCTGTTCTAGCAGTGAATGACTTATGCACTATTTTGTGAATTCCCCACTCTTGCACAATATCAGTTCTGTAATTTCCTGCACCCAGAGGACTACGAATATAAGGTTTGTGTGTTTTGTGCTGAGCACAATGTGTGTATAGTAAGTGTTTTATTTATTAAATAAATCCTGCAAGCGTTTTAGATTATTGAATAAATCTCCTCTGGTATGAGAGGTGGCATCTTAGCGTTTGACATCTTCCTCATAACACTAATAGACAATTTGTGCATCTTCGGTCGCCGCCGGCTTCCGGTTTTGCGGCAACCGCCCAATCGCTTTCAGTCTGGCTCGCCTTGAGTGTTTGTACTACGCGAGAATGACGGAGCAAGAAAGGGATTATGAAAGCTGCAGATGGGAGTGGAGGACGCTTCAAGGAATACTGATGAGTAGGTAGAGATTTGTGCAAATGTCACCCGACGCCACTAAATGAGAAGGAGAAAAATCTGGCCAAACTCGCCAGCTTGGCACATTCACCGGAGTACTACAGCCGATGCAGATTTGTAGGAGATTTTTGTCAATCGCCAGTATTCTTCTTGCTGAATACAAACATACACTGACAAAGCTTCTAGGGTGGTTTTTCTAGTGATCCATGGACTCATGATCCATGTGACATTTTCTGTTTGAAATGCTGCCCTGAGGCAGACGTTTTAGGACTGTAAAAACACAAACAGGCTTTTATTCAAGACACATAGCCGCACTAAATGCTGCCCAAAAAGCACAATTTGTAGAGGATTCTACATTGTATACAGTAAAAATAAAAGTAATGTCTTGGAATGTGTTGTATAATTTTGTGTTTTACATTCATTAATATATTTTATTTTCATTTATTAATATATCTTTCATTTTTAGACACTATTGCTAATGTTTGCACTGATAGGATTGCATCCATTTTATTTGACAAATAAAAATATATTCTACTAGAGCTCAATTTATTATTGGTTTTTCTGGGATTTATATCGATACCGATACTAATATTTGGAACCGATATAAAACAAAAATTTTTGTCAAATTTTTACACCAAACTACAACTCTTTTTCATGCTGTGCTCAGTGTGAGTGGTGGTGAGTGACAAGGCTCAGCGTTGACTGGCTACTACTCGTGTGACATAAAGCCAAACAGAGACTGTTGTGGGCGGGAGATTAAATGAAGCAGCGAGTTGAGAGCAAACGGCACAGAGAGAAGAGACGGCAGTGGAGCCAAAGTAGCGCACCTTGTAATTACTTAATAGATGGTCAAAATTACACTGATGCCGATAATAGGCAAAATGCCTAATATTGACCCCCATAATCGACCTGGCTGCTAATCGGTCAACCCTAGCTCTTACTCTCTTTTTATTCTTATGTTCTTTTGCAGAATACTGCTCAGGCTCCAGGAGTTTAGGCTGGACCGCTGGTGTCCCTAACCAAGATCTTTAACTTTGAGTTGCTCAGGGAAACTGTCGCTGTAATGAGATAAATGGAAGTCACGTCTGATAAATGTAGCCAACTGTAAATTGTCTAGATTCATTTTCTGGATTTTACGTGAGTGCCAGGTCACGTTTTACCCAGTGTCTGTCATTCCATAGGGTGTTTTCCCTTATAGGAGTGTATCAGACAAAGTTGTTTTTCTCTTTGACGTTGGTTCAGCCTGAGTCCACTGGGTCTAAAAATACACAAAGATTCTTGGTCAAACACTGGGTAGTTTGTAACATTTATGATTTCAGACATGTCGCTGAGGGCAAACCTGCAGGTTCTCTCAGGCCTCACTGAGGTGGAGGTTACAGCTTGCTTAGGCCAGGAGAGGCTTCAACTGAAACTTTTGAGGAGTCCCACCGAGAGCCTCAGCAGATGCATCAGACTCTTATGAAACCAGAAGAACAGAAATCTCAATATGAGCTCTGAATGCTCAAAAAGAACTTACAGTCCCCACACAGATGAAAAGCACTGCTTGGTGCCTCAAACCTCCTCTTCTTCTAGTACAATAATGTTTAGGCATTTAGCAGGAGTCTTTCATTCGCCGGGTGCCATTTCCAATTAGATGGACAGTCTCCCTGACTGCTTTAAAGTTAAGGACCCTTGATCAGGCAGCAATGGTGCTAGTTGAGGTTGAATCTATGACTTATTCCTCCTAGGTATCCTACCGCTTAGACTAGCAGCATAAACCAATGTGGGGCTGAAAATATCATATCATATTATTCTATTGGAGTAATATTTTCTGTTGGAATTTTATTCATATGTTGTTTTTAAAATTTAGTGTGACATGTTTAACTTAATTATAACCACATGCTTATTTTAACCACTCATCAGAAACAAATATGATTCATTATTGGAAATATTCTGCAATCTGTGTATTGCTTGCCTATTCATTTTCCAAATGTAAACCAAACCCCACAACAGTGTTTTTCTTTCAGTATTCGTTTCCAAAACCAACAAAAACTTGCAAGTCTTTCCTGATCTCCCTTTTTGTGCTAAAATGAAAGACGAAAAAAACACCTATATAGTATTTGGATTGTCGTTGAGCAGAAGTGGTGTGACCCAGAGGTGACTGTTATACATGTATACATGGTGGATGATTTTCTTTTTTCTTTTTTGAGGTGTTGATGGTCTAGTGGTTAGGATATTCTCCTCTGAACCAGGAGGTCATGGGTTCGAATCCTACCACTGGCACTGCCATCATTGGGTCCCTGATATATATATATATATATATATATGTATACATATGTATACATTAGATTGACGTATATATATATATATATATATATATATATATATATATATATATATATATATGTATATATATATATATATATATATATATATAGTATTTATCAGATGCTCTTATCCAAAGCAACTTCCATTTTCCCTGGTGCAACTTGGGGTTTAAGGGTCTTGCTCAGGGATCCACTGATGGCAGTGCTAGTGGTAGGATTCGAACCCATGACCTCCTGGTCCAGAGGAGAATACCCTAACCACTAGACCATATATATGTATATATATACATATACACACTACCAGTCAAAGTTTGGACACACCTTTCCCATTCACTGCGTTTTGTTTTCATGACTATTTATTAATTGTAGATTCTCACTCGAAGGCTCTATAATGAACACATATGGAATTATGTAGTAAACCAAAAGTGTGAAATAACCCAAAACATGTTTGATATCTTAGATTCTTGAAAATAACCAGCCTTTGTTTTGATCACTGCTTTGCACACTCTTGGCATTCTCTCGATGAGCTTCATGAGGTAGTCACCTGAAATGGTTTTCCAACAGTCTTGAAGGGAGTTCTAGAGATGCTGAGCACTTGTTGGCCCTTTTGCTCACTCAAGTCAGTCCATCCATCCCAGACCATCTCGATTGGTTTGGTCTCAGGTGATCAGGAAGCCAGGCCTTGTAGCGTTACACTCCATCACTCTTCTTGGTCAAATAGCCCTTACACAGTTCATTCATAGTTTTGATGCCTTTAGTGAGAATCTACAATGTAAATAGTGATGAAAATAAAGAAAAAACATTGAATGGGAAGGTGTGTCCAAACTTTTGACTGGTAGTGTACATGGTAGTGTACATATATATATATATTTACTGCTCATAAGAACTGATAGGTTTGCGTTGTTCCTTTGAAGAAAGTTAGTCACTACCAGTTCCTCCTTTTTGCATTCGATAAAAAACATAAAAGGAATATTTGTGCATGTTATGAGTTTTTCAACTTTTTTTATTTGAGTTCAAAATGGGAAATCAGAAAAAGACCCAATATTAATTTTTTTCAACGAATACCGAAAGACGACAAATGTTTTATGGGTTTTGGTTTTAATGTCAAAAATGAGTGAGTGAATGATACACAGATTTACCTGTGATCCAGTTCTCAAAATTCTCTCCCCATGCTTTTCTTTCCCTCAAGGCAAGTACGCCATGCGGGACCTGGTCCACCGGCTGCCAGGAGGCAACAATAACAGCAGCGGCGGCGGTGCGGGGAAGAGCATGTCCGACGACACCATCACCGCCATCTGCTGCGCCCTGCACGAGGTCATCACCAAGAACATGGAAAACACCAAGGCTCTGCGCGACGCTGGCGGCATCGAGAAGCTCATTGGCATCGCGCGCAGCAAAGGAGACAAGTAAGGCTCACCAAAAAGCTTTAGCAAATTCGGAAATGAACACCAACAGGGTTTAACAAACACTGTAAATATTGTAGGTTTTCATTGAACATAAACGTAAACATAAAACCGTTAAGTTCTCAGACCCTTGTGCAAGGCCTTACTTCAGTTTCTGAGTTGAACAACGTATTTGCTCTAAATGTTATCTAATGGGCTTTGAGGCGTGTTTTCTCTCATTTGGTGGAGGTCAGTGATGTCACCCGATCAATACACAGTACTGTGCAAAAGTTTTAGGCAGGTGTGAAAAAATGCTGTCAACAAAAAATGCTTTCAAAAATGGAAGTGTTAATCATTTATTTTCATCAATCAACAAAATGCAGTGAATGAACAAAAGAGAAATCTAAATCAAATCAATATTTGGTGTGACCACCCTTTGCCTTCAAAACAGCATCAATTCTTCTAGGTACACTTGCACACAGTTTTTGAAGGAACTCGGCTGGTAGGTTGTTCCAAACATCTTGGAGAACTAACCACAGATCTATAATCCTATAATCCTACAAAATAATATAATGACAACAAAATAATATAATGACTATAATCCTACAAAATCCCTGACTTTGTGCAAGTGTACCTATAAGAATTGATGCTGGTTTGAACACCAAATATTGATTTGATTTAGATTTTTCTTTTGTTCGCTCACTTTGCATTTTGTAAATTGATAAAAATAAACAATCATTATTTATATTTCTGAAAGCATTCTTTGTTTACAGCATTTTTTCACACCTGCCTAAAACTTTGCACAGTACTGTATGTACTGATGTAAAAAAGGCTGCACATGTGGTCATTCAACACACTGAAATAAACCAAAACCCATACTCGATCCACAGTTGGGGGAAGCTACTTTTTAACAATAGCTTTTCAGTCTTCAAGCTACTTATGATTAAACGATACAGCCGTGCTGCTTAATATAGTTTGTATAGTATAAACTATATTACAAGCTACAGAGAAAAAGTTGCTACTTTTAAAATAATTACTTTAAAGCTGTTACATCCAGTAATATTTAATATTTGTGCAGTGAAATACTCTAAAAACACATTAAAAAATGGTAAAAGTAATATGAAAATCAATATTTTTTTTACAAATATACTGTCAAATCACTAAGGTCTCAATGACATTTTGGAGGTAGAGAGTGTTTTGAATTTTTGGCTTGTAGAAGTTACGCTCAACCATCTAATTTCAGTCTGTTTGCTCTTTCGGAGTCAGATATTTTGATCAATAGACAGATTCTTGCTTCCATCTTCACCATGATGAACTTCATCCTCTGACTCTATCTCGCAGCTGCTAATTTATAAGACGCTGTGATGCAATGATCATGCATTAGCCAAGCATGAAAGCCAGAAAACACATCAAAAACACTTATGGGACAACAGCTATCTTTGCGAGTAGAGAAAACTTTTTTTTTTGTCATTTTTGAGTTCAGAGGCCAACTTGTCTCAGGTTCGTTGTCGTTGTTTAGAGCTGTTTGCCCTGATGTCTTACAGCTGCGCTGTCTCCGTGTCTCTGTCTTGCGCCTGTTGTCTCGTCATGGAGTTGTCTTTATGTTTTGTCTGATGTCTGTTTTTGCAGAAATGTAGCTTCCCACTTCACATTAGATCCAAAAAGTGGCATCACTTGCTGGATGCATTAAACAGAATGTATAATGTAAAGAGTCATCTATTTGTGATGCTTAAGGAGACATCACTGGACAGTATAGACGGAAAAGTTGTCATGCTTTTTTTAATAACAGATGTAGTATTCATAAGCATTCATGCAGGATTCATGTCCATGCTGCATATGTGATTGGACGATTTTTAGGATGCCGTTTCAAGAGCACTGTGAAAAGGAATTTTTACTTACAGCTTCGGATGCATTTGAAAACGTTCGATCGCAGCCCAAACGCCTGTCTTTCTGTAGTACCCAGCCAGCGTCTCATTGTGAGGTGCTCCTCGCAGACACCTTATCTCCGTCCCCGCGTCGTAATGGAGGGGTGCTTAATAATTCTTCGCCCCCTCAGGCAGAGTTATTAACATGCGGGACCGGGGACGGCGCTCAACCCCGTCATTTGCTTTAAGAAGCGCAATAGATTTTCTGTGGAAACGGAAATGACTTTTTGCGCGCCCTGGGCACAAGTCCAAGCCGGGAGAGGATGGCATTCATTTTATGTTCATCTGTGTTAATTGTAGCTGTGAACCCGGTGTGTTTCCCTCAAGTGCAGGCTCTGTGTGATGGGTTTGCAGAATTAATCTCTCCTCTAGAATATTTCCCAAGATGTAGTACTGATTTACTGATTTTGCTCTTTATTTTCCTCACTAAGGAAACATGATCTGTCATTTTGCCAAATAAGTCGCATATGGGTCTGTAATTGTTTCTTGTGTAGGGACATAAAGGCAGTTGAACACGTTTCTGGATTCTCAGTTGATATTTTTGTCGGTAAATGCAGCACACTCTCTGTCTGTCTGTCTCTCTCTCTCTGAGCTCTATATGTGGGATTTGCAGTTTTACTCTGTCTTTTACAGCATCTGGACGCTAAATAATAGACTGTTATAGACCTTCTAGCACATTTTTGTTTTCCACAAGCAAGGCAATATGGACTGTCATTTTACTACTTAAGCACCATGGGCCGTATGTGAAATTGTTTATTGTGTAGTAAAGGTAAAGGTAACCAAACACAATTCAGGATTCTCACTAGATGGCTCTATTTAGGTAATAGTAGGTAAATGTTGCATGATCTCTCACTCTCTCTCTCTCACAGCTCTGTGTGATGGGTTTGCAGAATGAATCTGTCTTTTAGGACACCAGACACAATCTCTGGATCAACAAGGCTAAATAATAAACTTTGCATGTTTGTTTTTTTGTTTTCCCCAATGAATGCATTTGGTGCTGAGGGATATACAGTATGTAAAAAATTTGTCATCTGATCTCGCGAAAAGAGTCACAGTGACCCAAAATTCAACATTCAGCTTTTGATATCTTGGTCAGAGTCATATCTTGAATGGTTGTCAAGACACAGTGGTTTGAATTATGCCCACATGAGCTACATATCTCACAATCCCCCAGCAGCTCGGAGCTGCATCATAATAATGAGATGGGCGCGCGTCTGTAATAAACAATGAAAATATCAAGTAAATGCTGCATTGTGAGTAGAACGCTGGCTCTTTTAGTGTTTTTTCTGTTAAAATATGAGTTTTGTCTGTAATAAAAGGGAAGATTGGATTGAGCTGGAACATTTTAGTGAGTGATGAGAGTTTACATGAGAGTCGTGAGCGCTTTTTTTTTTTACTCAATTACTTCTGTTTTAGTGCGCAGAATTACTCACATTATTTCACACACCGAGGAATCAATACATTTTCGTGATTCTGACGGTGTGTGTGTGTGTGGTTGCTGTAAGTTAAAGGGATTCTGAGTTATTAAAAAAACAAATGATTAACAGTAAAGTTATAAGCATTTTGATGGGTTTCAACTTAAACAGCTATTTAACGGCTTGAGCTCGATCGCCCCCCCGACACCGGGAGCAGAACGGGAAGGCTTTCAATGGACGGTAAGGCCTCGTTCACACGGACGTCTGAACCAGGCGTTTTTCTGGCGTTCGTGGAGTGGAGCAAATCAAATCGTTCACGCGGGCGTTCAGCACCGGCGTTCGACCGGCTGCGCGTTCGGGTGGCGTCAAATAAACGCTGCATGCGACGTTTTTCTTTGCGTCAAAATCCCGACGAACGTGAGGAAAACAACGCTATTGTGAACGCCAGTGAAACGCCAATCTAACGCAGCTACAAAACGCAGCAAAAACGCGTATGGCGTTCAGAGGGCGTTCATTTCGAACGTGTGGACGAGGCCTAAACTTAAACAAACATATTCATGTGGCACATCAACATCACCGATAGAATCTCAAATTCCACCTAAACATAACACAATTCCAACACCAAACACATGAATAAACACTGCGTAGGTCTACGTGGAAGAAATACGGCTGTAGAATCTATACTGCTATGGCTAACCATGCATACCGTACATCATATGAAGGCTCAGATTATGCAGATGATATGTGGGGTTTTTTTGCCGAACATGATTTTTTTTTTTTTCATGTTCTGCTGTGTTGCATCTTCCTTTATTCTGACCCAGTAACATGTACGCTGATTCCACAGTAATCTCACAAGTGTTACCTTTATAATGATACCAAAAATAGACACTGTGGTTGCTGAGATATACACATTTTATTTGGGGATCTTTTTTACAGCAAAAATCTGTAAAACAGTCTCAGGGCTTAACAGGTTAAGTACCTTTACACAATTATCTTGACTGAGAAACTTTGGGGGCTGAATTTTGAATATAAGACCAAAAAAGAACAATCAATATGTTCAGCGCTTTTTAGTTTTATCTCAAAATGAGTACGTGCGACTTCCAACTCGCCAGATCGGGTCACATTTTTCTGTGGGGACGTAAAGGCAATCGAACACATGTCTGGATTCTCTGTAGATGGTTCTGGTTAGAAGGTGAGGATAGCGCAGTCTCTCTCGCTCTCTCTCTCTTTCTCTGTGAGCTCTGGGTGATGTGTTTGCAAAATGAATCTGTCTTTTACACCACTTCTGGATCTACACTACTAAAATCAGACTCTAAATAGACGCTTTTTCCCCCCAACACAGTAAAAGATTTTACATGCGCTACACAGGACTTAGTAAGAGTAAAATGACGGACCATATTGGGTCGGGTTACACATTTCTGGATACACAGTTAAGAAGCAGTAGGTAAATGTGCACAGTAAAGTGCGTAAGTGTGGCTATGAGAGCGGAATCTCTCTTTTCCTCTGTGAGCAGTCTCAAGGGCGGGTGGTTATTCTGCAGAGTGGGCAACTTTCTAACCATTTTGCCCTCCCTTGAATGTTCCCACACAGACACACGCCCAAGGTGGTGAAAGCCGCTTCTCAAGTCCTGAACAGCATGTGGCAGTACCGGGACCTGCGCAGCCTCTATAAGAAGGTAAGAAAACGCTCAACCTCGCCGCCCTCAAAGCTCCGCGCCGGGAGCTGAGGCAGCTTTGTGCAGATTAGGAGTTTATATATAGGTATAGGGACCCTGTTTACACCCTGCATCCAAAAGTGAGAGAGAAAGAGAAGCGAGAAGTCGGGCTACAAGCGGTATATGCAGATGGAAAGGAAATGGGGAATGGGTGTTAATGAAGTGGAGCTTGGCACATAATGGAACGGAGGATCCCCTCTTTATCCCCGCACGCTTCTAACATGTGGCACATGATTAAGAGAGACAAATTAGGAAGTAATTAATAGCAGAGGCATTTATTAGGACAAAAAAAGCTGTCTCATCTCAATTACAGCCCGTGATTTTAAGATTCAAGAGTTGTGTCACATACGCAGTTAGAAAGGCTGTGATACACAGTGAAATGCAAACTTGGCCTCCTGAAGAACTAGAAGAACTAGAACTAGATATACAATAAGCAATGGATAAGTAATGAAAAATAAGAGGTAGTTTTAGCACAAAAATGTATATAAAGGATGTTACCAATATGTCAAAAGTAAATCAGGTAAAAGCAAACATTTCTGAATACACTGACAAAAAAAAAACTTTGTACCATGTGCTCAGTAACCTGTGTAAATGTAGATATTCTTAGGTCTGAGCTCTGTAAGACTGTTTGCAGGATTCATTTGTCTTTTAGAAAACTTAAAATTAGTGCTGAATAAAGGACTTGCACTGCAAAAAACCAGTGTCAGAAAATAAGAAAAAGAAAAGGATAAGAAGACAAAAGGTACCAGAATCAAGCAAAATTATCTGCCAATATAGTGAGAAAATTTATCTTGTTATGGTCTCCTAAAACAAGAAAAAAAAAACTTTCCATTTTTCCATGTTTTTAGCTTTAATATTCTTAAAATAAGCGAAGTTCTCATGAATTTCTTAACTTGTAGTGGAGAGCATGAGAACCGTTCAGTTCTCTTAATTAAATTTCTTATTTCACATAATCAGTACATTTTTCTTAACAAGATAACAGCGTTTCTTAAAATTAGTGTATCTTACACATAAAAGTCTAGTCAAGTCAGTTAATCTTAAAATAAAAAAAAACAAGATCTATTTTTTATTTTTAAGTTTTTCTGGCTTGTTAAGATTTCATTTTTTGCAGTGTGGCAAAATTTTATTTCTAATTTTCCCAACTGAGGCAATATGGGCTGTGATTTTTGACTATTTAATGTACAAAAGTCAAAAATTCTAAAGTATGGATAGTAGGGGTGTGCAAAAAAATGGAATCGCGATCCTTTTCCTGTTGATTCAGAATCGATTCACGAAACAATTTCAAATTTTCAGCTAACGTAATGGCACTAGTTTACTTCTTCTCCAACATAAATGCAGCTCGCCAATCCTATAGATAGTGCAATGACGAAATCTGCTCAGATAGCCCTCCTTCACGTGAGCTGAAGAAAGTGCAGTCAGAATGCGTGCATATTCATTACATTTAGTAAACTACATTTGATTCAGTGTGATTTTTTTGTTGATCTGCCACAGTAAAATTGGAAAAGTAACTCAAAACAGCAATGGAGAAACAAATTCATCTATCTATTGAATCATGAATTGTAAATCGCTTATGAATTGTGAATCGATTTTGAATCAAAATCGTGAGCCGGGGAATCGGATTCGAATCGAATTGAATTGTGCACCCCTAATGGATAGACAGTAGAGGATCTTGAATGTTATTACAGTTAAAATTGAAATCAGAAATTAAAATTGTCGTATTATAATATGATTTTTACACAACAGTGACTCAAACTGTGCATTTAGAAGAAAGAATTTCAATCTTAAAACTCCAAAGTTTTAATCTGTAGTTTATTTGGGGCCCCAGAAACAATCCACACCAACTGGACGTGGTATATCATAGAAATAGTAAAAATACAGGCCAAAAAGGAAACAAAATCAATTCTCTAATAATTTTACAGATTATTTTTGAAGATGAAGTTTCACAGGCCTGATGTCGAAAAAGATGAAGTGGAAGGCTTCAATCTCAGAGCGAGATCCTCTACAAACGCCCCCATTGTTGCTTTCTGATACAGAGTCCCAGCTAGTGCTCCAAAATTGAGAGGAAAGTGTTTTATTTTTAAAGGGAAAGCATTTCTGAGCCACCTCTGTGTTTGATTTCTTTAGAAGCTGCTATTGTTATCATAAATCCTGTCGCGACCAGCTGCCACATTGACTGATTTCTCTTATTTGCAGGATGGCTATTCGCAGTACCACTTTGTGGGTTCGTCCTCTACAATAGAGAGAGACAGACAAAGACCTTACTCGTCCTCCCGCACTCCCTCCATCTCTCCCGTGCGGACTTCGCCCAATAACCGCTCAGGTGAATGACCTTCCTTCGCCACTGCAGAGTGCTCCATTGTGCATTTGGGCCACTTTATTTTTGTGAACGAGAGAAAGCAGCCAAGTGCACGAGGGAAGGGCGGGGCAGTGAAGCGGATATCTTAGATTTTAGGAGGTATTCAGTGTGTCGTGCTGGCTGCCGTATAATAACAGTTTTGTGGTAGATTTTGGCTAAAACAGTGGATAAACCCTAAAGACAAAGGATCATCAGTATTAATATGTTTCATTTAGAGTGATCTAAATTACTATTTGTGACTCTGCACAGCAAAACCAGTCACTTGTTGCAAATTTGAGTTAGTGTGTTTTCATGAAAGGCCATAAATCAAGCTTCACGCTAGTCAACCAGGGGATTTACCGTAAATATTAAAGTAGAGCGGTCAAAACAGAAACTTTTAACATTCTGCTGGAATTGAATTCCTCACCTCAAGAAAGTCACGTTTTTAGGATGGAAAGGGTAAGTTTTTCAGCCAAATTTATTCACAACAGTACAGTATAGACCTTCCACTGTTTCAAAACACTAAAAACAAAAAATCCAACATTTTACCCCACGCAACATAAACGCTCGTTTTTCTTGGAAACCTCTGTTGCGACAAGCGACTGGTTTTGCCGTGGAGGGTCACATATAAACCTTAATGCATATCAGACGTGGCACATTATAGTAATATTAAAAGCGCAGGTCAAAGAGTAAGGATGGGCATTGTTGAGATTTTAGCGGTGCTACTACTCCTACCGGGACTGCTTATCGGTCCAGGACTTAAGTGTATTCTTATGGGTACTTTTTGAAGAAAAAAATCTAATTAACATCATAACTAACATTGCTTTATTTAACAAATCACAAATCACTATTATTATTCAACAAACCGTCCAGACATTAAGCAGACAAATACTCCTGTTGCATGGAAGATATTACTAAAATTATTATAAAATAAAATAATACACACATCGTTTTGGTTAGTTTTTACTCTTTCTAACGACTTCTCAGTCCACAAAGGATTTGTGTGCATGTATTTAAGTGTTTTACAATGTCACATAAGACAAAAAGCTGGGTATCCTGCAGGCAGGCTGTTTGTCATGCGTTTGTCTACTAATGGTTATAACGTTATCATTTGATTGTGTATGTATGATTTTACAATGTTTTAAAATGTAATTTAAAGTTTACATTTGTGCGCAAACTTTCGCTGATTGGGCCAGAGCCACCGGATGTCCGTATACAAACCACATACAGCCATAAGCAGAACAGAACTTTCCGCATACGCACACAGATCGGGCAGCAACACCAGCGTCTGTCTGAGTGTGTGGGTGCGCGTGCCAGAGTTAACCCATCACACAGAGTAGAAACAACAACAAAAAAATTTATTAATTTGTCCAATACCAGAAGAAATACCGTTAACGTCAGAGCTTATCAATAATCTGGTCTTTAAAAATTTAGCCCCAGGGCCCATTAAGGACATATTCCTACCTGGAAGGCTTCCATCTCAAGACAAAATTCAGTTAAAAAATCTGTTATTTCAAATACAGAGCCTCAGCTAATTAAGAATGCAATTAAGAAACCGTCTTTAAACCTCTAAGAAATGCACCGTGTGTAACTGATTTGGGACAGGTGTTTTTATCAAGTCCAGATTGTCCAACACAATGACCTAAATGATAAGTGCCTCTTACAACAAGTGAAATTGTGTGAATGTAGTTGTACTGTTTGTACCGAGGTTCTGTTCCAATCAGTAAAACAATCACAGACACTAACATCTGACCAAAAATCCAATCAAGCTACGATTCTGTGGTTTAGGATTCAGAGATGATGTGCAGCAGCGTGAACAGAATGGAGTTTGATTTGCACCAGATGATCTTATGGGGTCGCATTAACGGCTGTGATGTCAGCTAAACTGACAAATACACAGACAGAGCGCCATGTTTTTCTAGTGCTGCGTTGGCCAGTGGATTGAGAGCCCATGCTGTCTTCTCAGTGTCAGATCATTCGCCCACTTTCTCTCCCACTTGAGCTGGCGTTCTCAAGGAGGCGGCGTGGAAATTGCTGCATTTGCAGGCAGGGATGGAAAGCACACGGTTCAGAAAGTAGACGGTCTACCTAGCCATTTGCTCCAACCATTCGAATTTTCCACTTCCACAGGAACATGCTGCACAGCTTATACGCTGAAGGGGGACATTCTGGCCAAAGAGGATAAAAGTGTCCAAAAGTTTCCAAAAGTGAACGAAAACGAACGGGGACAAATGAGTTGCTAACAAGTCCCTATTAGTTCTCACTCATTCGGCACCTTGACATCTTTAGATGCAGAGGGTTCTTTAAGGGCACCAACAGTAGCTTTTCAGCAGCTTATAGAGGCGAAGCCGCTTTTAAATGGTAGTTTTTCACTACCATGCACTACAGGTTGATTGGTCAATCCAGATTGCGCCATAGATGCGAATGTGAGTGTTTGTGTGAGTGCGTGTGCCTTCCCCTCTGGGTTGGGCCCCGCCTCATGCCCAAAGTCACGGGACAAGCTGCGGACCTTGTGAACCTGATAGGGATTAAACGGTTCAGATGAATGAACGAATATGTAAGTTCTGTCCATTTGGCCTTAGCATTTGGTCATACATTTCATTTATACATTTCAAATACAGCCACAAATTCTTGCTTTCATCTTCGCCAAGATGGGCTCCTTCCTCCGACTCCGTCTCGCAGCGACCTAGAGCACGATGTGATGCAGTGAGCCTGTTAGATGCCATTTTTGCCAATTCAACACCAGTCAGAAACGCCTCACTTCGATTCCGGATATTGGGTTCAAGATTCGATTCAAAATCACTTCACGATTCATAAACGATTCGTGATTCAATCCATAGATTGGTGTTTTGAGTAAATTTTCCCATTTGACTGCGGAAGATCAACAAAACAAATCACACTGAATCAAATGTAGTTTACTAAATGTAATGCATATGTACGCATACTGACTGCACTTCCTTCATGCTCACGTGAAGGAGGTCCATTTGGGCAGATTTCCACATTGCACCATCCATAGGTTTGGTGAGCTGAACTCGTACCGGGGGAAAATAAACTAGTGCCGTTCAAACATGAATTGATTTTGAATCGGTAGAAAAAGAATCGTGATTCGATTTGATTTTTTTTGCACAACACTGCATTAAGGCATTGCATTTTTTTCCACAGTTTTTCCCTCGGGTAGCACCTTTTTCCCGTTGGCAGGTCTCAACTCCCCTCGTTACCCCGCGAGCCCATCCGCACTCCTCCGTGTGGACCTGGGCATCTGTCTCTTTCTCTTTCTCTTTGCTTGCACTAATCCGATTTCTTGACAGCTCTCATCAGCGTTACCTCCCTACCTGCTTTGGCCGACACAAAATTGGCAACAAAAAAGATTGAAAAAAAGCAAGAAGAGAGCGAGTCCTCGGCCTCCGCAGCGCGGCGCGAGACTGCCGCAAAATCAATTAGCTGCCCGATTTCATTTAGAAAGCGAGCGCTGACATCTGCTCCCTCTCCAAACGCACCGCCAGTGCCGCCTCGTTACGACAAAAACGAGGGAGCGCCGCGTGAAAGAGTGAACGTCTGCGGCGTCAAGAGGACTTTTTCTTTCCCATGAGGATCTGGCGTGTTGACGTGTTTGTGTGTGTGTGTGTGTGTGTGTTTGAAGCGAGTGCCCCCGCCTCCCCACGAGAGATGATGAGCCTGAAGGAGAGGAAGACTGACTACGAGCTGAGCGGCACCAACGCCGGTTACCATGGCAACAAGGGCGAGCACACCTCCCGAAAGGACGCCATGGCAGGTAAGGAATTGAATCTCTCTCTCTCTCTTTCCCTTCTTCATCCATCTTTCTTTCACTCTGTCTCACCCTCTTCACCTCTTTTTATCCCCTGTATGTGTGTATGTCTCTCGCTGTCTCAGTTTTGTCTTTCTCCTTATGGTACTCTCTCTGTCTTCATCTCTCCCTCCCTCTCCTTCTTTCTTTCATTCACTGTGTCTCCATCTCTCTTTCTGTGTTCCTCTTTGCTCTCTCTTTCTCTCCATGTGTCTTTCATTCGGTCTGCATCTCTCGCTCCTTTTCTTTCTTTCTTTCCTTCTTTCTTTCTTTCTTTCTTTCTTTCTTGTCTTTCCTTATTTTCTTTCTTTCCTTCCTTTCTTCCATCCATCCTTTCTTTCTCTCTTTTTCTTCCTGACTTCCATCCTTTCTTTCCTTCCTTTCTTATAGGGAGACCCATATGTCATCTACTCTCTCCCATCGCTCTTTCCCTCTCTCCATTTCCTTTCTTCTCATATATTTCATCTCTCTCTCTGTCTGTGTGTCTCTCTATTTCACTCTTACTCTCTCTCCCTGTCTCATTCTCTCCATTTCTTTCCTTCTTTCTTTCTTTCTTTCTGTCTTTCCTACATCTCTTCATTTCTTATGCTTTCTTTCATTCCTTGGCTATTTTCTTTCCTTCCTGTCTTCAGTCTACTCTCTTCTCTCTCTCTCTAAACAGGCCCATATTTCATCCGCCTCTCTCTCTTTCTCTCTGTGTTATTCTGATCTAGTCACTCGTCTAACGAACCATTCCTTCTCATTAGTGCTTTGTAACTCTCCCTGCTAGTAATAGCCGTCAATCCTCGTCACATTCTTTTGAGACTGCTCTATTTTTTAACCAGGATCATAATTACAAATATTGTCCATTTGTATTATAACTGAAATGATTGATATTAATTGACAGTTCTACCGGTTTTGTGTCTTAGACGCATCATTTTCAGTCACAATCAAACACACCAAATTGAATGTTTACATGAGAACATTCAGGACCAGCAGTTCTGTGCCAGTTTCCCCGGTTGTGCAGTAAATATTACTAGACGAGCTTGGCTGCAGCTGTGCGTGGCTTCAGACTGCGAGCCTGAGCTTCAGACACGATGAATCATACTCCTGAACGGCGCTGTTACTCGCAGCCTGCATCCAGATGCTTAGTGTTTATTGATAAATCCCTCCCCATATGTGCTCCCTCTCCTGGTGCAGCCCAGATCTCCAGCGGCAACTCCACGCTGTTCCGGGGAGCTTACGTGTCGCCTGGCGAGGACCTCAAACACAACCAGGTGAGAACGCTGCCCGACACGCTTCAAGGCTTTACCGCCTAAACCCTGGGTTCCTGATTCACAGTAGTGGCTCCACTCCTTCCAGTTTTTACTGTATTTAAAAAAGGCACATTTGTAACAGAAAACTATAACCAAAAAGTAACAGGGAATTGTGAAAATGAAGCATCAGCAGCCGAACTGTAAGGCATGTATAGATGTAATTAGAAGTGTATTTCCTTTATATACATGTAGTCAGCAACAGTAAAATGACAGTCTATAAAAATTAAGTGATTGCGGGATCAGTAGATAAAATGATGAGGTGGACGTGGTATATTGGAGACAGAAAATGCCTTGGTGGAATTGTGCATCTCTAAGCATGAGTAATGAATTAATCTAGTTTAAGTCAGGAAGAAAAAAAGTTCCAATGTCCCCTGTTAATGTATTATTATGTTTGGGCCCTGAATAGAATATAATCTGAATAGTTTATATCTAAAATGTCAGATGAATATACAATACATCTGTATATTCTGGTCAGTTGTGTCTGAGACTTAAGACAAAATGTAGCAAATTACACTGCCCCCTGCTGGAACCAAGCACCCATGAAGTTCAGATTAATCACCAACTGTGGCCATACTTGAAAAGGAAGCTAACATTAATCAGACTTTTATTCTTGAAATACCGTACTGTGCAAAAGTTTTAGGCAGGTGTGAAAAAATGCTGTAAACAAAGAATGCTTTCAGAAATATAAATAATGATTGTTTATTTTTATCAGTTTACAAAATGCAAAGTGAGCGAACAAAAGAAAAATCTAAATCAAATCAATATTTGTGTTACTACCTTTTGCCTTCAAACCAGCATCAATTCTTATAGGTACACTTGCACAAAGTCAGGGATTTTGTGGGATTATAGTCATTATATTATTTTGTAGGATTATAGGATTATAGATCTGTGGTTAGTTCTCCAAGATGTTTGGAACAACCTACCAGCCGAGTTCCTTCAAAAACTGTGTGCAAGTGTACCTAGAAGAATTGATGCTGTTTTGAAGGCAAAGGGTGGTCACACCAAATATTGATTTGATTTAGATTTCTCTTTTGTTCATTCACTGCATTTTGTTGATTGATGAAAATAAATGATTAACACTTCCATTTTTCAAAGCATTCTTTGTTTACAGCATTTTTTCACACCTGCCTAAAACTTTTGCACAGTACTGTATATGAACCTTTAATGTAGTTTATTTACTGTGTTCCGTATCATTTTTATTTCTCTTAGCTCCTATTTTAAACTATTCCCATTTTATTAAATGAAGTACTTGTTTGAAAACATTCTACGGAAATACACCCACATTGCATTTACTCTTACCGTACGATTTCGCCCTTCCTTCGTGTCAGGTCTCGGCTCCAGGCAACCCTCCAGAGGCCTACCCTCCGTTCCAGACCCCTCCAGGAGACGCCTACTACGAGGACCAAGCGCTCCAGCGCCCCCCAGCTGCCGACGGCACCATGCACCTCGGCCTCAAGTCCACCGGCAACTACGTGGACTTCTACTCAGCCTCGCGGCCCTACAGCGAACTCAACTACGAGACCAGTCACTACCCCGCCTCGCCCGACTCCTGGGTGTAGAGAGGGGTTGAGGTAGAAGGGCCGGGCTGGAGTCTACTACACCCACGCAGAGAACGCGACCAGCCCTGCATGTGCATGAACACTACTGGACACACACTCTCTAACACAGACACACACACACACACACACAAACAGACACGATGAACACACCCCTGGAGCAGAGCCGTTTGTTCACAGCTTCAGAAATGGAAGAGAAGGGAGTAGAAATGTGATTTGCTGGATGGACAATGTGGAATGCTGGAGAAATGTTGGATGGTCAGTCGGCGGAACGGTAAATACGGGGGTCCCTATGAGAGAGAGAGAATGTGAAAGGTCGAAGCACAAGATATCGATACGTTCATCCAACATGAGCAGAGGAAACAGCTCTGACCCCTTTTTATAACATGCGTTTTTCTTTTTTGGGCTCAACCCGCTCTCTACGGAGTGTGCTGCTGGCAGGGGGAATTCTCGAAGCCTTTTTATCTTTTTTGGTTCTTTAACTTTATTTTGTACTCCCTCTTTTTAACTTCTTAATTCTAGTGTAAAGTATTTGTTGTATATTGCTGATGTAGATACAAGTTACATTGTGAATATAACAAAAACAAAAAAAAAAGACTGGATCCTCACCTGGTAACTCCAAATCTCAGTTTTCGGACATGGATGGGACAGGGGAGCGGACAGCGACCTGAACCGATTTCTCTCCCCCTTGGGTACAAGCTGGCAGCAGAAGTTAGGCCGTGTGTTAGACGTGTAGTTGTAATTCAGACGTCCCGTTTTTTGGCCACCGAGACCGTGACACCGAGCATCATTCCACACACGCGGGGTGCTACACTGCCTGGCGAGAGTTTACTGGCGAAATTAAGAACAATTTTAGCTTCATTTTTGCTCAGAGGGTATTTTTACCGCACTGTAAAGACTCAACAGACTTTGCCCTTTGTGTATTTGTGTTTTATTTTTTAAAAATCACATCGAACTGAGACTCGGTCGTTCCACTAGGCTCCCAGTGATGCGTGTTCCATTTTGTAAAAAATGTGCCAAACGTGGACGTGCCCCCTAAAGCCAGGGAGTGCCACAAAAAAACCGACTTTGGAGTTTACAGTCGACGGCGTCGGTTCGAAACAATGCCGGTTTGTAAATGCTTTTTTTTTTTAATTAAAAAAAAACACATTGCGACGGCGCGTAGCCACACACTGAGACAAGACTGGGAGGGTCAGCGCTGTGAGGGGAACGTGGGCTGCGTCTCAAACTGCTCACTATTCACGTAGGTGTACGGCATTTAGCTGACGATCTTACCCAGAGCGACTTCCGTTTCCTAATTACTGGGACGGTCTCCCTGGAGCAACTTGGAATTTGGTTCGTGTTTTTTTTGTCACACAAAGCTCCGTTCCAAATACCATACAGATTTAACCAACTACTGAAAAGTCATTTTGACCCCCTACACAGTGGTTTCGTGGTTTGAGACGCAGCCGTGATCCCAAGGCGCTGACGTCCCTACGATGTATAATTAGTTTACGCTGTGTTGTAAAATAGACGAAGAAGCTTTTTTTTTCCTCTCTCCCCCTCCAGAAAAACCAGTGGTTCTTAAGTTCGTAGACTAATCTGTCAATAGAGTACGAATATATATTATATAAATACAAATATATATAAATATATACTTTTTATGTGCAGATGTGGGTGTCACCTAAATGCAGCAACATTACGAACAAGAAGAAGAACAAGAAGAAAAAAAAGAGACTTGTACAAACGGATACATGTAGGATTCTTTTCATGTTAATTTCCGATCCAAATTCACACACACATGTTGTTGCCGTGCGAATCAGGTGAGACCAGGGCGCCTGGCGCGGAGAGAGGAAGGACGGGACCGAGTTTTAACACTGAATTGCAAAAAAAAAAAAAAAGAAAGAAAAGATACACACCTCCACACACACATACACGGTGCTAAAATAAGAAATAAACACACACACACCCCGCCATGTGTTTTCTCGGTCTCAATACGCTGTGTTTGATGATACTACCTTTCTAAATTTCAAAGCTCTTTCGAATGTTTCATACCCTGAGTGGAATGGAGAACGCTTCGTGGCGGCGTCTTAGCGTTTTTCTTCAAATCGAAAACGCGGCGCTGGTGGGTTTGGAATTGCTCACAGGATAACGATATTCGCAGGTGATTGCCCCTCTCTTTCCCCACCTCTTATCTCAGGACATCTTACCTTTCGTCGACAGAAATAGCTCGGTGAACGTCCCTCCTCTCGAAGAAAAGCTGCCCCGAGTGGGTCGAGGAGTGGGTTAATAAAAAAAACACGGCGGCCCCGCCCTGGTCTTCCCTCCATGTCATTCTGAACTTAGAAATAACTGTCAGATGCAAGGAACTGGAATGATATTTCCTGAATTCGTCTCACATATCTTTCAGCACTATCAATAGTGAACATTGAAGAAGAAAAAAAAATAAGAATACATGCAAACTATTTGTGGAAAAAGTAGACGTCTGACGACTTGTATTGGAAATGTAAGTACAATTTTTTTTCGTTGCTAGACAAAGTGTTTGAGAGAATTGTGAACCTTTTTATTGCCAGACTGCAACTGCTATAAGATATAAACTGACTATAGAAAAAACACTGTTCTCTGATCTTTTCTTTTTTCCCCCTTTTTGAGTCCGTTGTTATGATTTAAAGGAATTTTATTTGCTCATTCCAGCACAGTTTGGTCATTTCCATTCCTCCAAAAAAGAATTTGTTTATTTCATTACTAATATACAGTGTCTAGTAGGAGTGTTATAGGAGAGAATGACCAATCTGTGCTGGAGTATTTGTTCATCCACAACTGGCCTTCAGACAGTTTTGGTCGATATATACATCTATATTCTGACAAAAGCATCTTATGACAAACTACCTCAAGGAGCGTCTGCCGAGAAATTTCACTGTTTTTCTCCATAAGTTCTCAAACTGAGTTCATGTTGAAAAAATGGTTTCGCCCGTGCGGGTTTCACTTTGCTTCACAGATGTGGAAAAGTTCCAGAAAGTGAAAGTTTTCTTTTCTAGTCTTCACTCAAAATACCTGCTACACTCCTCATGGCAGCTAATGACCTGATTCTTAGTGAGAATCCTGGTAGTTGAAGGATTTCAGTCTCTACATTCAGTCTCTACATTTACATTTAGATTTACTTTTATATTTAGGGCATTTTGCTGGTGCTTTAATCCAGAACAACATACATGAGGCTTTGTAATCCATCAAGTGAGCTGCCTTGAGCCCTTGTTACTTGTAAAGCTAGACTTCAACAGCTGCTGCTCAACCAAGTTACTGCCAGCTGAGTTACTTGACAAGCAACTCCAAACACAGTCAGACTCAAAAATGAAAACTTTTGGGTATGTGCCCTTTTTTCAACTAGTAAAATGAGTAAACAGTTATAAGGGTGCAATTAGTTCTTGACTCCATGAAGAGGTGGGTCCCAGACCACATTTGAAGTCAGTAAAGGCCTTAGTGGTTCTGAGATCCAGGGAAGGTTTGTTCCACCTTTAAGGAGCAGTACTGAAAAGAGCCTTCTTCTTGTGAATAGGGAAGGGTCAAGATAGGCAATTAAATTTTCTGAGAGGATGAGAATTGATATGCAGCTCCATCACTGCTTATAAGTAGAGAGGTGCAGGTCCATTTTTGGCCTTGAAGGCGAAGTTGAAGGTTTTGAACCTAATGAGGAGCCATTGCAGGTTTCGCAGTTACGAGCTGGTATGGGAAATTTTAGAACAGGCTACTTTGGTGCGTTCTGATTCACAACATGGTCATTAAACTAACTTGACAGGTGGGACAGGTGAATTAACCATGGCCAGACTCTCATGGTGCTTTCAGTTCCTCTTGCCCCTGATATATTTCTCTTAACCAACCACAAAAAACAAACCAGTCACAGATGTGCTTTTGCACCTCAACCAATTTTTGTTGTTCCTTTTTTAAACAGATCCAGATGGTACTGCAGAAAAATCTGTTGTCTTCACTACAGTTGCCAAACATTCAGCACCATAAATACAGTCTGCCTTAAAGATATATAGAACTAAATCCAGGACTCTTGTTGATCGTTAATCTTTAATACGTTTAGAGCTGCAGCGTAAGAAAACAATTCCAATGTCGTCAGAGCTTTCCTCTGCTCCTCTTAGCACACTGTACTGTGTATGGCACAATATACACTCCCTTTTCTCTCTTTTACACACACACACACACACACCTCTTGAGGGTTTGTAACAATGCCGAGTCGTAATGTAAGTGAGGAATTATTCGTGATTATTGCCTGTCGTAGTCGCGAGATATGAATCTTTGTTGTTAATTTCACTGTGATAATTCGTATTCTCTGTTATCTTTTAAAGATATTAATTACAGGCCCACCCACTGAGAGAGTAAGGATGAGCATATTTCTCAGGGTTTTGTATGAGATCATGCTGCTGAGTGTCTACACTTGAGGTCTAGGTGCAAGACTGCCCCCTGCTGGAAACACAGTCAGCCCCTTTGCCTTGAAGAATTGACATCGTTGTGATCAGCTTTGGTCTGTGTTGCTTCTTTAATTATTCACAGGAGAAGCCAAAACAGTGAGTCTAATTATGAGAAACAATATATGCGGCTAAAGGGGATGTGAAATGGGAAGGTTAAACCTTAAAAAAGCAACATACAAAGATCTTTTGTTGTCCTTACCGTGGGGACTGAAGACAAAAAATACTGTGAAATACATTACTCCAAAGAAAAAAAGAATAAACTTGCAAGACGCTTGAAGTTTTTCTAGTCTGAAAATTCATCGTGCTGAAGTAAAAAATTAATATAAATTCATTGGTATCAGATTTCAAGAGTGACTGACTTACAAAGAGCAAATGTACTCAGAATGAGATGAATGCATGACTATCTATTTGAGCTCTGTGGTAGTTTAGTTAAAGCAGTTATACGTACAAAAAGAAAGGATGTGCAAAAGCAGTCAAAAAAGAAAATTCCAAGGCTAAATGTCATGGACCCAAAAAGCCCAAGAAAGAAACAGTCTCTTTTCTTTGGAACTGTGAGCGTCAGCGAACCTCCTTTGGCAATACAGTGACCTACCACACTGTAAAAAATGATTTGGTAACTCATATTAACATAGTTTTGTTATTTACTTCATGACTATGTTTAAAAGTGAACACATTAATATGCCATACAGGAACTTAATGTATTGAAATTTGAAAAATTGAAGTAGCAATATATTTTTGTTTTTTCCAATAATGTACATTTTACAGATAAATAATTTGTATTTACATTATATGTAAATAATTAGAGTAACAGAAAGGTATAACTAGGTTTATAAATAATTAGCACATTCAATTAGCAGCGACTAGGGCTGGGTATCGTTGCTGATTTCCTGAATCGATTCAATTCCGATTCACAAGGTCATGATCCGATTCAATTCTCGATTTATTTAGAGATTTCTTTGTGTCAATACTAGTTTTGCTTGGTTATAAAATTATGCCAGACGGTGGTTTGAGCGGAGCAGCTTCAGCCATGGCTCTATTTGGTTTCGGTTTCGCTGGTCTTACGTTTTTATAGCTCTCCTTGCGCGGTCGCGAGAAGTAGTGCATAGCAGCAGGAAAAGATCGATCCGCGAATTTTTGAATCGATATCGTATTTTTCGAACGAGAATCGATATTGATCGGTGAATCAATTTTTTGAACCCAGCCCTAGCAGCAACTGAAGTTAGTTTTTAAGTGGAACCAGATAGCATTTTTTAGTGTATGTGGCATATTTTCACATTCACACTCAAACATACTTTTAGGTTAACAGTGAACTGCCTTAAAAACCCAAGTTGTAACAATGAAAACTCAAACATTAATTGAAACAGCATTAATTATTGTTATTAATAATTGAAGTTGCAGTCTCTGAAATGAGTATGTTACCATAATGAATTGATCCAATCATTTCTGAGTGTATTTGAGTATTTAAAATGTCCAAACAAGTATTTTTGCATATAAAGTACATGCGTAGTTCCTATAATCTTCCAAAAGCCCTTGAACCCTCACCTCCTCCTCACGGCGGGAAAGTGGACCTTGTTGGCCTGCTCGGCCTGCCGTTTCTCCTCCTTTGAGACTTTGTACTTCCACTTGGGAACTTGCAGGTACTGCAGGTCCTTGTCAGAACCTCTATGTCTTGGTGGTCTCTCAGGGATGTAGGTTGGTGTCGGAGCTTTGCACAGCCTCACCTTGGGCACCACCAAGCCAGGACGTACGCTGCTCCTGCGCATCATGTGCAGCGGCAGCAGGCTGCTCCTGCGCAGTGCCACGGCCGAGGCCAGTGCCACGTCCTGCAGCATGGATGGCTGCAGGCTGGCGCGTCGCTCCTTCTTCTTGGGCACCAGCAGCACCCGTGAGTTCTGGAAGAGACGCTTGTAGTTGTTGAGCCGCTCGGGCCCCAGGCGCCTCAGCTCGTCCAACCTCTGCTTCCGCAGGATGTCAGGGACAGCCGGCCTCCGCTTGCCCACGCAGGGCGGGCTGCCCGGGCATACGGTGTGGCAGGCGGTTGCAACAAAGGGACTGGACAGAGCCGTGGTCATGCGCACCATGTAGTCGAGAGGGCCCTCGTCATGCGGCTCGGTCCTGGTGCGCAGGGTGAAGGCAGAGCAGGCACGCTCGGACAAGCGTCTCCAGCAGGACTTGGGTTCACGCTCACGGGCCACCAGCTCCTGGAGCAGGGGCCACTCCATGCGGAAGGAGTCACAGAACTGCTCAGCGCACGGCTGGGCCGTGAGACGCAACATCAGCCTCTCCGTCTCGTAGCGTCCTGTCAGTAGGGCCCACTCGCGGGAGGTCAGCTTGCGGCCGTAGTCCCTCGCTTCGATGTCTCCTCCTGAGGAAGAACACAACTGTCACTGGTGATTATCTGACCCAATCCGAGCTCCCAAAGTTTTGGGGTTTGGGGTTGTGCTTCCTCCAGTTAAGCAAATTATGCTTTTCCACTTTCATCAGAAACTGAACAAACGTTCCTCGATTATAGATAAAGTGAGTGAGTGATTATTTGTCATTGTGAACACACCACAGCACAGCACACCACAACCAAATGTGACCTCTGCCTTTAACCCATCCATGAAGGAGCAGTGGGCAGCTATTATCCATTGCCCGGGGAGCAGTGCTTGGGGATGGTACCTTGTTCCTGAGTACCTCAGCGGTAACTTTACCAGCCCTGGATTCAAACCTGCAACCTTCTGATCACAGGGCAAACACCCTACCATTACACCACCAATTGCCCCAGATAAAGCAACCCATGCCATCAAGCAGTGCCATGACAGCATGGGTAAGGGTCATTTACAACGGCATGGCCAAAAGTCGGACGCAGCTGACTGGATCACTGCTTTTTGAGTGGTCGAAATGTGGAGATGAGACCAGACAGAAATATCCAAGCTGAAATGAAATTGATGAAGTTGTAACATACCTGTCTAAACTAAAATAAGATTCAGTTTATCAAAAGCACTCGCAGAAAAGTGTAGGAGTAAACGAGCACAGGAGTAAACAAGTGTCTCTCTAAGTGGTTTTACATCACTGTCACACTGCAAACCTCGTGCAAGCCTAGGCAATGGAAAAATCATTTCTTGCCGTCGCAGTACATGTATACCTATGAAAAAGTGCCAAAGATTAGATCACTAAATATATAATTCTATGGAACTTAGTAGACACGCTAACCCAGAGTGATATCCATTTCCTAAATACTGGGACAGTCTCCCTGGAGCAACTTGGGATTAAGGGTCTTACTCAGAGGCACAATGGTGGTAGTGCTGGCAGTGGGAAAGAACTACATTTACGGAACATCTTGGTCTGTAAACAGGTCTGTATCCTACCTCTAGGGCACAACCACTCATATATCATATGGCCAGGTGAAATGTTACCTGATCAGGTAATTTATGTGTAAAATGAGCAAAATGGGCAAAAGGGGCAGTTGGTAGTGTAATGGATAGGGAGTTGTCCCTGTGATTGAGGGTCACTGGTTCAAGACTTTTAAAGGTATCACTGAGGTACTCATGAGCAAGGCACCATCACCAAGCACTGCTCTCCGGGCAATGCATAACAGCTGCCCACTGCTCCTTCACGGATGGGTGAATTGCAGAGATCACATTTCGTTGTGGTGCACTGTGTCTCATGCCATGCTGTGTTCACAAAGACAAATAATCGCTCAAGAAATCTGTTAGTAGTAGTGGATGGAATGGTGGGATTGTGGTAGCCTAGTGGTAGGATACACATCTACATGCCTAGAGGTTGTAGGCTCAAATTGAGCTCTTTCTCTCTGCTGGAACTACCAACCTTGAACCCCCGAGCATCGCCTTTAATCCTAAATTGCTCTGGGAAGACCATGCCTTTAACTAGAAAATGGATGTTGTTAATGTTCTAAGTCTGTGCTACAGACTTCCACACCGACAAATACAGTGCATGGATATGTGCAGAACTTGGTTGACTGGCCAACTCTTTTCGGTCTCACTCTTCGGTCTTTTAGGGACCCACTGGCCCATAAGGTTTCCTGACCAAAAGCACATTAGCATTTGTAAGTGTTTCGTGAGAAACAGCAGTTGGGACTAATGGGTTTTCATCATTAAACGCTTACAAATCCCCCTGGTTTACATAAGTCATTCTGAAAGATTCATAGAAGTGACACTGAACGTTCCCTAAACTCTAGCAGTCGTAGCACAGCCTCTCTTTCCAAACTGAAACTGCTTACATAGAGTTGCATCATATCTAATACCATTTACCCGCTGCTGAAACTGAAGGGAAAATATACCATTTTGCCTTGAAATCTTTACATAATGTATAACATTACTGTTTTCTATCTTGGGCGACACTAACAGATTTGTCATCCCAAAAAAAAAATCTGAAGATTTCATGCTCCTTTAAATTAAGAGAGAAAGACCCATGTAATGTGATTAAGAGCCACTGAAGCCCTGACTGACCTCCAGTAATGCCAACAGTATCACTGACTAACTGTGGAAAAAAGGGGAGATTAAGTTATCCGGTACTGTACCTGACATCATAAGGGCCCGCGCGCAGTCTGCCCGACCCTGCATGGCTGCCTTCATTAAAGCTGTGAAGCCGTGACAGTTCCTGCGCTCGATGTCGAGCCCGGCGTAGTAGTTCAGCAGATAGTTGGTGATCATGATGTGACCTGAATTTAAGAGAGTTACAGATATTTAAATGCCCTGCTACAGTTTATCTACATCTACACTACCAGTCAAAAGTTTGGACACACCTTCCACACCTTTATTTTCATTACTATTTACATTGTAGATTCTCACTAAAGGCATCAAAACTAGGAATGAACTGTGTAAGGGCAATTTGACCAAGAAGGAGAGTGATGGAGTGCTGCGCCACATGGCCTGGCCTCCACAGTCACCTGACCAAACCCAATCGAGATGGTCTGGGATGAGATGGACCGCAGAGTGAAGGCAAAAGGGCCAACAAGTGCTCAGCATCTCTGGGAACTCCTTCAAGACTGTTGGAAAACCATTTCAGGTGACTACCTCATGAAGCTCATCGAGAGAATGCCAAGAGTGTGCAAAGCAGTGATCAAAGCAAAGGCTGGTTATTTTCAAGAATCTAAGATATAAAACATGTTCTGGGTTATTTCACACTTTTTGTTTACTACATAATTCCATATGTGTTCATTCATAGTGCCTTCAGTGAGAATCTACAATGTAAATAGTCATGATAATAAAGAATAAAACATTGAATGGGAAGGTGTGTCCAAACTTTTGACTGGTAGTGTACATCTGCAAACGTATTTGGCCCGGTGAGAGCCTGAGAATGGTATTGTACTTGACAATTCATTTAAATTCCAACTATTAGGAACACCTATCATGTACTGAATTAACTTATATATGCATTTAATTAGATATAACTACAGATTGTAACCCATCCTTTGCCATGTATAATCTACCACTCCTCACTACTGCTGTTTTTGTGATCAAACGTAACGATTTTGGCGTCTTTCTTAACACAGGACTAACTACAAATGCATGAGGCACTGCAGCATGGTTTGAGTTTGTATACACATCAGTAGTAAAGCTTAAAGGAATGTGGTCAACAAGAAGTCAAATACTGACCATTGATGTCTCTTATCCTACCTGCTTGTGCGGCTATCATGAGAGCCGTGTTGCCTTCGTTGTCTTGCCAGTTCGCGTCCACATATGGGCACTGCGAGAGGGCGATGACCACGTCCACGTAGCCTTGGTAGCAGGCCACTATCAGACCTGTCTGTGAAACACCCAAAACAGGAGGTCTTTGTGAAGAGCAAGTTCTTTGCTGATATCAAGACTAATAAAGGACAGAGCAGTATGAATGTAGCGATACACTGATATATTAATCAACTAATAAATGACAATCAATCAAAATGAAAACTTCAAGCAGACATCACGCACCGGAGCCTGTCCCGGGAACTACTGCCGCAAGGAGGAGACAAACCCTGGGAAGGCGCCAACACACCACAGGGCACACGCAATCACATTCCCGGCCAATTTAGAGTCTCCAGTTAACCTATATGGCATGCTTTTGGACAGTGGGAGGAAACCCACACGAACACGGGGAGAATACGCAAACTCCACACAGCAAGGCTCTGCGGCTGACCCAGGGTTTGAACTCAGGACCTACTCGCTGTGAAGTGGTAGCGCTAACCACTGTGCCACCGTGGCACCCTTCGATGTGGTCGTCAATTTTTTTGCAAAAGCACACTTTAAAACGTCAAAATGTATATCAAAGTGCTTTGTATTTCCTACTAAAATACAATGAAATGAAATTTGACACCAGCTCTGTCAAATAAGTTTTTGTAGGTACCGCTCTGGGACAACGCTGTAAAGGTAGCCAGGTTCTTGTGATGACAGACTGTTCCAATCCCCACGATTGGGGATTATCAGTAACCAGTTAAGCTGGACCACATTACCTTCGTCACCTTATCTGATTATGTTTGATGGAAGTACTAATTTAAGACAGTTTTTGCTAATAGAAAATCACTATGTGAGTGGATTGAGAGTCTCATCTTTACACTATACTCCAGACCTTGGCTGCAGGTTATTTAAGGACGGCAATTCAATAAGATGACTGGAGCAGAAATGAAGCATGATGAGGTTAATGACACACGGCTTCAGCTTTGGAAGGGGTGAAAGCTGAGGTCCGTGAGGTCATAATCCTCAGAGTCAGTAGAGTCGAGTGGTCGTCTGCTTTTAGCAAACACGTCTGACCATTTGACAGAGAAACTACTGTTAAGAGGGAATGAAGAAGTGAGACAGTTCACCACAAAGTTGTCATTGCATTTATTGCTGTTGAATAAAGTATATAATAGACTATATACTGAGGCACAATATTTCATCATTTAAAGATGCGACCATTTTCGAGGTATAGCAATCCACTGAGGCACAAAAATCTGTATTTTTAAGAATAATTAAGTATAATTTATTAAATAAATACACTAGCCACCAGTGTTACTGAATTCTGTGACCATCGTGACCCTAGGAACTCTGTTTAGCATATACAGTATCTATATGAACAGTCATTTGTTTGCAAATGCTCAATTTCTGATAGAGAGAATATCTCAATTAAAACATCTAAAATGACAATATTTTTTTAAAAGTAATCGACCGAAAGTGCGTTAAAAATAATAGCTGGTACCTTTAAAGTTATTTCCCACTTCACAAAAGTTTAAAATAATCAAAATTATAAAATAAAAGGCTTGTTTTGCATAGTTTAGTATAGTTTATCTGCGAGGATTTTTGTGATTTTATGTATTTTGTGCAAGCAATGGACAGGCAGAAACTAATTATATTGGCTCATAAAATGCTGTAACACCTGATCTGGGACTAGTGACCAGTCCAAACCTGGAGTGTTTTGTCTTTGTCAACATAAGATGATCGTGATCTGGTTTCCTTCCTTCCTTCGTCGTGACTCGGTGGACGAAATATATTCTATTTGTTCCTGAACTTGGCGTTTGAACCTCATTTATTTCATCATGTATTCTGCAGTGTTACAATGGATCAGTCACGAGGTGCTTATGGGGTTGTGTGCAGGCAGATGGTGAGCCTTATTAAGACTATTAGCTAAGGGTTAACATGGAACTTAAGATCAAAGAACCTGAAGGTTAATATGTACACCGCAACTCAAAATGAAATACAAACCAAATTAGACCTGTATTCTAACATTAAAAAGAAATATTGAAGACAAGGATATTTCAGTCTGTGTTTGTTCGTCCAGCACCACCAAAAAATCAATCACATTTTCATCAAAAATTAACTGGCAAATGTTCCATGTAGAGAACAACAATGGAGCGAGAAAGCAGGTATATTAAAGCCTGGACTTCTGTTATTATTATTGATTAGACCATGCCCTGTTTCTTCACGATGCAAAGTGCCAAAGAACAGGATTCATGTTCAAATGATCCAACACGTCACCAAAGAGCCTCTTCAAGATTCACTGAAGGAAGAACTCAGAAACATCTCAGTAACGGGGCTGTTATGAAAGATTATGCCATGGTTTTCAAATGCATGCAAAATTCTGATTGTGGAAGAAACATAGCTTTCCAGCAAGACCTTTCAAGGCCCATGTGAGCAGACATTAGCCTTTTTTACCGCAGAGGAAAATGTTAGGCACTCTTAAGATGATTGTAAAAAGGAAACCCTTCTGCTAAACCCTTCTGCCTCCTGAGGACCAGCAGCCAGAAGGGCAGCAAGAGAAACAGACCTTACACAGATGAACACGAACCTCATTCTCAAGGGCACAGCGACCTCAACACACACACAAAGCACAAGGTCTGAAGCATGCATTCAACTCTTGTGCACTTCTGTTATTCATGTAGCTACGAACACAAGCTACTGAAGCTAAGGATTGATGTAAAGAACAGTGCAAAATGTGGATATTAAGGAAGTGGGTTTCTTACTTGACTAAGATAAACAGCATTGATATAAATGAATTCATCCAGGATTGGAACAGTGAGAGATAGAGAGCAGCGTTTGTGTCTTTTCTACACTTCCAAGTTTAAAACATGATGCTGTTTTCTGCTCTTCACTGCTCTTGCTGTCTCTTCGAAGTGACTCTCACACCGAGCGTAGCTAACTCGACTTGCAGGCGCCGAGTAACGTGACATGTAGCTGCCTGAATTGTTCGAGACCAACAGATTCAAAGCTTGTACCAGGCAGCAAAGCGTGACGGAGTGCATCATCCATTACTAGTGACCCAGAGTTACCCCACCCCACCTCACGCCACCCTCTCTTCACGTCTGGGAGAGACACAAAGCAGTGGGTCAGTGGGTGAAGCTCCATTCGGCAAGGCATAATAAGCTTCTGTTTACAGCTGTGTGTTTGCAAAAAGTTAACATTATTCCAGTTTAAAAAATTCAGAGCGAACAGAAAAGCCTTGACATGGAATACCGCTCCTCCACAGTGGACTGAACATGGTCCAGTTTCCTGAAACCTGAAGAGCCTCGCTGGTTACTAGCAGTGCTGGAGGAAGCTACTTTTAACCAGTAGTTTGTCAAGCTACAATCTACTTAGGATTTAAACTAGCTAAGCTATAGCCAAGCTACCGTTGAAATATAGTAGTTTGCTAGCCTACATGCAACACTTTTTAAAAATAAGCTGAAAACGCCCAAGCTATTTTACGCTTGCTGCAACGAGGTGGTAGCCCTTCAGATACCAGTTCTGCCAATTCAACGTCAATCAGAAACACTTGGTAGCTGAAAAAAACCTCTTTGTAAACAGAGATCGCCATGCTACATCACAATATCTTGTTTTTTAAGCAGTGACTTATGAAGCGACATCATTTTAAAAGCAGCTTCGCTTCTGATAAGCTGCTGAAAAGAAGTAGTGAAGTCAGTAGTGCTGCTACGTGTAGTTAGCTACTCCCCAACACTGGTTATTGACACTTAAATAAAGGTGTGGACCTTATATCAGAACGTGACACACCTTTTTCCCCCCCGACTGGCTAGCATCCTGTAAGAATGTCAACGTCTTTGCGAGCCTTTTAGAAGCTCTGGCGTGATTATGATGTGCTTGAGGCCGATTGCGAACTGCAATCCCGACTCCCATCTGTTCCGGGGCTTAGTTGACTGCTGGGAGCGTCCTCCACCTCCCTCACTCCCTTCCTCCCATCCCCATAAACTGACATGCTCCACCAGGCATCGCCCTCCCCTAGCACGACGCGGCTTTATCCAGAGCGGCAGACTAGCACAAGAGGGGGATTCTGCCTTTAAGAGCACGCCAGTGAACAAAGACTTCTGGTCCAGGGATTAAGGGCACTTGGAGCCTATAATTAAACACACTTATTCCTGGCTTGCAATGTTTGCGCTGGATGTGCCACCGTACCAACTAAACAAAACGGCTTCCGTTCAGAACTGAGATGCCGGCCACTTAAATCGGTCTGTTCTGAATAATCCTTTTGTGAGAAAATATATCAATTCTACTTGAGGCTGACGTATTTTTTTCTGGCTTCTCATTCCTGACTGATACCTTTATTTGCATGTTGGTCTAGCCTCCATTATGTGACAAAGTATTATTTGCGTGAATGTATAGGAGGAATTGCTCGACTTGGAAACGGCGAATTGTGCACAGCAGCTGGGAACTTCAAATAGGAGAAGAGGCAGCCATGAACGAACGTCACGCTCAAAGAATTCTCTGAGGACCGTCTATGCACAGAACCCTTTGATATGATAATAACCTTTGCATAAACATGGCCCCGTTATCTTCACCTATCAGCTCTAACATCTTAATCGTGGATTCCGGAGCGCTCGGGTGAGAGACAGGCCCTATTCCCAGCCCGCATCGCCTTTCTTCTGTCACATTCTAAGCCTCTCAGTATCTTCAGAGCCACAAAAAGTTCCTAGAGTGTAATTCAGCTAATTATAAAGAGATTGTTAGTATTTGATAACAACTCATCTTAAACCATCATTGTATTTTTAAAGACATTAAAAAACAGAAGTCTTTTCTTTTCCCATTTGCTTTCTAAATATGATAGTTCTTCTCAGGTCATCAAGTGCTATAAGCAGTGGTGTAGTACATGAAACCCAAAGTAAAGAATACTTGCAAAGAAAATGACTCCAGTGAAAGGTAAATCTCAGAATGCTACTTGAGTAAAAGTAAGAAAGCATCTCACATAAGTATGACCCACTTAAGTATTAAAAAATATTTTGCTGCTATTAGTAAAAGTCATTACAGTACTATGTAACTTTCATTTGAACTGTACTGAAAGTTGCTAAAAATGTTAATGTATAACGCTGTTCTGAAATACTTAGTCATGTTTAAGGAAACACAAAATACTTTCAATATGTTACCCAAAATAACAATGACAAATTGCAAGTACACTACTGGTTAAAGACCTGGATGGCATCTTATTAGGTAGCTCATAAACATGACTTTAAATGTTTCAGAACAAAATTATATGATTAACCAAAATTTGAATGAGAAATGCAGAGTGTGAGGGGACAGTTCCCCAAAATACACTACATAACACTGAATAAAAGATAAGGAAAACCAGCTTTCATTCATTAGTCACATCAGTCTTTAATTGAAGAGCTCCTGTAATGTCCTTCCTCACTGCTGTGTGACAGTTCCCTCGTCCTGGGACCTAATCCTTATGTTGTAATGGAAAGATTGCTTTTATATAAACGATGTGTCCTTTGGGTTACAGCTTTGACATGCCTTTGTTGCCAGACAGTCACCTTTCCAAGATGGTGCTTGACCTTTTAAAGTGCTTTACTTGGCTCTAGCATTAACTCTTTTACAAGTGGAAAAGATCCCTAAGATGGTCTTACAGTGACGTCTTTTGATAGTTTGCAGTAAGTAAGTAAAAAGGTTTTAATGAATGGAGTATGCAAAAAAACTGTTGTAAATAATTCACGATCAGTAGTAAATAATCTTGAGGCTACTGGATATTTCCCTCAGAACTTACCCTGTTGTTTTTATCCACTTCTTTCACTTCATTCTCGGTGACTCCTTGCCTGATCATGATTTTAACTATGATGGCATTGTTGTTGCAGCAGGCCTTGAAAAAGCTAAGAGGCTCTGGGCTCTCAGGGGTCGGGGGTCGCTGATAGGAAGCTGAATCACAGGGGTAGAAAGAATCACCCGAAGCAATGCTTTTGCTATCCGGCAGCTGGGAGAAGTCCAACTCCTCAAACTCTTGATAGACGTCATCGTCATCGTCGTCATAGTCATCATCATCGTATGAATCGTAATTGTTGTCATCTTCATTGCACGAGTCCTCTTCCTCCACTCTGTTGGTTGTGATCCGTATCTTGGATTCTGTGACGATGTGGCGAGCTCCCGCTTGACTGTCGCTGCTGCCATTTTGATCCGGTATCGCAGGTAAACCTCGGCCAGGACACTTCTCAGTTATTAGCACCATTTACCCTGTGGCTCAGAATCCAACAGGTGCAGTAAAAAGCTCAAAACCTACTCACACAGTGACATAATGGGCAGCAATTTTAAGCATTCGTTTATGTGAGGGAATTCAGACTTAGCTTAACGGAATCCCAAAATGTAGGCTCTCATCGTAGGCCCATCGCTGACATCTCTAGTTGAGACATCTGAAGTTAACCTCATGTCCAGGGTTTGCATTGACAAGTCTGTTCATTTTGATCATCCAGAGACTTCTTGATCTGCCCCAGGAGGTGCCATCTGTCAAGCTTTATTCCTTTTTTAAATGTCCGAAGGAGCTGTCATCAGAATGAAATCCTACGGAAAAAAATGTACAGAATGGGAGACACCAGTGTCCAGGAAGAAGCTTCTTAATCCCTTTAGGCTGCGCTCTCTCTCCCTCTCTCTCCCTCTCTCTCTCTCTCTCTCTCTCACACACACACACACACACACACAACAGTAATCTTACTGTGCTAGCATTAGCCACACTCTCTTCATGAAAGATGTGTACTGTGGATAGCAATTTATAAGCTTTTTATGCCAAGCACAACTGCTGTTTTTACAGATACAGGAAATTTTCCAGTTACACGAAACTTCCAAAATATTTCCTTATATGACATGATTATTAGTTATTAGTACTATATTGTATATAGGACAAGTTATTGCTCAAGGCTCTTTGGAAGCAAATTATTTCAAAAGAGTGGTGGCTCAAGATGTTGCCATCACAGCATGATACACACATAAAAGAAGAAGACTGACTAGAAATAAAAAAAAATAATAATAAAAAATGTACAGGTCGACATGGATACAAATAATCAAAAAAAAAACACTATAGATTGATTGTAGTGAGTGATTAACTCGTTAATGATAAAGATTTCAAAATGGACCTGTATTTACACATATTAAATATTGACCAAGCCAAGTCAAATATATTTCAAATATATCATCAAAATGCTTTTGGGAATACATTCTGTGAATGAATTCACTGTCACCAGCCATTGCGACTATTCAGCTCCCCCTGTAGGCGGGGTTTGGGAACGTACCCTGCTGAATGCTGCACGTTATAAAACGCCTCTCTGGTCATCAAGTGAGGGTAGATGATTTTACATTTACAGCATTTAGCAGACGCTTTTATCCAGAGCGATTTATATTTCCTAATTTCAGGGACATTTTGAGGGGACATTCCTAATTTTGAGAGCAACTCAGGGGAACTGTTAAGGTTAAGGGTCTTGCTCAGGGACCCAGTGTTGGTAACACCAGAGGTCGGATTTGAACCCACAGCCTCTTGGTCCAATGGCGAGTGTCCTACCAGTAGGCCACCAACACGTAACGTAGCCTGCTGAATGCTGCACGATATAAAATGCCTCGCTGGTCATCAAGTGAGGGTGAGTGATTACTTGTCATTGTGAACACAGCACAGCACAGCACACAGTGCACTACAATGAAATGTGACCTTTGCATTTGACCCAATACAGAAGCAGTGGGCGGCTTTTTTGGCAGTGCTTGGGGTTAGTACATTGCTCATGACTACCTCAGTCGTACTTTTACCGGTCTGGGATTCCAACCCGACCACCTTCTGATCACAGTGCGAACTCCCTAACCATTACGCTACCAATTGCCTCAATTTCAGTAGACTGAACAGCAATCCTTTAAGATTATGCACAGCTTTTGAAGTGAAAGTGAGTGATTATTTGTCATTGTGAACACACCACAGCACAGCACATGGTGCGCCACAACCAAATGTGACCTCTGCATTTGACTCATCCATGAAGGAGCAGTGGGCAGCTAACAAGCGCCCGGGGAGGAGTGCTTGGGGACGGTACCTTGCCCTGGGGATTCGAACCTGCGATCTTCTGATCACGGGGTGAACACTCTACCGTTAGGCCACCAACTGCCCCTGTGTACAAACACACTTTTGACATGAAAGGTGTGTGATATCAATTCTGGCATCAGCAGATCTGATCTGCCCTTTCAAGGTGAATATTTGTTGCTTACAGTGACTGAATCTTTCTGGTGTAAGAAAACTGCAGGATGGAGAGTAGCATAAATGATACTTATAAAACATCTTTATATCTCTAGTAATATTTAAGAAAGATTGAGATCTTCTACATGCTTCCAAAAATAAAACTGTAATCAAACGTAGTAATTTAATTACAATTGCAGGGTTGACTGAATTTGATTGCAATTGCAATTATAGTAACAGGGCAGAGCAGCAGTAACCCCCGTGATCAAAAGGTCACTGGTTCCCGAACCTGTAAAGGTACTACTGAGGTACGCATGAGCAACATACCGTCCTCTCTGGGCGCTGCTCCTTCACAGATGGGTCACATTGTGGTGCACTGTGTGCTGTGCTGTGTTCACAATGACAAATAATCACTCCCTTAAATCCACTTACTTCCTACGACCCTTCTCATTCTCAACTATTGGAATTGTCACGCCTCATGAAACGATTATTATATACCAGTTCTACTTCATGTATTATTTTAAAAAGTAAAATTTTCTTATGTTGTGCCAAAAGTAAGCAATTACAAAAGGTTTCTAAAGCTGTTCTTCATATTATATTTCAGCCATATGGCCTGTGTAATGCCTGGCATAGAGGGTGTGCTATTTTTAAATCCATAATTATTATAAAACAGGTCTGCTGCCAGTCAAACTGTAGACAGCCAATATTAATATTCAGTACTGAAGGCTTGTTACCAGCTTATCAACGGCCTGACGAAGAAACTAGTGCTGATGCCAGAAACACGGGCTTGGTGTTAAATAAATGTAACATACAAATTTGGACTGACAGAGAGAAATGAGCAAGAGTGAGCGAGCGAGAGAGAGAGAGAGAGAGAGAGAGGAGAACAGGACATGCTTTCTGAACTAAAGACACGGACCACCATAGTACCACACTTGTGATTTAATATTCGTAATAAAATTCCCCCCCAAAAAAAGAAAAATCAAAAACACTTGTCTGCCAATTTAAGGATGTAATTACAGCCACTGCCTCCATGCAGGAGGGTTTTAAAACATTCAGAATACTGAACATGCGATGGAAAAGAGGAGGCAGAGTGAACCGGACGTGTGTGTGTGTGTGTGTGAGAGAGAGCATCATGCGGTGTAATTAGCATGCCGACGGCATCCTGCACACCAGCACCGCTACACACACCCGCTTCTGTCTGGAGAGAGAACCTCCACGAGACGGCAGGAAGCAGGTGAGATGCTGAAAAGGACCAATGGCAGACTGGGCATGATCCGAAAAAACCAAAACAAAAAAACAGCCGTCACTACATGCACATATAAAAATAGAAACATTTTGCCTTTTAAAAGGACTCGTTGAGAAGCGTACAATATCCAGGGCCGGTGTCATGGGATACTGTAAGGTCACTTAGAGATTCTCAGCGCCAGAGGACCATCTCTAAAGCCGTCTCTCGCGACAAAATTCAGTCAAGCCCGGAGCCGCCTGGGACTCGTGACAAACTTGAAATGAAGGAAAACAGACTTTGCTACAAAACGTGATCTGCAGGTATCGTAAAATGTACATTATTTACAATCTAGGTGAGGTTTTCTTGAACTACAGACGCGCACACACACAAAAGGAAAGTTATGCTGCCAATTTTAGCAGTCATCTCACGTCATCAATTTATTATTACATCATTTACTTGTAGTGAGACAAAAAAAAAACCCAAAAAACAATATCATTTTGCTGAATCAAGGCAAAACCCTATAAACACTGATTCCAAAAAATTTGGTCTAAAGCGCTTCCCAAACTATTGCTGCTCTTAAGACATATCAAGACTTAGTTTTTGAAGCACATTTTGTAAAAAATATATGTGCTAGTTACATTAGTGAGGTGGTAAATTTTTTATCTTCTCCTATTTCGGGCCATGCTTAGTACAAGACGGACACACAAACAGTCAACATCGTACAACTTGGACAGCAAACTAATCTGCTAGCCTAGTCACTGAAGCAGTTAGCACTCTAGAGAGTCTCTTAATTCATCCGAACGAGGTTCGGAGCTGGACAAAAACAAAAGCTAGCGGCAGAAGTAAGCCTGGTAGCTCACTGTGAGCCATAAACACTACCATCCCACCTCAGCTCAAGCTGCTTGCTGCCTCCGTGCTCGTTTTTAGATGCGACGACATGCTTCGGAAGAGTTTGTGACGGCGTCCTGTACAAACGAGGGAAGAGCTGCCCCTCGTAAAACAACGTTGAATGGGTTTGTCTTTTGAAGTGTCAGCCTCTAGTCCACTGGCAGCCAGATTAGGGGCGGTTAAGAAACAGGGGTTTTTGGGACAGCTCTCAATCGAGGCGAGAAGCTGACGTTAAGAGCGTCGACATCGTCATACCTCAAATCGAAGCTCATAAATAAAAGTCTACTCATATTACCGTCGAGTCCGAAGACGGTCGTACTTGTGTGAAATACTGGCCTCAGACTCCAACAGGCCTCTTGACCGGAGAAAACTTCTAGCTGTTGTTTCATTTTGGGGACCAAGCAACAGGATTCCACAAAACAAAGTGACAACTAGATTTAATAAATTAATATACAGTTTTCTTTGTTTTTCTTCCAAAGACGTACAGCGACACATTTTTAAATCCAGGTTGGATGGTGAGCAAGATCGTTCTCTTGCATATGTAACCGTTTTTAAGCTCTTAATCCACAAACTGCAGGCAAGATTACAGAGGCCGGGAGTCACTGAGTTCGAGTCATGAAGGACACGAGATGTTGGGCGCACACACACATTTAGGCACACACACACACTCTCTCTCACACACACACACACACACAAGCAGAGGAAAAGGTGGTGTCCCACACGCTCACACACACACGTTTCCCAAGGTCTTTACTCCTGCGGTGAACTGCTGTGTGTGGCGGTGCTGGGTTTGCCAGCTTTACGCTCATAGTTCACAAGTCGCTGTCCCACGAGATACCTGCACGACGAGAGGAAAGCAAACATTCATCAGAACATTTGAGAAGGTTAAACGAACTCAAACAGCGATGTGGAGGCGGCGAAGAACTGACTTGTCGTTCTTTATGTGCTCGTAAAGGCGCTTGAACTGTCGGATTTGGAACGAGAGGATTCCCATCAGGACCGCGACCATCAGCAGGAAGGGGTAGATTCTCCGCTGGACCAGGTTCTGCATCTCCATGGTGACGCCTAAACACACACAGGTTAAGGTCAAGTATTAAAATTAGGGATGCGAAATAGGTGCAGCAAAAAGCAATGAGGAAACCTTGGCGAAAACCGAGCGAAGCTACTGAAAGAAATTATTATAATTATTAAATTTTTATATAAAGAAATTATAATTATTAATTTTTTATATACTACTGTTATTGGGTAGTATGGTTTAGTGATGTGAGACTGTGTCACGGTGACAAGCGTCAATTCGTTTTTTGTTTTTGTTCAACCTTTTCCAGCTCAAACCAAAGCGCAGTGGCGACAGTTGTGTTGTATTTTTCAATAACTTTCAGAATCCCTTTGGTATGTGAAAGTGAGTAATTATTTGTCATTGTTGTCACTGCCGGACATGTGGCGGAACAGGAACATAGCAGAACACAGCATGGCCCGGATCTGGTGTAAACTGATCATTGACACATTGGCGATGACCTACGCGACTGCGCGTGTGGAGCGCACCGCAGCGCTGCGCGCATCAGTGTAAGCGGGGGGTAATCCAATCTGGCGCGTGCAGGCTGCGGTTGTTGCTTGTGTCATCACTGTTTTGGTCGCGTTAAAAAAAAATAATTCGACCAAAACCGAAAATGCATTTTTGGCCATTTTCGGCCGAATTTTCGGTGTAAATATTGAGTGCATCCTAATTAAAAATGTTTTAAAATTGAAACCTTCATTCCACACATTTTGTCTGGGACTTACTAAAGAGAATGATGCCCACCGCGATGACATATGGCACACAGAGAGACAACAGCAGTACAGCAATGACGGGCGCAGCCAGCTTCCGGATAATAAAATGGAGATCAATGTTCCGGATTCCATTGGCATACACCTAAGCCTGTGACCGCGACTGGTCTTAGTACTGGAGTCGTCTTCATCTTTGCTGTCCATTTTGCAGAGCGGGTTGAGTGCGTGTTGTAGGTTCCTCACCTGTTCAATGACAGTCTTTAACCACCACTGTGGGCCCATGAGGGTGATGGCGGCAATGATTTTAGCGTGCAGCACTCCTAATGCCCAGTCCTGAAGCAGACAGTACAGAGACAAGGATCAGCAAATTCACATTCAAATTTATTTATATGGCGCTCTTAACAGTCATTGTTACAAAGCACTTCACATATATTGACCTGAACCCCACACAAGCAAGCCTGGGGGCGCCCGGTGGCAAAATAAAACTCCCTCTAATAGGAAGAAACCTTGAGAGAACCAAGGCTGAAGTGGACCCGTCCTCTCTGGGTGACCGAGGCACAAACATTTAAAACATAGCCTGGAGTTCAGGATGGATCAATAGTCATTTTTTTAAGTAAGGAATATAAAAAATAGTCCAAGGATGTTTTTCCAATCCTAAGCCCGTTACTGGGCCATCTCAATATTAAACTATAATTAGCTTCAGGTCCATAGGTTCCAAAAATCCCAGCTGGTTTTCAGATGATGATGTGTCATAGAGTCGGTGAGGTTCAGTCGAAGTCAGCACTTGTGCTTTTGACAGGCGATATTTAATACATTAGATATGTGATTAATTAAAACGTGTCTCTGTATTTTGGCACTTCCACAGTCTTGCTGGGAATAAAATAAAGAATAAAACAATTGTCTAAAGGGATACAAATGGTGACTGATTTGTGCATTTTCAGTTGACAATCAGTAGTGGACAGTAACAAAGTAAACACAATTTGTTACTGCATCAACGTTTCCCATACAATGATGAGACTACAGTATAGTGGCCCGCCATAGTCTAATTTGCTCCGCCATAGTATCAACAAGTTCCCCGCTTGACATTGCGTGTGTAGTTTATTCGAGTGACGGAGACTATGTGCGAGTGACAAACGTCAATTCGGTTTTTTGTTCAACCTTCTCAGCTTTCGACAAGCGCCAGTGCGACAGTTATTAATTTGTATTTTCAACCGCTTTCAAGAATCGCTGCGGTATATAAAGTAGTGATTATTTGTGGTATTAAACACACCAGTGCACCACAACCAAATGTGACCTCTGCGTTTAACCCATCGGTGAAGGAGCAGTGGGCAGCTAACAGGCGCCGAGGGAGCAGTGCTTGGGGACAGTACCTTGCTCATGAGTACCTCAGTGGTAACTTTCCCAGCCCTGGATTCAAACGTACGACCTTCTGATCACCGGGCGAACACCCTACCGTTACGCCAGCAACTGCCCCTAATGTCAGAATCACAAGAACTTATTTTGATTTCTCTGTATGTGAAATTATTGTAATTTGTGAACAAAAACGGAAGTGATCGTATAAAACCACTTAAATGATATTTTTCGCGATGTAAAGATGTGCGCTGTGTTTGTTAGCACTCGCGACTCTCACAGGAAAGTCCAACATCGACTAAAATGTACCAGTTCAATCAAATCTTCCCCAAAACTTCTATTTTTGCTGATAAATAATAAAAACATCCAGCATTCTACTCACAGTACAGACGTAGTAAAATAATAAACATAATACATAATAAAACTCTGCAAGCCAATAAAAGAGACACTGTTTTTTGTATTTCTAGTGGTTACATCTACAGCTACACTTTGTATACTACATAAAAGAAGCTAAAAAAGCGTTTTTAAAAATCTACAAGGCATAAGACAATTTTCACATTTTTCATAATGAGAGTAAACAAAGGTATGTGACTGCCTGAATAAACACTTTCATACTGTTCTTTCAGAACTACTGCAGTTACATACGCACGGTGTCATCTTACATTTACAGCATTTAGCAGGCGCTCTTGTCCAGAGCAACTTACATTTCCTAATTTCAGGGACGGTTCCCTGAGAGCAACTTAGGTTAAGGGTCTTGCTCAGGGACCCAGTGTTGGCAGTGCCAGAGGTAGTTGAACCCTAGCGTCTTGGTATGGCGAGTGTTCTCTAGACCACCAATACTCATCTTGTATGAAGCCGGTTCATGTTACCTAGCACTTGTAATAGCGTCTTGGGGCTAAGCATGTTTAAAAACCTGCTCCAGTGGTTAAGCGTTACGATGCATGATGCGAACACTAGGGCGTAAGTCAAATTCTTGAAGCAGCAGCAACTTTTGATGTTTTTGTTGCTACTGACAGCACTCTGTGACACCGAAACATAGAGCTAAATACTGAAATTGACCGAAGCTCTCCTTTAGCTCCAGTACATTTCAATCTGCAATATTGTACTTTCCACATCGTTCTGTCATTCCTTTGACTGCCACTACGAGTATTTCTACTTTAACTCAAGCACATGGTATATGCTTGACCCTCACGTAAACCAGTCGCTTGTCTAGCAAGGAGGTTTCAGAAAAACAAAAGCGTTTATATTTGCGTGTGGTATTAAAATATTGAATTTTTGTTTTTAGTGTTTTGAAACAGCGGGAAGGTCTATATACTGTACTGTTGTGAATAAATTTGACTGAAAAGAAAACTTCCTTTCCATCCTAAGCGTGACTTTCTTGGTGAGAATTCAGTTCCAGCAGAATGTTAAAAGTTTGTGTTTGACGCTCTACTTCAATATTCTACAGTAAATCCACTGGTTGACTAATGCGTGAGAATATTTCTCCGGAAATCCATCTTGCGTCTCTCGAGTTCAGTTAACCCTAGCATGACTATCCGTGTGGCTGTGAATGCAGCGTAGGCTACCGTAAATAAGCGTAACGCGACCGCACCAGCGTCTGTGGTGATAGTCAACTTCAAGGCAGATTTCTCCGTTCTCCTTGGTAGTGACAGGAGAAACCGACTCACTTTGAATGTTGATATCCTCAGTCCCCATTCATTCCATATAGGTATGCGTTTTGAGGTTGATTTATGCCCTTTCATGAAAACATCATAACTCAATTTTGAAAATTGCGACAAGCGACTAGTTTTGCGTGGAGGGTCACATATGTTCTTCGTTCACCACTGCAGAGAACTTTAAACTATTTACCAAGAGTGGCCTGATCTGCATTCATATTCATATACAATTAAAGAAAATGCCAAAAGGCTATTCATTCAGCAACTAGCATTCAGTACTCATTCATTCATTATCCCAACAACAGTAACTGCAGTGCATGAGAGCCTACAGGCGCCAAGGCGAGGACCAACACTGGGTGGCGCCAACACACCGTAGGGCACACACACCCACACACTCACATTCACACCTTAGGGGGCCAATTTAGAGCACTGTGCGCTGTGCTGTGCTCTAATGGCTTCTCCTCCCTCGACTCAGAGGCTTCCTGTCAACACCATAGCATATTTGTGCAGCACTCATTCTACTGACATTTCCTTTACATTTCAACTTAACAGACTGTTCCAGATTTTTTTTTCTTAAATTTGTTTCCTAAGAATGTTGTTCAGATATTTGAAATGAGGTGAAGAAAACCCAGTACATGTATTAAAATTTGTGCCCAAGTGCTCTTCAGCAGTTCTGTTCATACCTAGGAACAAATCTTTGAAAAGAAAACACAGATGAGTGTCAGATGTGAGGGATGGAGTACTGAAACCTGGTACTTCATGAGGCTGAGTAGAATTTTTAAAATCGGAGTATTGATGAGCTTTTCGGTGAATTAGAGAGTGTCGTCAGATTTTGTCTCCCACATAAGTAAATCTCCTCTCTGCGCTTCGATCTCTTGAGCGTGTCTGAGAAGAGATTCTGTTCTGCTCTGGCTGTATGTGATTAGTATACTGACATCCGGTGGCGAAAGCTGGTGCACCCAAACTAAACTTCAAATGACATTTTAATACTTTCGTAAGACAAATAAAAGCATACGTACACAATCACATGATACTTAATATCTGCTAGTAGACATTGAAATATGACAAGTACAGCCTGTCTGCCGGATACACAACTTTTTACTTTATGTGATATTGTAAAACACTTCATTGTGGACTAAGAAGTCGTTTGAAAGAATTAAAACCAACTAATGATTGTGTGTTTTTATTTTATCATAATGATTTTAGTGATATTGAGGAGTATTTCTCAGCTTACTGTCTTGACAGTTTATTTGAATATTAAAATGATTTAAATAAAGCCAATGTCAATTTGATTTTTTCTTTAAGAATGACTGATAAGAATACTGTTAAAGTACCGGACCGATAAACAGTACCGGTAAGAGCAGTAATGCCGCTCAAATCTTAACAATAGCCATCCCTAGAAAGAATCCCTATGACAAAAGGTTTTAAAAACACATTTCTCCTTTAAATGGAATTAAATTGAATCTGACCAAATATTTACACTTCATTGTGTACTGTAAACATCACTGAAATTACAGCGCTTCATATTTGCCAGACACAAACATACACAAAAAATGAGCAACAATCCAAGTCAAGCTGATAACAATCGAAGATGTTAATCCCTATTCTGCAGATTACTGCTCTGTGCTGGATGAATAATGTTGGATTGTGTAATAAGTTCCATTACCTGCAGGGGAGGTAGAAGAGTGTCTGGTCAATGGGACTCGGAGAGAGCCACGATGACCAGCTCAAACAGCCCCCAGCAGCAGGGGATCACCCGACCAGCAACACCGCCACAATCAAGTCTTCATGATCACCCCCAAAAAGATCACAAAAGAGCAGGTGGTGGAGTGAGACCATGGCTCCTTATAACAGGCAGAACAGATGCAAAAAGAAACACTCAAAGGCGCCCAGGTACCATAAGGTCCCTCCTGGACCTTGAGCAGGATGACCCTCGGCCCTGAGGCATCAGGCCAGAAACACGGTGATGGCCTGATGGTTTCCAACAGCACTGCGTACCGACCACGCTGCCGTGTACAGCTCGTGAATCTTAGCGCTGCCCGTCCAGAACGACATGAGCCAGCGTCCGGCAAACACTGTCGCGTGGAAGAGGAGAAAAGCTGTCAAATCGCTGGTCTACATTATGGATATAGCATCAGGGCTAGTCAATTAAATTAAAAAGAAATATCAAAACAATTTATAGAACCTCTAATCAATGCAATTTTAAATAAAATTGACTGATAAAATTCTATTAATAATTTATTCATTTCATTGGGAGTAATTCACTCATTCTCAAAGCTGTAATCCTATCCTAACCATGAGACGATTTTTGTACACAGCACCTGCAGCACTCACACTCTGAGGGAATATATATATATTTTAAATTATAAATTGGGCTGCATGTGGCAAAATATGTCCAATCTGTATGTCAATCACCTTAGCGTAAGTGCTTCCAATAAAAGCTGTCAGAAAATCGGAATAGCTCTGTCTAACCATATAATATCAGGCTCTGGAACAGTAACTGAGGCTTTACTGAACACTAACTGGTAGTTAAGAGAGTACAGGGTGGAAGAGACAGCGAATAGCAACAGATGGTTCATCTACATCAGCCGTTCCCAATCCTGGTCCTCAAGGACACCCTCCTGTGCACACATTCAGGATTCCCTAAACACAACACGACACACCTGATGCAACTTATTAGCTCATTAGTAGGATCAGGTGTGCGGTCTGAGAAAATACCAAATCTGTGCAGAAGCGCGTTCCCAGTAATAGGACACAGAGAATATATATATAATATTAACAGTAGTCTCTATATGGTCCCTCAGTCTTTCATACAGATCTCTCCAGTGCTAATAATTTTGTTAAATCTCTGCAGCATAATCTTATCATAATATATATATATATATATATATATATATATATATATATATATATATATATATATATATATATATATATATATATTCCATTTTGTCAGGTTTGGTTCAACTGATCAGATCAGCAGATGCTCATTAAGCTGAATCAGATGTAGAAATTTGGCTTTAAAACTATGATGTGGTCCCTTACGTCTTTCCACAGCTGGATAAATTAGTTTACTTTAAAACATCTGATGTGATCAGAAGCACTCAGCTGAAAGAAAGAATTCTGCCCACACAGTAAAAGGTGAATTGATGGTTTCACCTACAGAGGGTAGTAAATTTATGCCCATTTTTCTCACCTGGCAAAGTGAGGCACACCAAACTGGCCAAGAGCAGCGTCACACACATGAAAAGTATCAACAACACAATCTGCAAAAGACAAAAAAACACCCAGAAAGACAGTGAGAAATCCGCACCCACTGTAAACGCATCATGTATTGTTTGTGCCTTATGTTTCTGGGAGTCGTACCCTGAGAGGGAATTTCATGGGGCGGTGGTAGGGTTGGAAGCCCACCGGTCCGCCCTGCTGCAGGATGGCCTGGTGGGCAGCGTGCAGACCCTCCCCCACCACCGGGATGGCGTTGGCATTGGCGTTGTTGCGGGGCTGCTGGTTGTTGTTGTTGTTGTTGGCCGCCGGGTTGCCGTTGTTCTCGTTCTCCTCCTGGTCTCCCAGCAGGTAGGAGTGCAGGTCCCTGAGGACAGAGGGAGGTGGAGGTCGTTTAACAGAAGGCAGGCAGGGGAGAGGCAATCATCATATCATTGTTTTTTCACATTAAAACCCAAACCCGAAAATGTGTTCTTTAAAAATCTCCAAAACCAAATAAAGATGGTCAAAAAAATAATAAAATTGAAAACTGAATGAACACATGACACGGGGATTGGGGCGGCTAAATCACAATCATCTCAAACTGAAGATGCGTGCGAGACTCACAGCAAGTAGCCGGCGGTGACGGTCCAGGCTCTCACCAGGCCCTTCAACCACTGCCGTGTGTGTCCTTGCTCCAGTAGAGCCGGCAAGACCACCTGCAGCAACAGCAGCTCTAGAGACAGCTCACTCACTGGAGCGTCACTGAGAAACACACACACACACACACGATAATGAGTGAAAAGCTGGGGTTTACCTCTGTTGTAATTAAGGAGGAGTGTGATTCTGCATGTATAGCTCTAGTGATATTCCATGGGGAAATGCAGCGTAGTGTGAAACTCCCCCTTGCATATGATGAAACAGTTTCAGGGGATGTTTATTGTTTACATCAGCACCACATCAGCTAGAGAAGCAGACCAACAGCTTAAAACTAACATAATAAAGAGCACTTCCACGCAGAGACGCTAATCTAGCTGTGAAATGCGAAGTGTGAAGCACCGCTTCTAGCTGTAGCCCTAAACTCAACCCTAAAAAAGACATACACATAAGCAGTGCATCGTTCACAAATAGCAATACATCGTTCTACATCGATTCAATAAACAAGCAGCACATACCAGCAATCCATAACGTAAACATCACACGTAATACATATTGTAAAATTACTTTATATTGATCAGGCGGTCCGTTTTTATTCAAACATAATATTTTTTCCGGTTTTTCCTTTTAAATGTCTGGTGGAGCTGAGGAATAAAAATTAATTCCTTTATTATCACTTAGTCCCTTAGGTCACGCTGACCGGAGCCTATCACAGGGACTGTGGGCACAAGGCGGGGACCCAACCCTAAGCGGGCACTAACACGCCACAGGACACACACACACACACACACACACTCACATTCACACCCACACCCATGGGAGAAATAAGAATCACCAATCAACCTACAGCACCTGCTTTCAGATGGTGGAAGGAAATCGGAGCACCCACAGGAACACGGGGAGAACACACAAACTACAAACAGGAAGACCCCACGGCCGGCCTGAGGATCTAACCACCGCACCACCAGGAATAAAAAGGTCAAGACATTTAATATAAAGTGATTTGAAATAAATGGATGCGACTGTGGGAAATCTAGCTGCTGAATTGGATCGAATCAAATTCGACATTCTGTCCACTGAATCGATATAATAGTGTATCATGATATCATTATATGATAATTGTTAGAGGCATTTTGAGTGTATGAATGTGTGAATATTTTGATTTAATGTTTTGTAGTTGTTTACAGTAGAAAGTAGAGAAATGTTTCTGGAATCTTCCATAACTTTCCGCGTATAGTGCTATGTAATAGAATTCTATCAATACGTATGCATGTTAAACGTACTAGTACGTAACAATAGAAGTAATACGTGCCTTGCGTGTCGTAATCTGAAGTTACGTATGACGTAAGAACGTAAAAGAGTTAGTTTCACATCGAATGTGATAGAGCTGATAGCTCAGGAGCGTTACAGTTTTTTGACCGTCACGTAACGCCACGTAAAGTATCTTTGTAGTCTTAGGGGTTCATTTCTTGCCTGTACAACTTTGAATTGTAGTAAAGAAAAGACGATGAAAGACATCTCGAGACTCAAGACTCCTTTTGGTGCGTATCGCGTACAAAGACAACTCAAGAGCTCTCAGCAAATGAGACAGCGTTGCGCTGCTCTCACAATAATAGTGTATCACTTAGTGATTTACACCCCTAATAATCAGGGTTGAAACATACATTAGAACAGCGTTTCCCAATTCCGGTCCTCACGGAACACCGGTCTGCGCAGATTCGGTATTTCCTGCACCGCCGCACGCCGATCCTACGTTGCTAATTAGTTAATCAGTAGCATCAGCTGGGTCGGGAAACGCGAATCTGTGCAGAGCGGTGTTCCGTGAGGACTGGGATTGGGAAACGCTGCATTAGAAGATGCATGTAAGGGCAATAGCAAGCCTCTAAAGACCGAGTTCAAGTTGAAGATGATGCAACTCTTATGGGGAATATCTGCTTTTTGGTGGCGTCAGAGCTGAGTCACTTACCTGTAGAGCATTACATTGTAGGGAAGGAAGGAGGGCAAAATGTGTTTGATAATCCGAATGGGAAGCCAAAGCATCAACAAAACTATTGAGCCGAACACGATCTGTAAGACAAGATGCATCAAAGTGTCAACAAGGACTGAAAACAATACTTGTGAGTAATAAAAAAAAAAAAAAACTGTGTCCAGAACTTTGGCAAATGTTGATGAAAGTCCCAAATTCAGAATGTAAACTGCAACCAATTGCCCACCACACCTTAAACATGTACCTGTAATACCTTGCAAAACATCCCAGAAAATTTTTAAAAACTGTCTGAAACAATGCATCATTGATCGCACCGTCATCAATGGCAAATTTGTGTCTGCATCTTTGTGAAAGGGGGACATTTTGAACTTTCTTTGTAATTTGTGAACATTAATTGTTATATTTTATTGTTTACTGCTATAGTTAATATAAAAATGTTGTGCATCATCTCCCACGATTATATAGCTGCACATTTAAGGTGTGGTCGTTGGCCGTTTTCCAAAGGTCATCTTTTCTTACCACTGACAATATGAATCGTCTCAGGTGTCTGTATATTGGCAAGTGGATCATTTCTTGGACCGGGTTAAAATCTGGATCGTTCAGGTTGCGGAGAAACCACAAGACTCCAGGCCTGAGGACCTGTTTCAGCGAAGATAAATGGACATGGGGTTTTTAGTCGAGCGCAACAAGCCTGCATTATTCATTACACCTTTTTTCTCTCAAAACTCTGCCATGCTGTACCTCTCTCAGTAGCAGAATGAAAGAGGCAAAGTAGAAGACGTAGACCATGCCTACAAGCCAGTGGAGAAACATGGTGGTGCCTGGAGCCGACTCAAAACTCAGCTCTCTGTCCTTTAAAGAGGCGTCAAACATTTCCTACAAAATAGACAGAGCGGATTAAACAGGGTTACATTAGGACAGGGAATTAGTAGCCGATATCTCTGATATCTCTTGATATTTTTCATGTTTGTATCAGCTGATGCCGACAACGATGTCGATAAATAAGGAAGGCAGAGTCGAGTGCAAACGCAAGCAGGGTTGAGCACATAAAGACAGGATATTTTGCTCGTCAAAGTTCGACTGCGCACTTAGAATTCTGGCATGAGTATAACACCATAGTTCTGATATTTTGAACGCAGCACCAAGTCAAGTGAGCGTGGACGAAGCATTTCGAGCGTAGTGCACAGCACTTTAAGAAAAAGTCACTTCCCGCCCTATGTGGTGTACCAAGTCAAATGAGACTCCATGTGCACTCCCTAGTGCGTAGAGAGCTGTTAAGCTACAACCCCGGCTATTTCCTGAGATGCATACTGCCGCATAGAAAAGTATGATAAGAGCACCTTACCTACCATACTATTAAGCGCGGCAGCACGCGGCTCGGGACACAGCCCATGTGTGAGCTCGCATTCGCTATGCAAGACACGCGATTTAGTTAGTTTTAAAAAAATTACGCATAAAGAAAAAAATTTGCTCGCAAACATTCCACTGCGTGCTCAGAATGTTGGCACAAAATAACGCCACACATTTTAAGACAGACGGAGCAGGACGTATAAATCCGACCTCGGGCTTCGGACATGCCTGGCAAAAGTGCTACCTTTCCGACACAATAAATACATCATAAAATATATCGGCTGGAAATATAAGGCAAATCTAAGCATCGGCCTGTTGCTGATGACTAAAAAATAAATATAAATAAATTACAATTTACTGTCCGACTCTGATAACGTCGTGCATCCCTACTTTAGGAGTAATAAGTGAGATAAGTAGTGTGCTGGAAAACTGTTGAAGACTAAACGTCAATGATTCACACAAACCAGAGAGCAGATATCAAGCCACCAGCCGCAGATGAGAGGGAACACGCCGATCTCCACAACCACCAGCAAAGACACCTGCAGAAAACAGACACACTCAGAACCCAGTACTGTACAGCTGGTAAGACTGAACCTAAATGTGTTCAATGCATCTCCAATAGGACTGGACAATAAATCGAAAACTAATCTAAACTGACATTCAAAACCTCTAATAAATGTATTCTTGCATGTTGACTATTTTGTATATATTTTTACCTTACCTTCCCCAGTGTGTTCATGTAATGTCCCCTAAAATAAAATATTCTACAGCCTTTGTTGTCACACGCCTTGCCTAGTCTGCAGCTACATCTGATGTGTAAAGAAACGCGTTTCTTTAAATCACTGTAAAATCATAAAGATAAGATATGTACTCTGTCATTAGAAAAAATATCCCATATATTGCTGAGCACATTTACAGAACAAACTTTGGGCAAATCCAAAACAAAATACACATTTATTAATCATAAATTTAAGGCAATATGTTCAAGCAATTGTGATGTTGATTTGACGTCATATTGGCCATCGCTAATTTTTATGACCACAAACTAATTGTTATTAACCCGCTAATACCATTTCTTAAATACCTGGCATCTTAACGTCTTTTAAAGTATAATAATAGATTAACACATTCAAGCTGTAGCCTAATGTTTACACATTTGGGACAGGTGGCGAAAAAAAAGGGATAAAATAGTGCTGGGCGATAAAACGATCTCGATATTTTATCGAGAAAAATGTGATGACGATAACGATGATAAACTAACCTATAAAATTCAATCATACTTGTTTGTCCACTATGCGACAGCGTGTTGAGATAGACAGTATCTTTGGCCAATCACGTAGCTTGGCATAACGCCACCACAACAGCCAATTGCCCCCAATGATGCAAATTTGCCCATAACACACGAAAAAGCCGCCTGGTAAACATAAGTGGTCGCGTGCCGAGATATACTTAACGTTCCGAGCGCTTATGCACGCGTTCTCAGCGTTCTCTTGACGCAGCCGCTGAGCATGTCGTCATAAATTTATGAGAGTTGCAGTACCTCTTGAAAAATTGGGGCGGCTGTATGTTAAAGTTTTGCCACGTGACGTCAGCATCGTTGTGTACTATCAACACGGCTGAACGGTCTCTCCGGGGTTTTTGCACCTTTGTAACATCCAAATGCAAATAATTTTTTATCTTCCTCATTTCACAGCGAAATGTTTTCTCTCACTGCCGCTTTCTTCTTCTTCTGTCACTTAACGGCAGACCGGACGCTTTTATGGTGTACACTGCCACCTGTTGGAGTCCTCAAGATTAAGCGCAAGCGCACCCGTCCCGTAGCGTTGAGTATGTCGCGGCCCTTAGACAAGATGCCGCGGTGAGTGAAAAAAGGCGATGAAAATGCAGCGCTTTATAGTTACGGCGGACGCTTTGACAACAAATGCCGCCTGGGAAAAAACTAATAAAAAAGTCACTTCCCGCCCTATGTGGTGTACCAAGTCAAATGAGACTCCATGTGCACTCCCTAGTGCGTAGAGAGCTGTTAAGCTACAACCCCGGCTATTTCCTGAGATGCATACTGCCGCATAGAAAAGTATGATAAGAGCACCTTACCTACCATACTATTAAGCGCGGCAGCACGCGGCTCGGGACACAGCCCATGTGTGAGCTCGCATTCGCTATGCAAGACACGCGATTTAGTTAGTTTTAAAAAAATTACGCATAAAGAAAAAAATTTGCTCGCAAACATTGAACGTGAAAGTACCAGATGACGCTTTTCGTAACTTAGCAACAACAAGCACAGAGAAAGCGCTCTGGAAGTGAGGTGGTGACAGCTCTCTTTAGCTGTTCTTTGGCAGCTAAATTTTTTTCCCCCAGTTCTAAGTGCTCTTCAAGTAGAAATTTGTTGAAAATTATTAGTTTAATATTGTTTGATTTTTTCAACTTGTTCATTCAGTCTGTATAAAAATCCCCCCCAAAAAAACATAAAAAAACTACAATATGACAATATATCGTGATAATTATCGAAATCGATCAATCTGACAAAAATATCGTGATAATGTTTTTGTTCATATCGCCCAGCTCTAGGATGAAATGTAAAACTCTTGCAAACTGATGGGTAGAAGTAACACTTTCCAACACTATGAAAGTCCCTGGAACACTTCAGAAGGCATAGATACCTGAAACAAAGTTTGTCCTTGGCTGCTATAATAATGTGACAGAAAAGAGTCTCTGAGAATGTGCAGACTGATACTTAATGGTACAGTGATAATTGCCATCGTGTGTGCATGTACACGTGTAAGAAAAAACCTAGAGAAGCATTTCTGCCAAAAAAACGAGCGCCAATGTGACCGCTCAAGTTTTGTTGCTGTAACATGAACTAGCCGAGTAGAAAGACTCTGATTAAAATGCATTGAAGTGAACGGAAAAAGAACAGATTGAGGTGTGTTTAGTGAGGTGGCCTGAGGCAGCATAATATCCGTGTTGACCGTTGTGCGAAAACAGACTGAGGAAAGCTCTCGAGTCTCGAATCTCAGGTTTTCTTAGGGTGTTTTCACACTTGGTCCGTTTCAGCCCTCAAAGCGAACCCAGATCGATTAGTCAGCATTTTTTTTAATGTATATGTGAACACACCAAACGAACTCAGACCCCTCTGAAACGAACCAAACTGAGACCACATCGGGAGATGGTGTCAGTCCGGTTCGCTTTAAGTCCGCGGCGCGGTTCGTTTAACTCGCGCCTTCTGAACGCAAAGCGCTCCTGGTTCGCTTCGACAGTTTTTGTTCGAAGAAAAAAAAAAAAAAAAAAACTAGGCAGAATGAAAAGCAGTAAAGGTCTGAGAGATCCATAGGAATTAAGTATGAACAGAAAAAGGACTGAGGCCCCATCTGAGCTGAAGTGGACCAGAAAGAGAACCGAGTCCCCTTTCAAACGAACTCACAGTGTGAACATCAAAAGAACTGAGTTCCCTTTCTGTTGGCCCACTTTTTGGACCACTTCTAGAGGACTGAGTCTGGTTCCTTTAAAGAGGACTATGTGTGAAAACACCCTTAATGGGAGAAAATGAATGGCTTCCTATGGGAAAAAATAAACAACAGAAAAAAGGGTGAAAAAGACAAATGTGGGTAATGACAGATTTGTCTTTTTTATCCTTTTTTTCTGTCATTTATTTGGGCTCTTGAATCACGTCGAATTAGGTGGCATTGTAAAGTGTCAAAATATGAGCTCCATGTTAGTGTATGGCGGGGAAAAACGGAGGGAAAAACAGACCGAATTTGTGAACGAGTGCACGTATCAAAAACATGTATACCAGCACCCCACACCACAACAAGCCGCACCTTAACCACAATGTAGCAGACTCCTAACAACCGGCGTGATCTCTGGAACCTCACCAATGCAGCCAATCCCTGATGCTTTCATTAAGGATTCTAATCTCAGCACCGCCAAAAAACTGGTTAAAAAAGTAATCACTTTTACATTTACAGCATTTAGCAGATGCTCTTATCCAGAGCGACTTACATTTCCTAATTTCAGGGACAGTTCCCCTGAGAGCAACTTAGGGTTAAGGGTCTTGCTCAGGGACCCAATGTTGGTAACGCCAGAGGTCGGATTCAAAGCCACAACCTCTTGGCCTTAAGGCGAGTGTCCTACCACTAGGCCACCAACACCACTTTAAATACTCAAATGCATTCAAAAGCAACAACACGTGCTGATGTTGTGTTCTGATGTACACACAGCAGCCGCAGGAAGGTTGTTGGATTGTGACTTTTGTGCGTAAGGATACGTGGCACACGATGAGCGTGATGGCCAGCAGGACGTAACCCACGATGGTGGTGATGAGACCCTCGAAGTGAGAGGCCCGAACCTGAGAGCACAGAAAGTACACAATCAATCTCAAATAAATAGCAACCCCTTTCCAACGCTGTCAAAAAACATTGAACTGGGACTCACATAATCTTCAAAGCCAAGTCCCACCACGGAGAAGTGTCCAATGTGGTACGGACAGAATGCTGAGGGAGGAGTGAGGGGAGGGGAAAGAGAAATGTTTCAACAATCACAACACTAAATTTGCATTTAGATGCCGAACTTGAGGCAATAACATCAAAAAGGCACCTACCGAACACCAAAATGAAAAGTGTGTTGAGGGAGACCACCCAGAACACGTGCTCCTGCAACCCACAAAATTCCAGTCAACACGGTGATTTCACAAGCCTATTCCAACAGCTGCGTTATAAAACTGCTGCATGGCAGTAAACAGCCGGACAACTAGCAAAACATGGAAAATAAAACTCTGATCCTAAATGACGTATGTACGCACCAGGAAGACCAGAGAGCCGTCCAAGCCGAGCATCTGGAAAGCAGAAAGCAGAAAATAAACCTTGTGAACATTCCATAACACAGTCATAGGACATCAGCAAAAAGGACTCACCCTCTCCCATGTGAGCTCCTCAGCCGCACGGTCCCATTCCAGAGCATTCCAGTTCATATCATCTGCACACACACACTTTACCCATAAATACAATTCTGCAGGACATTTTAACGTGTGAAGTCACAAAACATACTCCTTTCATTTTGTTGAATATGATTAAGGATTTTTTACTCTTGAAAAGAGCCACAGTTGCAACTTTTAGTTTTAAATAGGGTTCCACGATGACTGTGAAATTGTGTTCCATAACTGCTTTTTTTTTATTTAAGTCATCAGCATCGAAGACTTACCCAATAATTCCAACTGGTATTTGATGACGCATTTATCGTATGCCGTAAAAGTAGCACTTATGCCAGGCATGTACAAAGCCTGAGGTTGGGTTTAATATGGCCCGCGCCTTCAGTCTTAAAACGTATTGGGTTGTTTTGTGCCAAAATTCTGAGCAGGCAGTGAAGCATTTGCAAGCAAACTCTCTTGTCTTGAAACGCTCTGCCCTCGCACGAGTCTGCTTTCACTTTTGACTTGGCGCTGTTAGAGGTGTCAGAGTTGCGGATTTATCTTAGTGCCAAAATCCTGATCGCGCAGGGGAACTTTGGCCAGTGAAATATCTTGTCCTTACGCTGCTCAAGTCTGCCTGCGCTCAAGCTTTTCAATTATCGGCATCGGCAGATGTAAGCATAAAAAACATTAGGAATTGGCATCGATCTATAATTTCCATGTCGTGCACAGAACCCTAACCCTAACCCTAGTTTTAAATTAATTTAGCATCTTCAAATTTCCGCAAACTCACTTAAAAACGACAAACACATTAAAGAACATTTGCATAAATTGCTTTAAGTTGAACTAATCATAATTGATCATTGTTTTTACATTGTGTGCTCACATCTTGGTTTTTAAAGGTCTCGTTTAATATTTAGAGAGTCGTACCTTGTGCACCGTTGTTGGCGTCGGCTGCGTCTTCACCCCCAGCTTCTTCCTCGTCCTCGTTGTCCAGCTCCACGTCCTCGGCTGGGTCTGGGGGAACGTCGGGGACGTCAGGCGCCGCTGGGTTTTCTGCCTGAGGCTCGGCCGCAGCCGGAACAGGTTGGTTCTCTGCTCCAACGTTCCCGGCAGCTGGAGCCTAAAGCAACACATGTACAAGCCCCACTGTCACAACTAGGGTTGTAAATCACGGTACGTCACGACACGATATTATATCGATTCAATGGACAATGATTTGATGTCCGGCGATATCACAAAGTCTGCTACAATACAATTTCCATTCAATTCAAGAGCCAGCAATCAATATGAGATAGTATCATATGCAGATTTTACCCCGTCACGTCAATTTATATGAAATCACAAACAGCAACTATAATAAAAAACAATATTTTCAGTTTTAGTCAATGCTGTAGGCTCGCTGATCACCAAATCCATATATCAGTGTAGACTTGATTGAGACAGTGAAAGCTGTTTTTGGAATGTCTGAGGACGAAGGGGTTAATGAGCGACCACGGCGTGACGCTGAGCAAGCCAGCCTCAGAATGATATTGGTATTAACGAGTGACGAGAGGAAGCCCCGTAAACAACACAGGTCATGGTGGCCTCTCTTAAGAACATCAAGCAGTAGAAAGTTTTGCTGACGTGGAAACCAGTCAATAGCTCCAGGCGCGTGTGTGAGGGATTAAAAAAACTTGTCTGGACTAGGTATGGGCCGGGTTCCAGTTTACTGCGGTTTACTAAGGTTTGAAAAGTTCACAGGTTCAAAAGTACAAACATTTCCTGTCACACTTTGCAGGAATCCCTGAGGTTATGTGCAGCGTCTCAAAGTTTGTTCGTACTGCACGATTTTAAAGCTGTATTTGAGTCACCAACAAACGCTCCACTTTTTGATCACTGTATTAACAAGACGAAAACGTGATCAAACAAACTCGTTAGAATTTTGAAGAGGGCGAGACAAAGCAAATCCCAGCAGAAGACATGTGCAGGCAGGAAAGAGGAAAGAGACTTCACTTCACAGAGCGAAAACACTGTTTTCTTTTTCTTTTTGCATGTTTTTCTCTGAACGAATCAATGTGAAAACAAGTAGTTTGTTTAGAGCGAGGGTCACGTCACATCCTTTGTCACTTCCCGTGTTCTGGCATAATCTTTTTGTGACAGAACATCCAGAGCGTTTTCCATTTCCTAATTTCACAGAAAGTTTCGAGTTGAGAGCATACATATACGCAAGTGTGTACGTACATATGACTTGTTATTGGTTTTCAAAATGAATACAATTTGTTCAAAAAATTTTAAGGTTACCATACTGTCACAGAACCTCATTCTAGCCCAGGCCTAGTCTAGACTATATGCTCAAATTTCAGTCATTTTTAACTGTGTGCGTTCATGAGTGTTGACCTCGAGACATACTGAGCAGGGGTTAGTATTACCTCATGAGGCTGCCCTGCCGCATTAGCAGCCTGTTGCTGGTTCTGTTCCAGCCAGAGCGGAGCTCCACCGTGGACGATCTGCTCCCGCAACCACACCAGGCTGATGAAGGCGCACAGAGTGCAGGTCACCACGAAACAGCCCTGCAGGCAGTCTGCCAACAGGTTCTCCCTGTACACACATACACATGCACGGCTATGACATCGACAAACCGCTCCGACAGATGGTTTAAACAAGCAGATCAATTCAAAACAGAATCAAAAATGAGCCATGCAGGAACGCATTTGAATGCAGTAAATACAAACATGACTAAGGTTCCTGGTTAAGAGGCAATAAATGTGTTGGTTTACAATATCTATATAGCACACTGACGCGCGTATGTATTCATATCAATATCTTTATTGACACAAATACATACAAATATTTGTAGAGCACATCTGTATATATTCATATCAATAAAGATATTATGACACATACAGCTGTCAGTGTGCTATATGTAGGGCCCTATGATTTGCGTGATGCGGAAAACGCGGACGGAATCGCGAAATTCAACAAATAAAATGGAATCCGTTGTAAAACGCGGAACGTCGTATAATTGGCTGATATCGGTGTGTGGCCAAAGCAAAGCAATGGTTTCTAATAAATCTGGCCACTGCAGCCCCCTGTACGTGTTACCTGTTGAGGGACTCGGCTTTCCACACACACAAACGCACAGACACAGAGGGGGAAAAATCAACGGTCAGCTATGGCAAAGAGGCTCGCTGAAACACCTCAAAAAGAAATTACGGAATTCGACTCTTACTGCTACGTTTAGAGCAGAACAATACCCAAACGATTTTTATGAATCGGGAAAACAACTCTTTTGTATGTTTTGCCAGCACACGATAGACTGCACCCGCAAGAACATGTGACGTGACGTCACATCAGAAATGTTTCGTTTTGCAAGAAAAAATGAATGTTTTTTGTTGTTTACAGGTAAATGTTTTACCAAAGCAGTAAATGTTCTGCTGAACCCCAGCACTTTGTTGAAGTTGAAGGTGAGATTTCTTCCTATTGCATTGTTCTTTTTTCCCATCCACTCCATAATTAGACACTTTTTAGGTGAATAAATATGATAACGTAAAACAGGGAATTCAGAAGAATTTGGGAAAAAAATAAAACAGAACTTAGGAACAAACTAAATGGATTTCATAGGGCCCTATATATATAAATACTGTCTTCATTAAAGAGTAATGCTTAGATCTATTAACTAGCTAGTTAATAGAGCTAAGCAAGTTTGCCAGCTAATAGATCTGAGCATTTAACAGGTAGCTACTTCATGATGTGGCAGATTACACACAGCTGTGCTTATCTAAATATTTAGAGGGAGGAATAATCTTTTACTTTCTTGCCCACTGTATTTAATTCACAGCAATCCTCTTGTAACTGAGTAACCACAATGATGGAATAACTAATATGAACCTGATGACTTTCAGATGAAACAAAACAATACGGCCAGGTGGCCATCAACAATAGTCATGCATTTATTAAATTAAAGCCCCTAAAAACATGCAGGAACAAGCTGCTCGACTTACGTGGAGAGCATGTCTAATGGCAGAGTCAGAAGAGAACTCACAGAGCCGGTAAACAGACACTTATAAATACGACCTGTTAGAACACAAAAAAAATAAACGGAGAAACAAATCACTGACATTGCCCTTGTTTTAGGTGACATCAAATCAATATCACGATTAATTGAACATTTTATCTTAATCATGATTAATGAACAATTATTATCTTTTTGCCCTCATAGTTCACTAACAAGGTTTCTAGTGTACTATTAAAGCTGAGAATATTCTCCAATAAATAACACACAGAAGTTAAGGGCAGACTGGATAGAAAAAAGTCACATGACAACACCCATGGTGGTATGGTTTCAAGGGGACAGTACATGAAGTTATGCTGCGGAAAGTATTAACTGAAAATGGGCAAGATTATGGTTATATCCACACAACAACGATTGTAGTGTTTTTCTTTTGCGCATTCAAAAAGTTTCGCGCCCATACACACATCGTTACCAGAAATATTTGCGTCCAGATGGAAATGGGAAAACTGTCCAAAAAAATGGTTAATACATATGCCACACCTGTATGTGGCGCTGAAAACAAACACAGACAGAGCCGCAGGATACATCAAAACGTAAAAGAACGTAGGAAGCATGAGCATGAAGTCCTACTTCTTCAGTGCACTGAGTACCACCATAAACACAAGAAGAAGAAGAAGGTTTTGTTGCAATAGTGCTAATAAACTTAACAGCGCTTATGCCTACAATCACAGCTCTGTAATCTGCCGTTGTTGTTGTTATCAGTTGTTACGTGCAGCGTTCTTCCTTCTTCTGGTCACGTGGGACTGTGACATCATCGTTTTCAAAAAGCGGTGGCCTATCTATACGACAATGCGAGAGCGGCATTTTGAGATATTTCTACTCTGTATTGCGGTTAACACCAGCGTCATGCACAAAACGCCAAAATTATTTTTAAAAACTAGGGCAACTAACGATACTTTTGCTAATCGATTAATCTGCTGATTATTTTTTCAATTAATCGGTTATTGATCGGTATAAAAATTAAAAAAAATATTTCATTTCCAGAATTGTTTAATAAACCAAATTGTCTGTTTCAACTTTTCCATATTTATTTTTTACTCTCTAACATTATAAAATGGAAAAAAAAAATCTGATTAACTGAAAATAGCCAATTTGGACTCATTTTGGTCTAGAACTCATTTTTGACTAATTTCTGGGAGAGAACTATATTTTTCGCAAGATGGCATTCCACATGAGAGTCACGTCACAAGTGTCAGAATAATCACTGAAAATATCATGTAAATGTCTGTATTGTGAGTGGAACGCTGGTTGTTTTTGTTATTTATCAGCTAAAAATGAATTTTGTCTGTAATAAATGGGAAGATTTGACTGAACTGGAACACTTTAGTAAATGACTTCCCTGAGAGAGTTGTGCGCGCTAACAAAGTGTGTGTTTTTGTGACGACACAGCAGTTGCCGTGAATGGTGGACTTCCCTATGACAGTCGTTGACGCTCACAAACAGCGCATGCGTTTAACCTGTGAAAAATGTCAGTCATGCGTTTCTACGCGATTACTTCAGTTTTTGTGACGGCAAGACACGTCACTGGTTCTCGTCTCCTTCTTATTGTTCTTTTATGGCAGTCGGCGTCCAACTTAATGCTGCTTTACTGCCACCGCGGCTTTGGTTAGCTTACTGCCACTTAGGTGGTAGCCAGTGTACGTGTGTGTATAATAACGTAGACCCAACTAAGCGATTATTAAATTAGTTACTAACTTAATAATCCATTTTAATCAATTTAATTGATTAGTTGTGGAAGCCCTTAAAAACTTTTTCGAATGGGCCTAAAACTGTTGTAGTGTGGACAAGCCTGAAGTCAATAAAAGGTTCTTAATATCAGTTTGGATTCATTTTCAATTTACTGCACAGCTCTACTTCATCACATATATTCCAGGCAACACTTACATGCTGTTAAAGGTACAACTCCCAGCCAGGCGAAGGCCACGAGCGTGTAGTGGAACCAGTAGCGGATGGCGGTGCCTATACTGGTCACCAGACCTGCGAAAATGTCCTGCACAGGGAGCCGGGAAGGCATGTCTGGGGAGTAGACTGGGAGTAGGGGAGAAAAGAAAAACACAATTAACAACGTACACACTTCTTTGCACATAATCATGAAACACAGCTAAACAGCATAATATGGAGACTAGTTGTGTTCTATATCTAACCATCAAAAGATAAAGCACAGGCAGTGAAGCACAGGCAAAGGTACATTTCTAAGGCGCACAAGGATTCATATTGACAGGCAAAAAAGGCAAACCTGTCCTTTTGTCTTCAGGAAGGGTTCACCAAAATGACTGTATACACAAAACGGGTGTATAAACTCACTGCCCATTTTTCTTCCAAAAACTAAGCTGGAGCTATACTCAATGGCTGAGTATCAACACTGATCGGTGATCACGACTGAGCGGGTTTTCTGTTGAGTTTAGGGGTAAAACAATTGTCGAGTAAATCAAATAACTCGCTTAACAAAATTAGGCTCCAACCAACTTAGTTAAGTTAGTCAAGTTACACACAACGTGAGACTTTAAAGAGATGAAATTTTCGCAAAGTAAACAAAGTAGGAGTGTGTGTTTGTTTTGATACTGAAACTGATTTTTAAACACAGAATCTGATTTATTTTCCAAAACCTCTACATTGTCATACAACATAGCTATGGTTTCAGGACCATCACATCACAAGCATTTAACTGAAGGGATTTTTAATGAAGACTTTACCCAAAAACACCCACATCTGTACAGACACTGTGCTGAGTAAACTATGGCGTCACTTCAGCAAATCTTACTCTGTTGAGCAACTTCACGCTAGCATAGTTTCTTATTCATTAACTCCACTTATGTTGAACTCATCACTACAGAGTGAAGTAAGCAGAAAAGTAAATTAAGGTTATTTACTCATCAGCTTTTTCCTTTAAAAGGCAGAATGTAATATGGCACTTAAATGCACTACATGGACACCAGTTGATGAGTTTAACAATGGTTTAACATTAAGCCACATAACATAAAGGCAATATTATGAATTGAAAAAATGAATTGTTCTAAAAAGAAAAGATATAAGGAATTGTTATGTTGTATATTTATCACTCTTTTAGCAAAAAAATATATTTACAACTGCTCAAAGAGTAAATCTTATACGATTACTTGTTTAATCAATGAAATAATCAAAAAATAATACGCCCTAGTTGAGCTATTATATGTCTCCTTATCAAGGCTAGGTGGTCGTCAACTTGTAATATTGTTTGCTGTAGCACACCATGTGCATGGACCAAAGCTTTAAACTTCACACAACCAACATGGACCTACAAGGTACACTTAATAACGGGGAGAAAGTTTGTGAAATGTCCCACTGCAAATCAGTAAAGTCCATGAGACTGTAGGTTATGTACAAAGGCTGTACCTAAAGTGGACATAACTTTTGTATTAATTGGCACGGTGGCTGAAATTGCAAGTAAAGTAACTTTCTGTATGTAGACCTTGATGTCAACAAAATCTTTTTCTTCATTACGGGCGAACAACTGGATTCCAAGCAAAACATGTCGTCATTGAGTTCTTGATGGATAACTTATTGCAGGCTGTGCGACATCCAGAGGAGGCTACAGTGTGTATAAGACGACACCACTGACAAGAGGAAGGGCTTCTCATAAGAAAAAAAGATTCTGAAACAACTGTATGAATATTGAGTTACTCTACCCGCAGGTGCAATCTGAACAGTCTTTGCTAGTTCCTAAATATATTATGCCCACATTTGCACTACTTTTGATACAGCTCTCATATACATAAAATACAGTTTGCATTTCCTTTTTGTTATATGAGGAAGTCAGGGGCTTTTGAGATTTTTAACAAGTGCCATCACTCTGGCCACAAGACCAGTTTTTATCCCGTCTCAGCTTTACAGGACTCAGCATCCACCAACGATATCCCATAATGCCCAGCTCTGAAAGGTCCACATATGGCTCCTGTAACTACGTCAAACCCCATTTAAAGTGTCACCTCCTGTGAAGAACGGAAATGAGACTGGTGTACTTACTTGGCGTGAAAGCGAATCTGTGCTTGCATAACTCGCAGTACTCTTTTCTGCTGTGCTTCAACCATTGAACCAAGCTGAAAAAACAGAAAAAGAAAGGGACAGGATGGGAGAGAGGAGGGAGTGAGTTAAGACTGGACATATGGGGAAAGAAGAGAAGCCTCATGCCTCTTTTCCACATTGCCGCAGGAAGCGATCAGCATTACTGGGTTGCTGGCTTTTAATGAGAGTGAGGCCGCTGTGCACAGACGGAACATTTTATGGATTGCTTCTGTTGAGCCATTAAAAACATATCATAAATTTAACTAATGGGGATGGCAAATACAGTGAGCTAGAGTAAGAAAGGAAGTGCGCATACACAGCACAAATTCAAGCATGCACAGCCTAGTCACCAAAATTTTCTCTTGATAAATAAAGTTAATGGATGCCACTAAAAGCCAATGAACATGTGTGCAACATTGTAGAAAAACTGAATTTGGTGTAACAGCACTGTACAACAATGTGAGTAATGTCCCCACTGAATTAAGGCGAAGCCTGTTTTATGTTAAAACCGTTTCTCCAGGGCATTCATCATATTACATTAAGCTGCATTAAATAACCTCCCTCACTAAATGGTTCAATATGCAAACAGGCTGCTAGGATTTCTAGGCTTTTGTCAGCGAGAACTGAGTAGGATTGTATTCTTGCTCATCACTCATGTCCATCAGAGTCTGCAAACCTCTGTCTGGCATTACAACACGTTTCCAGTTTCATTCTGCCCCATTTATGCCACAATTGAGTCAGGCCCATGTTTGAAAGCTGGAAATACAAATCCTAGGTGACAATATAGTTTGCAAATAAAGTCACACTGATTCAAAAGTGATAAAGGTCAAAAACAACAACAAACACTGCAACCATTACATATTACACATTAATAACTATATAGCATATATAACATATGGCATATATATGTGGGTTCGAATGCGAACTCTGGCGTTATCAACACTGGGTCCCTGAGCAAGACCCTTAACCCTAAGTTCTCTCAGGAGAACTGTCCCTGAAATTAGGAAATGTAAGTCGCTCTGGACAAGAGCGCCTGCTAAATGCTGTAAATGTAAATGTAAAATTAACAAAATCAACCAAGATGACTAAAAGTGACACCCATCCTTTTTAGGGCTGAATTTAAAAAAAAAAAATCAAAATAAGCGGCATGGGCAAGAATATGTTAAGAAGGTTGGTTCTGATTAATTTCTGACAACTTTATAGGGGTGGTGGTTACGTAGTAAGATACTCATCAACAGACTGAGATAATAAGTTCCAGCATCACCACCACTGAACACTGAAAGAAGCCCTTTACCCCAAGTTGCTCCAGGATGTCTGACTGTGGGAAAGGCCTGTTGTAATCAGGCTTTTGAGTTTCACTTTGGAGTTGAAGTCTTTAGAATACTTTATTGATCGTGCACTGTAGAAGCAGTTTAATTCACTTTTTGATCAGAGATATTTTATAAAAATGACTATGAACCTAATTCCAAAGCTCTAAGCTGAATCGTTTTCTTTCACAGACAATTATCAAGTGGTTTGTGTGCAAAAGCAGCTATATAAGGTGTTCCATGCATATAGACTTTAAATCAGTTACAGAAGCCAACTAAATTCAACATGAAATCACCGCAAACATTCACAAATAGTTCTGCCTGAGCTAATTCACGTTTGATTAAAGAGCAACGACCAAATGAATTAATCATTTTACTACACTGCACTTCACACTCTCAGGCCAGTGTCCAATGTACACTCCGTGCCTGAGCACAAACGAAAGCACTGGAACATGGAATATTTTCTTTCTTGTAAAATAAATGACAAGTCAGTGAAATCGATGGAACATGACACCCTAAAGATCTCATCTTAGAAAACTAAAGCCACTCACCATTCTTGATGAATGAATTTAATACTTCCAGTGCAGACACAGGGGTGGTAAAGAGGTTTGTCCAGAGTTCCCTCTGAGCGACAAACGCGACATATATCAGCTGTGGCAAAAGATACAACAAATACAACACAAAATTAATTATTTCAGCATCTTCGTCGCAACATGTGTTCGAGTCACATCACAGGGTGTGCAACGTCAAGTGAGGCAAACTACAAACAAAACATGCTTCGACTTCATGCTGCTCAATCCAAAGCAAAAACTCGTCATTTTATGACTACATTGCAAGAGAAGTCTGTCATTTAGACAGATTGGATATTTAATTTGGAAAAAGTTCAGGGAAGGATGGTTCATATTTCTAAATAAGTAAAAAGGTTATTTTTCAGTTTTTTAAACGACTAGTATTATTATTATTATTATTATTATTATCATCAACATCATCTACGCAGATACATCCCATTATTATCTATGCAGCCGAATAACGTCAGAAACCGACAAAGCAAACGCCTAAGTAACTATATTTAGGCAGAAAACAATATGTCCACAGGAAATACAAATGAGTCAAATCAACGTCCATGGTTAACAGAGCGTTTGTGTGTCTCAAGAAGAGCAGAGTCCATAAACGAAGGCTCATTTTTGCCACAATTATGGACACTTGTTAGATTAGCTCAATGCTAACGATGCCAGACGACTCGGTGGGCTTTAAACTAACGTCCGTAATTAACAAGAGCAAAAGCAGGTAAACAACACAACACAAGCGAACACTGCCAGAACCATCCAGAATGTTGTCGTGAGCTTTTTCAGCGATGGCAAACAAAGGTAAGTTAGCTTCGAACTAGCAAACATTTTAACACTAACATAGTTGCTACCGTTACATAACACTTCCGACTAAGTGGCAACAGTTAATCTTCAAGAAATTCACACGAATCTTCATCCTGTTGTGATGACGAATCACGTTTTATCGACCTAACTGTGCTAGGCTAATTCAGCCGGCTAACGGCTCACGTTAGCTCGGTAAGCACAAGGCCTGACTTCTGGACGCAGCCAGTGGAACTTACAAGCTAACAGCTAACTAGCTGGCTAATCGGTAACAAGCCGAAATAGTGTCGAGTCGAGTCATTAAAGGCCGTGCGAGAAAACAATAAACATTTAAGTGCAGCGCATCTACGAGATGATTTTAGATGTAAAGATGAAGGTGCTCCGCGTTACCTTCTTCGGCAGTGTCCATCTTGTTGCTAACAGTGACGCACTGTCCTCTTTACACACATAACACTGTCCAGCAGCTTTCGCGAAGATCGCACGACAAATTACGGGCTTTCTAACCCTTAATCAGAACGAACATGGCGTAACAGCTGCTGCGGCGAACTCTACAGAATTTCATCAGGAGTAGACGGTTTTGTCAAATTGAAACTTGAACACCAACAAAACGCGCTGGCAAGATGTCAGTCTGCCATCGCACACTCAACAACTAGCGCTGCTCCCATCTCTGCGAGTTAACCGCGAACGCACCCTGCAGCGGCACGGCGGTGTGACGCCGTCACGCAGCTCGAACGTACGACAATCAAGGGAACGTTCGAGGCGCACAGACCGTGCCGACAACTGGGGGTGCGTTCAAGCTGCGTCGCCAAAACCGACGACGATGGCGAGAGCGGTCCACCAGCGTGTTGGAGACGTCCAAGTAAATAAAGTACAAATGTTTGACAAGTACAAGTCTTAGTCAAAAAGAAGGCTGAATAGCCAATATATAAGTATGTAAAAGTCTAAAATAGATAAAAGACATTAAGCCTCACTAACATAACATTTTTATCGAGAAATTTAATCACTTACTCAATTGCTGAAAGGAAAATGCAAAAATATTTGTGCAAAACCTTAGCTTATTGTTTTTTCTTCATTTCTACAGTTGTATAATATTATACTACTTTAATGAGATACACACATGTAGGTATACAATATCGACAATGCAATAATAGACAAATCATTAGCAGCAGAAATTTAGCACTTTGCATTATGCTGTTTTTGTAAATTTCCCCTTTATTGTAAGTATTACGTCGATTCCAGAACTATAATCACATGGGCAAGTTTGGAATCTTTGTCAAATATGTTAAATGGCACATGTCTTACCTATCGATATGAACAAACTGCTACCACTGTGAATATGCATGCTCATATTTACAAAACAATAACTATTAAAACAGTGAAATGTATTACATTATATTATATGAGGAAATTCTCCGTCATATAAATGGAGAAAATGACAAAACAGCAAACTTACAATTAAAGATTATAAATTAACTGTAAATTCATTTAGGGCCAGTTTCCCAGTCGAGGATTAAGACTAGTCGTAGACTAGCTTTGGGTTTGAATGGTAAATCTCCATTAGTACTACAATTTAGTCCAAGACTAGGCTTAGTCCTCGACTGGGAAATTGGCCCTTAATGTTTAATATTTGTGCGCTTGGCAAGTGACGTCAACGTGGGTCCGACGGGTGCTCGCGCATTGCATCACGGTTAAACATCACTGACAACCGGCTCACGAGATATCATGTGGTTTTAAAAAGGCGAAAACAAAAATCACAGGAAAAGGGGAAAAGTGTAAAAAATAACCACTACCATGCTGCATAAATGTTATTCTTTGTGTTTATTTTATAATTACTGTGGTAATTGATATATTATAGATGCGTTTTTGATCTATTATAAGCCTGTGATTAGCTAAAGTAATTTGTATTAAATCAGTATTTATCCATATTTTTCTGTCCCTTTCTGTTTGTCTGCCTGTTTACAATCCCGACGATTCACTTGCCTATTGACTGTATTTTAAATGAATGGGATTCTATTCTTCTCACATAATGATATGACTTATTACATGGGTAACTTAAACACAAACGTAACATTCCGCATAAACTATTCTGCGTTAATACCATATTCAGTCCTGAAAGTGGAAAGGCTGCCCACCCTCTTTTTCATAATGATTTTTACGGATGCTTCTTTACATTATGTCATGTCTGAAACATAGTCAAGGTGTATAGGGGACTTAAACTAAGAGGGGATTGGAAACTAAATAATCCCTTCCATTTTCCAGTGTCGTGGACAAATACGCATGCATTCACTATATTAGAGATAAAAATGCTACTATAAATTGGTCTTATTCAAATCAGCTCTCAGTAATTCAATGAAATATTACTTCACACTTTTTTAAATCAAGAACTGAGAAAATCACTCTTAGTATCAACTTCACTGTGTGTAAAATTTTGAGCACTGCTCTTTACTGTCCCCTACTGGTAAGATTCGTACAGTTTTTCTACTGACCTATTCCGTTTTACTATGAGTAATGTTATAAAAACATACTTAGCAAAGTACACAATAAAGGTGTGTGGAAATAACACAGAGACACATTTTTTACTGAGCCATCTGTTTACTTATACAATTACAGTCTAAGCACATTTAAATTATTGCTTGCGACAGTATGCATAATAATAAGGCAGGCTGTGAGACAGATTCATGAATCTTTATTTTTCTGAAAACACCAGCATACATATTATGTTGGTTCATGTTGGCAATTTTATTAATATCGTAGGTTCTTGGGTCAAACATTTAAAACACAACTTATGTAATAAATATACCCCAAGAATACTGTATCATGGAGGCAGGCATTGAAACTGACATTTTCGCTGCTACTTTTACTGATCCAGTAAAAAAACGTGCAGGTAAAGACTTTATTATCATAAATACATTTTTTAAAAAGTACATTATTTTAGTACATGTGCTTCAAATGAAAGTCCATTAATTCTAGAGTTCGTCAATAATGAAAAATCTTGCTTTCTTCACTATTCCTCAGAAGCTTTGCTGCTCCCATTTGAGATTTGAAGGTCTTGGCATCATAAACCCATACAGTGTCGATTCCTTCTCCAACCACACGATCAGGGATCCACGTGGGGAAGGGGAAGCGGCAGGCCACCACTTGGGATGAGGTCTGAAGCTCTGATTGAAGCTTGGTTTCTAGACGCTCCATCTGTCATTCATTGTAATTTTAGGAGACTGTTCAGTAAAATTGTGAAACTGGCAGCATTCTGATCAGGTACAAGTGATTTTAAGTCATAATTGAGTACTTTCTTACCATTTGTGGAACTCCAAATATGACCACATTGGAGTATTGTGAAAAGCTCACCTAAAAAGTTAATGAATAATAAATTCATTTTCATTTATGATACTGCATAAACACTGTAAGGCAACTGCATGTGTACTTATTTCACAACCTTCCTACCTTCCACAAGTCTGATAAGTGGAAAGCAGTGTGACGATGGACTCCTTCCCTCCAGGCCTTGTAACGGGAATATAAGACCAACCATGGGTTAAGCTCAAAGCCCACGGCCCTGAACCCTGCCTTGGCTGCGGCGATGACCTACAATCATAATAACAAGATAATCCAAAGTCACTTTGATACCAGCACTGACAGCAAACTTTGTGGTAAACTGCCACCTGATTATAATAACCAATATAATACCAATATAATACCAATAATTATTGGTTGAAATTAGTTAACATCAAATAATTGGGGATAATAATGGCTAATAAATTATGATTAAAAAAATAAATGCAAGACACAAAATTGATACTTCAACCATGAGTGCTTTCACAGAGTTTATCCACTGTATGGCAACACTATGGTTTTTGTTCTTTCATGCATTTGACTCGCACAGCACACATTTCTCAAACTTTTTCTTTCTCACAGGGCAGTTAACGGTTAAGGCATTCGCCCTGTGATTGGAAGGGTGCCGGTTCAAATGCAGAGTTCACATATCATAGTGGTGCACTGTGTGCTGCGCTGTGTTCACAATACCAAATAATCACTCACTTTTATGCAGTACTTGTAATAAATAAAATGCTTTGAAAATACTTTTCAAATGTTAAATGATGTTATCTTGGTAACATAAATAACTACACATGACAAAGGGAAAACATGTTTATGTTTCTGCTTTTAAATAGTCTCAACCCATCCAATAATAATTGGATTTTTACATTCTCTAATGACTGAAATTAGTATTGTTTGTAAAAATGTTGTGTTGGTCAGTCTCTATTGCAATGGGGGAGAATTTTTATCATTGTTTATGACATAAGGTCCTACTTATGAATTAAGAGTATAGTCTAATAAATGGCAATTCCTCAAGAAATGACGTAATTGCTGTCTACTAGAAAAATGTTTGTGCGTTTTTGCTGATTGTAACTGACCAGACTTTTAAGACTGTAAGATGATGGATTAATGTTAAATTAATGTCAGGAACGCACTGGCCACAAGTAAAGTAATAACAGTTCTCCTTAATGGCCAGACCAAGGAATTATAAGCGCAATAGTGTAAGGAGTTAAACTGTGGAAGTTACAGAAACAAAATAATAATAATAATAAATTTCTCACTATCCTCCCGTCGCCGCTGCCGATGTCCACCACGGTGCCGGCTCTCGCGTGGAGAACCTTCAGCACGTTTGTGACCTGAGCGCTGGTCGCGGGGACGAACGGGAGGCAGATTTTCCTGAGTGCGGGCGCCACGAACGGGGCAGCGATCGCGTACACGGCCAGCACCGAGCCGCCGAGCGCGCACGTGACCACGAGTCCCAACCGACTCCTGACAGCAGCTGCGCCTCGTGCCTCCCGCTTCTCCGACCCCAGCTCGGACATTACACTTCGGCTTAGTGACCTCCGCCTCCTCCGAACCGGCCAACGTGACGCTCTGTTTCCAGGTGAATTTGTCCTTATGAGAGAGGAAATTAGTTCGAATCGCGTCTCGTCATCGCCACAGTCCTGCAATATTTTTCAGTTATTAAAGAACGACAGGAAATATATATTTAAAAACGGCGTGTGAGAAACTACGGAGGAGGAACGAGTTTAAAATCTTCCGATGGGCAACAACGACGCAAATCATAAGTTCCACCACAAATACCACGGATTTCGTTCAGCAGCTTGAATTTTTTAAATGGTTCACGTAGACAGAAAAGGCATTCGTTTCACTTACATAATAATAGTTTAATCATTGTTGTTGCTTTACTTTATTGACATATTATGTAAACAAGGTCATTATAAGCGAATTCTTTGAAAGCAATTCATATTTTTTCAGTTCCCGTTCTTAACCCGAAGAGGGAGCCGAACCCCAATTTATGAATTTGTTTAACTAATTCATAACATTAAAAATAGACTTTTTATTCTAATCTGAGGCAACATAAAAATATTTGTTAATGTTGAAATATAATTTAAGAAAGTTTAATTATTGATGGATAATCTATCCATTTTATAGTTTTATTTTATGCTAAAAATATATCAGACTGGGTTCTCACAATACAAAAATTGAGAAAAGCATACTTGATAAGTAATATTAGTAGTTAGTTTTGGTTTTGCGAAACAGATTACAGAACTGTTATTGAATATGATATATTGTATCATACCATGGAGTGTGATCCTTTCATTCTATTGAGAAAATCTTCTTATGCAACATTATTGCCTTGACAACCATAGCCACAGTAATGGAATCATAAATAACTATTTGTCCTTGTATCAAGAGCTCTGTTTATGAGCAGCGTCTGCATTCAGCTTTATTGCAAATCAGACAAGCTGGAAAAAAAATAAAATGTTGTAAAAACACTTCAGTCCAAACTCTACATGCTATCCGATAGCAACACACCTCAAATGTTGCCATGAGATGCCATTTTCAGAATAAAATATTGTATAAATATAAATATATACATGAAAACATTCATTAATTTGTTAATTCATTCATTCATTCATTCATTATCCAAAACACTCGGTCCCAAACGGGGTCACGGGGGCAGACCGGAGCCTATCCCCAGAACTTCTGGGCGCAATGCGGGGACCAACCACGGGCAGGTGTTAACAGACCGCAGGGCACCCACACACACAATCACACCCACACCTTTACGAGCCAATTTAGGGGAGAGCATGCAAACTCCACACGGAAAGGCCCCACGGCCGACCCGGGTATCGAACCCAGGAGGGTATCTAACCACTGCTCAACCATGCCGCCCTCACGTGAAAACATATATATGTATCATAGCTACCAATACATACTTATTTTACTGTAATACCTCATTATAATTAGTTATAATGAATATGCGTGCAAAATGATTATTTCTTTATCAATTTATCATTCAATAGTTTTTACAAATTCAAAACCATACTTCCAAGCATGAGAAACTGAAACTCAGGGTGAATGATCTTTATTTTTGTCATGGTTGAAAACTGCCCCATTTTGCACTGCAGACTTGACACATTTAAGCAAGGTGCTGAAGAATGATCTTTAATAAATAACAACTGTGTGGTAATTACAGTACTTAAAATGACCCATGCCAGCTGTGTGGCTTGTAAATACATGCAAGTACATAAAACACATGTGCAATGGTACCATTATATGTCATTCTCAGTATTTACAAACACATATATGATGTCATACTCAATATTAAAAAAACATTATAAACTTTAAAAAATATACAGTGCTCAGGTCAAGACTCCTCAAGTCTCTATGTTTCGATTCACATTACCAAACAGAATTTTATTCCACATTTTAACTCCATCATATTTCACATAGTACATAAAATAGCATAGCAAAAAACTTCCTGTCACTTTACTTTTTTCTCCATTTGAATAATACTTCCCAAATCCAAAGATGAGAGAAGCTGCACAATTTAATGTGACACACAGCATTGTAACACATGATAATGCATTTTTGGGGGGATTGCTTTACAGATTTCTCAACATGAAATAAACAAACAGATCATCAGTCTTACATCAGGTCTTAATCAGAAGTCATTGGACACTGACCGATGCACGGTTCTGTCCATGGCCATTCTCCCGTGACTGGTGGTAGGGCCATCCTCGAGGTCGTCATCCAGTTCGCACACCTCCGCGCCGTCCTGTGAGTAGCTGTGTTTCATCACCACGATGTTCCTCCGGCCAGCGTGGAGGCCATGGTGCTGGGGGAAGGGTTGTAGCTGCTGTGGCGGCAAGGGTGGAGGAGGAGGCGGCGTGGCCTGCATCTCAGCCAGGATGGCAGCGGCATCGCGCAAGCTGAGGTCACTGCGACTGCCCCTGGTGCTGGACGCCTGTGAGCCGCAGTGGTGGCCGTGGACGCACTTGGAGGAAGTGCGCTGCAGTTTGGGCAGGTCTTCAGGCGGGCCCTCGCTTTCGGCCGAAGCCCCCCGACGCAGGGCACACAGCTCGTAGTGGGGTGGCTCGAAGGTCTCATGCAGCAGGGCCGGGTCGAAGTCATCCCGCCTGATAATGTATTTCTTGCGGGGCTGCTTAATCTGGATGATGATGGAGATGGTGAGCAGAATAAGCACCACGCTGCAGGTGATGCCGATGATGGTCACGTTGGTGTTGTCCAGGTTTTCCAAGATGTTGTTTTTTCTTTTCTCTGGATCAAATGAAGCACAGCAGAAACAGAAATGTCAAACCCAGAATCAGAATGAAGTGTAGTGCCAAGGACGTCATTACAAACAAAGAATTTGCTTTAGTGCTAAGTCACAATGACAAACGTACTTAAAAGCGACATACTGTGTTTAAAGAGCCAACTGTGTCTCAGACAACACATCTTAGGAATGGGATTCATGATATAAATCAGTGTTTATCTGACATTTTACAAGTTTCTAACATACCTGAGCCAAGAGGAACACTGATAAATGATAGAAGTGTGTTGGGAGCTGGGACAGATAACAATGTGGAAAATTTTGTAGGACTCCAAGGACTGGCTTGAGAAAGACCGATGTAAATGATCAAACGTTGAATGTTACAGTCAACGTGACTGAATGTTACAGTCCTTAGAGATTTTGAGTTTTAGAGACTGATCGGTGTAGAGAGGAATAAAGGAGAGTTGCAGACTTACAAGACAATTCCATATAAGTGTGATGCACATCATATTAAGATATTTATTATATAAATGCTATTTAGCAGACGCTCTTATCCAGAGTGACTTCCATTTCCTAATTTTAGAGACACGCAGCTTGGGGTTAAGGGCCTTGCTCAGGGGCCAAATGATGGTAGTGCAGGCAGTAGGATAGAGCTGGATTTTTGGTGATTAACCTACCACAAGGTCCCACCACTTCACAATACATTTGAATAGGTGTACAGAGCACCTGAAACCCAGACCCAGGTAAAGGTTAAGTACATAGAAAGTAAATCGAGTATACGTTCAAGGCCAATGAAACCAATTCTCAAATTCCAAAGCCTGCAGGTGGTGACCTTACCCCTTTAATAGTTATTTTAAAAAGAAAAGAGTGTAAAATGTAAGGCAAGTTAAAGAGGATGTAAGTAGAAATGTACTGGAGTGAAAATTACATTACGTTCATTATAATTGTACTCTGTTAGAGAGAGTACTCTGTTAATTGCTCATAAAACAGTTCAAGTAAAAAGAACTCAAAATAAAACTTAAGTACGGTACTAAGAACAGTTACTCAAGTACTCTGCATCCCACTGGCCTCCACTGCAGTCACATCAAAAGGAGAACATTTAAGATTTTATGGAAATAGCATTAGTTGTCACTGAATTCTTTTACCTGATTACATATAAAATGAATCGATGAATAGCGTGAATAGATCAATTATTTATAACGACTCAGACTTTTATATTTAAATATGCATTTACTGCATTTAGTAGGTGATCTTTTCCAGATTGACTTCCATTACCAAATTACAGAGACAAACACAAAGTTTTAGTCCCTTAGAGCACCACTGAGAAACTTCCCCATGCTAGTAGCTCCTTTATTAAGATTTCTTCCTGGGCGAAATGTGTTGTGTACCTTTGCATCCATTCTCATCCCACGGATAAACACAGTTCTGGATACCATTGCACACCAACGAGTGGTTGATACACATGTTGCTGTGGCAGAAGAAAGTGTCTCCCTCACATGGAGCTGAGGAGCATAAAGAAGAAAATGATTGCCAAGAGACTCTGCCTCTGAATAACTACCAGCAGTGCTGGGAGTAGCTAACTAAAAGTAGTGACACTACTACTTTAAAATTCTTTAACTTTTTTCAAATAGTGTAGTGTGGCAAAAATATTAATTTCCCGCTTTACAAAAACAGATATTTAGAGTTAGCAGAAGTGGCATCTTATAGGCTTTTGCGCCAAGGTGGTTGCATCAAAGCATGCTCTTGGCAGCTGCAAGACGGAGTTGCAGTCCACCTTGACGAAGATGGAAGCAAGAACATTTGGCCATATCTAACAAAAAGTCTGACCCTGAAAGGCAAATTGGACAGAACTTACACAGTTGAGTGTAACTTATAAAAACCTATAGACACTCTACCTCTCAAATATCACCTTACTGTGATTTGACAATATTTTGTTGAAAAATATAGATTTACATATTACTTTTAACATAATTTTTTATTCATTTGCTTTAAGAGCATTCTTCAGCACTAATATCAAGTATTTCTGGATGAAACAGCCTCAGTGTAGTTATCTACTTTATCTCTGTGATGTAGCTAAAACAGCCTTGCTGTAGCTTAGCTACTTTTAATCACCTTGAAAAGCTACCATCTAAAAGAAGCTTCACAATAACACTGATTACTGAACAATGTGGTTATGCTATAATTTTGGCCATATGAATTGTTCTCAATTGGACTGTAGGCAGGTAGGCTCACGCGCGCGAAAGGTGGTGAAGAGGATGCGGAAGCGGCTTTTGCGGCTGCCCTCATCTGCCCACATGCGGATGACGCCCACCGAGGTGAGCAGCATCACGTCGTTGGCCACCGTGCTGCAGAACTTGTTCTTTAGGTGCTCCACGGAGCTGCTGCCGTCATAGATGGCCACAAAGTTGCGCTTGCACTCGTTGGAGTTCTGCATCTCGTACTCCAAGAAGCGCAGGTAGATCTGCAATAAACGCAAGCTACATAATCCCTTTTGGCAATAAATACCTAAATGAGATACCTCTTTAATACCTCTTCTATTATCTATTATGTATATTATTATCTTGTATATTTTTAAATCTCTTATCTTATTTGTTTTATCACCAAAATCAGACATACTAAAAATCTGCTTTGGTGGTTGGTGTTAGAAGACAAAGAATTTTAAAAATGCAAAAAGATAATAACATTAATAATAGAATATGATTTTATTTTGTATTTTATAGTTCCTTGTTTTTCTGATTCTAACGCGTCTTTTTAAAAGATGCACTTCTCTTAAAGTTTACCTTCGAGCTGGTCGGAGCACGGATAAACCACCTGCAGTCTACAGCCTCTGTCAGCAGTGGCCCGCCCTCTTTTGTCACCATGGCTGACTCGATGATGCCCTCAGGTCCACTCATTTCAAACTCACATGCTGCAACAACAGTAACAAGAAGGATTTCTTCACTCCTCCTTTTAGGCGAGTTGTAATATGTCAGTACGACTGAACCAATTTGAACTTACTTGGCAATGACTGAGGAACTCCAACATCTTTAAAATCTGGATCTGCAAAGACAGCAGAGTGTGTTATACTGATAGTACGACCTATAAAGAACGAATACTTCACTACTGTACCTAAGTAAAATAAAGTAGTAAAGTAGGTATCTGTATTTTATAAACTTTCTACTTCCTACATTTTTATCTACACTTTCTACATTTTCCTACATTTTTTAAAGATTTTTTAGATATATTAGAATAACTTTTCTTGTGATCTTGACCTAACAAACTTCGTTTTATCAGGATCACGACTTATTTTGTGACATCAAGATTACATTATAAACATGCTGTCATCTCGAGAAACAACTTACTCCACATCAAGAGAAAAATAACTGGTGAACAAAACACAATTTGCACATGCTAGTGATTTTAATTTTGTGAAACATTACTGCACATAACATTATTTGCAAATACTACGGATTGTGATCTCGTCTCGTCTCTCTATGCACGTGTACATAGTAGAAATGACAATAAAGTTTACTTTGACTTTGACTTGTCCTCAGTCAACCAATTTGGGTGAAACGTTAACAATGTTATTCATATGTGCAACTTATCACCATCAAGCTCGATTTCATTATAAACCTTAAACGTTTGCTGCAGAAATACAAATAAATTACTATCAGTTGTTTTATTGACTGTCTATGCACTGATTTATCAGAAAAGTTGCAGTCTCTAAGAACAATTATTGGACAATGCGCAAGACCGGTTCCCGTTGCATCCTGTGTAACAAAGTCAACGTAAACTTTATTATTATCTCTACTATATAGATGTATATAGAGAGACAAGACGACGTGGCTCCAGTTTCTACTGTACAAAGAACAATAAGTGACATATTTGTACATTTGTATAAATACAAATAAGGCACATAGAGTAAGCAAAAATATAAACATAGACTATAAAATATATATTAAAAAAAATCTAAAGTAGAGTTTGAAATGGGAACTGTCCAGTATGGTTACATGTGGAATTCTAACAACAATTCATCTTTTTGTGAGGTTTGGCTATTTTGTACTTTGAGTACATTTGAATAAACAAATTGAATCACTACCTCTACTTTTAACAGCGTATTTTACACAGGTATCTGTACCACATTATAATATATACATACTCTGCCACCATTGGCTCAGTGGTAAATGCATCGGTTAACAAAAGCAGCTCTGTAACACAGTTTGATCTCGGAATATTAAAGGAATTTTTTTGCTTTAACCTTTGCCATAAAGCCTAACCTTGAAAGAACTTGGGCCGGTGAGTCCAGTGCAATCACCCACTTTTGCTTACATGAAAACTGTAACATGCTGGATTATGGAATGACAAATGATGTCCTGGGGCCTCACAGCCATGATTGTACGTAGATTAATAATCCTTACAGATACATACAGATTAGGTTGTGCTATGCTATACGAAATTCAAAAAGCTTCGAAGGTATACCTCTCCTAAATACTCAGGTTTTTATCTGCACCTTGTATATTTCTCTCTTGGCAAAAAAAAATAAATGCTAGAAAAATGAGATGTACCAAATGTTTTAATTTTCCAAAACTCCCAAGCAGAATCAGTGTAGCTGAGGTTTCAATCTAAAAAATCATCCAGGGATCCTCGCTAATCCTCTCATGGTTTCTTACCTCTGCCACAGCTTGGCAGGGATTATTCGGTATGCTGATGTAAGAGGGTGAATGAATGTAGGACTGAGAGAAACTGTATGTTTCCTAACCTAAGCAGTTCCTCAACACGGGTAGGGTAGGTTAGGTTAAGGTTACTTGAATAAGCATTTCAGAAAAAAGCATCAATTAATTGACCACTACACGTGGCCTGGAAAAAATATAACACATAAATGTATTATAACGTATAATAAAGGGACTGTATATGAGACACTAAGAAAATAGCGAGTGATTTTTCACTCAGCCATTTGGTGATGAGATGACGTTTTAATTCATTATCCTAAGACTAATGACAGGATTTAGGGATCAGAGGAAACCCTGCTTAGTGTTTATTAGGCTTCTGTGATAAACTCTTGAGTAAACAACACAGAATGGTACCCAAACAGACAGTAATCAGAAGAACGAGCACACATTATACTGATGATCTGTCATCAGACATGTAAAATGGCACCCTGTTTTAGTACAGATTTAAGAGTGTCTTAAATTATGATGCCACTGATGCATTTTTGCACATTTTACAGATTTAGACAAATATAGACAAATGTAGAACTAATCTTTTTTTACCCAGCGGGAAGCTAAATATGTATCCACTTATTTTAAAAATGTTGCATTCACTAGATTCATATACTGTCCTGTGTGCAGTCCTCAAATATCCACTTGATTCATAGCATATGAATAGTGAATTTTGCATCCCTGGTAAACTCTACAGGGGATAAAGGCACAGCCCAGGGCTCAGGCCAGAGAGGGGGTAGAACGTACTCTCCTAAAGACAAGCTTTCATTACCAGGGATGAGCGACACCCCCCCTCCACCTCCACCTCCACCCTCAGCTGCTGCATGTGTGCCTGCACTACAAATCATGGTGGGCCTTCTGATCTGGATGGTGGATTTATCCCTTCCAAAAATCCCAGTACACTGATGTAAAGGATGACAATAAGCACTGGTTATTTCAGATTTGATATGTCAGAATGCATAACATCAGCGTTACTAAAACAGGGTTGCAACGTTACATTTTAAAGACAATTTATACTAGGCTTATTTATAGCAGAGGCTGATATCTTGTGTGCCTGTAAGGTCAATTAAAAGTTACTTTTTTCATCTATGTGACTGAAGTTAGAATGAAAACTCTTATCTTGAATGCAGCACTTCATATCTTTTGCTTTGCACATCAGTTTATCATTTCAGTAAACTGACAAATAAAATGTTTTATATACAGTATATACAAACCCCTTATAAAACAACTAAATAAAATATGTTAGGGTGGTTTGCCATATTTGTAAGGGTTGCATTAATGCAACACAGATGCTGACCAAACTTTAATCGATGAAAATTTTATAAGCTACACAATAATTCATTATAACATACAAAATGTATTGATTCTAAACCCTTACCTTGAGTGAAATTGTATCTTGCAGAAAATCCAATGGCCTCCAGTTCACTGTCGGCCACAAATTTAATCCAGAGGTACCGGCCACTGGACCTGACGTACATGGGGCTCTCCTGGCCACAATAACGGCCTATAATGGGAGAGAAACTAAAAGGGCCGTCTCGAACTTCGATGTGATCAAACTTGCACTCCCACGACGGTTCTAAAGAATACTTTTCGTCAAAGTACAAGTCGATGCATTGTCTCGGCGAAGCTGGAAGGACGGGAGGGACAAACGAAGCGTGATGTTCAGAGGCACAAAGAAGAGACAAGTGTACTGGGAATTTTCTGATAAACAGAGCGTTTCATACACTTGCCTTCTATAATATAAGTACATTCTCTGTCTGGAGGATACTTCTCAGGATAGTTAGGGGATGTGAAGGAACCTCCATCAGGTTCTTTAACCCAGGCACCACATATGCCCACTGGGGTTACCCCAGAGTTGTTTGTAACTGAAACATGAGAGCACTTAGCATTAGTTAAATCTGAAATTTATGAATATAATGTTTGAAATAATGTTATTCTATAAGAGAATATTCATACAAATACAATGGCAGTATACCCTTCAATAAGTAATGAGGTATTTTTTATTCCCATGGTTGCTGAGATGGAGGATTTTAGTTACCTGTAATTTTCTTTGGTCCCACTGGCGCTCCAGAAAAGCCCAGTTTGATGAGAGCTGTAAAAACTGTGGGGGTGGATATTAAACAGGGACTTTTTCCCAAACATTTTCTATTGTTTTATTATTTACTTCAGTGCAGCAAAGACAGTATGTGCAGCATAGCCTGAGATATAGCAATAAGCTGAAATGTGAATAAACTCTTTCATGCGTCACGTCCAATTAAACCGACAATAATAATCTAGAGGTAAATATACAGTATTTATATCTGCATCAAATTAGAAGCAAGTGACACGAATCAAAACATGCATGAAAACAATAATTAGTGAAAGTGTAAGGAACAATTGGAATAACTTTTCATATGTAAAGGGTTAGTATATGCAGACAAAACTGACTTTTGAACGAAATTTCAACTCATGCACTGAAATGCGTTTTGCCTGTCCGTCGATTCGAATAGTTTGCCGAAATGACACCGTATAAAAGACTCCCCAAATCAACATCGCGAAATGTAGATTACGTCCTAAAACTATACCACGCGTTTTCCGATCGTTTTGCAGAATTTTGTTCTGAAGAACTGCGCGCTCTCGGGTCATAACTGAGGCTGCCATAGTTTATGTCGTAAACTCAACTCACCAAGCAGCGGCGTTCGAGGCAGATGCATGGCTCACCACAGGGATGCCAACTTTAAATTCCATGAAATATAGATTGTAAGGTAAGCAGACTGGATGACGGAACACATTCCTGAAGGAGGAAGCTCGTGCACCGAGGACCGAACGAAGGGCTCGCGTTTCGGACTGACGGCGCGTGGCTGCAGCCGCCTTAATCCTCATCTCACTGCTGAGGGGAAAAATCGTTGGACGCGAAGAGTGGATTAAGAGGTTTATCGTCAGATTCTCGTGCGGTCGCAGCGGCCAAAAAGTAATTTCAAAAATAATAATGTTCACGACGAGAGTGGAAAAAAAACCCAACTTCAATATGACTTTTCCCTCAGTCCGCCTCAGGTCTAACGCAGAGTGCGCGCTGCTGACAAACAGGTGTTACGCCGAAAAAGGCAAGACTACCCTGGAATACATGCCTGTGTCGGGAGTGCAGACAACTGGAAAGCATTTTTTTACGGGAGAAAATTGTAAATTGTCCTGCATATGCAAACTCATAACACGCATCATACGAAACAATATATACCATAGGATGTGGTACAGATATACACAGTGTTGGGGAGTAATGGAATACATGTTGTACCGGCGTTACGTATTTAGAATACAAAATATGAATAACTGTATTCCGTTACAGTTACCGTTTAAATAGGTGATAAATAGAATACAGTTACTTTGTTGAAATAAAGAGATTACACGGCAGTCTTTTCCTGTTTCATATGTTAGGCTGTCCCCTCTCTATCCCCTCTCTATCCCCTCTCTAATTTTGGTAATTCCACGCATTGCCCAAACCCAAACAAAACACGCAATAAGAGGCTCTAATGTAAGCGTCCTGTTAATGTTGGTGGCGTCAGTTACACAGTGGACCCGGAGCAGCACAACAGAGCCAGCAGTGCCCGGACAGGAATGCATTTCTTACTCGCAAATTTCGTCTTTGCTCCTTTACAGTAAATATATTGTCTATTCAGGGAGATTTGGGCTTAACAGCCAATTGGTAGAGAAAAACAAACAAGAATTTGCAGGATGTGATTGCTACATTCATGTAGTTATAAAAAGCATGACAATATATTAAGTAATCCAAAGTATTCAGAATACGTTACTTACATTGAGTAACTTAACGGAATACGTTACAAACTACATTTTGGGGCATGTATTCTGTAATCTGTAGTGGAATACATTTTAAAAGTAACCTTCCCAACACTGGATATACAACATACAAATACAATAGGGTTAGGGTTAGAGTTAGTCGCGATTCTGAAAGGGTTTATTACGTACTACTTATTACTAGCACGTTAAATCGATTTAATAGTTCAAAATAACATACATTAATTTGGCAATATTACTCATTTTACTTAAATTACTTAATTTACGTATTACATGTACGTTGTAAGTGTATATCAGATATCGTCTGTGTCGTTATAAGGTGTGGCTAAAAAATGTTGTTTGTTGTAACGCTTCCAAACTGAGCATTATTTATATTTTTCCCCCCAACACTCCTATTACATTACCTATTAATGCACACATTAAGTTATCTATTAACTATTCATAAGGTATGCTGGTCAATCTCAGACAGTTTTGTGTACTTTTTAATAAAGATTGTTGCATTTTCTCTTTCCTCCTAAACAATTGTGGTTCTGATTTAAAGCATTGCTTTCCCCCAATAAAGTGTTTATTTTGTAGAACTGGTCAGTTATATATTACAATGATTGATATTTGGGGGGGGGGGGAATCATCCTCAGTAAAGAGGTGACAAGAAATTGTTTTAACAACGCTCACCTTGACTAATACTTAGCTGAGTTACCTGTGCACTTATTTAGGTTAGAAAATGATCGATTATACACCGCCATTTGCTAAATATGCTAGATAATGCTGGTCAATACCATTAATATGGATTTGAAACTGGCAGATTTGGACATTTGATAGTCCAGTCGTCATCAACAGATGCTTTATATTGGTCTGTCACTGCAGCCAAGCCTAAAAAGATATAAATACAGATTATAGATTAATATATGTCATCAGGTCATATTAAAATAGGAACTTGGACAAAAATAGCTTTAATATTTATAGATGTGTAGTTACACATTCATACAAATGTCATGTATTTCTGTAAAACTTTACAGAGAATTTGTTGGTGTTCCTCAATGGGACAGCATATTTCTATGCAATAATTTGGACAGCAAGTTCAGCTAACCATGTAGATTCCATTACAGTGGCAAGGATGGCATTTCTTTTGGCTCTGAGACTCTTAGCACTGTCACAGTCACAGTTATTAGTCCAGAACAAATAGAACATTTTGTTTTGGGGACACTCTAAATATGTACAACACATAATATTTAAACTGCTTTAAACTTAAGGCCAATTCTGAGAACTGCACATTTGTTCTCCTCCTGGTAGATATTTTCTAACAATGTACATATGTCTGAAGTGAGAATCTAGAAAAGCAGGTGGGATAGTAATATATTTTTCTTTCCTCTAATTCTACTGTTTCTGAGAATTTCGGACCATTTCCTATCAAATTTCCAACGACTGATCTTTCATGAGCAGGGATATTGAAAATGCTATTTTGAAATGTAGATATTCACTAAAACCAATTTTGATATTAACTTTTGTGATTGTTACAATATTAGAACATACCTTATTAAGAGACTGTGATGGTGATTGGATTTTACTCATATATACATGCCTACTATCACTGTAGCTTAATGACAGCTGAAGTGCTAGCATGTTCCAATAGTTTCTCAGACCAGTTTGAGGAGGGCAAGATAAATCCGCATTACTCTGCAAGCTGCAATTATTCATTTTAATTTCTTTTCTTGATTCTTTAATTTTCCTGCTGAAATACTTTTCAATAATGATACAGTATTCAGATCTATCTGTCTGTCTGTCTGTCTGTCTGTCTGTCTATCTGATATTACTGGATGGCACTGTGGTGCAGAGGTGAGTGCTGTTAGTGCTGGTGCCTCACAGCAAGAAGGTCCTGGGTTTGAAAAGGGCCTTTCATTGTGAACTTTACATGCTCTCCACTTGTTTGCATGGTTTTATGCCAGTTAATTAGTTAATTGGCGACTCGAAATTTGCCCCATAAGGTGTGACTGGAAGTGTGATTGTGTGAGTGTGTGTATCCTGTGGTGTGTTGGCGACTGGCCAGGGTTGGTCCCAGCCTTGCGCCCATAGTTCCTGGGATAGGCTCTGGGACCCCCCACAACCCTGGTTGGGATTAAGCGGTTCAGATAATGAATGAATAAATGTAATGACTGTTGTACATAGATATGTGCAAAAGTAAAATAAAAAATAATAATACATGAAGCTCATTGTACAGTTAAAGATGTCAAAATCGATGATACAATTAAAATTAATATACTGCTGTATTGATTTGTTGTAGTTTCAAGGGTCTGGGTTTAATGGAAATGTCAAAATATGTAAACTGGTAGAACAGCTGAGATATAAATTCATGGAGTTCATTCATTTATTTTTTTCCGTCTTGAGAAAACAGGCAAAACTGAAAAACTCGTACAGACAAAGTTCACAATGCCAACGTGAACATCAGTGTATTGGAAGAATATAGGAGAAATTAGTTTTCTAAAAAAGTTTAGAAAACTACTTTTTAAAGATGATTTTGACATCTTTCTAAGTAATTAATTTAATACAAATATCTAAAAAGTAGTAAAAGATATAGTCGTCCTCACTCTGCTTAGTCTGAGTGGTGGTCCCTGGGACAGAAGCAGCTGTAAACCCTTGAATTATATCATTATGACATTGCTTGGTGCTTGGTACATTCTAGTTAAAAAAAAAAAAACATAGCAACTATGGCTGTACGATGTGTGATCCATGCTCAATCTGCGTGCAATGTGAAATAATGTAGAAAAAGCGATCAGTGATATGAATAGAAATGTTCAATAGTTGTGCAAATATGTAGCAGCAGTGCAAACACTGTGCAAATATTGTAGCAGCAATCAAGAGAAGAGGATTACAATTTAGATCATTTGGCATTAAATATATGCCAGATCAGCAGCAGTTTGGAGTGACAATATGGTACAGTCTGTAAACATAAACATTATTCCTGAAGATGGGCGTAAATTTGATTTAACAGTAGGGGGAGACAATAAATAGAAAATTTCTCATGAGCAATTTTTGAAGAGGACACAAATAATACAGTCAAATTGTACTTATAAGTGAAAGTTGTCCCCACAGTGAAAAACTTTGCTTCTATCATTATTATTGTAGCATAGAGACTGCGTCATTAAGGTTATTTTCAAAGGTTTTCTCAGGTTCAATGACAAAGCAGATTTTTCTTCAAAACTATTTATTGCATTGTTTATGTTGTTTACAGTCAAGCCATCAACATACAATAAAATTTAAACATGACTGTTATTGTGAAAAAGATATATAAAATAAGTAATGTTTTGTAACAAAATCAATTATTAAATAATCAATTTACAGTAACTGCTCTATGTAAAAAAAACATCTGCAATTTAAAGCAAACTAATATTTTAATCGCTAATGTAGCAGATTCATGGAAAATTACATCGGTAATCAGCATTTTTGCCGCAACTAATTTATGAATGAGTCTGCATCAACTACATTAAAGAGAATCGCTTTATTTACAGTGAATAAAATACCCTACTTACTGGAGTTCAACATTAATTGAGCTGCAGCCACACACCTAACTCGTGTGTGTAGAGTAGGTGAGATGAACTAGGAAAGCAGGCAGTGGGCCAAAATACTGTGAGGAAGGGGAGGGGGAACTCAACTGTTTCTAAATGCATTTTTAGCGTTTTTTTTTTCTACTTACACAATTATTTTAGGTATACATACATATATTTTTCACAATAGAGAGTGCGATTTTTTTAAATAATTTTTTTTTGGGGGGGACAACCCTCGGATGGGGGGGACATGTCCCCTCCGTCAGCCCCCGGGATTTACGCCCATGTTCCTGAATGATGAATAATCAAGATGTCGTATCGAATCGAATCGTTGACCTAATATTCGTAATCGAATCGAATCGTGACACCAGTGAAGGTTCTCAGCTCTAATTTTTATTCTACGAATTCCACATTGCGCCGCTAGGGGGCGACATGTCTTGCTTTGTTTGAATCCCGCCAGAAGCGCGCCGAAGAAGCCTGGGCCGTGCCCTAAACTACATACTACCGCACTACGAAGTAGGTACAAGTGCACGTCACCGATTATAGCACGCTGTATCTATATACCATGTAGTAGGGAAGTATGCGCTTTTAGACGCAGCCCCAGTCTCCGGAGAGTAATACTGCATGGCGGTAACGCAGGACGTTGCGGTATTAATCTTGATTTTTTTTCGCGTTTGCTACATTGGACCAGTCGAACAATTGTTCCGTTTTGCTGTGTAATTTCTGTCGTATGTGAGACTGAGGACACGTTCCCTCCCGCGGTTTGGCGCTTTCGGCTCGGAGTGTAATGAGGCCCGAAAACAATCCAGGGCATCGCTGCTTGTCCTCGGTGGCTAGTTAGCCATTCAGTTAACTTGCTAGTTAGTGTTAATTTGTCCTTTGTAAGGTTAGCGACCTGCGTAAATTACCCGGTAACGGTTGGAATTCTCTTGTAGCATTAATTGGCACAAAGCCTCTCAAGTATTACGTTCGTCCAGTTTTCTTGGGACTTTCTGTGCAGCGTAAGCTCTAACGGTAGCGCTGCGTGGGCCGCACGCTCGGACTCCGCCAGCGTTAGCTATTAGCTTTGCTAAAAAAGCCGCTTCACCTCGCAACCTGATGGCTAAAATCTTAGCTGCTGATATTAGTCCCTGTTAGATGAGTAACGATGTTGGGGATTTGTTTATATCTGCAGGTAACGCGCCCGTACAACTTGCTAATTTGTGACGTTTAACGTGTTAGCCAGTTTAAGGAGTCCCCGCTGCCATATAGGCTAACGTGGCTAACGGTGGAGGGAAGCAAAAGGGGACGGTTTGCATATGTCCAGCGCGAACCTTTCATCAGGGTTTGTTGTTGTTGTTTTGTACTCTGTATTAACTAATGCTGCTATTTACAAAGCTGTTTAGCTTTGTGGTCTTATTGGATTAAACGGTAATTGGTCCAGGTCATAGGTGCTGTCCCGTAGGACGAGAACACTGCAGGGTTTACCATTACGTCTGATTCAAGGCGATTACAAGCCATTTCTCAATCAAGAGAGTAAACCAACTCTACAGTTAGAATTTGGCCCTGCAGGATCTGGATTTACCTCCAGTGTCCTAGGAAGGATTGTTTGAGTAACTTGAATTTGGAGAGTAACGTATCTGCAGATTGTGTAGTAGTTAATTGTTGCATATATGCAGTATGTGATGAAATTTGTGCTATTGCAGTTTTTGGCTGTGTTGTGATGTTTTGTGTTTTTCATCACTAGATCGCTGAATAATTGTTGGCGAGTTGCTCTGTGGAAAGTCTCCCTAAAGCCTTCACAACCCTGGTCGTCTCTGTGAACGGTGGCCTCGTAGGTCGGTTGTAATTTGGGCTTGCTTTTATTATGTAATTGTTGATAGATTAACATTTCTGATGTAACTCGAATGTGAACTGTTGCATGTTTGTCTGTTTTAGAGAGGCAAACCTGTGAAGATGGAGAATGGTCAAGGCATGGGCTCCAAGCTGGGCCTGCCGCCCCTCACGCCAGAGCAGCAGGAAGCACTGCAGAGGGTAACATTTCTTTTTGCCAAATGAATCCATTTAAATGCTCTTATTGGGGTGTTGAGAAATGGCACATTATGGATTTAAAACCTCCGTTAACAAAATGCATGAGGTCTCCCAGAACTAATTTAAAAACCACCAAGGTTTATAATTCACAAAAAACAATCTACATGCAATGTAATTTAAACAAAGTATTAAGACCATTTAAGCGAGATGGCGAGACATGGCCACTGAGATGTAATGAATCGGTTATGTAGTGTTCATGTCTTACTAGATCATCCACCAAGGGTAATGTGAAGCCAGTCATGGCGTGTACATGGCGTGGGTTAAAGTGGGGCAAACATTGTCAGTGAAAGCAAACAAAAAGAGATACTCTACCTAATAACCAGTTTTCTCTCAAGTGTAGGATATGATTTTGGGCCGTAATGTCAGTGTGTGTCGTTCATTTTTGGTCTCACTCTTTTGCAGGCAAAGAAATATGCCATGGAACAGAGCATTAAGAGTGTCCTGGTGAAACAGACCATAGCGCACCAACAGCAGCAGCTTACCAATCTGCAGGTGAGCAAAGGTCAACCTCCTGTGTTCCACAGTTCCTGTGAGTCCGGAAACTTGGTTGTTTGAACTCCCTAAGAATGTCTTTCGCTACGAAATCCTATTCTCATGGCTTAAAAATGAACAGTCTGTAAAAAAAAAAAATTGGTGTTTCTTCGAAATTATTGAAACTATGTTGAGTGAGTATTCACAACCATGTAGAAGGGAAGAAAGCGTTTGGGAATCTGTAGTTATTTATGTAGCTCTATAAGAAATGCTCATGTCTGGCTTTTACTGACCATTGGCCATCATTAAGTTTCTGTAGGTGTAGCTCCCAAAAAGGAAAATCAGTACTTCAGTATTATTTCACAGGTTGTTTGCAACATTTGTTGGCTTATTAATATAGTTTACTATTTATTGCAAAACCCGAAGAAAGGTTTTAAGCCAGTAAATTGTTGGCATGTCTTGGCTTCAGTTTTGGAGTCGCATCAATATTTAACCAGAATCGGTCAGCGTCACTATTGCAAATTAAAGTTATAGTCAGTGTTATCAGTAACTCGCTCTCTTTCTCAGTCTCTTCCTTGCCTGGCCTGGGTGCTTTAAATGAAGCAGGAAACTTCAGTTACAGACTAGACTGGCAGCTTCAGGGTCTGACTTGTCTTCTGTCTGGATACTGATGTCTGTCTTGCAAAAAAAAAAATAACGAAAATATTACAGCAATATCTAACCTACTTTTCAGCACTTTTCCATCTTTACTGTGTTTCAGATGGCAGCAGTGACTATGGGCTTTGGAGATCCTCTCTCACCTTTACAATCGGTCAATAGAAAATTAAACTTTTTTCCCCCTCTGTGCGCATTTCGGTATTATGACTGTTATCCTTCTTAGACTGACTTACCAGGCCAGCTTTTCAAAGCTGATGACCAGACATTTGCCTCAGCATATTTCAAAAGTAGACATGGCTTTTGTTTTTGGCTGCGAATGAAATGTGTGTGTGTTTGGTCACCCATTTCATTATGAAAGACGCTAGTTAAGATTAACGCCTTTAGTGCTATTTTTGGGAGAGGGTGGCAGATTTACACCATTCTCTGTCATGGAATTTTTGTGCCATTCTTTGCATGTCAGTGTATTTGAGACAAGGCATAAGTAACAGGTGAATTAAAACTGGAGGTACGTTTGTGAGAGGGCCCAGGTCTAATTTTAACGTGAGCCTTTTCATTTTCTGGTTTGATGACAGCCGTGTGTTTATGACCACCCACAGATTCACTTCATGTAGGCATTAATGTGTGTGAATGTGCATGTGTTTCTATGCGTGTGTGTGTGTTGTGTGCAGAGGATGTTGGAAAATCCATGTCTCCTTTGCAAATATGCTGCAAACGATCAGCGGCTCCTTGGCCTGCTGTAAAAGAGGGCTAGCAGTCACTACGACAAATCTAAAAATCACTTGTTTGGTTTGATAGGTTACATGTTCTGAAGTTCATAATCTGTACCAATGTGGTTCTTGTAGAATCGTCCTTCCTCTTAGAGAATTCCAGCATAAGTCTTTAAGTGTCACCACGGAGAGCACTGCAGATTTCTGCTTGTCTTTAGTGTTTTGTGATGGTATGGCATTTTTTTGTTCAATATGTAGACAGTCTTGTTGGAATCCTTGCTCTCAAGGTCAGTCATAACCGTACATGTTTTGAAATTGTGTGCTGTGCAGACCCAGAGTAAAACGCCCAAGCTGGCTTCTTCATTCACTGTTGCTCTGCATCTCCAGTTAAAACTACACACTTTTTATCTTTTAAGTTGTAAGTCCATGCACACCAGCCATATGGGACTAAAAATATCACCCATTTATTAAGACATTTCTCCAAAAAATGTAGTTAAGATTTTGCCCCTTTTTTTCCTGTGTGTGTTGTCTGTTTTGCGTTTTAGCCTCCTTCAGCTGCCAATATTGTGTCTCTCCCCTCCCCAACCACCAGGTGGCAGCACAGAGGCAGCGGGCACTGGCCATCATGTGTCGCGTCTATGTGGGCTCCATCTATTACGAGCTTGGCGAGGACACCATACGGCAGGCCTTCGCACCGTTCGGCCCCATCAAGAGCATCGACATGTCGTGGGACTCGGTCACCATGAAACACAAGGCAAGCGTTCTTCCTGTGCTTTGCTGTATCTCGGTGGTCAGCAACACTTTTTAACTTTTAAGTGCCCGTTTTAACATGGCGCACACGTAAGTCATAGACTGATTTAAAACTTTCATTCACATGAAAACACAAAAAGCAAGTGAAATATAATTTGACATTTTTTATTCCTGAGCCCAGCCAGACATTGAAATGAATAATCTTTTGAGCCAATGTATTGTGATTCCCCTGTAAAGCTACAACAGGTAATTGATGTACTTGACTATAAAATTGATTCTTCTAATTGATTGATCGTCTTGGGTCATCATGTGTTCTGTGAAGTCAAGTTTATTTATAAAGCACATTCAGAAGCAATATATGAACGTGTCAGGAAAGTGCTGTACAGTAACAAAGTAATAAAATAATCCAGTAAAGTAAAAATAAGTAACCACAAATAACAGTAAACATTAATTTTAAAAATATATGAAAAGAGGAAAAGAAATAAAATAAAGTTAATCAAAGGCAAGTGAATAAAAATAGTTTTTGAGATGGGTTTTAAAAGGTTTCCTCTTTCTCTCGCTCTCTCACCTTGCAGGGCTTCGCCTTTGTGGAGTATGAGGTACCTGAGGCTGCTCAGCTGGCCCTGGAACAGATGAACTCAGTCATATTGGGTGGAAGGAACATCAAGGTGGGTTCGGAACTGAGAGAAACACGTGTGCCTAGAATGACAGAGATCCCCTAATTTAAAGCCTTGTCATTTTTGGATTTGCCTGTGTGCAAGCTGTAGCATAAGAACAAACGTACAGATTTCTCATCCTTCTGAAGCCAGCACCACTGACTCTGCAGATCGGGATCCGTGTACGCTGAACACGGGGCAGATATTCGTGTCCTTGAAGGGCTAATGTGGGTATTTGGGTTTTAAGATTAATCAGATGATTTATGCTGCACAATTTTCTGCTCGGGTTTTACACACATTCTCAATTGGCAAGCAACACGAGAGGAATTTGACGGCGAAAGCGGCGTAGTGTAAAAGTGATACTGACTGTAATATCGCCGTTCCTCACTCACTTTGGGTGAGTTGTATGAAGTCACAATGTATGATTTTCACAACTAAGTGTAAGTCCAGGGCAACGGCAGCAGGACAAGTTCTTGAAGACGTTTCGCCTCTCTTCCGAAAGGGTTGTAAAGGGTAAATGAAATAAGTGAAATGTCTTCAACAAACTAGAAGTCCAGTTGCCTTCGATTCAGCACTATTTTGCCCTATTCTGGCAAGTAAATGTTCACCCGTCCACCTTTTTTACGAGCAATCTTAAGAAGAGAGCGGATCGAAGTGTTTTTACCGTCTCTCCACAAGTACCAAAATCCCTGCTTGTGTTGCTGTTCTGCAGCTCAATCTTTCGTGTGTGGGTGTGTGAGAAAGCTTTTGTTGTCTGAGTTGCTGTGTGGGTTTGCGTGTGTCCAGACTGTCCAGCCCTCCTGGCACGAGTGTTTGTCTACTAACGTTCTGTGTTGCCTGTTAGCTGTTCTCTTTTGTTTTTGGAGCCCCGTTTTTTGCAGGAGCCACAGCGGCCGGGTCAGGCGCTCGCGCGCCGCTCTCTAGCCCGGACTGCGCCTATGATGGGCTGTGCCTGGCTGGTGTCGCTTGGCCGCCCCGCCTGCAGCACAGATAAAGCACAAAGCAAAAAACGAACTTGTTCCCTTCTGGCGCATTACACTGATCCATAAGAACGCACACTGACTGCCGTCGCTTTGCTGACTTGGCTCACCAGATTTAGGTCATATAGTCTCCAGCTTTGTTCAGAGGCAGCAAGGAGTTATATTTAGGGCAGTGTCTTAAAGAACTAGCTGGAAAAATGTCATCGTTGATGATATTCCTTGTATCGTTGATATTATATCTGACAAAAAGCTGCTTCTCTTGCTTTTCCTCTGTTAGGAGAAGGAAAGAATGAGTAGGTAACATTCAGCCATGCTGCACTACAGCGTAGGAAATGCTTTACTCTAGTTGTAACTTGAAGATATGGACTTTGAGGTGAGTGTTAGAAGACAAGTCCGCATGTCTGGTTGCTTGCAAGGTCTTTACCGCTATTGTAGGACATTTCAGGTTATGCTGAGAAAGCTCTTGGCGGTCTTCATCTCAGTCAGACGTGACACTGATGGATTCACACACACACACACACACCCCTTGACACCCATGCGCTCAGTAGGCCCTGTGCTGATATGTGTGCTGTAGGTGGGGCGGCCAAGTAACATCGGACAGGCACAGCCCATCATTGACCAACTGGCAGAGGAGGCACGCGCCTACAATCGCATTTACGTAGCCTCGGTGCACCCAGACCTGTCCGACGACGACATCAAGAGCGTCTTTGAGGCCTTCGGCAAGATCAAAAGCTGCATGCTGGCCCGGGAGCCCACCACGGGGAAGCACAAGGGCTACTGTTTCATCGGTGAGCTAGTCCTCAGGGTCTAGAGAGGGGCTAATTAGCCGGTCATTTTTGGGAGGTAATTGAGTGGAGAGGACAGGAGTAGGTTAGTGAGTGTGGGGTCAAAGAGAGACACTTAAGGTGGACATTCATACAGAATTGCTGATGTGAGTCATAGTTACAGCATTGGCGTGGCGATGGCACTGTGGCACGATACTTTACCTTAAAGACCAAGAGGTTGCAGGTTCAAATTCAGCTTTATCCTACTTCCAACGTTGGGCCCTTGAGCAAGATTTTTTTTAATGAATCAGGAGCCAAATACACTGCTCATTTAACTTTACAGGAGTAGGGTTAGTGGTGGCTGCCTAGTGGTAAGGACACTCGCCTGTGGACCAAGAGGTTGTGGTTTCTTACCTCTAGCAGTACCACCCCTGGGCCCCTGAGCAAAACCTTTAACCCCAGGTTGCTCCAGAGAGGTTGTCCCTGACGTTATGAAATGAAACACACTCTGGATAAGAGCGTCTGCAAAATGTCATAAATGTAAATGAATAGTATATTAGCATTGTTGTAGGGTACTCACCTGAGGATCAAGAGGTCATAGGTTCAAATCCAGCTTGATCCTACTTCCAGCAGTGGGCCACTGAGATCATTGTTTTAACTGGATGATCTATATGTAGATTTTTCAACACATGGGGAAACAGACAAACCGTCATCAATACGACTAAATATATTAAGAGAAAAATATATTTTTAATTTGTTACCCTCCACGGCAAAACCAGTCACTTGTCGCAAATTTTCAAAATTGAGTTATGTTTGGAAAGGGAATAAACCAAGCTTCAAAACCATACCTATATGGAATGAATGGGACGACATATGACTGAGATATCAACATTCAAAGAGTCGGGTTTCTCCTGTCACGCCACGTGAGAAACGGAGAAATCTGCCTTTGAAGTCAACTATCGCCGAGGCACTCACAGACACTTGGTGCGGTCGCGGCTACGTTTGTATTTACGGTAGCCTACGCTGCATTCACAGCCACACGGATAGCCTACCTGCGTTAGGTTAACTGAACTCGGGGGACGAAGATGGATTCCGGACAAATATCTTCACGCTAGTCAACCAGTGGATTTACCGTAAATATTGAAGTAGAGCGGTCAAAACAGAAACTTTTAACATTCTGCTGGAATTGAATTCCTCACCTCAAGAAAGTCATGTTTTTAGGATGGAAAGGGTAAGTTTTTCAGCCAAATTTATTCACAACAGTACAGTATAGACCTTCCACTGTTTCAAAACACTAAAAACAATAAATCCAAAATTTTACCCCACGCAACATAAACGGTCGTTTTTCTCGGAAACGTTTCTCGTTTTGCCGTGGAGGGTCACATATAGGAAAAACTGTACAGGAGTAGTATATATACAAGAATTAGAGGATACAAATGCAACGACAGGAAGAAGCAAATATGATAAAACAGGAAGGGGAACAGAAAACACGCTGTGCGCTCGTAGTATATGAAATATAAAACCCACTCAAAAGATATTAGATGTTAAGGCAATACAGTGGTTTGCCCAGCTACTGGTGACCATGTCCAGCTGAAGAGAATAGTTAAGATGTTGCCAAGTTTTGGAAGACTTTTCAATAGAGCCGTGGAGAGAGTATTTCTGAACAAGACTCTTAACCCCTAAGCTGCTCCAGGGAGGCTGTCTCTGTAATTCTAAAATGGAAGGATTTTGTAATAAAAGCATCAGCTAAATGCCAAAAAGGGCTCCCCGGCCTGTAGATTTATTGGAAGTGAATGTGGTAAGAATAAATTGGCACATTGTTCACTCTCCAAAAAAAGATTTTAGTGTCTCCTGGGATTTGAACTTGAATACAGAGATTCATTTACTTAGTCCACTCTGTCACTACCACTGCCCAACCTTGGTTTCAGTTAATCAGTTACTAACAGAGCTAAAGTGCGTTGGAGCAAAGGTTTGATGTGATGCGGCTGCTCTGAGCTAGTTAGTTTTCACTTTGAGCAACCTTGGGTTAAGACCTGGATTTGAACCTCTCACCTCTTCACCAACACTGCATTCAAGTGTCTTTTGGAATGAAAAAGGATAATGTTTATCGATGTGACTAAAAGTGGAAGATATAGACCAGCAGGAACTACTTATTTCTTTGTAATAACTGCCATAAATTGGCATCAGTATCTAATCAAATTTGTTAATGTCACAGTTTACTTTATTTCAAGATGGTCATGGATTTGAAAATACTGTGGACACAGGGGTTGAACTAGTGATGCTCCGATGCGATACATGGATCGGGTATCGGTCCGATATTTGGATCAGGATATCGGTGACATGGAGCCGATCTGTAAATTGTAGGTTTTTCTACATTTGTGTGTGCACGCTCAATTCGTTCGACATTCGCACTAATTCGTACATATAGCAATGACAATGAGCAGCAACCCCAAAAGCTAATTATATGAGATTATACTGTTTAATTTCCTTAATAACACCAGCTCTTGTTGGCGGCCTAGAGGTGGGACAGTCGCCTTTGGACCAAGAGGTTGTGGGTTCAAATCCGACCTCTTGCGTTACCAACAATGGGTCCCTGAGCAAGACCCTTAATCCTAAATTGCTCTTAGGGGAACTGTCCCTGAAATTAGTTGCTCAGGATAAGAGCATCTGCTAAATACTGTAGATGTTAATGTAGCTCTCGTCCGCAACCTCTGCGTTCCTGTTTTTGTTAGCGCACATCTCACTAAAGCCTTACAGTTCAGTCAAATCCCCCCTTTATTACAGAGATCACTTTTATTTTAGCTGATAAATAACAAAAACAGCCAGCGTTCTACTCACAATACAGCCATTTACTGTTTATTCCGCGATGCGAGTTTGTCACGTTGTTGTGTGGAACGCAGTCATGCCAAACGACTCTTGTGTGGAACGCCATTGTGTCAAAAATGAGTCCAAAATGAGGTGTAGGCCTAAATGAGTCAATCAGAAAAGCATTTTTTACATTCTATAGAGTTGGAGAGTAAAAAATAAATATATAAAGATGCTTTAATTATCAAATCACTTTATCCTATATCCAGATGCCTTCCAAAAACCTTATTTTTCTTCATAGTACTAAGCCATAGAATATCTCTACAAAAAACTCCGCAATCCAGTAAACACTGTCCTTATGTCCTAAACACATCATCGTAGGGCATGTTTGGCTAACATCTAAACAAACACTATAAAAACAAGGGTATAGACAAACACCATAAATTCTCTTAGGGCTATAAAGGTTTTAAAAAACTGCTATTGGATTGGTATTCTGGATCGGCCGATACCCAAAGCCCAAGTATCGGCATCGGTATCAGAACCGAAAATGTTGTATCAGTGCATCCCTAGTTTTACCCACCGTTATAGCTGAGTGACATTGTAAAATGCTGGACATTAACAAATCCATTGTTATTAATGTTATTCAGTCATTTTTCATTGAACAGAATGGTCCAAATATTAGCCAGCAAGCAGCCCCCAATATCACAGCAGTAAACAAACAGACCCGTTGTGACGATTTAGTAAAATCAAGTGTGTATTTCTTTAATTAGTTGGCTGATGCCACATGAAGCTTACTCTATGTACTTTTCAGTTAAACTATTCTCATATAGTTTAAACTGCTGTATCTGCAGTTAAAGGGAAAGTGTCAAAATTGAAATACTTTAACACGAAAGACCATTTAAATGCCTTTTAGCACATGTTTAATTCTGAGAACTTTTCGTTCTGCTCTTAAAACACAGTGCAGCCAGCTAATGCTCCAACTTCAGTTTAAAATAGGCCTGTAGGTGAAAGGTGATTGGTTTTCAAGGTTGGTTTTGATGATTCTTGCATGTAGACAGTAGACGTAGACAACCGCTAATACTGTTTCATATCTGTGTGTCTTGCCACTCGGGTAGAATACGATAAGCCCCAGTCAGCGATAGACGCGGTCTCCTCCATGAACCTGTTTGACCTCGGAGGTCAATACCTGAGAGTGGGAAAGGCCGTGACCCCGCCCATGCCACTGTTGACCCCCACGACCCCCGGAGGTTTGCCCCCCGCCGCAGCCGTGGCTGCAGCTGCCGCCACCGCTAAGATCACAGCACAGGTAAGAATGTATTTGAATACAAGGCCCACGCTACAGCTTCGGGACTTTAGGGAGCCTTTTCCCCGTCATGGTGTGAATCTACACCACTTGAGAAAGACTAGCAGACCTTTCTGGATAGGTCATGTGAAACTGGTGGCATTTTCCAATGTTGACTTTCATAGAAATGACTTATAGTGGGTTTCTAGAGGCTAGTGTAGGGTCCTATGAAATCCATTTTGTTTTTTCCTAAATTCCGTTTTTATTCTTCTGAATTCTGTGTTTTACGTTATAATCATATTTCTTCACCTAAAAAGTGTCTAATTATGGAGTGGATGGAAAAAGGAACAATGCAATAGAAAAGAATTTCACATTAAATGACTGTTATTCAACTTCAACAAAGTGCTGGGGTTCAGCAGAACATTTTCTGCTTTGGTAAAACATTTACCTGTAAACAACAAAAAAACATTCATTTTTTCATGCAAAACCAAACGTTTTTGATGTGAGTGTTTGACTGTAAGTGGTCGTCACGTGTTCTTGCAGGTGCAGTCTATCGTGTGCTGGCGAAACCTACAAAAGAGTTATTCTCCCGATTCATAAAAATCATTTGGGTATTGTTCTGCTCTAAACTTAGCACTGACACTTGAATTCCGTCATTTTTTTTTTGAGGACTGCTGTGTTTCAGCCTCTTCGCCTTTTCCCCCTCTATGTCTGTGCGTTTGTGTGTGGAAAGCTGAGTCCCGCCTCAACAGGGGGCTGCAGCGGCCAGATTTATTAGAAACCTTTGCTTTGCCCACACACTGATATCGGCGAATTATACGACATTCCGCATTTTACAACGGATTCCATTTTATTTGTTGAATTCCACGTTTTCCGCGTTGCGCAAATCATAGGGCCCTACTAGTGACAATTTGCTCACACTGCCATCTAATTGATTAAGTTTAAGTTTCTGTGGAAGTGTCCTTGCTTGTGTAGAAGTGGCTTCAGTCTTTTGTTCTCAGGAAGCTGCTTAAGTTATAATTTAAAAAAGAAGGACCTGGAATGTTAACGCAGTAACACGCAAATAATCAAGAAAATAAGATTTTTATGCAAATTTATCATATGACCAGGTTTGGCAGAATCTTTCACCGGTCCTCCAGTGCAGATGTTTATCTAACTGAAGCCTGGATTATACTTGACACATTTCTGCACGTGCCTGTAAACCTTTAAATAGTCAATCTTTCACCACATCCTTGTAGTTTTGGAGGACATATAAATATACTTAGTTTATTCCTACAAAAGGGAATACCCCACAGAAAAACGTTGGGGGGAAAAAAGTGTTTTACACATTGTTTGCATATCAAGGTTGGCTTATAAACCATTTTAGTAATGCTTAATCTGTCCCTATTCTGCCTAGGAGGCTGTGGCAGGAGCATCTGTTCTGGGAAGTTTGACAACGCCAGCTATCCTCAGTCAGCAGATCGGACTGCCTCAGGCCGTGTTGGCAGCTCAGGCCCCAGGTTTAATCACAGGTATGGAATGCGTCTATTTGCTACTGTAGTTGGGCTGGGAGATGAGATCTCACAGCAATATGACGATTAATTGAAAATATTACCTCGATTACGAGTCATGAACATTTTTTGGATCGTGCAGTATTTTTAAATGAGACCTTTGTGATTTTAAAATAATGGAGCAACCACAGATATCGCTGCAGAGTCGTGTGACTACAGGGGACGATACATTAACACACTGGGGAAAGTATTAACAGAGTATTTTTAGATTTTCTTAAATAATCATCACTGGCAAGATGTTGATTAGCGGTTCTGAATGTCGGTTTTGATCAGTTTGCAAACTGGAGCCACGTCTTCTCGTCTCTCTGTTTATCTGCACAGTATATAGCAGAGATGACGAAGTTTACTTTGACTTAAACTTCGGCCTACGTGAACTGAGGTACTACTTATCTTCTCCCTTTCAAAGGCGTGACACCCGTTCGGCCGACCCTGCCCGTGGTGCCCCAGGTAGGCCTGGTCAATCCCGTGCTGGCATCGCCACCCACCGCAGCCTCAGCGCCATCAGCGGGAACGCCGACGGCCACGCCGCAGCAGCCAGCCCCGCCTCCTGCCGAGACCAAGAAGGAGGTAGCAGAGAAGCGGCGCGAATTAGAAGCAGCCCAAGTGGACGGCATGGGAGGGGCGCAAGACCAGGACCAGTCGGACAGCGGAGGAAGCGAGCACGCAGCGAGCGCATACTCGGGGGTGAGCTAGAGAGGTCATAAAATACAAGTAAGTAGAGGTGCAAGGCAAATTTCCCTAACTTCTTTCGTCCTTTCTCTTCTGCCGTGTAGTCAACAGTGATGGTGTTGCGAAACATGGTGGGCCCCGACGACATCGACGACGACCTGGAGGGTGAAGTGACGGAGGAATGCGGCAAATTCGGCGCCGTCAACCGGGTCATCATCTACCAGGAACGCCAGGGGGAGGAAGAGGATGCCGAGGTCATCGTCAAGATCTTCGTGGAGTTCTCTGACGGCGAGGAAATGAACAAGGCCATCCAGGCTCTTAATAACCGGTGGTTCGCGGGTCGCAAAGTAGTGGCTGAGGTTTACGACCAGGAGCGTTTCAATAACAGCGACCTCTCCGCATAAGACTGCGTCCCTCACCCCTCCCAAAACGGTCGCCAAACCCCCCTCCCTCCCTCCCTTTTGTCCACCTGCTCAGACTCACTCAGCACACACCACTGCTGATAAGAGTTTTGGGCCTCTTTTAAACTTGTAATTATTTTTTTATTGATGTCAATAATATTGGGGACAGTCCCATTGGTGGGATTTGGCTTAGAAATGATGTGCATCTCATGGATATTTTTTGTCATCACCTACTGTGAAAGACTTTTTTTTTATTTTAAGGTTATTTGTAAGTTGTTTTCTAATTCATCCGAATTTGGTTCTCTTGCTGTAGCCCCATATGCCCCATCCCTGACACCCCAAAAAATCCCTTTTTGTTTTGTTTTTTTTTGTTTTGTTTTTTAAGAAAATGCAAAAGCAGTTTTTGTGTCTAACAATTCTGTTAAAGATTCTGTTGTGTTGGAGTCATTGGTTCTGGATTTACCAAAACAATAAATTCTTCAAATATGTCTTGTCTACTGTTTTGGTCACATGCTTGAAAAACGGAATATGCCGTATTAGATAACACAAGTGTCAGTCAAAGTAAACATCTGAGTCATCTCTGCTGTTTACTGTACAAGTACACAGAGAGACGAGACGACGTACAGGTTTGAACTGTTGCTGAATTACTTGCATGCCTCTTGGGAAAAGAGGAGCCATTCCTTATGGTTACAGTTTCAACTACAAAAGTAAGTACTAAAATATATTGGGACTGGAATAAGGATATGTGTCAAAACCAAAAAAGAGAGTTGACTTTATGCTAACAAAGTGAACAGACTTGTTTGTTTATAATATTGCAGTGTGATGCAATAATTTTGACTGACCTTCTTCAAAAAAAGTCATAACTTCATAAAAGTGAGGCATAAATTTAAGTGTTTGGTTATTACAATATGGTTTAAATGTATATAGTATATAGTAAAAGGGAGGCACAAAAGAAGAGACTCAACTAACCTTCAAAAAGGGAGCATTATTGTTAGACACTTGTTAGTGTTTTAATAAGCTGTCCCCCCCCCCCCCCCTCCCCCCCAAAAATAAATAAATAAATAAAATAGCACTGTCATATAGAAATACAAGTCATTCAGTAATTAAACTTCATACTTTTTGGAAAAATTCTTACCTTTCTCTTAAAAAAAACCCCAAACAAACAAAAAAAAAACTCTCTTTAATACTGTACTGCATACAATTTATTATTATTGTAGTATTAGTATTATTAGTAAAAATGCTTCATTATAATAATTGCTCAAGAATATAATTCATATTGATAGTATTATAGTAGTAGTATTGCATTATATAATATTTAATGTATTAAACATTTTATTGTATGATATATTAAGCTCATTATTGGTTCTTTACACTTTAATGCACTTGATTTTAAACTGTAAAAGTCTGAATAAAACGACTCTTTATCCTTTTCCTTTATTTTAGAATTAGCAACATAAATTTGAAAAAGACGCAATCTGTATTACAGACAGTATTACTGTCTCTGAATTTAGATGTATGAGAAAGACAACAGTAAAAACTGACTGGAAGTGGTTGAAAGGTTCTGCCTCAGGTGACTCTTAGATGATCAAGTACTTCACTGCAATAGACTTTCATTTTCCTAATTTCAGGGACAGTTTCCTTGAGAGCAATTTTGTAGTTAAAGATCTTGTTCAAGGACCAAGTGATGGTAGTGCTGAAGGTAGGATTTATACCCACAAGACTGAGACCAGTCTCGAGTCTCCCAACACTAGTGTTAAGGGTCTAGGCGGGGCACCAGTATTTTGAATCCAAACAGATTTACAGTTATCATCACAGCATTACAGAAAATCAGAACAAGTCAAAAGTCAAAGTAAACTTTGTCATCTCTGCTATATACTGTACAAGTACACAGAGAGACGAGGCAACGAGGCTCCAGTTTTAACAGAACAAGAACAAGGAACAAAGAACAAATAAGGCACATAGAATAAAATATATAGATAGAATATAAAATATACACTTTAAACTGGAAGTAGAAAGAGAGACAATTAGGATGCGTCCTTAGACTACACTTATGGTTTTGGAGTTGTCTTTTATACTACAAAGTGCATGTGAAGGTGCTGAATGTGCATGAGGTCAGTAACAGTTTCAATATAAGAAAATTCTATACAGTCTATGAAATAGAACAATACCTTTTATAAAGTCTGAGCTAACGTGCAAGTCTGGTCTAGTATGTGCAGATATTGTACCAGCAGAGACTATAGAACTAGAGAATATTTTGTCTGTGCAATACTTTCAATTTGTCCAGATACAGCCAGTTAGAAAAAAGCGATCAGCGATATGTACACCCTTAGCAAAAAGTAGTTTATTCAAGTGGACTACGAGTATACTTATTAGTGGTGCTTGCGAAGCAAAGCACTACTATTGTTATCTCTCAGGCTTATTATTATTATTATTATTATTCTTAATCTTCTTCCGTATAAAAGTTCGGCGCGTAACTAGTCCCGCATCGTTTGTCGTAGACCCACGAATGAGGTATCGAATCGTGCACCTTAATCGGGAATGGGGTGCTATGACTTTTCTAAGGGGTGGGCGGTTAATTGCCCCCGCAGGGGGCAATTAACCGCCCCCAAAAGTCCCATAGACTTAACATTGAGACCAACTTTGACGGACTGTAGCGCAGAGAGGGAATTTTGTAGAAAGGTCAAATTTACCACATTTGAAGAAGTTTGCAACCTGTGTCAGAACATACCCCGCAAGAGGGTATAGGTTTTACCCCCGGGGCACAAGAGACCCCCAAAGTTGCCCCATTGACTTAGAATGTGGATTTTGGCGCAGAACTATTCCTGTACCGTTTGTCGTAGACCCATGAAAGAGGTGGCAAATTGTGCGGCTCATTCGGGAATGGGGTGGTATGACTCTTGTAAAGAGGTGGGGGGGATATTGCCCCCACAGGGGCAACACTCAGGCAACCAATCAGTCTTTCGCATTTATCATGATGCTCATAAGCCACGCCCCCTAGCAACCTCATTAGCATGCTGTTAGCATGATGCTAACACAATTAGCATGTTGCTAGCATTATGCTAATAATATTAGCATGTTGCTAGCTTTATGCTAATTATAGTAGCACGTGGCTAGCATGGCTAGCATGATGCTAATGATATTAGCATTTTGCTAGCATTATGCTAATGATATTAGCATTCTGCTAATAAAATGTGTAGCATGTTCCTAGCATGACGCTAGTGTGATTAGCATGTTGATAGCATGACGTTTAGCTGATTAGCATGTTGCTAGCATTATGCTAACTATATTAGCATGTTATTAGCAACATCATTAGAATGCTGTTAACATGATGCTAACATGCTTAGAATGTTTGCTAGCATTATGCTAATAATATTAGCATGTCGCTAGCGTTATGTTTATTATATTAGCACGTGGCTAGCATGATGCTAACAATATTAGCATTTTGCTAGCATTATGCTAACCATATTAACATTCTGTTAATAACATGTGTAGCATGTTCCTAGCATGTTGCTAGTGTGATTAGCATGTTGCTAGCATGACGTTTAGCTGATTAGCATGTTGCCAGGATTATGCTAACTATATTAGCATGTTGCTAGCAACATCATTAGAATGTCTCTAACATGATGCTAGAGTGCTTAGCATTTTGCTAGCATGACTTTTGCTGATTAGCATGTTGCTAGCATTATGCTAACTATATTAGCATGTTGCTAGCAACAGCTTTAGATTGTCGCTATCATGATGCTAGAGTGCTTAGCATGTTGCTAGCATTATGCTAACTATATTAGCATGTTGCTAGCATTTTGCTGACTATATTAGCATTTTGCTCTTAACATGATTACCAATATGAATAGAAGCAATATTGTCTTATTGTCATATCACTGCTATACCAGCACTTTAAATGTTGGTTTTCACAGAGAACTGAAGGAAACATTGTAATATTGAGGCCCAAGTTTTGCCACGGCAAGCACCACTCACATTTTCTTCAGAAAATGTACCTCTCTAGTTATATACTACAACTGAGGCAGTATACTTGAAGTTGACTTTTTATATACTATATTTTATATGCTTAAGAATAGTATAGTGAAGTATACTTGACTTATACTGATAAGTATAAAGAAAAGTCTACTAAAGTCTAAGGGCCAATTTCCCAGTTGGGGATTAATCTTAGTCATAGACTTATCTTTGAGTTTGAATGGTAAATCTCCATTGATACTACAATGTAGTCCAAGACTAGGCTTAATCCACGTTCAGGAAACCAGCCCTAAAAGTATACTTTTGTAATCTTAAAATGACCTTATAAAGTATACTTAAAGTATACTTTTATAAACTTAAAAATGTTCCAATTTAGTCAGAAGAAGCATTAAATTTGTATACTTTCTAGTACACTCCAAGGTACATAGTACATGGTCCGTAGTATACTTGCTATACTTATACTCAAGCATACTTGATAAAATGAACTTCAAGTATACTACTTTTTGCTCAGGGTAGCAATGTTCAATGTTCAATGTTCAATAGTTGTGCAAATATGTAGCGGAAGTGCAAAAATTGTGTAAATATTGTAGCAAGTTCCTGTCGTCTCCTTTGTAAATTCACTTCCATCTTTAGAGACAAGCTAATAATTTATTTATTTTTATTTGTTTTCTTCGGGGGAGGGGTGTTAGGAGGATGATTGTCTTTGGAAATTGTATTATTGCCTTGTATTGAACCTCCTATTGTTCTCTAATTCTAATTGTTAAAACTCAATAAAGATACATGTGGGAAAAAAATATTGTAGCAAATAAAAAGCCTTAATTCAAGTTTGAAGCACATTTTCGTTCAAGTTTCCTTAAGAAAAGTACTGCGGGCTCGTCCGGGATTTGAACCCGGGACCTCTCGCACCCTAAGCGAGAATCATACCCCTAGACCAACGAGCCGACACGTCAGCAGGCTTCCGATGTGGAGTTAAACAACTTCAGCTGTAGTGAGTAAGTTCACCGCCAGCTTTGCTACGTATATTACGTCTTGTCCTTTAACTTCAGCAAGGCGAGGACACAGAGTCGTGAGTTAAAACCGCTGAAGCAGGATTACACACTTCTGTGTGGAAACAGCAGGGGGCGCACTTGCATAACAAACTAATGTGGCAAACTAAAGCGCAAAGAAATCAAACAAACGCAAAGACTAATTTTTTGGTCACTTTTTTTTGGCTTTTTTCCTTGAATGCATTTAAGTCATTTAGCAATTTTAGCATTCTAGTAATGTATTGACAAGACAAGCGCAAGAGAATACAATTTTTATAAAGCAACTTTTATTAACAACTTTGATGTTGACCAAAATGCTGTACAGTAAAAAAAAAAAGAAATGCTTAAAATACAACACTGATATGAGAAAACAATTCATATATATATAGATTTTTATTTACGCTTATTAAGTATGGTGACTCTCCTTGGGGTTGAGGGTCTGCTCAGGAGCTCAAGGAAGAGAGTCTTGAACGCAGGACTTCTTATTTCCTAAGCGAGCATCCCACCCCTATGTTAGCGGGGAATTCACTGGAGCCAACCATGTGTACTGCTTTTTGAAAAGACCTTATTAGGGGGCCTCTCCAGGTGACTATTATTGTGACATTGTTAATAGGACACGAGAGATTTTGAACGTGAGTGATTATTTGTCATTGTGAACACACCACAGCACAGCTCAGCACACAGTGCACCACAACCAAATGTGACCTCTGCATTTGACCCATCCGTGAAGGAGCAGTGGGCAGCTAACAAGGGCAGCGCCCGGGGATGCAGTGCTTCGGGACGGTACCTTGCTCACGAGTACCTCAGTGGTAACTTTACCGGCCCTTGGAAAGATGGATGCGGTTTCATTAAAGAAACAACCCTACTTTGACTTTAAAAAATAAACAAAACACACACACACACACACACATTACCTAAAGCTTCACAGACGAAAATACTTTCCATGTGATTAATTAACTTGTACATTCATAAATGTAAACAAAAACATGTTTTTGACTCCAAATATCTTGACATTCTTTATTTGTCAAGCATTTAATTTAGTTGTTGTTTGATATGTTTTGTATTGATATACTTATTTTTTGGCGCCAAATGATGTCAAAATGCCTCGTACATGCTGTGCTTTATTCAAGGTTCAATGAACGTAGACACGCTGCTAAAAGTTCGGCAGCAGGAAAATGACGTAAAATAACAGCAGAAGCGGGCGCGCGCGCCTTTCGCCGTGCTCGTGCCCGTGACCGAGGGGGGCGTAGAGAGCTCCGTGTACGTTAACTCGCGACGACGAGGCGGAGTTGGTTCGGTAAAGCCGGAGTTGCACTTTAGCTCAGCATCTCAGCCCTCGAATACAGGAGAAGCAGGAAATTCCCGGGAGAAACAGACACGACTGGAGTTCACATTTTTAGCCATATGAGTAACGACGACACGGATCCAGCTCCCGCGGGTTGCTCACGTCGTCGTGTCGGGCTGCGAGCGTGCACCAAGGCGACAGAATCGCTACCGTACGGCTGAGAGGAGTCACACCGGCCCTCGCAACGAACGAACGAACGAACGAACGCTCGGACGTGACGCGAACTTAACACCGCACTGGCCTGTTGCTGCGCTTACGCCACTGGAATCGAGTCAGCCGGTGAACAGCTCTTTCGTTTGCTTGCTGTCTTGGCCGTGTGTTTTGACGCGGTTTTAGCGCTCGCTTTGTGTCGTCCGCTTTCCTTTGTCGCTAACTAAACGTAAGCGCGTTAGCTGGAATGCTAACCTGGTAGCTAGCTGGCGTGAAGCGTCGCGTTTTTAAACTAGCCTGCACTTAGCAAACAGACTAGCTCGCTTTAGCCACAATAACAGCAGTGAGGCTAACGCCTTTTAGCAATTCTCTCTCAGTGTTAGTCACAGTGCTATGCAGGTGAGCTTTAAAACGATTAAAAAAAACACCCCTCACATCTGAGCAAAAAAAGCGATGTTTTGTAGCAGTTGTTGGTGCAAAAGTAGCGTGCTCGCTCATTATTTGTAGCATTAGTTGTAATTTTAGTTAGCTGGGTCCACTCTGCTGCATAGCGCGTTTTAGACCCAAGTTCTTTTTTAACAGGGAGATGTGAGTGTTTTAGTTTGACTTTGTTTTAAAGAAAACCCAAGGCGGTGTAACTAAAGGGTTTTTTATTTCATTTTTCGGACTCTTGTAAGAGAGCAGTATGAAGTGAATGCGTTCGGACCGAGGCTTTATCGCTGGACGCAGCAGCCCGGCCACAGTCGCTTCTTCGGTCCCGTCAGTGGGAAGTGGGATTTTTTTCTGTGTCTTTGCGGATCGGGTTTAAGGATTTAAAGGCGTCCTCAAGTTCCCCGTTTTCCCTCCATCTCCTCTTCCCGCCACCGGGGCCAAATGCGGAGGGCCTGATTTGTCAGCGGCGACCTTCGCTACTTGGCGGCCGGCCATGCTGAAGTGTATCCCGCTGTGGCGCTGTAACCGCCACGTCGAGTCGGTGGATAAGCGGCACTGCTCGCTGCACGCCGTGCCCGACGAGATCTACCGCTACAGCCGGAGCCTTGAGGAGCTGCTGCTCGACGCCAACCAGCTGCGAGAACTGCCCAAGGTGAGAGCAACGAGTTGACCTGCTTGTTTCGCCCTAAAGACCCTGAAGGTCCTGAAGACTGCGATTGTAATGCGTGATGTAACACTAAGGGATGGGAAAGAGGGATCGGTTGCAGTTTCTCTGCTGTTAGAGGTTCTGGTTTGGAAAACCCCGTAGCTTTCACATCAGTTAATCCTCAGTGTGTTGGGTTAATTTGCTCTGTACTTTTTGTTTGGGATTTGTAAATTGAACTACCTTGGAGAGAGGAGTAGGAGGGTGAGAAGGTGTGAGAGTGAAGCACACAGAGAAAAGAAGAAGAAAGTAGGGAGAGATGTAGAGCAAGAGAATGGTGAAAGTAGAGAAGAAAAGGGGGATGAGGGAGAGACAGAAAGATGGGCAGAGAGAGAGAGAGAAGTATAGAAGGGGGAAAAAAGAGAGGGATCACGGAAGAGAAAAGAAGAAGAGAGTGAGAGAACTCAAGAAGAGAATTTGGAAAATAGAGGAAGAGTGGGAGAGAGACAGATAAGATTGGGAGACAGAAAGGAAGAGAGGTAAAGGCAAGAGAAAAAGCGAGGCAACGTGGAAGAGAAAGAGATCTAGAGGAAAGGAGAGGTAAAAGAGGGATGTTGGGAGAGACAGAAAGAAATGGAGAAGAAAAGAAGAGGGAGTGTGAAAGCCAACTGGAGGAAGAGAGCGGAGAAATAAGAGGAGAAAAGAGGGAGTGTGGAAGAGAAGAGAGAGAGAGAAAGAACTCTTCCACAGTCCATCTTTTCTGGTGAGAGAAAGACAGAATGAGATGCTGCAAGAGACACAGAAAGACATTGAGGGAGGGGGAGAAGGGTAGAAAAGGAGTGTGAGTGTGGGATAGAGAAAGAGAAAAGGGGAGAGAGGGTGAGAAATAGAGGGGAGAGAGAAAGATACAATAGATGAAGAGAAAGTTACAGAGAAAGAGCTGAAAAATGAAAGGGAGCTAGGTAGAGAGGGTGAGGAAATGAGATGGAGAATAGGTGAGAATAAGAGGAAAGAAAGACAGAAACAGATCTAAAGAGAGAAAGAATGGAAACTGAACAACAGAAGGAGAGAGGGCAAGATAGACAGACATAAAAAGATCTGCTAGGGTTCCAGAAGTTGTTTGTTAGTTCAGTTAAGTGTAATAATGAAACCACGTCTACCTGACATCAGAATCAGAAAACTTTATTCATCCCGGAGGAAATTGCTCGCATCACGACTGCGTAATCACACAAAGACGGAACAATAAAGAATAAAGTACCCAAAAATAGAAATATATAAAAATACAGTACATCAAGGATAAAATATATAGTACCAAATACTAAGACTCAGGTGTCTAAATGACTCATACCTCAAATCAGCATGTCTCAGTTTGATGCAGCCTTTTCCAGTCAGCCTGATGCTGGGATCATGGGTCGGCTGTTGAGCACAGTCTCATTGTCAGAAGAGACATGGAGTTGCTCGCTAGCCTGTCCGCTGCCCATATAGCTAACCGGGTCAGACAGAACAGCGCGGAAGCTGCCAGCTGTGAGGTGGAAGCACTGATGCAGCCGGACAGATCAGACCCAGAGCTCAGAGACGTGTGTGCTCTGTGTGTAGACAGCTGGCATATGGAGGCCCTTCACCCTGCAGCAAAGAGAGAGAGAGGGGAGCGAGAAGCCGCCTAGTTGGAAGCAGATTTAAAGTGGTTCTTTGTGCAAGTGCAACATTTAGTGAAATGTAAACTCAGTACACTCGTGAGTGTGCAAATTGATTTAATTCGGAAAGTTAAAGAAAAGGGCTTATTGCTTATTAAAAACTTTGGATGGATTTGTTATATGTAGGTAGTTACAGGAGTTAAGTCTAAATAATTAAAAAGTCCAAAACTGGTTCTGTGTTTTGCTTGAGAAGTTCATTTGCTGGTTTTGGTCTGTCTTTATTAAGATCTTGTTGGATAGGGCAGTTCAGATAACACATGGTTAGCAAGTCATTGCCTGGTGGTGCTCACATACAAACTGGTGCCCTGGACGGAGCCTGAGTGACTAGCTATTCTGTCCTGAGAATGCCATATGGTCAGTCACAGTGTGTGGCGGCTCTACCATGTGGCGTAAGATATGGTGTAAGCTTCTTAGGCCACAACCTCCTATTTAAGTGTTATTCATGAGCAAGTTGGCTTAATGACGCACAGCCTTTGAGTCTCTGTAATGGCATGTTGAACAACTTTTTAAGAATTTCTACATATTTATGTTGATCAAGCGAATCGAGTTATTAGAATTAGGTTATCAACAGGTGATACACAACGATTACACAGGTTGCAACCGGAAACCCTCCACCCCACCCCACAGTCATCTGATGCATTTCGTGTAATGTCATGGAAGGTCGGGCTATCAGAGGCCATCTAACCCCATTATTGGGGTCAAGTGGTTTGGTGGTACACTTAGTTTTGGTGCCTGTTTTACTAAGGTGCTAGTGTAAGTCTGAGAGGGCTGACAGGTTGGGTCAATCTGAGCAGATGGAGGTTTAGTTGATCCTGCTGTGTCTTATGAAGTTCACCCTGGGGCTCCGTGGGATCCCACCTTGGCAGCTTATAGCCATAAAGCAACTGTGGCTGTACTTATATTTTATATAATTACATCTAAATGTTCTTTGAATGACATAAAACGACAGTGTAACAATACATTGATCTGCATAAGTACATCAATTCATTGATCAACCCAAAATGAAAGCATCTAAAATCATGTTGAGACATCCCTTTATATGGTATAGCAGGTCTATTAAAATATAATCAAATTGTATTTCATTTAAATGTCTGGTTGAGCATGTGAATGAAAATGTTGAATGATATTTTAGTTGTTTTTTGTGATTTGATAGGAATAGAAGTTAATGTGTTAAATCAGCATATATTATCATCTCATTGATTGAATTGAAATCATATTGTAGCAAGTTTCATCAATATGAAATTAAAATGATTACTATTAAAAGGGTGACAGTTATCTTCAGACAGCTTTACAGCCAAACGAGATTTGTTTTCGGAGCCAGTTGTAGAATATTCTTACAAATACTCTTTAGACTATTCCAAAAGACTCCAATTTGGAAATGATGCTGTTTGCTTCATTGAGAATGTCATTTGGACAGGTTTGAATTGAGTTGCTAGATGTGGTTTGGGTGTTCTCCCACCAAGTGCTGCTGCTAAATTATACCTAGAACTGGCAGGTGTTGCTCAGGCAAGTCCAGACAGTAATTGTATAAAGTGATGTGATATTGTTGTCATTGTTTTGGCATTTAGAGATCACTTTTACTAAGATCTAAGCGATTTGGCTTAATGTTAGCTTTCTGTTGGCCTAAGCAGTAACATCAGACTAATTACTCATCTAGCACAACATTTTGTTGACTAAATAGATTGCAATTTTCCCTAGTTTTATAAATCTAGGTTGTATTAAATTCAGCACAAAGTGTGGCTGTTTTATAGTACTCAAGCAGTTTTTTCCACCTGCACATTTTTTTCTTGTTCATCTTGGTCTTGTGATCTTGTCTCTAGCCAAAAGGTAAACAACGAGGATGGAGCCGTCATATTTGCTAGGTGTTGAAGACTAGCCTTGTCATGTTTTGGCTTGTTTATTGCTTTCAGTCTTTACAGAGAACTCTGCATGCCATCTTGACAAAGAATGCTACCTGCTGCATTGCTACCTGTGTAACCTGTTTTTACCTCTTTGCTGCAAGAAGATGAGTTCCATAATTGCCAGTTTTCCAAAACACATGGCTAGAGCTTTAAGGTTTTAGAGGAATTTGTTTGGATTTTTATCTTTTGCATTTTCGTCCCATTTTTTGAGAACAGTGTAAATTTGGAAATTCTGTAAAGATTTGTGCAATATTTTAATCTGCTACTAATCTTAAGTGACAATATTTTCATAATTAACTATTTGTGTCGGCTATGCTACAGTGAACAGTATAAAGTCAAATTATGAACAAATTCAGGAACAGCTTTTGCAAATAAAAGTTATGTAGTCGCGGACACTCCCGTTATATATATTTTTTAAATGTTTGGGTTTTGAGTGGCGTTGTTGCACGTTTAAGGTGTGGTTGGGTAATACTATCTTCAAAAAGAAGGGTGTTGCAAATGAAAATGTGTGAATGCTTCAGCAAAAACTGCTTTCAACACATAACTCCTTGTAAAATCAAATAAAAAAATCACCCCCCCATATGTAGTTATATGTGCACACCTATAAGTTTATTGCAGTTTTATTGCAGTTCCTTGCTGCGTTTTGTTTTCTTTGTGTCAGAGAAAAAGGAAGCCTTCACAGTTGCCCCTCAGTGGGAATTTTTTTTACTTGGGAGGGCTGTTGGACCCTGCAGTTGCTACCGATCAAGATGTGTGAGTCGCGCCAGGCAACTAAAGAGGAATTCCCCATCACACCCTCCCGTTCTTATTCGGCGTGAAGCTCCACCTCGGCCTTATCGTTATGCAATCACTAATCTGCACCCCTTCTTCACTTCGCTCTCTGTGGGCTCGCCGGACACGGCTGTCTGAAGGTTCAGGGAGGAGACTTTGAGCTGGCTGGATTAATCTGCCCTTCCTATAGTCGCACACCAACTAGGGAAAACTCCACCAAATGTCAGTCAGCCAGCGCTGTTTAATCATTTACACGCTGTCACAGAATAGGTCCAACGCCTTGTTTCTGCCTGCGTTCTTTTCAGGAAATAGGAGGTCCGTACAACAGCCCTGGAGGATTTTTTGTGAAGGGGGAGCCTTTTAGCTTTGATAGGGAAGCCAGATCTTGTGACAGGTTACATAGTAGGCTCTTTCAGCGAATCTAACGTCCCTCCGCCCAGTCGTGCATATTAAAACGTTCAGCCTTGCCATCTCAGCTTTGTTTGCATTGTGCGCCTCTGTCAGCCATGACTCACACGAGTGGCGCAAAACAACGAGAACTTCCTGCATCTAGTTGAAACCCCAGTTAGAAATTATCTACGTGATAGTTGTTGTTTTTATCTCAGGGTCAATGGCAAAGGCACATGGAGCGGAGAGTGTTTTTGGTCACTGCTGTGCTGTGAAGAATGTCCTGAAATAAGTCATGAGTCTCTATATACTATTTATTGGTATTGTTACCCCTCCATATGCTCCAGGATGATTGCATTCATCATTGCTTCTATGAGAATTAGTTTTAATTTGTTGGCTAATAGCTTGAGCTGTGTTACACTATTTGTCATGATTTTGAGAAAGTAAAAAACAGGCGGTTGATAGATGTATTTAGTCACTAATAGTTATTTTTTTTGTGCATTGACTAGGGCTGCAACAAATGACTATTTTTGTAATCGAGTAATCTATCGATTATTTTATGGATTAATCGAGTAATTGGATAAAAAAAATGTAAATAAAAATGACAATACATTTGTTATTAGGCTTATTCTACTGTGAGTAGAAGTTAGTCATATACGCTTTATGTTGTTGTATTCAATTGAAAATGAAGAAACATGAAGTTCAAGGGTCATTTTGAACCAATTTGGCCAATAAAATGAGTTACTTTTGGCCTTTCTGGAAGAGAACTGCATTTCCCATAATCCCCTGCGCACGCATCGGAGCCGCGTCACAAAGGGTTCAGCGCGTTCCGGAATGAACTATGAAAAGAAATCGATGGGAAAATCTTAATAAATGGCTGTATTGTGAGTGGAACGTTGGTTGATGTGTTTATTTATCAGCTAAAGTATGTGTTTTGTCTGTAATAAAGGGGATGTTTTGACGGAAACGGAGCGTTTTAGCGAGTAATGGCGCTTACAAACAGCGTGTGCGTTTACATTGCAAAAAACGTCATTTAAGCGTTTTTATGCATTTACTTCTGTTTTTGTGCACGGAATATCTCACAAATACGTTCACACACAGAGGGATCTATTCTCGGCTTGATCGCGCTGCTGAAAATATTGTACGTCATTAATAAGCGTCTGTGTGAAACACAAGCAGCGCATGCTGTAGCGACTTAAATGAAGCTTTAATTCTAGAAAAATTGCCTCTACCGTTTTTTGTAATCGAATTATTTGAGTTATTCGAATAATCGTTTTAGCTCTAACATTGACTATACGTCTGTCGCCATGAGGCTTAGCAGGAAAACCTTGATCTAACTTGTCATTTTTAATGTAGACTGGCCATTTAATGATATGGCCTAAAAATAATACAGCAGTATTTTTAAACTGTATCACGTTGGAGTTGGATCACAATAATGCACATGTCCAGAATAAACGCTGAAAATATCAAGTAAATATCTGTGTTGTGAGTAGAATGCTGGCTGTTATTTAAAATAAAAATATAAAATGTGTTTTGTCTGTAATAAAGGGGAATATTCGACTGAACTGGAGCGTTTTTGCTGTGGCGTTCCACATGAGAGTCACAAACGCACGTGCACACGGCACGTTTACATTTGTGTTTTTACCTTTTGTTTTTGTGCACAGAATAATAGAACAAATGGTGTTTTCCTCTGGGACAAGTCGTCCGCTTCCATCTCCAAATAACGTCTCTGAAATGGCGTGGATAGTCACTTTTCTCCTTCTGCACGCTCGCTTCTCTCCGCTTCTGCTCCAAAATGCGCACTATTTACTATAGTTTACTATGTTACTATTTTGGTTTTTCATAATCTACTCCTTCAGACATATCTTCATTCTTACTAGCGTTCAGATGTGCCTGTTCACGCTGTTGCTTAAAGGTTCAAGCTGGGTGTGTCCTTAAAGAAAATGGGCCTCTGTTGCCTGCCAAACAGGTTGAGTCACTCCCTTCCCTGTTCTGTTGTACCTGCATAGGTGGTGGTGTTCTTTTTTTCACCTGAAGGCCATGTTATGACATAGTTTACAAAAATTATGTCACATTTGTGAGAAAGATAGGCCAGGCTGCTCCTGCAAGTTGAAGGTGTTGTGTTATTTAAAAACCCCCAGACATTTAAACTAGTGCTGCTGTATTTTGCTCACATTTTGTTCAGGAACATTCAGCACGTCCTCGTGGCTGAGCCCCCACTGCCCCCACGTCCTAACATCCCGTCTTTGTGGCCCTTGCTCTGGACCAGATTAAGGCTTTGTTCGCCTATGGAAATGGGTTTAAGCACCCTCCAACCCCCTTTCCCTCGTACACTTAGTCTCTCACACTTGCACTCGGCTTCTTTTGTTGGAGTCACGTTTTCTCCAAAATTGACCACTTCTGCTCTCTGTGGTCGTCTTTACTTTTTAGCCCTGGCTGAAATACACTCATTTGTTAGTTTGGCTGCTATAGTTCCTCTATGGAAGATGGTTATCAGTTGAACATTCAGTTTACTTTGTTGTCAGCATATGCCACTGTTTCCCTTTACGTTCTGGTATCCATTTTGATGATTTGAGAGATGGTAGATAAATGAAAATGTCAATACTGTTTTATTGGTGGCATTTGATTCTGAAATGCTGTTTATGTCCGTGCTTATAAACCGACTGCTTTAGCAACAAAACAGATTGCTTTATAAAAACATATGATAACATGCATGTCCCCCGCGACCCCAGTTGGGATTAAGCAGTTCGGAAAATGAATGAATGAACATGCATGTCAAGTTGCTATCAGGTTGTCCTGATACTAGAATTTCAAACACAGTACTGTTCATGAGCAAGGTACTGTCACCAAGCCTTGCTCCCTGGGTGCTGCCCCCTGCTCCTTCACAGAGTGGTCAAATGCAGAGGTCACATTTTGTTGTGGTGCACTGTGTGCTGTGCTGTGCTGTGGTGTTCATATTTACAACCAATCACTCACTTTTACAAGACGTTGTGTCGAATGTGGCCAACTGAAGGAGGCAAAGTAAATTCTTTCTTAGGTAGTGGTGGCCCTGTGAACCAAAAGGACGTAGGTTTAAATCCAGCACTTTTACTCCTCTGGTGCTACCACCTCTGGGACCCAGAGCGAGATCCTTAACCATCTCTAAGTTGCTCCAGTGAGACCGTCCCTGTAATTAGGAAATGAAGTGGGTGAGATAAGAGCATCTGCTCAATGCTGTAAATGTACATGTGCAGTTGGATTAATCCTTAAACATCTTTGTTATTCTGTAACTATATGAAAGAAGTTTAATGTGTATGGGTGAGGAATGCAAATCATTCAGGGTCAATACGTAAAAACATACCAAGACTTTGATTGTCACACTGTCTAAGGAGCACTGGAAATAACATCAGATGATCTGAATAATTTAATATGAGCTGTGTCTTTTGTTTTTTTTTGCTATAAACTGTATATAAACTGTAGAATCGATCAGAGAGGAGGAGTTCTGGCAGAAGTGCATTGTTTCCTGAGCCAAAATGCACATAGTAGACCTATATAGATTTTTCCCCTGGGTTTCCCAAGTCATGGAACACTGAACCCGAACTGGATGGAATCTCTGGTTTTGCACGGAGCAGTTATTCTGCAGACAAGAGCGTCATTACGTATAGTAAAGCGCCTGACCTTATGCTGAAGATTGTCTGTTTGTACCATTCCACATTTTGCCAGCAAAAGAACTGTTAAATGGCAATAAAAATGGAGATGACTTAACAAGATTTTGCTTGGTGCTAAGTAGACTAGACATACTGTACTTTACTGAGAATTATATTTAGTCATCTAAGTATTTTGGATTTTTCTCTGAAGCTGGAACAGTTGTCTTTTGGCTTGTGTTTGAGTCCGTCTGTGCCTTACTTTGTGTGTGTGTGTGTGTGAGAGAGAGAGAGAGAGGCGTTAGAGGGAGGGTTTCCCCCTGCAGTTTGCAGATCTGGGCCAGCAGTCCCCATAAATCACTGCTGCCATTGTGTGCTCTGCGGTAAACCTACACTCATCCCCGCATCCAACTCATCCCTCTCACACTCTCCCTCTCCTCGCCCAGCAGAGCGCTGGCGCAGACTGTGGAAGCCTATTTAGATCGGCCTTTCTTTCTCCTTTTTGATCTTTTGGATTTGTTCACTTTCTTTCTCTTTTGTGTTTCACCCCCTTCTTACTGTTCTTTGACAAGAGCCCACACAATTCAAGTATGGTGTAGGAATGAAGGAGTTTTGCTCCAAATGCAGCCAACATAGTAATTCTATTCCTATAAGTGTGTAGAAGCTTATCTCGAACGTCTTTGTTACTTGGACAAATAACTGAGATAAGGCTTCTTGTCTGTACTGTAATCAGTTGGTGGGGGGGATTCAGCAGTGTAAAAACGGTTGAATTCTAACACATGACCAACAGCCCTCACTCTGGACAGTCCGAAATCTTTTTTATGTTGACTAAAAGCATGTTTATAATTCTAGCTTCTTGCTATTTCTTTAAACCATGCCTTTTTCAACTGTTGTTGTTGTGAGTGATTTGGGAGGCTGAGGACTCTAATTAACTGGCTGGTAACACGTACCCCCACAGCCTTTTGTCTAAGCCAGTGAGCAGCTGGCTCCCACATCCTGCCCCCACCTCTCTCTCCCCTCCCTCCCTATCCCTCCCTCTCTCTCTCTCTCTCTCTGAGAGAGTCTGATTCCGAAGGAGGATTAGACGGGGGCCCCCCTCTCCCCTTCCCAAATGAGGAGTTCTCGCTGGAGTGAAATAGCGTTACACACAAGCATTAAAGTGTCTGCTCTTATGCTGGACGTTGAATCCCAGTCTTAGAGCTGCATGATTGTGGCAAATGAATTAATTTGACCAAAATTTAAATCACTTTGATTTACCACAATGATTTACACAGTTCATGCATTGTTTGGGATAAAGCATTAAGTGGTTAAATGAATTGGTCTTGTCGCCGGTTGCCTTGTGGTGCAGACACAGCTTTGGAGCATATTATTTGATGTATTGAAATCAAAATGACTCCCAATAACTGAGCATTTATCTTTTTGTTGAGTTACAGTGTCTTCCTTGCCATTTCAACGATGAACGTATTTTTGCAGTTTTATTTTAGGATTGTTAACAGCTTTCAGGAAGTGGCAAAGCGCTAAAAAAGGTTGCTGAACTGGATTAATTGTGCCAAATAGAGCAGGGCACTATTTCAATAAAAGGTACGAACAAATATTGTTTGTTTCTCAGTTATCTTTTTTTTGTAATTGTGGGGGAAAAAATCTAATAATTAGATTGGATTAGGTGCACACGTAGGTGGCACAGTGGTAAGCGCTGCCACCTTAAACTGAGAAGGTCCTGGGTTCGAACCCTGGGGACGGCCGTAGGGCCTTTCTGTGTGGAGTTTGCATGTTCTCCCCGTGTTTGCATGGGTTTTCTCCAGGTGCTCCGGTTTCCTCCCACAGTCCAAAAGCATGCAACATAGGTTAATTGCCGACTCCAAATTGGCTCCGTAAAAGTGTGAATGTGATTGTGTGAGTTTGTGTGCCCTGCGGTGTGTTGGCGTCTGCCCAAGGTTGCTCCCCGCCTTGCGCTCGTAAGTTCCCGGGATAGGCTCCGGTTCCCCAGAGACCCCAGTTGGGATTCAGCGGTTCGGATAATGAATGAATGAATGAAAGGTGCACAGGTCTAGCAGAGGAACCATAGCTTTGCTATGCAGTAAATTTCTATGCAAGTGCAAGAAATGGAGAAATATTTTTCTTGGGACATTTGCTGAATCATGACTATTGGCAATGCATGTGATCTCCAGGAAGTTTGAGCAGGTATCCTGTGTTTGCCCTGGTAAGTATGGGTGGTGAAACTAAAACACTACACTGCTTCATGAATTCATTCTCACACCTGGCAAATAATACTGACCTCATACTTATTTATTTCCTGTAGTGCAGGGAATTTGTGGTCATAGTAGTGGTAAGAATACTCTTTGATTCTTTGCTGAATTTTGCCTTCTTGTGTGATCATTAAACAGTTGGAGCAAGTAGCCAGTGTTTGCAGGTAAATATGGGTGGCACCAGGTGACTTCCGTTGTTGAATATCACCTGTGTCTCCACCTCATCAGCCTCACTTCTAGCTGTCTTCCCTACTTTTACTGGTATTGGCAGATAAGTGTCTTTTCCGTGCTTCTGAAGTTGCCCGAGTTCCAGGATGCAGAATTTTACGAACTGGACTGAATGCCGATCACCTTAATTAAAGCTGGCGTCTGGAACTAAATGGACTCGCACTCTAGTGTTAGACCTGACAGATTCCTTTAATCAGTGGTGAGACTAAAATTCATTCTTAATATGTCAGATCTTTTCCCAGGGGGCATTGGACTTTGGAGTAGAGGTGTGAACCTTCACTTGTCTCACGATCCCCTTTGATTATGATATGACGTATCTCGATGCAGCTACATCTCGATTTTTCTACATTACTTCCCTTTGCTCGTGGATCGTGCAGTCATAGTTGCTACCCTAATGTTCGTTTTAACTAGACTTTTTATGTCGTAGCCAGAAAATCACCAAGCAATGTCATTCTGATATAATTCATGGGTTTTCAGCTGCTTCTCTCCCAGGGACCCCCACTCAGACCACACTGTATTGTATTGCTTTTAAGATAGTTGCATAAAATTCATTATTCTTAAAGAAGCCCAAATCATCTGGAAATGTTTTTTTTAAATTTCAGTGGTGAAATGGAACTGCGTGTCACATCCTAAAAACGTGACTTTCTTGAGGTGAGGAATTCAATTCCAGCAGAATGTTAAAAGTTTCTGTTTTGACCGCTCTACTTCAATATTTACGGTAAATCCACTGGTGGACTAGCATGAAGATATTTCTCCGGAATCCATCTTCGTCTCCCGAGTTCAGTTAACCTAACGCAGGTAGGCTATCCTTGTGGCTGTGAATGCAGCGTAGGCTACCGTAAATGCAAACGTAGCCGCGACCGCAGCAAGCGTCTGTGAGTGCTACGGCGATAGTCAACTTCAAAGGCAGATTTCTCCGTTTCTCACTTGGTGTGACAGGAGAAACCCGACTCCTTTGAATGTTGATATCTCAGTCATATGTCGTCCCATTCATTCCATATAGGTATCGTTTTGAAGGTTGATTTATGCCCTTTCATGAAAACATAATAACTCAATTTTGAAAATTTGCGACAAGCGACTGGTTTTGCCGTGGATGGATCCCCAGGTCTTGAAACCAAGAGGTTTGTGCTGGGCCCTCTTTTTGGGGAACATGGTTTGAATACTCATTTTTGACGATGGTAATCTTCATCTAAATCATCCTGGGAAGGGTGGAAAATGTAATGATGTCATTTAATGTCATGTTGATGTTGGTGTATAAACAATGCATAAAAATGTTTATATGCTAACACACACCATGTGATATTTACAAGTTTCAGAGAGTGTTATTAGCTGTTTATTATTTCAAGAGACAGTTTTGCTTCAGATAACACAATTTGCCCGCCTCGGAGAGAAGCTTGCAGGAAGCTTATTTGGTAGGGGTTAGAAAGAGTCTTTTTAGGTTGCCCTTCTTGGACTCTTTCTTGATCATCCTTCTGGAACATTTTCATGAATTTAGCTAGGTCTGTAAACCAACCTTGGCAAGACTTCAGTGCACACAAATGTGATAGTTTAAGTGAATAAGCACATATGCGAAAGCAGCTTGAGACTGTTGCGTGACAAGACGGCACACCATGCACGTTATGAACCTAACATTAGATCTGCAGTGATCCTAATTGCTTGACTTGGCTAATTGTGTCCCGCTCGTGTATTTATATTGAGCCTATTTGGTGTGTGAGCAGCTTTCCGAGTTAAAAAGAGGGAAAACGTCTGTGGTCGTCCTTATCTTTGCAGACACCTGCTCTCTCCCACCTGATATGTATGTGTATTATTCCCCAGGCCGTGTGTGGACTCCACTCTTTCTCTTAGGCCTCTTGTCTGTGCTTGGTCTTAATCAGCAGGTGGATGACAAGGTAAACAGGCTTCAGCACAGATGGTTCAGGCTGAATAATTAAAACTCGAGCTGACCGGGTTCACTCCCCAGGGCTCTTAATACCATGGCAGGTGTCACTGTTGATGCTGTTCTACTGCTCCCTTTTTCAGTCTGTGTGTATATACAACTGCCTGTCTACCCACAGTGCACTTTATGAACTTCAGGGGCAACTCGGTTCATATAAAGAAGGTGTCTAATTTTTAAGAATTTTGTTTAAATACAAAATAAGGTTTATATTTGGCTGGGTATAGAAAGTCCCTACTGTGCTGTTATGCAGTGCACTTAGTAGCAACTTTTGACACAAAACGGAACGTGCAGTTTACTTGTTGCCCTTTTTAGAATTTCAGACTCTGCGTACATCCCTTTTTTGCCAACTGACAGACGTTTTTACTGCACATGCTTTTTTAAGGCTATTAAAGCAGCTTGTGCAGCTTTTGACCACTCCTGTCAAACCTTAACTAAATTTAACATCAAAAGCTTACTACACAGCAGGGACAGCTCTTCTTAGTGTCGAACATAAAATGACTTAGCCGTAAGATGCAGACCGTGCCCTTCTACTGTTAGTGTTTTCTCCATACAACTTATTCGTCCTCCTCCGTGACTCACATGATGCACGCTGACACAAGATGTACTATTGCAAATCTCCCCACAGATTCATGTTTCCATGGTCACGAGATGCAAGCCGGGCCCACGCGCCGAGGGCGCTGCTGTTAGCTAACCACACCGGTGTCTCCAACTCGTTTAAGTTCAGCTTCAGTTTTTATGTTGCCCACCCGATTTGGGATCGTTTTGTTAGATTCTTACTTGACAGAGCATCAAACCTTGTCATTCTCGTTTGTCGCAACAGGCAAAGAGGCCCCCGATTACGTGTTCCTGAATTGACGTCATTCTTTTTTAACTCTAGGGAAGCGACATGCCCTTGCCACTCTGCTCCGTATTTGCTTGAAATGAAAGTTAATATTATGTTGAAATTTAAAATGGTCTCTTTCTAAAAGAATGTACGATTGCAGAAAAATGATGCGGGAAATTTATTTGCTCTTTCATGTTTTCTTATGATGTCGCTGGACAGGTTTTCTATCTGGTCACTCCAGTTTGGCTTAGGTAAAGGTGGCTGCCCTCAGCACCTACCGAGCTGCTTTGAACACAACCCTTTTCTTATTTATTTATTTATTTTTGAAAATGGCACATAAATAAATGACGAACAACTGTTAAGGTCACCTGTCTTCCTCATGTTCAGAGTAAACAGACTGTGTAAATCAGCCTATTTTTGTTTGTCTTATACAATTTTAAAGAGTACAACATTTTAGCAGGTTGTTTATCTAGTCTGTGGACTCTCCTCCAGCCTTTGACTTTTTTGCCCTCTTTCTACATTCTTGTTTTTTCCTGCTTTGACACTAATAAGTGAAATATATTTTTCAGGAAAAGGGCAGTTGGTAGCGTAACGGTTAAGGAGTCATTTGGAAGGTCTATGCATTTGGTTATTCTGAGGAAATTAGGCTTCAACTCCCTGACTGCTAACGCTGTTGTATTTTTCCATCAAAGCAGAAGTGTACCCACGATTTCCCTTTACCCATTTTGATGTATTCAGTTTGGTCTGTGATTTTGATTCAGCTCGTTTTAGATGAACTATTTATGTATTGGACGTGAGGTTAAATTTTGGGAACTGGCTCATGACTGTGTTTAAAAAGAACGGATTTTACATTTCTAATGACTAACCTCGCATTCATATTTATGTCTAAATGATGTTATTTTTTAAGAATTTTACGGCATTGAGCAATTCAGGCCAAGCCTTTTTCGGGGGAAAAATAGCTGCTATTAAATTTATTGTTGCAGCTTATCTAAGATGCATTGATGGTTCAAACTAAGAAGCAGATTTTATTAGACATCATCGTCTGACATCCACTTTTGTTTTCCACTGCCTTGTTAATCAGCTGAGCTAATTATCTCTCGCTGTCACTGGAGACATCATTCCCATGTCCCCCATGGGGCAGGATGAAAAGTACCGGTGTTTCTGGTGCATTTGATAGCATGGCCTGTAAAATTGTAACGTTTATCTTTCATTGTCAAATGATCTTATACATGCTTCCGTGGCACATTTGCTTTAACAAGTTGATACTGTTATTGCGGCTGGTAATGTGTATAAAGTAGGGCCGTATGAAATCGGCATTTTGTTTTTTTCCTAAATTCCATTTTATTTTTTCCTGAATTCCGCTTTTTTCCCATTTATATTCTTCTGAATTCCATGTTTTACGTTATCATATTTATTCACTTAAAAAGTGTCTAATTATGGAGTGGATGGGGAAAACAATGCAGTACAAAAAATTTCAACTTCAACAAAGTGCTGGGGTTCAGCAGAACATTTTCTGCTTTGGTAAAACATTTACCTGTAAACAACAAAAAACATTTAGTTTTTCGTGCAAAACCAAACGTTTCTGATGTGAGTGTTTGACTATAAGTGGTTGTCACGTGTTCTTGCGGGTGCAGTCTATCGTGTGCTTGCAAAACATACAAAAGAGTTGTTCTCTCGATTCATAAAAATCATTTGGGTATTGTTCTACTCTAAAGTTAGCACTGACACTCGAATTCCATCATTTTTTTTGAGGACTTCGGTGTTTCCACGAGCCTCTTCACCATAGCTGACCGTTGACGTTTTCCCCTCTTTGTCTGTGCGTTTGTGTGTGGAAAGCTGAATCCTGCCTCAACAGGTAACACGTACAGGGGGCTGCAGCAGCCAAAACTGATTAGAAACCATTGCTTTGCTTTGCCCACACACCGATATCAGCCAATTATACGACATTCCACGTTTTACAATGGATTCCATTTTATTTGTTGAATTCTGCGATTCCGTCCGCGTTTTCCGCATCGCGCAAATCATAGGGCCCTAGTAAAGAAACAAATATGAGTTATATTGTGGTGTGTATGCTACATGACAATTTTTAGCCCCCCTCCTCTGCTGCACTGTACCCAGAGCAGCCCAAAATGTCTGTTGTTTACCCGGGCAGTTTACAGCGCAGGGCAGAGCTGACTCGTGTTGACATGTGTGATTGTCTTGTTGATTCCTCTACTCCGGCAGCGCCGCAACGGACAGGAAGTGGGAATAATAGAGTGAGCTGAGGAATGTATTGTTTTTGTTTTTGGGAGAGCCTCCCTCTGCCCGGGTGCCCTGCATCGTCACGCCGCAGACACGGCTCACTTCGTCCTCCTCAGGCAGCCAGCCATGTATTTGCCATTTCCGCGCTCTTTCATTGAGGTTTCTAAAGTGCACTCTGTGGCCGGTCGTTTAATTAATCTGTTGTGGGTCAGTTCTGCTCCACCTCGTTGGTGCCCGGCAAAGTAGAACTAGACTGAGGGGAGTGTCTGTGTGTGAGAATTATTTGTAGTTTATAGCGAGCTGCAAACACTAGGGCTGGGGAGTAGAACAACATTACACTGTAGAAGTGATTTGATTAATTATTCATGTTAACACGCTTCTTGCTTTTAGTTACTTAAAATGATTTCAGCTGGCTTGTAGTTTTCAATGTTACAGCTTGGCTTGTTAAGTCAGTTCACAGAAAATCTGAAAATGCCAGATTAACTTAAAACAGTAAGTTGTAGCAATGGTTCTGTTTAAGAGTGAATGCGTTAATACGCTACAGAGTCCTAGAGCAGGGCCTGTTCCAGAAGTTGGATGGGGGAACATGAGTGACTTACATTACACTTACATGGGGGGGTGGGGGGGGGGTGTACCTCGCTCATGAGTACCTCGCTCATGAGTACCTCGCTCATGAGTACCTCACTCATGAGTACCTCACTCACGAGTACCTCACTCATGAGTACCTCACAGTGATATCTTTACCGGTCCGTAACAAGAACAGGCAACCTTCCGATCTCCTAAACTGTTACGCTACCAAATATATAATATTTATGTATATATATATAATACAGATTTTTATTTTACTTTTATGTTATTAGGATAAAAGATCAAATATGTAATTAACCTGTGAGATGCTGCCACACTCACATTGGCTTCTTCGCCACAAGCGTCTTGTTGACTGGTTACGGACGGGGCCACGGTTTACCTCAGTAATGCGGCCTCTTCCATTTTGCAACTCTGGGGCCTCCTTAAAAGATTAGCGTCTGCCCACCGTACCGCCACGCCTCCTCTGCCTTATTTTTTTGGGGGGTAACAAAAATTCATGTGCCATTTGTTTTTGCCTGAAAGGTCCTCGCAAAAACATTTTGGATATGCGTGTGTGTGGTGTTTTTGTTGGCAGTCAAGAGGCTGTGACTTGAGGAAACACAGGCATGAATGGAATCTCCAGGAGCCTGCCCTGGCCTCCCTACTATAATTCCAAAGGCCACACACATGCATGCTCTCGCTTTGGGGCCCGAAAAGGCGCAGTATTCCAGTTATGCTCGTCGTGCTCGTCATTTTTTGCATGCTGTGGATCGTGACCCTCATTGTTAAAAGGGTGTTTAATTTTGAATTTTATCTCTGCATTGAAACAATTTTTTTTTTTCTAAGGCCAAAAACTTGACTCAGCACTCACCTAGATTCAGGCTTTTTCCAGAGTCGCACAGAAGCTACCGCGCTAATTAAACCTGACTTCTGTGTCTTATGAAACCAAATGTGTCCTACTTCCTCCCGGCATGTGTAATTAAGCTGATCTCTGTCCTCAAAGGCCTTAATCCCGATTGGGATGGCTTGTTGCTTAGAGATATAGTCATACGCTGGCAATCACAAAGACACTGAGAGAAGCTGTGACAAGGCAGTAACGTATACGGAGTGCATGCATGTTGCAAATGATGTAGGTGGAGCCATTTGGGTGTGTATTAAGGGTGTAACAATACACACATTTTGCTGTACGTATTATACCACACAATTGATTTTCTCCGTAGAGTCAAGATTCTTTGTTTGTCATGCCTAGTTTCACAGCATGTTGTGAAGTGAACCATGGTTTGCATTTAGGACTCAAGTCTTTTTTTGCTGGTTTAAAGAAATCCAATAGATTAAAATATGATATTAAGAAATAACAGAACCTAAATTAACGGCAGTTGGTAACGTAACAGCCGGTGATCTGAGGGTTGCAGCTTAAAGTCCCGGGTCGTTAAAGATACCACTGACCTACTCATAGGCAAGGTACTGACCCCAAACACCAGACGCTGCTAAGGCTGCCCACTGCTCCTTCGCTGATGGATCACATTTCTTTGCGGTGCACTGTTTGCTGTGCTGTGGTGTGCTGTATTTTCAGTGATGAATAATCACTTGCTTAAATTTGTTTAATGAAAATATATAGAAGCCCTTATGGAAAAAGAAAAAAAAAGATAGTTTATTTCCATTTTCAATTGTATTTGCTGTAAATACATGTTACATTGTAAAGTGTAAATGTGTAATGGATAAAAAGTCATAGAGGATTTGGTCAGAAACTCTATGTAGTGTTTATTTTTATGTTGATGCAGAATTGAATCTCTTAAGTTCACACAAGTTGTGTGTGGGTGTGTTTGTGTGAGCCCTTATGCGTATCACATTTTGTCTTCTTGCTGTTGTCCAGTAGTGGGCTCTTCAATAGTTTCACTCCTGCTTCCAGATCCTTTCCAGCAAATGATGCCACTTCCTGTAAAACTGCCCATCACTCCACCAATGTGGAGAAAATGGAGAGGTATAAATTAGTGAGACGCTCCTGTAGCCCGATTAAGATGATACTTTCACGAGTTAAGAGTTACCTGGAATCTTCCAGCTTGGTTTAAACAAATGTCACATAACCTGTGGGTAGTGGGTTTTGTAGAAGACTGGACAATAAGCAGAATAACTTAAATACTGGTTGTGTTTACTGCAGTTCAGACCCGAGTCAGATTGTTGCCAGCACCTGCTGTAAAATGGTGTCACTCTGTGTACTTTGAGTTTTATATAGTTTTGTTTGTCTGGTGTACATAAGGGCAAACATCAGTTCTGGTTCTTGCATGTTCTTTGTACATTGCAGCAACAGATCTAGCTTTTTTCCAGATAACAGTACAGATACCTGAGCTTTTGGCATCAGCTGATGATGAATATTTAATAAGCCACATGTCTCACTGGGTCGAAAAGACTTTGAATGATTTGTTGTTATATAACGGATTTGCTTACAAAGGAGGCAAATAATTTGGAATTACACAGTGCAAACATTTTAGCTCAGCAACTAATTGAAATGAAAACAAGTTGACACAAACTAATTTCAAACTTTATCATTTGAATCACATTTCACACAAACACTATAAAAAGTGATTCATTGGAAAAGTTTTTTTGATCCTCATCCAGGATTTGGCTTCTTGAGTTAAAATCAGGCCGATATCAGTATCAAATTGATGCATTACTATACACAAAGTCTGCCGAATTCTTCATGAATCTTCATTTGTTCTAATAGTTTGACTGAATGAGTTCCAGGCAGGGTTCAGGGTGAATTCTCACTTCTGCTGGCTGTTTCAGAATTTGGTTAAAGCAGAATTCAGGTTGCTCTTTCTATGGTGACATCTCTGCTTCCTCACTCGACACACGGGTTCCAAAAACCACTTGTGAATTAACAATTGAATCCTGCTCTGATAATCTGTCATTGTGAAAGTGCTGTAGATCTGTCCTCAGGAATTTAGGGGGTTTGTGGAATTTTAGAATGTCACACCCCTTCAAATTCACTACAGCTATAATAAATCACGCTCTTGTAGCTTATGGCTGTGTCTTGGATGTACACCAGGCATTGTTCTAATGAGAGGTGAAGCTTAAAACTTGTTTTGGGTCTCATGCGAGTGACCAACTGTTTGTGCTGTTGACCCTCTAATGACCTTGTGCGCTTATCTGATGGACACAGCGCTAGGCTCAAGGCTTTCTCACTGTTGGGTAACTGGCAGCTCTGGAGCTCTGGGGGGTTTTTATGAGTGCTTATTTTAAGTCTTGTAAGGCCTGGTGATATACAGAAGCGAACACATTGTTTTCTACTGTGCTATGCTTCTGTACTAATTTGGAGTGACCCATGAGGTGTGTGTGTGGGCGTGAGGAAGGGAGAGAGAGAGAGATCATTTGACCCCTGCGTGACCCAGTCACGTCCATTTTCTCATTACTCTCTTGCGAGTGAATTCAAACATTTAATTCGGCTTCAGCAGAACGATTTGAAACGGTCAAGCTCAGAACACGTACGTGGTGAAAGGGATTTTCTGTTTCCAATCATGAATTATATGATTGATAAAGTGCAGAATAAAGGCATTTTTACTCAACAGGCGTTTAAAAAAACAACCCTCTGGTCCTAGTGTAGATATGATGTCACATGCTTTTTAAAGGGAAGGATCTGGAATTAGCAGATCTTTAACCAGTGTTAATTTGTGCTGCATCTTTGGGGCTCACAGTGTAGTGTTGATATCAGAAGTGCTTTTCTGGATTTAGCAGACACTCTTACCCAGAGGTCCTTTGAGTTTAAGGGGTAAAATGGTAGTAGTTCTGTCAGTAGAGTAAAGCCGAACCTACAACCTCCTGCCCCGAGCGCTAGAATGAAGGAATGAACTTTACATTTGTGTGTGGAGTAATAAATATTTTCAATAATTTTCTAGACAAAAAAAATCAGACGTTATGCTTACAGCCTAAAGTTTGACAAGAAAGGGAACCAAGCAGTACATTGATCCTATCATACGAGTAGGCATAATGTTGGAACAGCCGCCGACCGACATTGCATATTACAATTTCGGCCCACCAGTTGCATTGGGAACGTGTAAAGATGAAAGCGCCACTGTGCTCATTTTTTGCTGAGCAATCCTTCTGCAGTAGCTCGACACTGACTGATGATTAAATAATAATTTATTCTTTCATTCATTATCCGACCCGCTTATTCCCAACTGGGGTCGCGGGGGGGACTGGAGCCTATCCCGGGAGCTTACGGGTGCAAGGCGTGGAACAAATTGGGCAGGTGCAGGTGCCAACACACACAGGAAACACGCCTTTTGGACTGAGGGAGGAAACCGGAGCATCTGAAGAAACCCCGCGCGAACACGTGGAGAGCATTCAAACTCCGCACAAAAAGGACCCACGCCGACCTGGGGCTCAAACCCAGGGCCTTATCGCTGTGGGGTGGCAGCGCAAAAGTGTGTTTTCAGATGCTTTTTAAAGATATTAAGAGAGAGGTCCTGACTAATATCTGATAAAAATATACTTTTGCTGTAATATGCATTTTTATTAAGGCCAGTTAGAGATGGCAATGGTGTATCATTTTAGCAGGATGTTAAGGTTCCAAATCTTTTAGAAGGATGTCCTGGATTCTTTTAGGACCTAGTTTTAGGTATCACCCAAAGGATAATGGCAAATTATAGCAGAACTAACTCTTTTAGCAATAGGAGTCCATTAGACACAGGGGATTCTGTTCATTGCTCAACCTTTCTTATGAAAAGCATCTGACATTGCAATATGAGTTGGGTACATTAGGCTCAAGCGACTTGCTATGCATTACTTTGCATGTGGTTTTCATGTTAAAGGTGTGGTCGCTGGGTCTCTGCCAGGAGTCAGCGATGACACATGAACGTGTCCTTTGCTGTGGGAGAGTTGCCAGTGTTGTGGTGGAAAAAAACAGAATTGTGTTGCGTTACAGAGCAGCTGCCTACTACCCCTTTTTTCAGATTAGAAGGCTGGATTGTGTAGAATCATATGACTTGATAGTGGCAGGTTGGGAACACTGCATCAGTTAGGAAGGGCCGACCACATGATTCTTAAATGGGCCTCCACACACACTTACACAATCATGCACAATAAAGCATTGTTGTTATCTGCTTGCTGAGTGACATTTGAGCACAGACGCTCTCTCATCCCCTCTGTTCTCTCTCTCACTTTCTCTCTCTAACTCTGTTTCTCTTGGCTTTTTGTCTCTGATCAACTGTCTTCTGTTTTCTACCGCGTCTACAAGCCGATGATTTGCTGTAGTTTCTGAATTGCAGGAAGCTTTGCATAAAGTTCTAAAAGAATGGCTGCATTTGATTTTTTTTTAATCAGTATCTGATCTTGTGGCTTGTGTTCGTGTGCGAGTGAGTGAGAGCGTGAGTGAGATGATGCCTGCTTGTGGAAACGGATGCTTCCGTTGGCGCCGGGCTCAAGAGCTGCACCCACAGTGCGGACACTCGCAAAAGGAGGCGTTGAGGAAGGAAAAGTGCAACATCCATAACCTATCTGTAAACAGTGGGACTGGGTCAGGTTGTGACACACAGTAGCATTAGTTAAAGCACGTAAGCAAATATCAGAAGAAACAAACAAGTCGGTTCTCTACAATTTGAATGAAAAGAAGAAAGTATTTGCGACTTGCTCACAATAGTTAAGCATATTCACAGTACTACGTGAACTAAAAAAAAACAAAAACCTTTTATTCGTCATCAAGGTCAAATGGTCAGTTAATTGTGATGTTGACTTGGGGTCATGTCGCCCAGCATTTGGTCTGATCTAGTTCCACATTGTGCCGTCCTTGTGCTGTCTGACACCGTCGGTAACATGCTAACCCAGACTATTTGAAACTGACCTTTCAGTTCCACTTTTTTGTCAGTTTGGTAAACGTGTTTACACCTGTTTGGTCGGTATTAATGAGTGCGAGAGTTCTCTGAAATGTAGTCTCCGCGTCAGACCGCAACAGATGACCTTGGGTCTCATTTAATCCTGGTTTGGAATGCAGATCAGTCAATCTCAACTTGTGAGCTTTCCTGCAGTGTAAAGGCAGTAACCACCAGTTAGAGCTACTTCCTTATTCTGCTTCCTCGATTTGGCACTGGTTATGCATTGTTTGTTCCAGGGTAATGCTGGGGGGGTGAGTGAGGGAGGATGACTTGGTGTGTCTCCATTAGTTCACCGTCCCCTGGATTGCTCTCTATTTTTTTAAAGCAGCACTTTTAAAAGCCATTTAAAAGGAGTGCTGCAAAGTCATAATCCTCTGATCTGCTTCTTTATATAGAGTTGCGTCTACGTTCACATACCCACACGCACATATACACACCGACACTCAACCCCAGTCCCACGTGAGGTCCAGCATCAACTTGTGGAATTGTTGATAAAAAAGGAAAGCGATTGCTAGTAAGATTGGAAGCGATGTTTGTTGGAAGCGATGTGATGTTATAGCTCGGCATAAAGCTTAAATGTCTATGCTTCCCTAATTTATTCACCAGTTTGTTTGCATAGAGTATTTACATAAACCATGGTTACCAAGACAGCATTTAAACGGCATGATTTTTTTTTTTTTTTTTTTTATCTCTCGCTGTTTGTGGAGCGAAACGTTCCAGGTCTAAAACAAATGCTTAGTTTAGCTCTTCTCTTAAGAGAGCCCCCAGGCTTAGCTGTGTTAGTTTTAGCTTTGGGGGAAAAAATGACTAGGACTATGAATCCTGTTTTGGTTTGGGAGCTTATGATATTGGTAATTCCATTTGATTTGAGTTTAAATTTGCTCATTTGACTTTTAAAAGGCTGATTAAGAAGTGATTAAATGAGATATTGTTGATCTTTAATGACAGCCTTCTTTGCCGCTGATTTGTTGTAACCATCAAATGACTCTGAAAATAAATCCTGGTTATCCGGCTTATCACAGAAAGGGTTTTTTAATACCGTTTCTTAAATAGCCTGCTATTTCTCCCTGCCTGTTTGTCTACAGATATGGTGCTCACATTATTTTTTGGCTAATCTCTCTCTCTCCTCTTTTCCTTCCTCTTTGCTCTGCTGTCCTCAGAGCTTTGGCACTTTAGCTAACAGAGTTTACAGCCCATCATAAGGTCAATTGAGCATGTCGGCTTTTAAAGAGACGGCCATGTTTATGGGAAGCCGAACTCCTCTGTGTGACACCACAGTAGTACAAGGGCCTCGGCCTCCCAGCGGCGCCATGCGCTGACCGTAACATTCAAAGGATTCTGTTAAATTAAGTTGTGATTCGTCTGTCAGAGTTTCAGAACATGATGATGATGATTATTATTATTATTATTATTATTTGTCATTGATAAGTATTAGTTTCCTGTATGGGCTGCTATTGCTGTTGCTATTACTGATTTATTTTAAAGCACACATAACATTTAATTCATAACACAGATGGTGCAGAGTATGTCATGCATGGTTTCTGTATTTACTTCCTGACTAAAAATATAAACTAATGGGGGTGTAAATTTCACGGTTCATCACAATACAATATATCGATTCAGCGGACAACGATTCAGTGTCTGCCGATATCACAAAATCTGCTACGATTTGATTTTGATTTGATTCAATTCAGGAGCCAGTGATTGATATGAGACAATATCATATGCTGGTTTTTATTCATATTACATCACAAAAGCAGCTAAAATATCAGTTTACATTTTTATTCTTGAGCTCAGTCGGACATTTAAATGGAACACGATCTTCCCTTTTAATAAAAATAAAATGTCATAGCGTCCATGTCAGTCAGCAGGTGTAAATCATTATTGTAGAGAATGCAAGACTGTGAAGTCACGTCACCTTTCATGATGCATCGTTATTGCTTAATTTACCTCTTCCTGCGTTGTATTTTGTGCTTTTTGTCGCATCCTGTCCTCTTTGAAATTGTGATTAGACTATTTCTTCCTTTCCTGTTCAAGTTTCAGCTAACAGGAGACACTTCCTAAGTAAATATTTGTTATTGGTGGATGCTAAATTAATGCTGCCACGAGTATAGATTCAGAAAGTTCTTTTTATCAGTAACTGATTCCACTGTAGTATGGAAGAGCAGAAATAAAGCAAATTGCATTTAAAACCCTTTTAGTGAAAAGGTTTGAGTTTTGTGAAATTAGTCAGATTAGTCAAGCAATATCTTATATATGCATCATAATAAGATATTGCTTGACTAATCTGACTAATCATAATAATTTGAAATTTCTGGATCCTTTGGGTTTAAAATGATTAGCATTGCTGACAGAATGTGGACTTGTCTATTGCAGTTACTTTAGGCTCTTTTGATGCAAAACTAGCAGCGCAGGCTTTTCAATGTCCTTTGTTCACATACAGTACTGTGCAAAAGTTTTAGGCAGGTGTAAAAAAATGCTGTGAACAAAGAATGCTTTCAGAAATATAAATAATGATTGTTTATTTTTATCAATTTACAAAATGCAAAGTGAGCGAACAAAAGAAAAATCTAAATCAAGTCAATATTTGGTGTTGGTGTTTGTACAAGAAGTCCTGGAAGTGATGGTATGGCCCCCACAGAGCCCTGATCTCAACATCATCGAGTGTTTCTGGGATTACATGAAGAGACAGAAGAATGTGAGGAAGCCTACATCCACAGAAGATCTGTGGTTAGTTCTCCAAGATGTTTGGAACAACCTACCAGCTGAGTTCCTTCAAAAACTGTGTGCAAGTGTACCTAGAAGAATTGATGCTGTTTTGAAGGCAAAGGGTGGTCACACCAAATATTGATTTGATTTAGATTTCTCTTTTGTTCATTCACTGCATTTTGTTGACTGATGAAAATAAATGATTAACACTTCCATTTTTCAAAGCATTCTTTGTTTGCAGCATTTTTTTCACACCTGCCTAAAACTTTTGCACAGTGCTGTAGTTGATGATTAATAATGTTAAGGACATGTTAAGGCTTGTCAGGACATGTTTTAATTAGCAGCTGGTGCATATTGTCTATATTTTTCTTCTTTTAGGATTGAATTTTATTTTTTGCTTTAGGCTTCACGATGATAAAAGTGTTTGAGCCTGGCCTTAAAATGTGCTCTCGTCCACCATGAAAGGCCTTTGTGTTGGTCTTACTGACTTTGCACCCCCTGTCTTTTCCCCATCCCCTTTTCCCTCCTCTCTCCCTGTCTCTTACCTCCTCCCTCCTCTATCCCACATTGCTTTTCCACACCATCTTTATTCCTGACATCGTTTCTCATCTTTTCCTCTTTGTTGCACCCTGTTTTGTCCTTGCTTTATCTTCCCTTCCATTTTGGCCGCCCCCCGCCACCCCCTCCATCTCTTCACTCTGAGTGGACAATAGGAAGTTTCGCTCTCTGTTGCTGCTGCAGGTGGGAGGGCCCTAGTGTCCCTCTGTGTGATTGACAGCAAAGCCTTTTGTCCTCCTGCCAAGAAAAGGAGGAATGAGAGAGGGAGGGAGAAGGTAGTGAGCATAGAAAGAGAGAGGGTCGGAGGGGGTGCTCATTCATTTGAAGAACTCTTGATGTAATCCCTGCTGCTTTTAAAGGAGGAGAGAAAGGACTTCCTACCACATTAACACACCCTCGAGTGTCAGATTTCAGAATGGGTTTCATGATGTTTTACAGCACGAAGAATTGATTGCGTCCTGCTGTGACCTTTGCAGAAGATGTATTAATATAAATATTTGTAAGGATTTGAGTCTGCTTGAGTTTGTTTGGTTCAGCATATACTCACACACATTAGAATGTACAAAGAGGGACTTTCCATGAAAGTTCTACTTAAGTTGAGTGTACTTGTCAATGAGAGTTTGCTTTGGCAGAACTTCTTTCAGAACTTCATTAATAAATTATTGTTTTTAACTTACTAAATGGACTTTCTAAGTGGGCACATTAGAAATGGCTAACAGGAACAGAACTGATTGTGAACAAACATTACGTGACCAAACGTGACAAGAACAATTCGAAAGGAAAAAGGGTGAATTTTGAGATGGAGAATGTCACGCTGAAAGTGAAATGAAGTTTGAGAGATGCAAACATTGTAGAAAATTTTGATGACCTGTCAGTGGGAATTATGTGGCGATAGCATCAAGCTCGAGCAGTAGCAGGTACAGGAAATCGGTTGATATCTGAGGTGTGGGTTTGTTTTGTGTGTGTGGGGGTGGGGGGGGGTATTTTAGTTGCTGGACATGTCTCAATTCTAGGCGCTGTGCATTTTGTAGTAACTTCCAGAAACAATGCAGTCTGCACCTGAAATGGACTGCTCCTCCATCATGTGCTAGTGTGGAATGACTGACTCGCATTTGGGAAGTGTCTTGCTCTCTCTGCCCCGTCCTCCTCCTCCTCCTACTCATAATAATAACAAAAGCTTTTGTTGCCCGTGCCCTTCCCCCATGGCCACCCGCTCGCTGTGTTAGTACAGGTTGTGGCGGGGCAGCAGAACTTGCTGAGTCGCCAATTAAACTTTCGCAGGCCATTTAATGCAGCACATGAGCCGTTTCCAATTACCGGAGCAATCGATGAGGAACTATTAGAGTCCTGCATGAAGTTAATGGGGATATATGCTGCTACGTTGCATTATAGCCCATCCGATGTAAAGTTCTCGATTGACGATTAGAAACTAATTATAACTGAGAAGAGCCGAGAACAAAAGTTTTACCAACTTCCTCTCCTTGAGCAAAGTTTATATGCAGAGTTGTTTATGTATCAGTATAAACAGCATCTTTAAAGCTTTCATATTTTCAAATCCATGTTAAAGAAGTATTGTGTAATGGTACGATTTATTATCTTTGAATTTGGAGTAAAACATTGATAATTATTGTCTAATTATTATTTATTATAATTATCTATTAACTATTTATTTGCTCCTCAGAGTAGGCTTGTTGGTATGTGTTTTGTGTGTTAGAATATCGGTTGGGTGTTCGCCCCATGATCAGAAGGTCGCTGGTTAGAATCCCAGACCAGTAACGTTACCACTGAGGCACTCATGAGCAAGGTTCCGTCTCCAAGCACTGCGCTGCCCATGTTAGCTGCCCATAGGGGTGCAACGATTATTCGACAAAAGTCGACAATAAAAATAGTCGCCGACGAATTTGACTGTCGATAATTGTCGCCAGACGTATTTTTAAACGGAGTGAAACGTTTTCCTTCCTTTCTACCTGTGCAATACTACCGCTTTCCAATAGAGTGCACCAGTACATCACACTCTGGTGTGATTCGCTCTTGCGCAATAGCATTCAGCGACAGCTAGAAGAATGGCCCTATGGCGTCACATCAACGCCAAAACTAGAGCGCGCAAAATGGCTTGCCGCAAAAATTTTGCGGGCGTAAATTTCAAAGTCGCGAATGTGAAACTCGAGAGCACAAAATTAAGAATCGAGTGCGCGGTTGTGGTTTTGCGCGCAAACTGTATTTTTCTTCTCTCGATTGTCTTTTTCCTCTCTGTGTTAAATGTCCTCGCGCACAAAGTAGATTACAGACGAGCGGCTTTTTTGCTCGAGTGAGATTTCTATCGACCTTATAATTATAATTTAATAGTTAGGTCTTATACGTTTAATAAGCACGCAAAACGCCTTTGTCACTCGCTCAGAAATGTTATAATGGTATGTTACCATTTTCTCAGTACCATCAGAAAACCAGGAGCCATCGTAAGGCTAGATAAGGCAAAGAAGAAACTTATTTATTAAAATATGCTTTTGAGTGAACTATCTTTCTTGTCTTTATTATTTACCACAAAATTTAAATAACCTCATACTAAATGTAAAAGCTGGTAGCTAAATCGGAGCCATTTTATAATTATGCAATTTATAATCCGATTAGTCGACTAATCATTTTAATAGTCGATGACTAGTCGACTGTCAAAATAGTCGTTAGTTGCAGCCCTAGCTGACCACTGTCCTTCACGGATGGGTCAAATTTTGTTGTGGTGCACTGTGTTCTGTGCTGTGGTGTGTTCACATTGACAAATAATCACTCACTTTTACTTTCACTTTAGAAAGAAGCTCTAATTGTATCTAATAGAGTCCTAAAGCTAATTTGCTATACAGAGCCTGGCGGAAATGTGAATTAGTTCTCAAGAGGAATCCATTAGATTTGCGTTTGCTGATAAGTTTTATGCATGATGTATATACTTCATGTATAGTGAGATTTGTAATATTATTTACCGCCTGTACTCCGTCTTGAGAAGTTCTGAGGTTTGCTGATTGCTCTGAAGAATGCATGTCTGTTGTGGGTTAGCATGGCTCTGTAATAGCTTGATTGGAGAGATGCCATGCACTAAGCAGAATCACTTGACAGGGACACTGCAGCCTCTGTTAACCAGAGGACTTTAGCCTAATTTAACCCTAGCCGAAACTCTATCTTATGAATCGTCCACACACACACAGACTCAGCCAGGGCTCTGCTGGCCTTCGTCTTCTCTTCTCCAGCCATCTGCTAGCCATTAAGGAGAAAGTTGTGCTCGGTTAGTCACAACGTCCCCCACTGCTCACTCTTCAGCCTTTCTGTCTCTCTCAAATGCATAACTAACATTTGTGTGGGCATTAAGAGATGGCACAGTGGGAGATCTTTCATGGTCTAGTTATAGTCACAAAGTGCCGTGGTGTCTCTGATTCAAGGTTACTTTTCCGGTAATTTGACATGCCTGCCAGGTCTGAGGTGCGAGTGGGAAATTGAGCCGCTGTGGCCACTGGCTGATTGGCTGCAAATGTTTTAAAATATGGTTGTAGTAAAGCAAACCTCAGCATCTTCAGTGTTAACAGTATTTCTCGTTTTTGTTTTTTTCACCCTATTGAGGTCAGACATTGGTTAGAATTTGTTTTTGAGGGGAACAGAGGGACTTTATTTAAAGTCTACTTTCTAAATCAAGCAAGAGTGCTAACAGTAATTTGTTTTTCTCGATTGTTCAATAGCAGGGGTAGGCAACTTCGGTGCTGGAGGTCCGGTGTCCTGGAGGTTTCCATTCAACTGGATTTCAGAACATTTATACCTGGTCTCTGGTGGATAACCACCTGAAGAGACTGATCAGGTTGGATGGAAAATCTCCAGGACCGGAGTTGCCTACCCCTGTTCTTTAGTTTATATTGCATCATTCACCATGAGCATAGAACTGCTCCTATTGTTGGTGACAGTTTTTGTCTACTCTTGTAAACTTTAGAAGCATTATTATGCCTAGACACAAACAATACAATCTGACTTCTCAGAGCTTGAGCTTATTGTACACAGCTGCATAGTCTATGTATTGTTGCATCTGTAGCATATGCAGTATGTTGCATATTCCATAGGGGCAGCTGGTAGCGTAACTGTTAGGGTGTCCGCCCCGTGATCGAATCCTGGACTGCTAAATGTAGCACTGAGGTACTCACGAGCAAGGTACCGTTACCAAGGACTTGTTTCCTGGTCGCTCCACATGTCAGCTTCCCACTGCTACTTCACTGATGGGTCAAATGGAGAGGTCACATTTCGTTGTGGTGCTCTGTGATATGATGTGTTCACAATGACAAGTAATCATTCACTTTTATTAGCGAGAGGTCAAGCTGTTTTTGTTGCACGTGGTGTGGCCCAGTGCGTTAAAGCAAAACCTGTACTGCCTGACGCACTGCACTCACTGCGCTTGACCTTGAGCACATACAAGACTGTTGGTGTGTGGGAGAGATCAGGTTTTTCGGTAGTGGATTAGCCTTAATATTACTCACCTCTAGTTACCTCTAATTATGGGAGTCAATGCAATACCTCAATACCTCACAAAGAGAGCAGGTCGCTGTCTTACTTTGTGTGTGTGTGTGTGTCCATATCTCTCTTTTTCTGTGTCTGTGTGTGTGCGCGTCTGTGTGTAAAACCTGTTTGCCAAATTCACTTCCCCTAATGTCCCAGTTGGCAAATTTCCTCTGTGGTTTAAGTGAGTGTATAAGGCGGACATAAAGAAGCTTATTAACAGGCTGTTAAACTTGCACTCAGACTCTCAGCACTCCATCTTAAATGGAGAACCATGTTTTCTCACGAACTGCCAGCGGCAAACAACTGTAACTCTCATGCTGCGTAAAACTACAAGAACCATTAAAGTTTCAGCCAGACGTGTATTGATTTAGCCGTGATTCCCTCTAACTCTAACGTTACATGCGAGGATATATAATTGTCAGCAAAATCATACGCGTACTAGACACAATTTCCTCTCTTTGCTCTGTTAATTTTTTCTCGTACATTATATCTTCTAGGACACACATTGCGTCTGTTTTAGAGGATGGGCAAAGGATATGATTGAGAATGTGTAATAGCATGTTTTTAGAAGTGCTGTTTGAAGCTACAGGGTTGTGTTACTCTGTTTTGGGATAAATCTTAACCAACATTTTATTTTCTTATTTGAAAGATAGGCTCCTAGAATATCGGGTAAACCATAACTGGTGTGAATGCTGTGCCCTCATGTGCCAGTAAATGGAGCCCAAAATTTAATTTGAATTTTATATTTTGTTGATAGATCCTTTTTATTAGTTAATGTTGCACCTATAAGATGATACCAGTCATAACAGATCTAGTGTGGTCGGTCTAAAGTAGCCTAACTAGCTAACTAGTCTCAACCTCAACCTGTAAGTGTAGTTTAAAAATCATTAAATGTCTTTGCTTTCATTTAAAAATATTCATTACATGCTTTAATAGATCCTCGAGAGATACGGACTAAGAGCAGTGCAATGAGAAGGAAAAGGACAAAGTGAGAGAAGGACGGCAGTGCTTGTGCATAGGCACGTGTGCACATGTGTGTGTGCATGCACCGTTATTCCACTTAATGGATGCTCCTCCATCGCCCCCAATGTGTGCACATACACGTGTGTGTATCTTCAGAACAGAGAGGCCGATATGGGAGCAATACGACCACGGTCTTTGCCGGCTGCTTTGGCTAGCGTAGTGAATGGGGCTCATTGTGTGTATATATAATCAGGCCTTCAGTGGAGAGCTTCCTCCCCTAATAGAGCCCACCGTGTCCCAGGCAGAGCTCAGGCTGCTCAGCTGACTTCCCAGCCGTCTCACACACACACACACACACGCACACACACTTGCTCCATACACAAACCCACGAAAACACCCTTTCCACTTTTGATTTACACTGGGCTGTTTGCTGTTGATTTGTGGTGTTAGTGTTGTTGTAGCTGCATGTTGCTCATGAGTATTTTGGAAATGTGTGTTTGTGCTTCCCATCTGGGCAGGTCCCAGTTACTCCGGATTCATATTTCTCTCTGACATCCGATATGCATCACCTGCCACTGCGACAGAGACAACGCAGCCTCCGGACGCCCTCTGTGATGTCCTGATTAGCTGTAGAGTTGTGCATCAAGAGCTCAATGCAAAGAGATGCTGATTTTTTTCCCTCCTGTATGACTTATTTAATTGCTTTATTCTTGTCTAATGTGGGAGGAAGTGTCTCCTTTTCTGCCAGTAATCTCTCTGTTTTCCATCAGCATCATTCTTAGCCCCATCTCAAAGAGCAGCGTTCAGCTTCAGACATTTTTTCTTGGTGACGCTCTAAGTTGATTTTGGTCTTTTGACATTGGGTACCAGATGTAAATCACATTCCTTTGGAACACATACACTCACACACACACACACACACACACATATTGTGTGTAAGTGCAGATAACAATACACCTAATCAAACGCCAAGTCTTTTCATTCTTCTCCTGTTCCAAAATGAAATACTGGAACTTTTCCATTTGAGCAATTTTTTCCCCATGAATACTGGTCCTTACGCACAAAAATGTCGTTAAGAATTCGCAAAAAATCTGAAGCATTTCAAGTTTTCCTATATTTTGGAGCACCAAAGTAACCTTACAGATACCTGAAAATCTACACACATACATAGACACACACACAAGGAAGTTCATTGTGTAGTCTTTGGTTTGTGAGGTGGATGGTTCAGTGCTGGTTTGTTAATCAAAAACTGGAACTCACTAAATAGAGTGAGGGAGTAGAGTCTTGCTGTCTTTGTGAGGTACTTCCATTAACTCTCATAACTTATATATAATAATATAATAATAATAATACTAAAACTATACCTAACCCAAATATTATCAGGAACTTTTCTATTCAAGCTTGACTCCCTTTTGAGGGTTGGTCCTCACATTTGTCACAAATCTGACAAATCTCAGGTTTTCTAGTCAAATATCTAAAAACCTGATCCAATGCTTTTATGATGTCTGCAGTATTTTAGCTCCAGCTGATATTTCGTTGACATTCAATGACATTTCTGTACATGCTATACAACCTGTCCTTTTTTGTGATCATTAATATACATAATAGGGCTGGGTTCAAAAAATCGATTCACCGATCAATATCGATTCTCGTTCGAAAAATACGATATCGATTCAAAAATTCGCGGATCGTTCTTTTCCTGCGGCTATGCACTACTCTCGCGACCGCGCAAGGAGAGCTATAAAAACATGAGACCGGCGAAACCGAAACCAAATAGAGCCATGGCTGATGCTGCTCCGCTCAAATCACCGCCTGGCCTAAAGGCCGATGTTTGGCAACACTTCGGTTTTAAAACAAGTTATTTTATAACTAAGCAAAACTAGTATTGACGCAAAGAAATCTCTAAATAAATCAATATCATATCGAATCGAGAATTGAATCGGATCATGACCTTGTGAATCGGAATCGATTCGATTCAGGAAATCAGCAGCGATACCCAGCCCTAGTACATAACTGTGTTATGACTAGACTTGAATTTACTTCTGGGATTTTTACATTGGCTGTTGGGGGCATTGTATCAGTACTGCTGCCCCAATATTATATGCCTAGTCTATTTGTTTGCTAAAGTGTGTCTGTTTTCTCTCTAGCCTTTCTTCAGACTACTGAACCTGCGGAAGCTGGGCTTGAGCGATAATGAGATCCAGAGACTGCCGCCAGAGGTGGCCAACTTCATGCAGCTGGTGGAGCTGGACATCTCCAGAAATGGTGCACACACACACACACACCATTCCTTTATATGATCTTACTGCTAATCAGCTGTAGCCCACAGACAATGTGTGTAGGCTGCCAAAATCTGACCTCTGTAGTGATGGAGGTCTGCAGAAGGAAATGCTCTCGGCGCTTCCTCAGTTAGCAGTTTGCACCCCTCATCCCGGGACAGATTGATCCTGTAAAGGTGGATTTGCTGTCAGGGTTTTGGCACATCACTGCAAAGATGCACCAGATTTCACACATTCAAATCCTTTCATGCCTAACTGATTGTGACTGTAAGCTAAAGAGATGTAACTCTGTGTGAGGCAAAAACCTGGAGATACTAGATGCCAAAACTCTACAGACTCATAAAGTGTGTGTGTGTGAACACACTTGTCAAATCATTGCTTTTTGTGTCCTCTTCTATGTTTAGACATTTAGATTTAATATTGTTTTATTTGGATTATTTATTTATTTTACCTTGCGGTAACAATTTTTCAGATTTATAATAATAGTAACAGTTGTTAATGATAGTGGAGCTAAAGGTGTGTGTCCTTTCTTTTGTCAAAGAGTTGGACGGCCACATCTGGTAGCCATTAAACGAAATGGAATCACATAGCTGTGACACTTCTGAGCAGGTCTTGCTGACTTTGCACCTCCTCCCACTTCTGTCTCTCTCTCTCTCTCTCTCTTTCTCTCTCTTTCTCTCCCTCTCTCTCACAGACATTCCTGAGATCCCCGAAAGCATTAAGTTCTGTAAGGCCCTGGAGATTGCAGACTTCAGTGGAAACCCCCTCTCCAGGTTCGTGAATATGTGGAACCACAAATTTTATCTGCCTGTTGGGGTCAGTTCAGATGTCAAACAGAGGAAATTGGGGAGACATTACTGAAAAAGGATGGCCGTTCCCCAAACGGGAGAATTCTTTATATAGTGCCTTTAACAAACCGCACATGAAAGGTGAAGCAGTCGTACAAGTCATGCAAAAGAAATTCTTATGTACATGAGGTCATGACAGACCAGAAAAGAAGAACGAAAATAGATGTGATATTACAGCATATTAACCTTTTATTTCAGTTATTATTTATCACTCGGATTTGCCCAAATTAACTGGGAAAGGTTCAGTGATCTTTCATATCTTAAACATCAACTTTCTGTAATATGAGACCTTTTGGTGCCGTTTCCGTGCCATTATGATACACCTTTGCATTACTTGCCCCCTGATTTTATGTATGTACTGAATGCTAGAATGCTTTTATGTATGCTAGAATTCCAGCACCCAGTCTGTGTAGTTAAATGAGAGTGATATTTCAGCATAATGTGCATTAAAGGTTTTGCAGCCTTATATAACAATTGTGCAAAAAAATCTGACTCGTGATTGAATGTTAATTAGAATGCATGTCAGAAAAATAATACACACCTCTATATACTGTACTGTTTCATCTCTTTGTCTTTTTTCTCTCTGTCTCCCTCTCAGATTGCCCGATGGCTTCACACAGCTTAGAGCACTAGCCCACCTTGCACTCAACGACGTGTCACTACAGTCACTACCAAATGACATAGGACAGTGAGTGGATGGAGACACGTTCATACATGCACACACACACACACCACAGCATTGCTCTTGGCTCTGTGATGTTCGTGCAGATGGAGGAGCCCCTCACTCTTCCAAACCAACTGCCACAACATAAACCCACCATCTGACCAGTTATTATTTTTCTTCTCCTCTTCTGTCTATTTCTAACCCTCTTATTTTTTGTGTTTTCTTATCTCCAGTTTGGCTAACCTGGTAACTCTGGAACTAAGGGAGAACCTACTGAAGTCTTTACCCACGTAAGGCAGCACCTTTTGACACCAGGAAATATTGAATATGAACACTGCCAGTTTCATATTTGAAAGACCTTGTGTTACATGTGTTTTTGTGTTTTCTGTCTTTGAGTGAGAGAGAGGAATAACAAATGATTATTTCAAAATAACTCCGCTTTTTATCTCGTTTTTGTTGTTTCCAGTTCGCTGTCTTTCCTGGTTAAACTGGAACAGTTGGACTTGGGCAGCAATCAACTGGAAGTGTTGGTAAGAATCAGCATCGCTTTCATCCAGCCTCGCAACTGCACCGTGATCAGTAGACGTCCAGCTTTATCTCCACCCTGGCTTTTTTATGCGCTCTTGTTTTCATGTATTTTCATCCTCTTACTTTTTCTGACCCGCATGTTTTTTTGTTTTTTTTTCTGGTGTTCCTCTTAAATCTCTTTTCACACCATCATGGCAACGCCCTGTCGTTGTCTCAGTGGGACAGAGTAAACAATACAGGAGTGCACAAAGGCGTCTCCCAAGCGATTCAGTTCAAATTGCTACCCACAGTTCCTTTCTGCATATGACATCCATCTTTAGGAACGCTCTCTGCTGTAAATGAGTCTGAGAACATTCATGTTGTGGATTTGTGCTCGGCGTGTGGTTCCATGGTGTTTCTGAGAAAAAACTGAGTACTGATACAATGAAAGATACTGATACAGAAGGAGCTCTTTGTCTCTTTATCGCTGTTATGATGTAATTACTGGAAGGGCCCAAGTGTTATATATTATTCTTATTTAACCTGCTGGGTATGGAGGGTATACACAGGACAGTGAAAGTCAGTAGCTTTTGGTTAAAGTATGTACTGTAAATTTAAAATGTACTACCTGGATTTTATTCATTTTAGCAATATGCACAAGAAATAGATAAAGTGCCCCTTTAAGCACTTGTCCTAATGTTCGGGTAGTATCAGTATCCCTTAGCCTTAATGTGATTGATTTGGCAGCAAGGAAGTACATCACAGATTAACAGGATGTATACAAACCATGATCGTATTCAAATACTGTTTATTTGACTGCTATCAGTCTGATATCAACCCTTCTGAGAATGTTAAAACTGTTCTTTTCATCCAAGCCGGACACGCTGGGGGCGTTGCCCAACCTACGTGAGCTGTGGTTGGACAGGAACCAACTATCTTCTCTACCTCCAGTGAGTACACACACACCCCACCTGTCTTACTCATTTAGAATTGCTTGATTACTGCTTTGTCATTTAAAATCTTTATTTTGAGAGTCTCGTTAACATTACAGTGCTCTTACGTACTACAGCTTTCCTGTACACTGTAATCCCAAGTCAGGAACGATGGGTAAGATTTAAATACGCTGTGTTCTCATACAGGAGCTGGGAAATTTGCGGCGTTTGGTGTGCCTGGACGTGTCGGAGAACCGCCTCGCCGAGTTGCCGTCTGAAATGAGCGGCCTCATCGCCCTTACAGACCTGCTGCTCTCCCAGAACCTTCTGGAAGTTGTGCCTGACAGCATTGGTGAGACTCTGACAAAGCTAAGAGATTAGATAGCGTAATCTGTGTCGTGAAACTGACAGTCACTGGCCTTGTGTCTTGTCTGATTAAAACCCTTCGGGGTTCTGTGAATGTCTTCAGTAAATCACATGCTTTTGTGCCGCCTCATTGTGTGACCGATTGATAGGGAAGCCTTTTTAAACAGCAGTACTGCCCTCTAGTGGTAGTTTATGTGTATCAACATGTTTCTAGTTTTTTCCATATTCAATCCTGAGTATGTCTCTTGTTTTTGCAGGCTCCCTGAAGCAGTTGTCCATCTTCAAAGTGGACCAGAATCGCCTGGTGCATCTGACTGACTCGGTTGGCGAGTGTGAGAACCTGACAGAATTGATGCTGACAGAGAACCTCTTACAGGTATCAAAAGAAACTGTTGAGGGTTACATCCATTTACTGTCCTGGCGTAAAGCAGACAAATGGTGGCAGTATGATAGAGCTAGATCTGAACCTACGACCTCCTGTGAGTGGCTTGTAAAATGCATCGTCTATAGATTTTTCACTCAAACATTGGGGTCATATATTTCCCATACTTCCATCTCCCACCTCTTATCCCTCGTGAGAGTAAGAAGTAAAAGGAAAATTAATTTGGGCACCCTAGTGTTCTATGTAGAACCAGAAAATATTCATAGACATCTGAAAAAATGAATTCTTCCAACTCTGACCAACCTACAGGTGTCCAACAGGTTTAATTATAATAATTACCGCTTCACTTCCCTCTCCCATCTCTCCTCTAGACCCTCCCTCGCTCCCTGGGGAAGCTGAAGAAACTGACCAACCTGAACGTGGACCGTAACCGCCTGAGCAGCGTTCCTGGCGAGCTGGGCGGCTGTGCCAGCCTCAGCGTGCTCTCCCTCCGAGACAACCGGGTGGGCAAGCTGCCCGCTGAGCTCGCTAACGCCACCGAGCTGCACGTGCTGGATGTGGCGGGTAACAGGTGAGGGCTTTGGATCAGGATGTGACCTCATGGGGTCTCACACATGTTAGTGCATCACTCAGTGGAGGAAGTGATTTAGCCCAGAATGGCTTCCTCAGGAAACTGGCATTTTGTGTTGTGCTAGGAAGGGTGTCAGGTTTGAGTGTTAGTCTTGATCGTATTTTGTTGGATGGTTCTTGTGCCGTATGAGAGAAGGTTAGCACTCCCCTTGACGAGGGCGGAAGAGGTCGTAGTAATCTGCAACACACGTACTATTAAGGCAAACAATTTTAATATCTGTAGCTGCGCGCATGCGTCACGTTGTGCGTAATATCACACGAGGAAATTATACCAAGGCAACACTTGGCACGTTCCGTAAAAGGGCAGTGCACACCTTGCGTTTAAAAAACGCAAGTCTAACACGACACAACACACCCCGGTGAAGCCCTCCTGCTTTATTCAGCTCGTCGCAGATTCCGCAAACGTCAGTACGTTGGAAAAACTGAAATGAATGAAATAAATTAACATAAGAAACAATAATTGCATGAAATAAAGAGTGTTAGCGAGTTCCAAATCTCGAGTCTGAAGTCATGTCTTGAGTCATTGTTTGTGCGACTCAAGCCCAAGTCTCAGACTCAAGCCCCCGTCTCTGGTTGGTGCCCAGTTAAAGACTACAGCCCGTCTCTTCACTTTAACGGTTTGTTTTAGTTTTCCAGTAGCCCTTAGTCAATGGTGGCTTTTTGACCACAGAAATGTTCTTGTCCGCATTATTATGAAGACTGTGTTCCGCTTAGCATAGATACTAAAGTGTATAAAATTCCAGCAATGCTGCTCTCTTAAACACACCGTCCAGCACACACTACTAAGTTATTGCAGTGTATAGAAATATTAGATCATTATTAAGGTGGCCAGTGTAGATGTGATCTAGGTTTTCTTGCGGTAGGAATTTGCTTTCCAAAGTTGTTTTTATCAATGTTTTAACGTCTGGTTTATATACTAAATATCTGTCTCGCTCTCTCTGCCCCCTTTCCCTGTAGATTACAGAATCTGCCCTTTGCACTTGCAAATCTTAACCTAAAGGCCATGTGGCTGGCAGAGAACCAGTCACAGCCCATGCTGAAATTCCAGACTGAGGATGACGAGCGGACAGGAGAAAAGGTCCTCACCTGCTACCTGCTGCCCCAACAGCCCACACCCAGCTTAGGTGAGGCCTTTGTCATTTTACCCTTCAAGTTCTACATTCCTGCCTAAAAAAATTAAAGTGGTTTAAAATGCTGTCAAGTAAGATGGCAACCAACAGAGAATGGCCTGTCTCCAGGATTTAAAAAAACACCACTGTGTTGTTGAATCCAGTCCCAAGAATTACAGCTAGAAAACTATGAAATACTCACGGGCACCGTCTCCTGTTCTGCTGCGTTGTAGAGAACCTGCTGCCGAGCAGCGTGGATGAGAGCTGGCCCACAGACACTAACCTCAACCGAGTGTCCGTCATCCAGTTTCAGGAGGAGACCAAGCCTGAGGATGAGGACGAGGAGACTGCTGCAGAGAGACGGGTGAGATGACAAGGGTGTAAATCAGTAGTTTCTACACAATGTGGTATTGCTTAAGTGAACAGATGATTCGATGTCTACCAATATCGTCTGTTTTGTTTTGATTCACTTCAGTGATCAATATGAGACTATTATAAACTGATTAACATCATCACTTCCATTCATATTAGATCACATCAAGCTACTAATAATCTCATTTGACATTTTCATTCCAACAGTAGCCTGTATTAACACGCTTAATAAAGCCAGCTGACACCTGCTTGGGGAGGGATGTTACAATATGTATGATGTCTGATCAGTCTTTCCATTTCGGTTCAGTCCTGTGGGCTTGCTGATCACTGACTCAACGCATCTACATTGATACATCGATTCAGTAATGTTGTTTGGGTGTAGACTGTTGAGACACCCTGTGTGTTTGGATGCATCTTTACAGTTTTCTGGTTTCTGTTGTTTGTGCTTTATGAATGCAGCTCGTGGAGGCTTATCTTCTATTTTGCCTTGTCTAATCCAGCAGGGTCTCCAGCGGCGAGCCACCCCTCACCCGAGCGAGCTGAAGGTGATGAAGAACGTCATTGAAGCCCGAAGAAACGAGGCGTACACGGCAAAGCCAGACGGAGACCTTGAATCCCCAGATGCTGAGGTACATGTCTACGTCTGCAGTTGTATTTCCCTCATATGTCAAGGCAGATAAAAAAGAAAAACTTTTTGTCTAACATGCAGTTAGCAGTGCAACATGAGCCTGTGAGATTTTTTTGACCTCCAAAGAAGAGAAATTTGGACTGTTGTTCAAGTTTTTTGCAAAGCACTATGCACGTTCACATTTTCAGAGTTCAGCCGACACAATGATACGGATTGACTCCCTGGAGCAACTTGGGCTTGAGGGTCTGGCTCAGGGGTCCAACAGTGTGTTTTTATGCCCTCCAAGGATTGACTTGCTGCAGACTTTCCAAACATGACTGAAGCTCAGGGATACTAAGGCCATCTCTCTAAGCCTGACTCAAGCCTTACTCATCTCTTCACATAAAGCTACCTTGCTTGCTTCTGACTCTCTTACCTTTCAATGCCGTCTTACACAACCTGTTGGAAGTTGTTTCATTTTCGGTGAATCATGTTGAGCTGAAATTTAACGTACGTGCTGTTACAATTATTTATTGCACTTGTGATATAAACAGAAAAGGAAACAAACAGCCATGTTTGTGTGCCTTAGAAGTTGCTTGTGATGCAAGACGCCGGGTTTAATATGGGAGATTTGCACTGCTTCTCATTCAGCGCTTGTATTGGTTGTTTACAGGAGAAGCGTTTGAGTGGTGTGTCCAATCAAAGCCACGATTCTCAGGCCTCTAACAGCACAGCGTCGGCCAACTCGCATGAGGAGAAGCACAGTGAGAACGTGGCTGGTGTGGAAGTCAATGACAAACGGGAACAAGAGCACGAAGAGGAGGAGCTTGATGAGATGGAAGTGGAATATATTGAGGTAATCTGGAGGAATTTGTATTGCCTTTATTCCTAAATAGGTAATGGGTTTTCATGATGGATTGTGCTTCATAATCAAGCATTGCTGAATTGCAGTCAGATTCAGGAAGAGTAGCAGTAACGTTAAAACATATTAAAAGTGTATTTTATTTCTAAATAAATGTAGACATATCTCTCATTGTATTTACATATTTCTGTGCATTTCATCACTTTCTGGGTTTGTCCACTAGCCCACGGTACACTTCGCAGAGGAGCCAATCATCCGGGGCGGCGATGACGAAGACGAGGACGACGAGGACGGCGCTGACTGCAGCGACGAGGAGTCTCGGCCCCCTCCGTTCCCCGCCGAGAAGCAGCGTCTCATCCGCAAGGACACGCCACACTACAAGAAGCACTTCAAGATCACCAAACTGCCCAAACCCGAAACCGTGGCAGCGTTGCTCCAGGGCTTCAGCCCTGACGGCCTCTCGTCATCCGCCCGCACTCCTGAAGAAGACAGGGACGGGGAGGAAGAGGACGAAGAGGAAGAGGAGGAGGTCTCGGTCAACACTCCCCTGTTGCAGAGGCTTGATGCGGCGGAGCTGGAGGAGAGGAGACTGAATCAGGTGAACTCCTCGCTGCAGCCCGTCAAGGTAAGGCCAGGACAGAGCCGACGTGAGGCGGGGAGTAGGGGCGCACAGAAAAAGGATGGAGACCGTGAAAGGCTCAACTAGTTTGTGCTGGATTGGGTTGAAGATAACTTGGGTTTTTGATGTAGTTGAGACTGATAAATGCCTGACAGGGTCCTCTCAGGACGAGCTAGATAGATGTTGATGGCGGTCAATTATATGTGATACAGCGTCACACTTATTGTCTTGCGTTACACCTTTGATGGGAGTCAAAAGTGGGGTTAAATCAGTGGTTCCTAACGTTTTTCTAATATCTTTTATAGAATATAAAACTCCTCACTCAATATTTCAAGCCCTGCTTTCTCCTCACCCATTGTCTTATTTGCACCTTTCAGTCAAGTCAGATTGAGCAAGGCTAAGAGCCTGAACAAGTGCACGCCACATCATATGGATCCTGTGAAAAAGCCTATTATAGCCTTTTACTTCTCTCTAATAAATGTTTGCAGGCTTGTGTTAAGTATAAACCAGACTTCAGTCAGATAAACATCTGTGTTGAAGGTGCTGGTGGAAGTTTGGGCGAAACTCAATATAATTTATTAGCCTTGAAAAAAAATCACTTTAGTTCCCACTTTAACAGTGTATGTTAACATGCTTATGTTCCCACACACACTTTCCACCCCACCCCACCCCACCTTTGGGAGCCACTGGATTACCTCCTAATGCTAATTTCTGCTAGCAAACATAAATTCTGCAATGGTTACTGCTGACAGCGTTTCAGTTTTTATGTTGTTTGGTTTTGTCCGAACCGGAACAGTTTAAATTATTTGTGCTTTTCTGGTAGTTTGGTGAATAAGAACTGAATTTAAACATGTTCTTTATGAGAAAGCTTTTTATTTTACAAGCAGCAGCAGCAACTTTAAATCAAGCATATCAGTCAGATAATTTGGTATAATTGTCATACACGGATTGAATTCTGGAGTGATGGTGTTCCTGTTTGAGTGACCCTGGTTATCACCCACCGTTTTTTCAGTGCTCCAGGACTTCTTGTGTTCATGCGTACCCAAAGGCTACAAACTAAGTAGAATATTCCTCTGGGGTTTGACATTATTGTTCTAAACCTCCAAGAGTGAATCCGCCCAGAGATGCAGCAGCAGAAGCTGGCAGAAGTGAGCATTAGTAGTGGATTAGAAATGGAATGGTTTTTGTCTTGTGACGTTGTATCACACAGAACTAGTGTAAATACTCATTGTAACTGTGGCTTAAAACTTACATGCCCACAACCCACCCAGACTAACCTGCATCCAAGTTGCACTTCTGTCGTCACTGGATTGCCAGCGTGTGTTTGATTGGCGTGAGCATTTCGGAGTCGTGCCGCAGGCCCGGTTGACGTATCGACACGAGCCAAGACGCCAGACAGGGACGTCAAATGACGAAGCCCCTTCCTTTATTTAGCCCCGCCTCCTTTTTAGTTCCACACATGCTCCTCCCCCAGCTCCTTGCCACACCTCTTTTGAGCACTGCCTTTGCCTACCCCATGCTCCGCTTCTCATCATCATCATCACTGTTTGCAGTTTCTTGTTGCTTTCCAGGGAGTCGCGCCATCTGTCTTTGCTGGCTTTGTTTTCTCCCTCCACACACATGCCATGTGTGAATGTGGGAGGGCGAAAGATCTCAATGTCTTGATCACTGATAACAACCTTTTAATTTGTAAATCAAGCCAAAACAAATAATCCATGATGCTTAATTGAGCTGTTTCCCTCTCCAGTTTTGTGAGGATTCTCACTGACTTCCTGATCTCATTTGCTGAAGCTAAAGCCTTGATAACTAATGTATTCTCACGTCTTGAGGCAATGTGTGTGGTAGAGACAAGGGAAAGCTTCGTTCACGTTTTGATTACCAGTTTTAATGTTGCAAGAAGTTAAATTTACGAACATATTTTATATGCCATATTCCTACAAAGATGCCTTCTTCATTGAAATAGCTGAAAAGCAAGTAGAATTACTAATGAGTTACATTTCTCAATCATTGTGTAATGTTGCAAAACCAATTGACATAAGCAGTAAATAGCTAAAAATTGTAGCTCACTAAAATGTGTGGTATAGTGCTTGTGTCCATTTAAATTATGCTAATCAAAATTTTCTCTACCAAATGGGATCAGGAACCCTCTGAGATTCTTTGGGCGTGTGGGCTGGAGTGTGTGCGCATCTGAAATTAAGTAAAAATGACTTGTGTTTCTGTGTTAAGAGAGTGGGAGCTATGCCTTTGTGTGTCTGAGTGTGTGTGTCTGCGTCGGAGTATGTGTGTCTCTGTGCCTTTGTGTGTCTCTGTGCATTTGTTTCTGGTTGTGGGGTTTTAATCTTGATTCATTTATTAAACTAGAGGGGCATTTGAATTGACTGAATTAAAGTTAAGACATTTCGGTGTCCAAATATCTTTTCTTTAGTTTTACACTAAGAAAAACACTTGAGTTTTTACAGCTCCAGTGGCAGTATTACTTAAAAAAATACAGTATTTATTTATTTATTTATTTATTTATTTATCAAAGTTCACACTTCAGAGTTTGAGTCACAAGTATGTCTCAAGTCGAGTCCTTGCTTGTCTAGAGAACTCATTGCTTAGGTCTAGCAAGACCCAGGTCAAGTCCTCAACCCTGACTTTTGTCTAGCAGCATGTGTGAATAATAGTCCTATGATGTAGTTTTTGCCAGGTTAAAATACCATGTTTTGGACCCTCTGATGAGCTTAGTTATGTCTGTGTGTGCTTCCACGTCTGTACGTGTGTGTATGTGGGGTTGTTGGTAGGTGGGACAAAGTGTGTATTTCTGTGTGGGGTGGTGTAAGTGTACTGTTAAGGAATTTGTTTGTGTGGGGTTTTGTTTTCCACCTGTTCTTCCTTTGTTTTGGGGGTTAAAGTGAGAGGATGGGAGTGCGGATGAGTTAATTTGTTTTTTGTTTTTTTTCCTCCATTTTTATTTTGGCCTCACTAATCCGCATGCCCTCTTGCTGGTTCCTATCCTAACAGGGGGTGTCATTTGATCAAGTCAATAATCTGCTGATTGAGCCTGCTCGAATTGAGGAGGAAGAGGTCTGTACCTACTCTATCCATCCAACTCCGTCTCTCGCTCTCTCACGCGTTCCCTCTCTCCTTCTCTTTCACTCACTCACTCACGTTCTCGCTCTTCATCTGCTGCTCAAACTTGGAGGGGGAAGAACGTCCCACTGGAAAAATTTGCATTAACTTAAATCCAATGTTTAGGGAGATGCTCACCATAACTCAACCCATAACCTCACTGATGTGATGGAACCCTGTTTACAACCCAGAGGTCAAGTGATAGGATCTGTGCTGAATAAGTTTTCCAAATTGTATATATCCGTATGTAATTTTAATATGTGCTTGTTTTTCTGAATGATTATTGATGACATCTACAGTCGTAAAGCAGGGTTCCATTATATGCAGTTTATCTTTGATCTTTTTCCTCTCTCTTTTTCTCATGTATATATTCACCTCTGTCTGGCTCTGAGGCCTGGGAGAAAGCAGTGTAGCACTTGAGCAACACGTTACAGGGTTTTAGGAAGGTGTTGGTCTGGTGGTAGGAGACTCTCCTATGGACCAAGAGGTTCGAATCCAGCTACATCCTACTGCCAGCACTCTCAGCCCCAAGATCAAGACTCTTACCCCCAAGTTGCTCTAGAGAGACTGTCCGTGTAATTTTTAGTTACAGTCCTTGATAAATACCTAAATATACAGTAAATATAGGTTTTACCAGGTTACTACCCTGTCAGACAGAAAGAAAAGTGATGAAATGTTGGAATAGGTTTTGCACCATCATTCCATACATGCATAATACAAAGTATTTTAAAAGATGTCAGATTCAAATACTGTAAGTTAGCATTTTGTGATCATTTGAAAGCCTTAATAAGATTGCTGCTGTAACTTATGTACTTTTCGGAGGGTTTTGGCAACATTTCCTACTGCTGCTAAAGCTTCTGCAGCCTTTTGAAAACGACAGTAACCAGAGCTCAGGATTAAAAATCCGTTTCAGATCTGAGCGTTGCATGAAAGTGATTTTGGACTTTAAATGTCCTGTGAAATTACATTCAGGAACAAAAGACTGTTGGTTAAAAGGGTTGGTTTTATTTTTTTAAGCTTAAAGTTCACAGGTATGCATAAATTTAACATTTTTAGCCAGCCTTAGTCAAAACATATTGATAGTGTACCAGCGGATAGACTGATTTTTGGCTGTAGATCTTAACATAAAAAAATTGGAGGAGTTCAATACTGACTGTAGTGGTCTGAAACTTTAAAGGTACTGTGGTCATTTGTCATTATGTAGTAAAACTGAAGAGAAATGAACCCAGCTGCTCTACAAGTCTGCTGTTGGATAATCTGCACGTTTGATGCCTGTAGGGATCTTAGCCACATTTGTCATGTTGAGCGCTGCATGAGCACGTTGCATATGCACACAGATTGAAGGTGTTTATCAGCCTCGTCAGAAGGCGTGTGGAAGGCCGCGGAAACTACATGCTACAGCGCTAAATAAATGTTGTGATACTCAAACTTACTATTTAATTTTGTAGTATGAAGTTTGGGACGCAGCCCTTCACTGGCCCAGAGCATCATGCCCCTTTTTCCCCTTTACTCCTTTTCCATTCTTTTATTAATCTTCCTTTTAGTTGTAGTCAACACCCACTTTGCATGGCTTGCGTAGGTAGAATTGCAAATGTCCAATCTGATCCTCACCAAAAATGCAGCTGATTACTGCCCCTCCCCCTCCTTGCCTGATATTTATACTGTTGTGACGAGTCAGATTTGTGACTCACTTTGTACCTGTTTTGTATGTGAAGATTTTTGCCTTTGTTGTGCCATGTTTGACTGTCTCACATCTAATGTTGATCCAAAGAAGTGCACTTACTGAGTTAAAGTAAAGTTGTTCTTCCTGACCTGTGCTAGATGGTAGAACCACAATATGAAAATACTCAGTGTTTGGCTTCCATTCCTTGATTCTTTCATTGAGGGGTCATTTTGGTTCAAGATTTGGTTGAAGATCCTCTTTTTACCCCTAAGTTTTGGCTCAAGAATTCAGACTATTTTCCATATGATTGTTTCTCTGATGAGCAACGCCCGTTGCCAGGTGTAGATGCTCATCAGCAGGGATGCATGATATGGGAATTATAGGACGATGCCGATATTCAATATTTTTCACGCGGTATATCTCCCGATGTTGATACCGAGTCAAGCTTGAGTGCAAGCAGAGTCAAATGCATAAAGACAAGATATTTTGCCTGCCAGAGTTCCACTACACGCTCAGAACGTTAGCACAAAAATAACGCTGTAGCTCTGACATTTCTAACGCAGTGTCAAGTGAGTGTGAAAGCAGAGTAGAGCAATCGAGTCGAGTGCATAACGTTTGAAGAAAAAGTCACTTCCTGCCCCATGTGGTGTACCAAGTCAGTTAGGGCGTGTGTGACACTCCATGTGCACTATTTAGTGCGTAGAGAGCAGTTCAACTACAACCTCGACTTTTTCCTGAAATGGATACTACCGCATACAAAAAAATATGATAAGAGCACCTTACCTACCACACTATTAAGTGCGGCAGTACGCGGCTCGGGGCACAGCCCACGTGCGAGCCCATGTGAGGCGCACAGAATTTTGACACAAAATAACGCCATACATTTTAAGACAGAAGGCGCAGGCCTCGGACTTTGGACATGCTTGGCACAAGTGTTTTGTATCGTTCCGACGTACAAAAAAATGATTTTTTTTATCCCCAAAACTGGAACAGGTACCTTCTTGTTTGTCACTAAGAAAATAAAATGGGGTTACAAATTTGGGCTTGCCATTCATTTAAGAACAAGGAATGGAACGTTTTAGCGTTTAAATTCAACTATTTGTCCCGCTCTGCTTATTTCACTGCCACACTGAGACCTCTCCTCTACCACACAAATAAGCATTGCATGGAAATAAGCCTTATCTATAGTTGTCTGTCTGTCTGTCTGTCTTTAAAAGCACCACATTTTCATAGAGAGTTGTTTTATCAACAGCTGATCTGAAGAGAGAATTTGCTGAGTAATCAAAGCCTGCCTTTGTCACACCCCTTTTTTTAATGGTGGTGAAAAAAGGTTTTGATGATGTTATTGTTCTCTCTGACCCATCTGCTTTACCCTCAGCTGGTCCTGACAATCCTGAGACAAACTGGTGGATTAGGCATCAGCATAGCCGGGGGAAAGGGGTCTACTCCTTATAAGGGAGATGACGAGGTACCGTTTATTGTCTTCAGATGATGCGAGACATTTGTGCTTTTAAAAAACAAAATCATTTTAGATTGAGTGTTTATATGTGTGTCTGTGTGCCTATACACGTTTCTTTCTCTATAGGGCATTTTCATCTCCAGAGTGTCAGAAGAGGGTCCAGCTGCACGAGCTGGGGTCAAAGTAGGAGACAAACTATTAGAGGTAAAGGAGTTTATCACAGACTCTTTCCGATGTAGAACAGCTGTAGGGGGGAAACGGTTAGGGAGTTACTCCTATGATAGGAGGGTTGCTGGTTTAAACCCCAGAGCGGTAAAGGTACCCCTGAGCAAGGTACGTCCCCAAGCATCGCTCCTACAGGTATAGGCCGCATGCAGAGGTCGCATTTCGTTCTGGGATGCGCCATGATATACACATGCTTTCTATATGAGGATATTAAGCTCTTCAGCCTATAGTCAGAATTTTGTACTTGGAGATGCTACTATTTTACTACACTCCATGGTAAAGCAACTTGATGCTAATTGTCGTTTTCAAAGTTGTAAGCAAAGAAAAACGTTGATCCACTTTGATGTATGCGGTTTTTACCAAAACTAAAACTACAGCAGAGATGTTTTCAGTAACCTGGGCTAATAACTAACTGGAGTGGGAGTAGAACTGATGATGTGGTTGAGTTTATTCAGAGCACTTTGTACCGTTCGCTCTCTAACTAAATATTTTTAAATGTTTTATAATTGTAGTAGTGCTTATTGCAAGCTGTTTATTTTATAGAGGTGTAATTCAAGATCTGATCATAAATATACTTCACAACCTGTTTTGTACAACACCTGTTTACACATTGCTCTGACCCAGAACAGAACGCTTTGCTTTAACCATTACTTATTATCTTCACAGGTAAACGGGGTTGACCTGCACGGTGCCGAGCACCACACGGCAGTAGAAGCCTTACGGAGCTCAGGAACATCCGTGAACATGACTGTGCTCCGTGAGCGGATGGTAGAGCCCGAGAACCCCATCACCACCACGCCCCTGAGGCCAGAGGACGACTACTTCCCTCGTGAGAGGAGGTCCAGCGGTCTTCCTTTCAACCTGGAGGCTGGCAGCACCAACGCCAGCTCGGGTCCCTGCCAGCGGCTGGCAACTTGCTTGGTCCGCAACGATAAAGGCTTGGGCTTCAGCATAGCCGGGGGCAAAGGCTCAACGCCATACCGGACCGGTGACACGGTAAACACAAAATTGGGCTCTGTTGACCGACGGGTCAATTTGGTAGACAATTCATCGCAAATAATCAGATGTAAAATCAGTATTTGTAATAACAATATTTCAGACACTCACTAATAACTGAGTAAGATTATGACTTGGTGATGCAGTGGTGATGCAGTGGTGGTGTAGTGATATGAGTGACAGCTTAAATCCCACAAGAGTCTGCAAATGCACCGTTGGACATCCCAGCAAGTCATTAAACCCCATGTTGCTACAGGAAGAGTCTCTTTAATTAAAAACTGGAAATGTATAAAGAAAATGGATGTAAACATCTGATAAACAATATAAATGTAAACAAGTCTTACGCGTGAAACGACTGCACATGTACAGTACACCGCTGTTAATCGGATTAAAGATTTAGTGCTTTTAAAATATACAGCTACGATCCACAACATGCTTTATAGGTAAGATTATGTATTTTTCCTGATACTTGACGTAACTGAGCAATACTGTTTCCATAGGGAATAAGTAATCTACGCAGGCAGTGTTAACACCCTTATGAAATCCTTAAAAATTTTCTTACTTTTATTTCATTCTCACAGAAAACATTAGAGGCTAACATTAATGACTAGAGGTTTTTGCTTAATTCCCTCTGTTGGGAACAACTGCTTCTAGCTACTAGTCTCACCAGAAAGCAGTTAGGAAGAATTTAACACAGGACGTAGGCAGCAACAGATTGGAAATCATACTGTAACTATTACGGAATGTGCAAAACTATTCTAGAAATGAAGTCAAAATATTACTGATATTAATATTACAAAATGTTATATGTGACCCTCCACGGCAAAACCAGTCGCTTGTCGCAACGGAGGTTTCCGAGAAAAACGACCGTTTATGTTGCGTGGGGTAAAATTTTGGATTTTTGTTTTTTAGTGTTTTGAAACAGTGGAAGGTCTATACTGTACTGTTGTGAATAAATTTCGCTGAAAAACGTACCCTTTTCATCCTAAAAACGTGACTTTCTTGAGGTGAGGAATTCAATTCCAGCAGAATGTTAAAAGTTTCTGTTTTGACCGCTCTACTTCAATATTTACGCTAAATCCACTGGTTGACTAGCGTGAAGATATTTCTCCGGAATCCATCTTCGTCTCCCGAGTTCAGTTAACCTAACGCAGGTAGGCTGTCCGTGTGGCTGTGAATGCAGCGTAGGCTACCGTAAATGCAAACGTAGCCGCGACTGCACCAAGCATCTGTGGGTGCTACGGCGATAGTCAACTTCAAAGGCAGATTTCTCCGTTTCTCACTTGGCGTGACAGGAGAAACCCGACTCCTTTGAATGTTGATATCTCAGTCATATGTCGTCCCATTCATTCAATATAGCTATCGTTTTGAAGGTTGATTTATGCCCTTTCGTGAAAACATAATAACTCAATTTTGAGAATTTGCGACAAGCGACTGGTTTTACCATGGAGGGTCACATATTTATATGCATGGCTTTTTCATGCCAGACTTCCCTTTCCTGATTACAGGGACACTCTGCTTTTAGCAGCTTGAGGTTAAAAGCCTTGCTCAGGTTCCTGTTAGTGGTGGTTCTGGCAGTAGGATAGTTAGATTTGAACTAATGACCTCTTCGCCTATATGCCAATGTCTTACCATTAAGTCAACACCACACCCGGATTATTTACTCACGGGCTGATGTTTGAATCGAGATATTTGCTTCGTTCTGAAAGGATGAATTTAGAACAGAGAAATGTAACCCCTCCGTACATTTGTTTCAGCTGCGCATTAAACCCCCGAGCTTCATTATAACCCCGTCCCAGCTAAAAAAAACCCTGCCACTTCCCAGTAGCCTGTTTCCTGTTTAGTGGCTGGCAGTGTCACCCAGGCAACGGGGATATGAATAGCAAACCCTGACACCTGATAAGGGAACTAGCGCCAAGGCCTGGAAGGAGAGGAGAGGAATGTATTTTTGGCTCATCACACAAGCCACATGCTGTACTGCCCTCTTGCTAACGCTCTTATAATAGGCATATACACACGCTTATAGTTAAAGGCTTATTGAAGGCAGCACGACCTACACACACACCCACGTTCACCTCCTTCTGCTGAGTAATTGTAAGTTTTACTGTGTCCCAATGAGTGTGCTTGTGTGTTGTGATTGTGTGCAATGCTTATGTTTGTTTTTGCAGCTAGATTTTATCTGAATTTTGAGATTGGTTTTCCCCCCCATTTTATTACATTCTTGGAATCAAACACTTTAACAACATTTAAAGAGGAATAATGAGTACTGTGTGCTTGACAGATTAAATATAATATATAATAAGTATATTCTTCTTATTTGTTACTTAGTAATGATAAACTAAGAGATATTAAGTGGAAAGTGTCTTAGTCATGAGTCAGGCTGTCTTATGATCAACAGTTCCCTAATCACAGAACTCAGGGCTCAGTTTAAAACTACACAAATCCTGTTCAAACCTTTATTTACACACAGGATGTTATAAAAAATAATGTCATGTTTTTAGAGCATATGATGACACCAGTTATGACTCCAAAACTGTCATCTTTACATGTGTTACGGCTTAAAAAATACAGATAATGTCCTTCTTCCTGTGGCCCAAAAGTCAAACAAAACTTAAATCAAAAACTACCTCATACCAGAAAGTGCATTTTCCCATAATCCTTACATGGTTTGCGTGGAGTTGGTTTTGTTGTAAAGCTCTTACCCCTAATCTCCTTCCCTCCCAGGGAATCTTCATCTCTCGCATTGCTGAGGGAGGCGCTGCTCACCGGGACAACATCCTTCACGTGGGCGACAGGGTCATATCTGTGAGTAAATTTCTCTCCGTCTCCAAGGTTTTCAGCTGCACTCTTGTGTTCTAATAAAACATAAACGAAGTGACGCTGGATCACACTAACGAACACAGCTTGTGAACAAGGCCCAGTTCGATCCAGCTAATGCTCACCAATGTGATGTCTGAACTTGCCCACTGCATGAGCCAGGAAGAAGTCGTTACTAAGCACGCTAACATCCTTTTCATTGAAATGAGATGCCTCTGCATGCTCCCAAACTTTTGCTCTCTACCTGTCCCTGTCCTCAGAGAATATGGATGTTACTGTCCTGTTTCTGTGTCTGATATAGACCTGGTTGATTGACCAGTCAGTATTAACATTAGGAATATCAGTTAGCTTTGTAATCATTCTTGAACCGACGTAAAGAAAGCATGTAGCATTCATGTTGCTTTGTGTCATTATAGGTGCATCGCCCCAGGCCTATCCTAATCCTATGATTGTCCTCTTGTTGCTATGAAACTTGTTTCCCAATCCTGGTTCTGGAGCACACCAACACAGAAATGTGCCGTAATAAAGGAGGTGCAGAACCAGAATTGGGGAAACCCTTTTCTCAGAGTAAGCTTTTGAAGGTTCATGTGATTTTTACAGCTGCTTTTTTCCGCCACTTCTTGAAGCTTTCTGTCTCTATCTTTCGAGCCTTTTTTTTTTTTTTGGTCTCACGCTGTCCCTGCATGGACACACTAACACACTCCTGCTTGGTGGTGGGTGTGGTGATGGGGGCTGGGTTCTGTGGGTACACTGTCTACAGGTAATCGATTGCTTGGTTACCGTAACAGCAGCCGGTGTTCAGCAGCCAATGGTAAGCGCCGATACTGAATGGTCAGTGCTGGCCTCTGTTTGTCCCCATTCTGAAAGCAAACAGTCCCGTACGTTTTTAGGGGGTAGAATATTTTAAATAACAGAGTGTAAAGTGTAATTCTGCGGGATCCCTTATGAATCACATTGCCTTTGTCTTTTTAAAGCAAAGCTTTTGGAGCAGTTTGCGCTTGTTTGTTTTTAAATTGGCAAAGGCAAGACTTTTCACACTCCAGTGACTTCATAATATGTTAATGTGCCATTTTATTGAACAGGGTTAGTTTAAAGGGTAAAACACAGAGGACAGTGAAGTGCATGGAGTTCGGAGAGGACTGCTGTACCAGTTTAACCTCCTCAGTTCTTGCAAGCACAAGCCTTTCTGTCTACTATCGCCTGCCTGCTCTTCCTTTCCTTGCACTTTCACTCTTCTCTTTACGCTTGACCAGGCCTATCTCCCACTTCAACGAACCCTTTTGAGGGGCTGCTTGCATGTTGATTGCTAAAACACAGATCTGTAATGTGCTAACAGTAATAATAACATGACAGACGTGGTGTATGAGTGCATGAAAAATCCTTGAACCTTATAGATGTGTGAGTAGGCTTTAGTGCCCATTTGTAATAAAATGTTTGCAAGGTCTTTAACTCGAGCACGGTCTAAGCTGACATCAAGTTGTAGCGAAAACTGTTTTACCGCATCTCCAAAAACCGAGAGTGAGAGCCAATGTAGTTAACTCCTCAGCATGGCCTGCTGTCTCCAGCTCCGGTCCAGCATCACCGGCTGTTCTTGACTCTCCTCACCTTCCATTCCCACCCCCTCCCTCCCTCCCTCCTCTGGTATTGTGACTGTCGCTCTAGATCAATGGTGTAGACATGACAGAAGCCAGGCATGATCAGGCAGTAGCGCTGCTTACCGGCACCTCCCCCACCATCACCCTGCTGGTCGAGCGGGACCAGGCGAGTGCGGGCGGCTCCTCGCCCCGAGCCCGGCCCCACTCGCCCCCTCCCCCGGAGCCCTCCGACTCGCCCGAGCAAGAGGAGGCCGGATACGAGCACGTGGGGAACCACCTCAGCTGTCCCATGGAGGACGAGTACCCCATAGAGGTGAGGCCTAGAAGGGAGTGTTATCTCAATTGCAATAAAGATTTTCACACACTTGTTGCAGTTTATAATGACTAACTGTTACTAATTCACAGGGAGTAAATAAAGATGCTTATTGTGGCATAGGTTTTCGTCATTATCAAGCACTATTGAAGTGCCGTTTGGACTTTTATCTTTTCTGCTGTTTGTTTTCCAAACCACTTCTTTTAATGCCCTGTTGATATTGTCTCCAAATCTGTGGTTCACACACGTTTACTTCCAGATTCACTTGCCTGTTGTTTTAAGCGTTTAGTTCTTTTGATAAGGTTTTGTAACTGTTTAGTTTCTGCTTCTTATTACTGTAACCTTTTCGTTTGCATTTAATTGCGTCCCCCAACAGAGAAAATGGTGCACGGTATGAAAGTGTAATTGTGGTTTTGTTGTTCTGTGTTAGAGTAATTTATTGTCTTTTTAATAAAAGATTTATATCTAGGGAACAATGTACCTAATGTCTGTGTCAAACACTTAGCATCATGGATTAATGGTGTTTGTGTTGTGCTTTTTTGGTGTAGTTTAACAGTTTGATGCTTCTTCTCTGTAGCTTCTCTGCCCTGTCTGTGATGCTTTAAAATCTAGTTCTAGCCTATGTACAGTAGTCAGTACTGAATAAAGATAGATCAGGTGACTTTTGAAGAATGTTATAAAAATGTAAAATGGTAGGTGGCTCTTTTAAAATGCCATCATCCTCTGCCCTTGCAGGAAGTGACACTGGTTAAAACAGGTGGACCGCTGGGCCTGAGCATCGTTGGTGGCAGCGACCACGCCAGCCATCCATTTGGCGTCAGTGAACCTGGAGTGTTTATTTCAAAGGTATGTTTCCACCATACCGCAGCGGATTAGGTGTCTCCATGTTCTCAGAAATGTCAGTCAGCAAAAAAAAAAAGCCAAAATTTAAAAGCAAGCCCTTTTTCCTTTTTTTCGTTGTTTGTTTTTGAGTACAACAGGGGAAATTGCAGAACATTTTAGAAATCAATCCAGAACAAAAAAAAAAGGTTTCAGGTTTCTGGTTTCGATTTTGATAAAAACAAACCAGCAAATTAATTATAGTCTTGTTACATTTGTACAAAAGTGCTGTGCTGGGGTGTGCTTTCAAAAACAACCACATTGTATGTGTGCAAATAGGTCATTCCCCATGGTTTGGCCTGCCAGAGCGGGCTCCGTGTGGGAGATCGCATCTTAGAGGTGAACTCCATCGACCTGCGACACGCCACGCACCAAGAGGCCGTCAAAGCCTTGCTCTCCAACAAACAGGAGATCCGGATGCTGGTGCGCAGAGACCCCTCGCCTCCCGGGATGGAGGTACATTCAGTGGTTAATCATTTGGTGCATGTGCACATACTCAGCAAAGGTGTTTTGAGGTGTGTGTCGTGGAAAATTGACATGGTGAACTGCACTTTTCAGGAAATAGTCATCCAGAAACAGCCAGGGGAGAAGCTGGGAATTAGCATCAGAGGAGGGGCGAGGGGGCACGCTGGCAACCCCCTCGACCCGACGGACGAGGGCATCTTCATTTCCAAGGTATCAACCCATGCAGAGTTAAGAAAACTTGAAACAATCCAAAGTAGAGTCAATTTCTTCATGTCTAACATGCGTTCTGATTCAGTGTCATGTCTTTGTGTCAGCGTACAGTATGTATGTATGTAGTCAACAACTCAAATAAAATAAAGTGCAATTCACTGGTATTTCAGCGGTGATTATTGTAAATATTTTCACATTAACACTGAAGTGTATCTTTTACGGTCATTGTTATTTCCCAAGAGTTGTAGCAACATGTTTAAGTGCTTATGAGAAGGATATCTTTAAAACAAAACCAAAAATTCAGGTGCTTAATTGTAAAACAAAATAAATAAAAGGTTACAGTGCACACAAATAGACTGTGTTTCCTGCATACATACAATGAACTATGTAAAGGCTTCTGTCGAAATTTGCACAGGTTAAATTAGAAAAAGTGCTCTAAATGTAATGATAGTTCTGTATAAAGTGGTGTCTGGGCCCAGATTCTGACCGAGCTCCGCCTGTTGGTGAACTTGGCTTTAGGAGGACTTTGTTGACTGCCAACGCTTAAGCGTACCTTTCTGTCTTTAGGTGAGCTCTACCGGTGCCGCCGCCAGAGACGGGCGCTTGAAAGTTGGTATGCGCATCCTGGAGGTGGGCAACCACAGTCTCCTGGGCATGACCCACACAGAGGCTGTCAGGGTGCTGCGTTCCACCGGAGATACTTTAGTCATGCTGGTGTGTGATGGCTTCGACCCCAGAAATTGTACAGGCGTTGAGGCAAGTGGGATGATTTTACAACATATACTGTATGTGTACATACAGTGCACGGCATGTCTTCTTAATTTCTGCTCCAATTGATGTGTAGGCATCGCCGGGTGTAATTGCAAACCCATTTGCTGCGGGGATTGTCCGCAAGAACAGCATGGAGAGCATCTCTTCAATCGACCGAGACCTGAGCCCAGAGGAGATGGACATCATGCAGAAGGTGAGCATTTTGCATTTGATTCTTCCTTCTTTTTTTAGGGAAAGCGTTTAGGGAAATTCTCATGCGAATTTGGCCGTTTCTCTCCAAAGGAAGTCGAGATGGTGAGGGAGGCGTCTCAGTGGGAGCGGGAGGAGATGGAAAAAGTGGTGAGTAATCCTCATAATTTCGGGACTGTATTTGCTTTATCGTAGATGACATACCATCAGGGCAGCATCAGGTTTTTTTTTTTCTTCCAAATTCCTCACCTTATAAACTTCCCGGTTGACCTTTGCTAATCAGTGTGGGTTCTTTGCTTCTCTTTCTCTCCCTTTCTCTCTTTATCCCCTCTCTTGACCCCCAACCCCTCACTCACCCTTCCTTGAATGAACTTGGGTCTCTCACTTTTGCCTTTTCCATTTCATTCATTTCTCTCACCCCTCCATCTTGGTTTCATTGGTTTCACGTTCACCCACATCCTAACCACTGTCATCGGGTTCACGCCCTTCATCGCTCCATTTAATCCTTTACCCACGTAACCGTTTCCTCCCCATCGACTGAATGGGTGTGTGTGTGTTTCCTTCGTTCATTCCCATTTCGTTCTGTGACTTTTGCATGTGCGTGCGTGCCTGTGTGTGACTGGTCCACCCCCCCACCCTTCTATTCCTGCTCTTATTCCCCAACCCCTTCCTCTTTTGGTGAAGGAGCGTATGCGCTTGGAGCGCGAGGAGGCTACTCGCCTGCTGGAGGAGGAGACCGAGGTGAGGCCTCATGCCCACGTTGCTTTAGGATGACACCTGCCACCTAAACATGGCAGAGAGATCACGGCTTGGACATCCAAAAACCGGACCAGCCGGAACAGTTTTTGATCCTGTGTATTATGGGTGTAAATCACTGGTTTCATCATGACATGGTTATTATATCGATTTATTAGACAGCAATTTGATGTCTACCAGTATCACAACGTATGCTGTGATACAAATTTGATGAGAAGTTATTCAGCAGCTCCAGATTAAATTGAGACAATATCCTACGTTGATTTAACAGCCACTTCCATTCATATCACATTATCAATGTGTTCCTCGGCTCAACCAAACGTTTAGTACAATTTTAGTCCAACAGTTTCTTTTGTGGTAAAAGCTGACCTCCTGTTCAAAAGAAAGTGATATTACGATACTTGTGATGTTTGATCAATGTTTTCATTTTGGATTGATGCTATGGGCTTGTTGGTCATTGAGGCGATGTATCACTGTATCATTAACACCTCTACTATGCATATAGCAGTCTGTGATGCAGCAGCACTGTTATTGTAAATGATAAATTAATATGTTAAATATTATATTATCAACTGTCCACAGAATTTAAGCACTGGACCTCTGAAACTGGACTACAAGACACTGGCAGCCCTTCCCACAACCAGCCTTCAGAAGGTCAATCGGGTGAGTGCCGACTTGAAATGTTTACTACGCTGGCAGAGCACCTCAAACGGACGCAAACCTGTAGATTTTTGGATTTCACTGCATTTATACAAGTTGTCATAAATCTTGCTGAATTATAGGTCATTTCGATATGACCAATGAAATTTAAAAAAGGGAGTTTGAGACCAAATTTCCACATTAATGATATCACATACCTTGAAAAATGTACCCACCTGTACACACCTTCCCTCACTTGTCTTAGTTCACTAATCCATTTAAAAATTTTGCATGAACATTCTGAGGACATTTAACATTCTGTGTTCTTTGTGGTTGCTACGTCGAAAAACGTTTCCCACACTAGGATTAAGCCTATGCCACGACTATTTTTGCATTTGAATGGTGCATTTCCATTGGTACCGCAGTTTAGTCCAAGACTAGGCTTAATCCTTGTTCACGAAACCACCCCTGAGGGTTTAAATGGGTGGAAGCCAATAACATTTTTTCAGATTTTCTGGACCTTCTTTTTTTCTTAATTTTTAAAGCAAGCAGCTTGTGGCACTTTATTACAAATATATTCTGAAATGGAAGAGCAAATGGATATTTGAAAAATCAACATTACAACATGTACTGCGGAAATGTGAAAGAGCATAAGGAGTAATAGCAATGTTTGTCGTAACATAAGACATTTTTATAAAAAATGTTTGGCTACTGGTGTACTAAGTGCCAAAAACATTCCACTGCAATACTCCATGTAAACGGCATGTCAGACTAATCATGCGGAAGCTGATGCATTCTTTTTAGCGTGTGCATTGTTAAAATACTCCAGAACTGTCCTGTAGCTCTTAAAATAAATTGCACCTCAAGAATCTAAAGCTCCCAGTCCTTGGAAGCACACTCAGAAAGAGGTATGAAGAGAACAGCTGAGAGGGTTCGGAGGTTATTTTAAAATGTATGTCAGTGGCTGATTGGGCAAGCTGGTCAAGTGTGGGAGGGCCACAGGAGAGCAAGTTTCCCATGATTAGAGCTTAATCTCCTTCGAGCGTTTAATGTTGCAACTGCAGATCTCTGAAGCTGAGTAAGTCTCTGTCTATCTCCTGTCCTCTTTTCTTCCTTTATTTTCTCTGTGATGAATTACTTTAAATCTGTATTTCCATTGTGTTTTATAATAGTATTATAGATTTATGGTGCAAGCAGCAAGTTTCCCACTTGATTGTGTAATAATGTAAAAATAGTAATATTTCTTTCGTTATTGTGAAGGTGCAGGTTAATGGTGTTTGTCAATGGATTGTATTCCCACCTGTTTTGTGATGTCTTTTGTAGTTGAATAGAGAAGCAGACTTGATTTAGGGAAATTTGGAAAGTTTTTTTTCCCTGTATTTCTACTGTGCTTGAATTTGGCATAATTTATAGAAGACTATTTTGAGTTGTGTTGGGTTTTGTATGTTTGGTTCCTAGATTTGGTTCTTTTTATTTGTGATTTACCAAATGATGGCATTGGATAATGTGACCGCTTTGTTTTGGCATTTTGTCCATTCTTATTTCAAAATGGGAGACATTTAGCTCTTAATAATTAAACAAAACAGTTACAGATCTGTTTTCCCTGTTTCTCTGGCTGGTGAGGTGTTCTTATGGTTTTCCTCTAACCTACATGAGGCTTGCAGCTGTTAGCAAAGCCATGCAACTAGAGAACATTAATCTTAACTGCTCACACCCTCTAAATGCTTTTCTCACTGCATTTACTCCTGTTATGGACATCACTTTCTTGAACCGTTTCACTAGCTGGACAAGTGGTGGAAGAATGTACTGTTGATTTTTTTTTTTTTTTTTTTTTTAAGAACGCACATCCAAATGAATGTGATCAGACTTTCAGTTAAGAGATTTTATTTTTTTTGTATTTAACGTATCAGTTGCCCCATGGCCCTGTCAGCAATGCCCGAATAGTTTCTAAGGTCTGCTCTTTTCGATACTTTATGTATAAGTGCTGTCATAGCGGTGTCCAGGAATGAGTGTAGAGTGCAGCTGTCTTGAGCCAAAGGTCGTTGGGTTACATACCATTCCACGGAACTTGTTCACACAGCCTCAAAAAGCCACATGCATTAGCTCACTTCATCCCATACATTAGAGCACCACTGTTATCAAGGCAGCTATTTTCAGCTTGCCATTGTGGGCCAAGTCTGGATTTAGAACAGTGAAGTTGGAAGTGAACTGCTGTTTAAGTCTCTAGGAATTGAATGGTTAGCTGCTGAGCTTGCTGTCATAAGCTGTGATTAGAGTTTACATTGGCAGTATGATATTGTCTGATGTTATGACAGGCTTTAAGGAGTCAGAAGTCAGTTTAAACACTTAGTTATACTTTGATCTTTCGATGGTTTGGCCAAAATTAATTGCTGGATAGTCGTTCCTGGATAGCTCAGGGAGGTCCGTTAATCTTGATTTTTCTCAACCTACTTACGTAGGCATTTTAATCGTGTATCATTTTAAAAGAGGGCCACGTTTTCGTTTGATTCGCACATTGTTAGACATAATGGAATTCTCATTTAGTCAAGCCATCAGATGATAGTCTTTGGTGCTTTAAGCTAAGTCTTAGATGTTTTAGAGTTTCCTCTCTGAGGATTTGTGAGGAGGTTTTACTGGCATCCGTTATTTTGCTCTCTTTCTCCTCTTATTCATCACCGCTGCTGTCTAGTCTTCTCATTCCTCTCTCTCACCCTTCAGTTTTCTCCTTCCTCTGCTGAATCCTGTCTAATGGAGACTGCACTTCAGGCCAGGCAGCCTGGCCGTGTGGAAGCCCTGGGCTTTGAGAAAGCTCACGCAACACTGTGTCACGTAGATGAACCCCCCCTCCCCATGTCCCCACCATGCCCTATTACGTGCACGTTGGCACCCGTACAGGCAGCGGTCATCACACAAGACCCTTTGCCATCGACCACAGTCGCACAGGAAGAAGAGGAGTGTCTTGTGGACTCTCAGCCAATCTGTTTCAGTGAAAATCCCTTTCTGGTAGCTAACCGCAAGAGCAAAGGCCGGCCTCCAGAGGAGCGTATCCTGTCAGGGCCGCCCACAGGCTACGGCAGGCAGGGGCAGCTTCAACCCTGGTTGTACAGCAAGGCAAGCGGGCCTTGAGGCAGTGTGTTTCTGACCAGCATGGCATGGCACTGAATTTACCACAAAATCCCATTCTTGCATTGCAGACCAACCTGATTGTTTGTTCCTTACAGGAAATATGTACATCATTTGGGGGGGAAATCAGTTTTAATTTCACCAATGACTGTTTGCTTGGAATAGTTTGACTGTAGAGTTGAGTGAGAAGTGTGAAGGGCCTTTAAACTAACCCTCAGCTGATTTGAGTAAGAAGCATGTTTTTGTGGTTTTTTTTTTTTTCTTATTCAATGGAATCAGTGTCAGAGATTTGCCTACATTTTTGTTTTCTGTGATCAGATACCATTATTCTGCTGGTAAATTTTTACAGGTTAAAAGTCTGTCTACTCCTTATGGCCAAGTACAAACCGTGTGGAAAATTTGGCATTTCAACGTGTTTATTGACTGTGACGCTTAAAGAGATTTCACAAGTTTGAGGAAAAATTTCCTTACATCCCATGTCAGCTACCACTTAGCCCCAAATTACAACCTGCGCTTTGCTGCTAAGTCTAAAATGTGCTTTCTTGCCTGTGATATTTTGCCGGAAAAACTATTTTATTATTTAAACCGCAGTCAACATTTCAAAAATAAAAACCACAAAATGATTTTCCAACAAATACATTTTTTATTTTAATTGATCAAAGTAATAATTTTACTGCAGGTTGTAATACATTATTTATCTGTTCCAAATACGTATGTAGTATGAAGCATGTGGAGACCACCAAACAAAAGTAAAGCAAATAATTAATTGATTTTTTAAAATACTCAATATAGAAGTTCTAGCGTTTTTACTTGGCAGTACCACAAAACCACTACACATTACAACCGATAAAACAATTTTTTTTTTTTTTTTCTATGGGACTGTACTGTTTGTATGATTGACTGCTTAAATTTCTCTCAGCTTTCACAAATGCACATACTAAAGTATTTTAGTGTGCATGGTGTAATGCGCTACAGGTGTTGTCATGTAACATGCCTCTTTTACTCATACTGGACATTTATTCACTGCAGACATCAACAGCTGAAGGCCAAAGGATTGACAGTCCTGTCCGAGAGGCACTTTACTCCCCTGGCTCTCAACTGGTGAGTCTGCTAAACTCCCAGTCAGCGTTTTTTCATAAGCAATTTCTCAATTTTGTTTTTAATTTTGTGCAAACTTTGACATGGAGTGAGGGTTTAAAGAGTAGAATAAACAGTAATGTAATAGTTTGTCATGTTCAAGTTATTCTACACTGAAATCATCTTATGACTGGTAGAGGTTGACCTATATTGGTTTTTCGGGGCCGATATCGATACTGATTATTGGCAGTTAACAGGGCTGATAACCGTTATTTGGAAACGATATCCAAAAAAATAATGAAAAGTCAAGTTTTTGAGTTTTACAAACACCAAGCTCTGTTGAAACACTCTTCTCTCTTCTCTTCTCTCTCTTGGATCTTCACGCTGTGCTCTTGTGTGAGTGACAACAAGGCTGCAGCGGTGATTGACTACTACTCGTGTGACATATAACCCATCAGAGACCGTTGTGGGCGAGACATTAATAAAGCAGCTGCTCAAGAGCAAACAGCAGAGAGAAGAGACAGCAGTGAAGTCACAGTAATTACTTAATATCGGTGATGGTCAAAGTTAAACAGCGATACCAAAAATCTGCGAAATGCCTAATATCGGCCATCGATAAGCGGCCCAGCCGATAATCGGTCGACCCTCGATTACTAGCATCAATCCAGTTTAAGGGCAATTCTGATTCCGGAGGTTAGGGGGGAAAATTAAGGAATTAAACATTATCTCCATCTACAGTACATTATTTTCTCACCCCATAATTCCTTTCCTAGCCATCCCTTCATCATTCCTCAGCCCCTGTGGCCTTGGGCAGGGAGACCCGATTCGTAAGTGGGCTGTCAAAGCATGAGCTGATGCTTACAGCTTCCTCCGCTGTTTCTGATCAGTTAATAAAATTTTGTAGGCATGCAGGTGCACCTGCAGATTGGCAAAGTGCGATGCCTTGTGGATTGTATGAGACGTCTCACAGTTAACAAGAGACTGTATTTCGTTTGTGGTGTTACATGTGATCTGCCTTACATACTGCCTCAATGATTCTGTGTACTGTAGCCATTGATAAAGGTCAGGAATGTAGCTCTATCGGGTGGCTCTGTTTACAGCTGGAAATTTATCCAGAGTTGTAGCTGTGATTTTGGCCGTTTCCTTTTCACTTGGGCTCTGCTAGCTTGTACAGCTTTAACCGTTGTTTTCAAATGTAGAAGGTGCCTGCTTGATGCTGCCCTGCTTCTTAAGAAAACACAGTTTGGTTGGGCCATAGAGACTAGTCCCCTGTCACAAATATCTCATTTTCATGCATCCAAGTTTCACACCATGCTTATTTTTGCTTTATTACAGGCCAGTGTTCATTTCACCTCCCATGCAGCTGCTAAGGACAGTGCAGCAGTGAGTTCCCGACCCTCCAAAATCCATGTTTTAGTCATTCTGTTTCAAGGGACCCAGACATCCTGAAATAATTTTGTTTTGTTTATCTAACCTGTTGTTTCTTTCTTTTTAGACCAAGCCTGGAGCCATCCAGCCTATCTCACGGGTTCGGCCCCCCATGTCTCCAGCCAGTCAGGATGGTCACAGTAGCCCCAACCCTTTCCAGCATGGCCCCTCCCCCATCAACTCCCAGACCACTGTAAGATCCCTCACCACAGTCTAGAGCAAATTCCAGACATGCTGCCCCCATCTAGCAGCTGTTTTTTTACGTACCAAATTAACTACAAGCCACAGCTGTGTCTGGTCACATATCATTTGTCATATCATGAGGCTACATTGTGTTCGAGCTCCGATTTAAGTTGTGCCTGCGAGCTCTTTAATTTCACTTATCTCTGCCCAGCGCTAAGTTGCCTGAAGTCGCAAAAGCCGGAAATCGCAGTACCTTTACAAAATGATAACTGTCTTATCGACAACTTCTATGTGCCTATTCGTCCTGTCAAGACATATCCAGCTTTTGGTTCAACACTGAAGCCATATCTCATCACGTCAGGGCTTACAGTCATTTTATCTCAGGGTTGTAGCATTCACTCAGAAAAAGGGTCAGTCATTCACTTTCCTCAGCCCTCCTCCTTTTCCCTCTTTATCTTTCCATCTCTTCACCCATACAAAGTAAGTCCGTTGCATGCCATCTCTTCAGCTGTGTCCGCCCTGCTGCTCTGTCTCTCATCGTCTGTCCCGTCCTTGTTCTTGTCCTCTGTCCCTTCCTCGACCACCCCTGGCCTTCAACTGCCCGCTCCGTGCAGCCCCGCGCCCCCTCCCCTGACACTTTCGAAGAATTCCCCATCAATGTCAAGCAGGCATATAAGGCCTTCGCAGCTGTGCCCCACTCCTTGGCCGTACTGGAGCCTCCGCAGGTAGGGACGGCGCTCCGCGTGCTTGTGAGCATGTCGTGGTCTTCCTGCCCGTCCAGTCCCCGGTCGCCAAGCCTTTCTCATCTCGTTCATTGGGAGCCTCTCATCCATTGGCCAGTTTTCTGCATGAGTCATTCACATGGTGGAGTTGTGTCCAGGGTTGTCTTTCCTCCCCAGAATCTTGTTTTTATCTGTCAGTAAAATCATGGTTTGTTGGTCCCCCTTTCTGTATTTGACCAGGTGTCGTCTTTATGCCAGCAATGTTTGATTGATTGAGATGTGATGTTTTTAACAGTTTTGTCTGATTGAGATGTGATGTCAGTGTATGTTCTCAGTATTCCAGTACATGGTCGTCTTGTGGGTTTGAATTGAACGCATCTGGACTTCGTTTAGGTTCTTCAATACGTTTCACCTCTTTAGCACGAAAGGCTTCTTCAGTTCTGAAAAACTGACAGGGTATTCCAGGTATAAAACCTCTAGTGGGACACCAATCTGTGTATCATTCATTCATTCATTTTTCCACTTGAAACCAAAAAAAAACAAAACACGTATTCTTTCAATATTTGTTTACGAAACGAAGAAGAAAGTAACGAAGAACGACTTGTTTTTCGATTTCCGATTTGGGCTCAAATCAAAAATGGATAAAACGGGAAACACACACCCTTATTCCTTTTTAGTTTTTCTAATGGTGCAGGTGGTGTGGCCCGGAAGTAGCGGCTACAACGCACACATCATAAAAACCACGAAAATCAAGTCGCCTTAACAATATGACCAACTTAGTGAACTACGCGGATACAGTGAGAGCGCTATTTGAGAGTGGGAAAACACATGCCGAGATTTCCAATGCATTGCAGCAGTTAGGCATCCCCAAATGCTCAGAAATGTCTGTCGGACGATTCTGTGCTCAGCACCAACTTCATCGAAAAAGACACACGTCTGATATAGAACTGGAAGCAGCAGTAATTTATTGTAATTTTATGAGAATGGCATATGCACAACAAATAGGGCAAATGGTACAGTTCAAATACTGACCAGCAGTGAAAAATAAATAAATAAATAAATAAATTCATTTTATTAAGCACTTCCGGGGCCACACCACCTGTACCCTTAGAGAAACCAAAAAGGAATAAGGGTGTGTGTTTCCCATTTTATCCATTTTTGATTTGAGCCCAAAGTCGGAAATTGAAAAAGGAGTCTTTATTCATTACTTTATTTTTTGTTACGTAAACAAATATTGAAAAAACGTGTGGGTTTTTTTTTTTTTTTGGTTTCAAGTGGAAGAACGAATGATAAACCGATTGACACCAACTATCACCCACCTATAACAGCATTTGTGACTCTGCACGGCAAAACCAGTCGCGCGTCGCAACGAAGGTTTCTGAGGAAAATGACCGTTTATGTTGCATGGGGTAAAATTTTACATTTTTTGTTTTTAGTGTTTTGAAACAGTGGAAGGTCTATACTGTACTGTTGTGAATTTCGTTGAAAAACTTACCCTTTCCATCCTAAAAACGTGACTTTCTTGAGGTGAGGAATTCAATTCCAGCAGAATGTTAAAAGTTTCTGTTTTGACCGCTCTACTTCAATATTTACGGTAAATCCACTGGTTGACTAGCGTGAAGATATTTCTCCGGAATCCATCTTCGTCTCCCGAGTTCAGTTAACCTAACGCAGGTAGGCTATCCGTGTGGCTGTGAATGCAGCGTAGGCTACCGTAAATGCAAACGTAGCCGCGACCGCACCAAGCGTCTGTGAGTGCTACGGCGATAGTCAACTTCAAAGGCAGATTTCTCCGTTTCTCACTTGGCGTGACAGGAGAAACCCGACTCCTTTGAATGTTGATATCTCAGTCATATGTCGTCCCATTCATTCGATATAGGTATCATTTTGAAGGTTGTTTTATGCCCTTTCATGAAAACATAACTCAATTTGGAAAAATTGCGACAAGCGACTGGTTTTGCCATGGAGGGTCACATTTAGGTTCCTTTCCCTGGTGATTGGAATGTGGCCTTACCGGCTCTCGTCATGGCAGAAGAGATCAATGACCCAAACATGGTTCTTTCCCAGGCTCAGGTGACCATAAAATCCACCCCTTGGTCATCTGTGACCATAACAACTGATTTGATAACAGGATGGCAACCTCAATGGCAAGCCCACTACAGTTTAAATACACGGAACTCCCCATCAGTTTTGAAAAACCTAAAAGAAGTCCAAACGCCTTTGGTTCAAGCCCTCAAAGTTGATGTGATGTTTATAACAGTGCTGTCTGATTGATACAAAGTCATGGGTGTTGTGATGTCCCTGCCTGCTGACTGTTCTTCCTTACCCCACAACTGGATTGTGATGTTTAATCCTTTGAATAATTGGATATTCAACATATCCTGTTCTTCTTTTTAAGGATCTTTATGGCCAGAGGAACAATGTCCACCCAAAGCAACCATCACCAGAGGTATGTCTCAATCCCTCGTGTGTTATGTTTTAAAGACCGCTTGTAAATGTGTAAAGGCCGGTCAGGTTTGAACTGACATTGGTCAACAAGGCCTGGAAAATGACCTGATAGAATGACATGCTTCAGTACATCTAGTAAATACATCAAGTTATTTTCACTATGAGGTGCACTTGCCGTTGTAAAGTGGCATTTGAGGTATTGATATGGTCCTGTGTGTTGGTGGCTCTTTCAGCCTGAGTTGAGTAATGAGGTGTTTGTAGACGAGGTAGAAGGAGGGGGTCGTGACCCCCTCACTCCGCGGCCCCCTGTCTCAGCTGACCGCCGCGAGTACAGGAACCTGGCGGCGGTGCCACGCTTATCCCGCCTCTCTCTGGAGTCGGAGGTACCCACCCTCGCCTAGGTCAATGCTCTGCCTGTGCAAACATAATTGGGTGACATACTGTGGTTGCTTCAGTGGTGGTGGGCCGGTTGCCTGTTCCTTCTGGGGTCAAGACTTCTTGGTTGAGAGCTCTGCCTGTTGACTGGTTTTCAAGCAGAGGAGTTGGTATTGGAGTGGTGGCGAACTTTCCTGGATTTGCATGAAATTAATTACCTTGTGATTCAAAATGGTCACGACTTTAATTAAAACTGTATAGAAAAAGTCTTTAATGGACCTGGATTTGTCTGCATCAACTTAATTGATTTTTTCTGGATTCTTTGATAAAAAAATATGATCACTTCTGTTTTAAAAGCTTCTAATGTTGCATTTTGGGCTTCATTTCCTCCCCCAGACCCCTACTTCATGTGGAAGAGGCAGTCCGGAACAGCGCTCATTTAGAGACAGGCAGAAATACTTTGAGATCGATGTAAAGCAGCAAACGCCAGACAGTAAGCCCAAGCCTCGTGTGTCACTCGTAGGAGAGGAAGACCTCAAGAAAATGAGAGAAGAAGAAGGTCTGTATGTCGTGTAAAACTTTTAGTCACGGATGTGTTTTCACATCATTTGTATTTCAGTGTATGGTATATACGACGTGTGCTGTGTTCATCCTCAGCCAAGCGATTTGAACAGAGAGCACAGGAGTATTTGATGGATGAGGACGAGGAAGATGAAGAGGAGGACTTGGCCAAGCAGGTGGCTGAGATGAAAGCCCAGGGAAAGGTGATCCTGGATGGGGTGGAGTACAAGGTGGAGTCTATTGCGAGCCAGTCTTCGACTCCGCCCAGACAGTGTGCCACACCTCCGAGCTACAGTGCCACTCCTCCCAGCTATGGTGGCAGCTCAGGGTAGGCCACAGCCTTAGAGCACTAAGAATGACCTTTTTGTTTCTGTTTTCAGGGGGTTTATGGGTTATAATATTTAATTCAGATAACACTATGTAAGTTGTGACATCCTGGCCATTCCGTGTGAATTATAATTAAATAATGATTACAGGAACACATTTTAGGAATCCTCACTTTTGCACTTTTGTTTTCTCCCAGACCTTCCTCTGTAGACGGTAAAGGTGATTCCCAGCGCAGTTCTATGGACGACAGCTTTAGACTTGAGCAGAGACCCAACTCCATGACGGGGTAAGGAAAGAAGATAACTCTTATGTGCTGTGCGTGCGTATATTCTTGACTATACACGACAGTCTGATTATGTCTGTGTCCGTAGTCTGATCCCGGTCTACCCCGGAGAGGCTGCTGTTCCCATACGGACGGCGAAGGCAGAGCGCAGACACCAGGATCGTCTGCGCATGCAGAGCCCAGAGCTGGCCGTTGCTTTAGATAAGGAGCTTTCGCCTGCAGAGAAACGGGCTCTGGAGGCAGAGAAAAGAGCAATGTGGAGAGCAGCCAGGTAACAACACCCATACACAAGCCAGAGATTCGTCTGGCTCAGACATGATACCGTGGTAGACCCGAGTGACGAGTAGACTAGTCCTGAAATCGTCAGCTGCGGACCTAACTACAAGACAGTGATGATGTTTCTTATTCTGTACAGTGTGTTTCCCTCTGTTTCATCTCTTTCTTACATTGAGCTTGGCGACTTGTCCAGCTGTTTGACCTTTATTTCATTTGACCCTTTCTTACTTGGATTAAACGTGTTCTTGTTTTTCCATGTGGTGTCTTCAGTATTCATTTAGTCAGTGGTCAGCGTTTCCAAAGATGAACTATGAATATTCCATGCGACTTAGCAGTGGTCAAATTTTTTTTGATCAGTAAACGTGTTCAGCAGTGACAAAGCTATAAGCTAGAGCCAAAACACAAGGCATAACACCAATTCCTAAAAAGTTGGGATGCTGTCTAAAACGTAAATAAAAACTGAATGCAATAATTTGCAAAGGTTATAAGCCCATTATTTTATTCACAATAGAACATAGAAAATGTTGTAAAATATCAAAAAGAGAAAACATCAAAAGTTGGGATGGGGGTAACAAATGGCTGGAAAAGGAAGTGTTATGAAAAAGAGAAAAAGTTTTGCAACGAATATGGTTAATTGGCAACAGGTTAGTAACAATAACAGTGTTTCGGAAGTAAATATAAGCACAGATAATTTATTTTTTCTCAGTTTAAACATTTTTTTTCTCTGTTCTGTTGAAAGCGAGTGATTATTTGTCTTTGTGAACACAGCACAGTGCACCACTACAAAATGTGACCACTGCTTTTGATCCATCCATGTAGGAGCAGTGGGCAGCTGACATGGGCAGTCCCTGGAGAGCAGTGCTTTTTGATGGCACCTTTCTCATGAGTACCTTTACGGGTCTGGGATTTGAACTAGCGATCTTCCGATCACAGGGCCAACTCCCTAACCGTTACGCTACCAGCTGCCCTATTCTGATTTAAATGTGCTCAGCCGGACATTACATTATTTTTATTTTTACACAGCGTCCCATTTTTTTTTTTTTTTAATTGGGGTAATTCAGTATGCAGACTAGCATGCACTATTTAAGTTGTTTTGGATTTCATTGTGATATACGTTCTCGACTCAAATCGAAAACTCTCAACTCTAATCTTTGGCAGCCCTGAGACCAGACTTCCGCTGTTAACTCTCCTGCTGTCTGTCATAGTTTTTTTTTTTTACCTTCCATCTCTTTCTTCTTATCCTTTCCCTTTCTCTTTGTGTCTTCTCCTGTGTCCTGCCTCTCCCGCCCTGCCCCTTTTCCCTTTTCTCTCCGCGTGGCCGCTCCCAAGGCCTTATGGTCTAGAGGAGGACGTTAGGCAGTATGAACAAGACCTGGCCAAGAGGCTGTACCAGTCCCGTGTGAGGGCGTCGTTAGGCACCTCTGCAGCCCCTCCTCCCTCTTCCTGCTCTTCTTCCTTTCAGCCCAGGTCTGCCCTGCCTGGCCACAAAGCATCGTGGGTGCTGAGCTCTGGCACGTTGAAGCGCTGCTTTGGGGTGCTTGTAGTGGGTGGTGATGTGTGTGAGGGCACTAGCTATAAAGTGCCCGGGGTGAAAGATTTTAGGTTTTTTTTTTTTTTTATTTACGTTAGTGGCAACTTTTGCTGCGCTGGCTCCTAAAGCCACATCTGCACGTGTGCAGTTTGGTTTTCGTTGCACCTTTTTATCCTCTGCACTCCCTCCTCCCTCTTTGTGTTGCGTCTCCTTGTTGAAGCTCTCATGGTAGCCATGTTTTGTCTTTCACTCTGTCTTGACTGCCACATTTGAAGTGTCGTCCTCATTTAGTTAGTATCCATCCTCCATGTAACTCGCTCGTGACATGAACTTTCGCCTCTCAGTGTTATCCATCCTCTGCCTCTCTTTGTGTGCTTGATATCTAACAACCTCTTTAAGGGCTGCACAGTTAATAAGAACGTTTTCAGTCACGTGAGTCTTTCCCAGGATGCACAGAGAGTTAACTTGTTAAAGCAGCACTGTGTAACCTGTAATCTTTTTAAAATGTCATCAGATCACAAGGTGATGTTTTTTTGACATTCCTTGGGAGTATGAGATTCTGTTGTCCTCTATATAAACTGCCTTGTTGAAATATTTACTTTTAGTTTAGAGGAATCATATTTATACTCAAAATACATTATTTGTATACATCTGCTGGGTGTGTGCATTAGAACTGTTGCATAGTTTAGTATGTATTACTTTAACAGTATTTCTACATTTCCCACAATCCCCGTGTTATTTGGTTGTTATTTATCAGCTAAAAAATTTATTTTCTGTAATAAAGGGCAAGATTTGACTGAACTGTGATGGCAATCCACATGAGAGTCGCGAGCTCTCACACAGCGTGTTTACGGCGCGAAGAATATTATTTATGCGTTTTTTTCCGCATTTCCGTCTGTTTTGTGCACAGAATAACAGAACCGGTGCTGTTTTTCTTCTGAACCAAGTCGTCTGCTTCCATCTCCAATTAATGACCCTGAAATCGCGTGGACGTTCACTTCTCTCTCTTCACGCTTGCCTCCGCTACCAGAACAAAACGTTCATGCGCTAGGAGAGTTTTCTGGATGGGCGGGGCAGTGAGCTGTCTACTTTGAGAGGGCAGAGACATGAAAGTGACGTGCATGCTGTCTGTTTAACATTAACGTGAGGATTTGTACTCAGTATTCTCAATATGGTCATCTACTACTTATCACATGTGGAACAAGCCGAGAGATATCGAGTATATTCGATAAATCGCCCATAACTTACACCATCAATAGTTATCATGACCTTAAGTCTCCTCATCAGATTAGAAAACAAATTATAGTAGCAAGTCTGAGAATAAAAAATTCAAGCAATATTTCTTTCGTGATTTTTTTTTTTTGTTAGAAAAATGCCGTGCTGGACTGCTTAAAGGAAGAGAATTGACTGGCAATGAAATAAATTAATGGGGTTTATTAAGTGATATCAATAAAAATATAGCACATCAAACCAGTTGTGTTGCTCTGGATGTATTATTAAATTATTTTGAAATAAACAACTTTGAGGAAGTTGATCGTGCACCGGCCTACATGTCCACAACATCTCTCTGCGTTAATTAGTTTCCATATGAAGTTTGCTAGTTAGAATGTATATAGAAGACCCAACAAATCTCACAGATTAATAAATAAATATAATCCTACTGAGCTTCTGGAGTCATTGTGGCTTGCAGTTCTCTGCAGTGACCGTGAGAGAGCTCAGTTCTACACAGTGCTTCTTTAAATGCAGTGTCAATAAAAGAAAATGAAAAGTTAATCGTGCACCCCTGCCGTTGTGCCAATCTTAACTTTTTTCTTTTTCTCTAACTCCACTCGACCGTGCTACATCTCTCTGTTGCTCATTTCAAATCTTTTTCTCTCTCTTCACCTCCCCAGGATGAAGTCCCTGGAACAGGACGCACTGAAGGCTCAGATGGTCATTGCTAAGAGCAAGGAGGGGAGAAAGCGGGGCACTTTGGACCAGTTGGCAGAGTCTCCGTCCCCTGCCCCCACACCCTCTCCCACACCTATGGAAGGTGAGGACACTGTCTCCCTTCTCCATTCTTCTTCATGTGGCATGGTGTTGTGTTGATATGGACTAGCTGACATCTGTCTACTTCTCGCTGATTTACAGATTTCAGTCCTCGGGCTGTGACGTCACCTGGCCGCCTGGTACGAGTGTTTTTCATTCATTTTCGTGACTCATTTAAAAATGTTAGTGATTACATTAAGTGATTTGCATTAGAGGTCGACCGATATTGGTTTTCCAGGGCCGATATCGATACCGATTATTGCTCGTTAACGGGGCCGATAACCGAAATTTGGAGCCGATGTGCAAAAGAAAAGAGAGAGAGAAAATCTCTGGAAAAATGTTGCATTTTACAAACTCCAAGCTCAGCTGAAACTCTCCTCTTCTCCTTTTTTACGTTGCATTCGGGTGTGAGTGTGGTGTGAGTGACAACAAGGCTTCAGCGGTGATTGGCTACTACTCGTGTGACATATAGCCAATCAGAGACTGTTGTGGACGGGACATTAAATGAAGCAGTGAGTCGAGAGCGAACAGCACAGAGAGAAGAGACGGCAGTGGAGCCACAGTAGTGCGCCTTGTAATTACTTAATATCGGTGATGGTCAAAATTAAACACCGATACCGATAATCAGCAAATTGCCTAATATCGGCCCCGATAATCGGTTGACCTTTAATTTGCATTTACAATTTCTGCAGATTACAGTGATTACATTTCTGCAGTGTCTTTCTTTCATGGTGTTGTTTCATTTCCTCCAGCTAAATATGCAGCACTACTACATAGAGCCAAATATAATTCATTCTTTATCTTCCAAACCGTGTCCTGTTCATTTTTCTTTTACGCCTTTTCTCCTCTAATGCTGCCCTTTCCCTCAACCCTCTTTGATATCTGTTTGTTTATCACTTTCTTTCCTCTACCCTAACTTCCCACCCCATCTCTCCCTTCTGCCTCTCACTTGTTACCCCAATGTTTCTTTCACTATTCCACCTTTTCCCCCTCCTCCTTTACTCTTCCCCACTCCTTCGCAACTTCTCTCCCTTCCCTCCCCTGCTCCCTGCCGCTGAAATCTTCTATTTGCTATCCTTTTAGTCCCTGTCAGAAAAGAAGTTTGACTACCGACAGTTTGCCGCCATTCCTTCTTCCAAACCCGTATACGACATTCAGGTATTGCCTGCATGCCAAGTTCCCAGGAACCCGAAACTCCTAAACCTCTGACCCCAGTCCTGTCCCACCTGGCTTTCCCTGTTACCTCTCTCCCTCCCGGCCTTGCTGGTACTAGGATTATCACGGAAAACTGGCGCCCTCTCTCCTCACCATTAAGTTTGAGGCGCTGTCATTTTGGGCTTTTGTTGGTTGCAGTTTGGGCTTCAGCTGTTGGCCTGTAGATCAGAAGCATTATAGACTGCTTTGAACTCTGTATCTAAATTTCGTACTGATTTGGGAAATTCTGTCTCTCAATCCTCCACGTCCAAGGGTGCATACGGGAAGGTTTTTAGCAGATATTTGTAAATCGGTTACTTGTTTTGTATTTAGTGTGATGTTTCACCTACGGGGAGTAAACCTACCATCAAAAAATCATCTGTAAATCTTTTGCCTTTTTTATCCTTTGTAGAATTAAGATCACTTTGAGATTTTAGTTGGTTCTGCACTCAAAAAAATAACCTGTCAGGTGAACGTAATAAAATTATGGAAAGAATTTCCACCTAAATGAAATGCTTTAATGTAGCAAGAAAGAACTTTCTTGACTGACCTAAATGTAAATATGCTGGGTCAACCTGATGTATTGGGGTTACTGTTAGTTAATTACCATGGTCCAGTCCACCTACATTTGTAAGGGTAAATGTAACATATTTAAGGTAGGATTAGGGCATCTAAACTTGTTTGATAGGATTATGAGTTTCTTAATTTAAGTGGGTAGTTACGACTACATTTTAAAATAGTACAATTACATGAATTAATTGTGCTAATCCAACAAAACAAAGTTTATTCATCAGCAATACTTTAGGCCAAGAGATTACCTGTGTTGAAATGAGATGTGTAGAGTTGGCAGGTTATGTTTCATGTCGTGTATTACGGTAGATCACGTTTGTCCGGTAGAGAAGTCAATTTGGACTTTACTGTCGTAAATTTATGACTTTACAATATCAGAGATTATCCGAGTTTTTTCAAGCAAATATATGACAATCTCAGAATTTCTGACTTTGTTCTCGTTATTCCCCTCCCCAACCCCGTTTTATTTATTTTTTTAATATACAATGGCCTTAATATGCCGTCATAGTCATCCCCCTCCCGCCACAACTTAACGAAGTTGGAAACCGTTAGAGCAAGTCTCCAGTAATACCAGAAAAAGTCGTTAGATTTGTCGCTAGTCGCTTTTTTTTTTAAAAGAGTCGCTGGAGGGGCCTGAATACTCCAACACAATTAATCCAACACAGTCGCTAAGTTGGCAACACTGAGTGTGTGGATGCACATGGTGACAGTCAGATGTATTGATGCACTCTAATAAAACACCTGGTAACAAAGTAAATAATTCAAAATACCAAAGAGGTCAATAACTAACTGTTTATAACATATAACATACCTGTATTGTTTTCTGTGCGATGGATGATAAAGGAATGAACTTCGTGCAGGCGATGGTTGCTCTTTGTCAGGAACACACCGTTGACCGTGGCCTAACTGATAAATGTAAAATAATAAGGGACATTCCTAACTTGCACATTACTGCCACCCTCTGCTCTGGAGTTAAAACCAGAAGTAATTTGCAAACTAAACCTATTAGAATTATGTTGTGTTGACAGAAGTTATTCTAGTAAATTTTAAGTTGTTGCATGATCAAGAAAACATGATTTTATGTTCGACTTAAGATAATGTAACAGACACCCAGTTTGCTTTTTTTTTTTGAGTGTGTCGTTGTTGCAGGTTCCCACCTTTTGCTTTTATTTTAGTAAATAAAACTTGGAAAGGAAAACATAATAAAACAAAATGATCTAAAAAGATTAGCAGTTTTCCACATTTCCAGTATGTTGAGGACTCCTACAGTCGGCAAATAGTCACTAGATATATTCTTTCTCTACTGGACACAGCAGCATAGATCTAGTTGAGTCGGCTGGACCTTCCAGGAGCGACACTTCAGCAGGGAACCTGGGGGAGCTGGAAACACGGGAGAGTCGTCCCTCTTGGTGTTGGTGTTTTGTGTCATTGTGACTGTTTGTATGAGCACCCGTTGTGTGGTGGGGTAATGTTGGTGGTTGACGTTCTAACAACTTTTACCATGCAACACACTGGAGACCACCAAAGTTTGACCAGACTTTTCGAAGGTTTGGGGATTGACAGAAGCGTCACACGAAGCAAAGCTTGTTAACCCTTCTAACTACAGAACAGATTGTTTCCTAAAGTATGTAGCATCAGAAAATTTAATGCACTTGACTCAGACTATATTTACTAGGGATGCACCGATCCAACTTTTTCAGTTCCGACACCGATACTTGGGCTTTGGGTATCGGCTGGTCCCGAGTGCCGTTCCCATACCAGTTTTTAATGAATAACTGTGCATTTCTCTGTGAGGAGGAGACTACTAGGAGGAAATACTTGACTTAAATACAGTTTTCCTAACTAAAACAATGTAATAATTACACACCAATATGTACATGCTAAGTGATTTATTTTTAAAGTAACATCTCAAATGTCATTTGTTTAAACACCGTTCTGTAATTTTGTGACGGTCCCTAATCCTGCAGAGCTAAAACCATCAGGAACACAGAGTTTGTGAGTGAGAGCTGGTGTTGTTAAGGAAATTAAACAGTATAATGGTATGATTTGCTTTTGGGGTTTTTAGTGCGTTGCGTTGCTTGTTGTGCTCATTGTTATATGTGATTTATTTAAATTGTGTGCGTGTTAAACAACAAACCAGCTTTACCGCAGTGCCACTTCCCATGCATAAGGAGTTGCGCGTGCCCGCACATGCAGAAGAACCTACAATTTAACTGAACAGATCGGCTCCATAGATCGGCCCAAGTCGGTTTCAGACTGATATCCGAGTCACCTTTTGGATCGGTGCATCCATCATATTTACTTATCCTATAGTGACTGATCCCCACTAAAAGCAAGAATTTGCAGAAGACCGAATGCTGCTGCTGTTTGGTGGCCTTTTGTGTGTTGTAGTCCTTCATGGAGTTTGAGTGTTGAGCAATCCCTTCACCCTGACCACAGAAGATTGATATGCCTGTTAAAAGTGGCACCTAAACCAGAACTGAGTGCAAGATGAGCACTTTGGTCAGGAAGGAGTACAGCGGCGCTCACGTGAATTTCTTTTTGAGGGTGAAGGACTGTACTAGATATGGCATGCTAGTCTTTGAGTGTTTGGTGTGCTGCTATTTTGTGACTTGCTTCCCGGTTTCGAAAACAAGGTTTGTGTTGTGTATTTGTGGCTATTTTTGACTACTTACTCAAAGTGCATGCTGCAGGCGGGTCTGGGTTCAATGGCAAACACTGAAGGACGGACTTACCTAACCCCTCTCTCTAACGGTTGACCTCTAATACCAGGGTCCATATGTGAATCCAGAGGTCCCTCACACTGTCCTCCGCACTCTGGCCAGAGCTGGAATTCTGCTGCTGATGCTTGCTGAAATAACCGTTTACATCCCTCTAGCTTCCCTCATCTGTGGCGGTTTCTACTGTGGGGCTGTTGGTGGTCTTTATTTATGTTGTGAGATGGAACATCTCATCATCTGTTTTTTTTTCTCATCCTCCTCCAGTCACCTGATGCCACAGATGATATCCGCTTTGCTGATGATGCCTCCAGTAATCCAAGTAAGTTGCTTAAATGTCTGTTGCCGCTTTCGTGTGGAGTGGACCGGATGTTACTACCCTGACCGTTGTTGTCCCCTTATCACAGGCAGTTTCCTAGGATAGGTGTTCTCCCTGGTTTTGGTAGGAGTTCAGTCTACGTGTGTGTGTCTTGGTGTGAGTGCATGTGTGGGGTCGTGAGTGAAAGCTCAGACCTGTTTGCTGCTTTAACATGTCTGGGCAGGTGGCTTGGGACCTGCTTGTGTGGCGAAGGCGTTGGATTTTCTCTAACCTAGGGATGATCTGGAAGGTCATGGAATTACAAATGGGGCTTTTTAAACTTTTTTTTCCATATGGGTTCTATTAATGTATGCACAACATGAAATTCGGTGACAAAAATGTAAGCAATTTCAAGAAGTGCTTTAAGTTCTAGTGCATCTTTGTTCTGGCCCTGATGTGTCCCTGTGCACTGCAAATATTTCTCCTTTTTTATTAGTAAATTCATCACTGATTTATAAAATGATATCAGTTTAGTGAATTCAGACTTTGTGAATGTGTAGATGGCTGTCAGTAAGGATTATGGGTAGCAAAATTTAGTTTTGAGACATTTTAAATGATTAAACTGCAGAGGAAAGGGTAACAAGACTCCAATGAAAGGTGAATATTTTAAGCCTTGGGAAAAAAACTTTGCAACCATGTCCAAAATCTATAGTATAGTCACGTTTGTGTTCAGATATCATGACATTTAATAATGTGAAAGTGACCTTTCAACGTTTGCTTTCGACTGTGTAAAATGATCTCATCCAAGTCAAAGTTGAAAAGTGAGTGCAGGGGCGCACAAGGCCAGAATTGGAAAATTTATCAGTAATAATCTGGTGTTATGTTTGGAAAATAGGCCTGAAATTTCATTACTACACAGCACACCTCAGTTTGATTATGTATGTGCCGTGCACGTTGGTTAATATTTTGTTGACATGTTGTGAATGCATGACTAACCTCAGCGCTCAACTATGAAATGTAAATGCAATCATTGCTCAGCAAAATCAAATCATGAAAAAATGTTGCTTGTCCACTAAATGGCTTCCTGGGATTGTCTCAGGCATTTTGGGGCTTTGCACCTAACCCATAAATATTACGTTTGGAATTACGTCTATTTGTGTCTGTGTTCCAAAAGTATCTGGTGGCATTTGGACCTTGGTGATCAGCTTTTGCCAAGTTCTTATGGCTTACTCACGCTGATTTCATATATAAATCTTCCTGTTGCTTATATTTCAGCTGGGCTACTCTACTTAAATTAAGAGTCATCTTAGGGGGCTTGGTGGTTGGGCGTTAACCTGGGAAGCCACACTCCTGCCAGTGTGTTATCAGGTTTATAACGCGTTGTTTCTCCTTTTCTCACTCCCCAGTTCCCTCTGTAGATGCTGGAGTGGCCTTAGCTCCCATGGCTGCCACGTCAGCTCTGGAGGAAATGGCTTTGTACAGCAACAAGCGCAAACTCCGGCAAGGCCGACGGAGCCTGGAGACCCCTGTACCCACATAACCAAGCTCTCACACACACACACACACACACACACACACATAGGTGATGTCCATCATATGTGTAAAACACATTGCCCAACGATGCTGAGAGGTTTAAATTCAACTACATGACGTATGATCACAGAATGGTGTGAAAGAGGCAGACGCACGCGCTTTTTGACCACTCTTCATTGCCGACCATCACATCAGCCAAACACTACAGCGTCTTGTCTCCTCCCCACCAGTCTTGCCTTTACAGCTAACAACTGGCATAGATCTTCTGTAGTTTGTTGGGAGTGGCAGACATACCAGTTTTAAGGTTTTTTTTTCTTTCTTTCAGTTTGCGTTTTAGAAGCTGAATTATTTTTAAAAGATCCTGTTTGGTGTTCTTTTTAATACTTACATTTTTTTAAATCCTCAACTCATTTTAATCTGTAAAAAAAAAGTTCTGGCTTGAAAATAACAAGTGTAAGTTTTAAAACTACATTAGCTAGTCTCACAAAAGAGAAGCTGTTTGAAAAGAGAGGATTCTGTTACCTTCACTGCCCCATACAGCATAGAATGGTTTTGGTCCAACTTTATCATTTTTAATACCTTGCACGTAATTTATTTCTGTAATAATCCCTTTCATTCTTAGGTCTCCTTCCATTTCATTAGCTTTTTGCAGGACTGCTAACATTTAACAGCTTAATATCAACTTTATAGCCACATCTCATCTAAAAATCATTCATTACGAAATATTTTAACCTGATTAAGAAACAATGAAAATGAAACAAATGAATGTAGGATTTTAACATTTTAAATAAACCTAATCTTAAAGTTACTGCATTCTTATTAGAGTGTAGATGTGTTAATTACGTAGCATTACCCAGTCTACCTGCTTTCATTAACGTGTCGGCGTAACCAAACTAAACATCTCTCTCTAGTCTTCCTGGACAAGGACTAGGATTTTTAAACAAGCTGCACAGGACATTGATACCATAACCATGGACAGACTATGTATTTCGATTAACGAGATTTGCAAGTGCAATGGTTGTTTCCTCAAGAATACTTCCTCACCTTGGGATTTTTCTATTGCTTGGACCATGTTGCATGTTGTTTGCTGGAACATTCCCACTGCCACATTAGCAAGCTAACGCCACACAAACACTCGAGACATCCGCTTTGTCCAACATGTGCATATGCAGTCTCCTCAAACTTCAACGTGCCAGTCTAGAAGAGTTGGTCCAGATCCATGTTGTGCCGTCTCCAAATGGTACCGTTCTTGCTGTTTATGTATAACCTTGTGGTTTTGGTTGTGGAATGAACCTCCTCATGCATCTTGTCATGTCATTTGTCTCTGAAGCGGCACGTGAAGGTCGGTAGATAACATTTTAATTATACTAGGTTTTTTTGTAACTTTTTTTTTTTGATTTATTTAAATCTGAAGCCACTGAAATGCTTATTATGTGAATAATGTATGAAATGCTGGGAGAAGCGAAAATCCAAGTTGAAACTGAGCCAGGCAGCCCCAAGACCAAGCACCTGGAATTCAATCCAACGGAGTTTATAAGTGCTGTCTGTAGTCTGGGGGCTTCTTGCATGTATATTTGGCAGATTTATCAATCCTGAGTGAATGTTATTTTCCATCCCTCTTAAGAACACATTGACTGTTCTTCAATCAGTTCTTCTGTTTCTCCAGCTGCCATCTTCTACACTGTAGTCAGGTGACTACTATATCAGACGACATTTGTAATTAACTTTACTAATTTAGCTTTACGTGTTGCTCTTGCTAACTGAAATTCAGTTTTTGGATGATAACACTTTGGGAATGGCCGATCATTTATTGTATTTTTTTAAACAGATAGAAGTCATGTTTTCATGTAATTAATGGGATTCACTACATTTTCTGCAGCAGGGCAGTTATTTTAATCTTTATTTTTTTCCTGATTTCTTTGGGGGAGGGAAGCTTGGTTTTTTTGTTGTTGTTTTGCTAAATGGGTGAGGGCAGGGCTGAAGGTTGGGGATAGAGCTCATTCAGGACTGTAACTAGTGAATTTGTACAACCAAAGAAGTCTATTTTGTGGTTCAGGAATAATAAAGTTTACTTTTCATTTAACGAGCAAATGTGCAAAAGTCTCTTTTTAAAAAAGTTTTGTCGAAGGCTGTGTAGGATGAGAAGATATATGAGATAAAACTCTTCCTCTCACGACTAAAAGAGGAATGGTTTAGAGTCAAATCTTAAATTACGTCCTGTGTAAGCACCATTTTCTTTGAGTGGGGAAAAAATGAAGCTATGTTCTCAAACGTCTAAAATGCATCATGATTCAGTTAATTTATTTTCAAATAGACCAGTAGTTATATCAGCGTCTGCATGTAGTCAACAACTGGTTGTAAATAAAATAAACGAAACCCAGTTCGGTACGTTTTTCAGGGAAGAAATCGCATATAAATTACCAGAGGTGGACAAAGCTAACTTCATTACTTAAGTGAAAGTACAGATACCACTAGTCAAATGTTACTCCAATACAAGTGAAAGTTGTATAGTCAAATTTTACGTAAGTTAAAGTACTGAAGTACTTCTTAAAAAAAAAAAAAACAAGTATTAAAAGTACATCTTTCACCGCATTGTTGCATTATTGCCACAACACTTATAATACCTAATGCCTCTGACTAGCTTGTAGAAGCTGTAGAATAAGGAACTGGTAGAATGTTACAGAATGAAACAACTTAAACTGATGAAGAAAACCAGTTTGTTTATTTTATGAATTAAATTGTAAGACTACACACCAAACAAAACAGCATGGTAGTGTGTGCACACGTACTGTATGTTAATCAGGAGGACAGTGCAGTAGCTGTAAATGTAGCTCACAACATAAAAGCAACATTCCAACCTGCTTAAAACCCAGCTCTACACCTCTAGTTTCATGACTTTCCAACAGCAACAATGTTCTAATCAAGACAGAAAACGGCAGAACTGTGTGAACTTGGTTTTATAGTTCCAGTCTACAGGCGTGACGTAACCCTACTGATTACTGATAGACTGTCACCTGCCAAACAACCAATCACCTTTTAGAAAAAGCGGAATAACATCCACTTTATCCACAGATTTGAAAGTAACGAGTAACGAGAACCTTGATAGAAATGTAGTGAAGTAAAATTACAGTATTTGTCTTTCAAATGTAGTGAAGTGGAAGTCATAAGTTTCCAAATAAAATACTACTCAAGTGAAGTACAGATATTCAAAAACTCTACTTAGGTACAGTACTCAAGTAAATGTACTTAGTTACTGTCCACCTCTGTAAATTACAAATATAGTTTACTGTTCAAGCTTGGTTGTTAATATGAATGTTTGTGATCGTTGTCACCTCACAATGTAGCCACACGTTTGGGGTGTAACAAGGGCCCAGAAGGCATTAAAAAGTGTACAGTTGTTAAAATTTTATATACCGCGAACGTGATTGGTCTGCGACCACGTCACTTTTTTCTGTTCACTGACTTTGTAATATGTGACTGAGTTTCTTCTTCTTCCTCCTCCTCTTTCGGCTTTTCCCTTCAGGGGTCGCCACAGCGAATCATCTGTCTCCATCTAGTCCTATCTTCTGCATCCTCTACCCTCACACCAACTAACTTCTTGTCATCTTTCACCACATCCATAAATCTCCTTTTTGGTCTTCCTCTCAGCCTCCTGCCTGGTGGCTCCAACCTCAGCATCCTTCTACCTATGTACTCATTGTCTCTTCTCTGGACACGTCCAAACCATCTCAGTCTGGCCTCTCTGACTTTATCACCAAAACATCTAACATGAGCTGTCCCTCTGATGAACTCATTCCTGATCCTATCCATCCTCGTCACCCCCATATGTGACAGAGTTTAAAAATGTCAAATTTGCTATTATCTTATGAGCTATTGCAGGTCTGTGAAAAACAAGAAAGCAGTCCATACTGTTATATATAACTACATTTCTGTTTTATAGCAGATATATAATGTTATATTCGAACATCTATATACCTGATTCAATTTGCTGATTAGAGGAAACCAAATGAGGATACTGTGGACTTGTTGACCATGTTCTATTAATGACGTAATAGTAAAATAATACATGTGTAGTTTGCAACTTCCAGGTTAGATTAGATAATTTACTCCATAAGATAATAGATAAGATAGTTTACGCCATAATGTTTGGAATTTTGAAATAAACATGATAAAGTTATAAAACAACATTTATTTCTATATTTTACACAGACACAGCCACAAATTGTAAATCCAATGAATCAGAAATAAACTGATGTGGTCTCTCTAGCGTTAGCACGATGGCGCAGTGGTTAGCGTTGCCGCCTCAAAGCGAGAAGGTCCTGGGTTTGAACCGTGTGCTCTTTCTGTGTGGAGTTTGCATGCTCTCCCCATGTTTGCGTGGGTTTCCTCCGGATTCTCCCACAGTCCAGAGGCCTGCAATATAGGTTAACTGCCGACTCTAAATTGGCCCCGTAAGATATGTGATTGTGTGTGTGTTGGCGCCTACCCAGGGTTGTTCCCCGCCTTGCGCCTGTAAGCTTCTGGGCTAGGCCCCGGTGCCCCCGCGACCCCGGTTGGGATTCAGCGGTTCAATGAATGAATGAATGAATGAATAAAGTCCTTAAAATGCATCCCGTCGGGGATTTCATTCTACCTCAGCCTCAAACATTCATCCACTCGCTTTTCTTATAAACAGGCCCGCTGTCAAGTATCCTCATTTTCACAAACTTAAACCTGGTCACCCTAACTAAACAATGTTTTCTCTACATGCGGTCTTGATGACGAGAGTAGAAATTCAGAACCATCAGACATGGTAGGACTCTTAATATGACCATTCAATAATTTCTTCAAACTGTGGATTTTGTGGGGGGAAGATAGTGTTCTAGTGGATGCAGATGTACGGAGCCCGTATTGCAAAATAAACTTCTGAGAACCTCTCCAACGGATGTATGCGTTCCATTGTTGTGGCTTCCATGTTAACAAACTGACTCGCAAGTACATTGGACCCAAACTAGAAACCTTTGTGGGATCTTTTTTTTTCAACCAGCGAATATTTCCCCACCCGTGTTCCGTAGATGTGTAAACACATAACCAAGGTAATTTTCTTGTTTTGTGCAAGTTATAGATATTTGTAAGCAGCTGACATTAGACTTGCGAGAATTTGGCTTGTTGCATTTCCATTGCTGCAAAATTAACACAAACAGTAGCTTGTCATGTACATGGTATGTGGATGTACTTCCATTTCAGCAAGATCATCATCATAGGGGAATTTGGCATTTCAAATAGGACGGGCAAAAATAAACGTTCTTAATGAGTTCAGTGGGTTGAAAATATAAATTCATTGTTCTTATTTTGTTTATTTTTTGCGTTGTTTGTGTCACACCCTCTGTAAGAGCCTGTAGTGTGCCTTGTAAAATGAAACTGCGCTGGGGTTGCGTCCAGGTGCGTCTGCTCGTTGCTGCTCAAGTTGTTTCTGTTCAGCTCCCCCCTGTTCATTCAAACAACAGTCAATTTAACACACTCATGAACAAGGAGATTTACTAACAGGTACTGTATGTTACTATACATAAAAATATGCTCACAAAACCAAACTTGCAAATGAGAAAGGAATTCTTAATGACCTAAAGTCCAAATTATGAATATTATGTACTGGTGGAAACAATTTATGGTGCTACAAATTCCTCGGTGCCTGGTAATAATGGTGCTACAACAGTACAGAAATGTACAGCTATGAACTTAAAATACTGTGCTGAATGACCAACCATAGCCAGAGCTTTGTCCATAGGGATAAGGCCAGGTCTAATTGCTCCATCCTCTTTCAAGATGAACTTAACATCATCTGACAGCAGGAAGGACTCATTGTACCAGCACTCAAACTCTGCCACAAATTCAAAAGACCATTTCAATGTTAAGTGACGTGCTGGAAAAATTTGTGTAATTTTTTTTCTAGTGTTGTTTCTAGCATTCTTAATTCCAATCATGTTCATTAACTATTAAGGTATACTACTACTACTAATAATAATAATAATATTATTATTATTATTATTAACAGTTCAGTTCTACAGTATTTTTCTCTGGATTGCAGCCTGGGTGACACAGCTAAAATATAAACACTGAAGCTAGCAGAAACATACCAGCGAGCAGACGTTTGCGACATTTGTCCACCAGCGCCTGGCAGTAGCTGACTTCATTTTTTGTGCTAACCAGTTCATTATAGATATGCCTGTACTGATCCTTTGCTTTCCTTAACTGCAGCATTGATTCCACTTCAGCCTCGGCCAACACAGGTTCACCCATCACAACAAGAAATGGCCCTGAAGAGGAAAAGACATATGGGCAAGATATTACAACCTAAATTAAGAGATAGAAAATTGTATCAAAAGACAGGAACTGTTTATTCAAGTTATGATTCAGACTGAAGCATTAAAAATCCCTTTTATCATCTACTGAGACATGAGCTTCCTTATCTGAAAACTATAAATTCTTTGACAAAAAAAAACAACAGGTTGCTGTTGACCTTCGCGCTCCCTTTGTTTTCTGCACTTTTGGAGTTTACAGCTAAGACGGTCGATGTCTCGTTTAGTTGAGTTGATTTTGACTGTGAGTTTGTGCAGCTTATCTCGGCGCTCCAACAGAACCGTCTTGTTTTGCTTGAGGATACTGTTGATCTTACTGCCCCGTCCTGCCTTGAAGCGGTCAAAAGCTTCCGTTTTAGTTGGAGGCAAACTGCCAAAAAAAAGAAGCGAAGAAACTGTATGTGTGTGTGTGTATATATATATATACTGACCAGTGCACTACCACCACTTGTATTTCATACCTGATTTTCTTCTCAGCTGCTGCATCAGTCTTGTGTGACACTACAGGTTCATAAGAGGGAGGTGGAGCCTCTGGTTCTGGATGCGCTAATGCACCAACTGCTGACATGATATCCTTTCTGTACATAAGGAAAAGAGCAGCCAGTCTCTTACAATAAGCTCATATTCTGCTCATATATAGTTCCTAATTCGGTAAGACTGTCCATATGTGACCCGATCTGCCGTAATGGGTCGGAAGTCAGCGTTCTATTTATTTAGATACGGGCCGATTGTGTTGACAAACATCAAAAATATCGATTTTTCTTTTTTGGTCTTATATGAAAGAAAAGGTCTTCAAAATTAATCTGGTCTCCAAAAAAGAAAAATCGCTATTTTTGTGATGTTTTTCAACATAATTGGCCCGTATCTAAAAAAATAGAACGCCGACTTCCAACTCATTACGGCAGATCGGGTCACATATAGATTTTCTTGGCAGCTTGGTGGTTAAGGGTGTTGTTGGGGGCGCGGTGGTGGTTAACAAGCATTTTCCCAACCACCATTGCTAAATTTGGAAAGCTGCTAGCTTATGTCATTGGAACATAGAATGGCATTCAAAAACCATTGTAGGAAACGGGAGAAGAAAAACCATCAAATACGCAGGTTCCTTGACGAAGCTGTAACCAAAAGACACATTGATTAATATTCCTCCTCTGGTACTTGCCAGATGATAATTGCACCTTCACCATGGTCCTGGCAAATATCCTGAAAGTCGTTCATACTGGACGGTTATTAAGATCAATGCAGAAAACCTGGCTTTGAAGTGTTTGGGCATTGAGTCTCATACTGTAACTTCAATACACAAATAATCTGCTCTGTGTGAAAATGGAGTTATTTTTGCCAGTCATCAAATGAACAGATGAACTTGAACTCATGACATGGAAAACTCACCCACTGCTGTCTTTGGCCTTAGGTTGAGCTGCTTTGCTTTTTATGGATGTTGTCCTCTGTGTGTGTAAAAGAGAGGCTAAAATCACTCAGTGTCGTGCCGGTAACTTTAGAGAGATCTTCACCTTTTCACAATGACCTCAGCTTACACTTGCAAAAGTGGACATTTTCTGCATGTTTTTCACCACACTTTGTTTCTCCTTGAGCTGTTTCTGGGCCTTATCATCACGCTCTCTGTTGAAAATGCACACGAGTATTAGTAAGACATACATGTTTCCACCATCAGTCTAATATCAATCATTCTAACGGTTCAAAACCTTTTCACACCGTTTTAAGACTTTAATTGTAGATGGGGGAAAAGGCTGCCTCACTTACCGCAAAACTTGTTTAAATTGGGCGTACACTTCCTTGATCTGCTTTATGTTCGTAATCTGAAACATAAAAAGACTGTGAGCTCACAGGTCAGTGCAACAAAAGCTATAGATTACTTTCAGAGTCTTTGGTGCAGAGCTGAGACTAGAGACATTTGCAGTTTAGACGTGATGAACAGTGAGTTAGCTTTGTTCTGTTGAACTAGCTAAGACAGAATGAGTTGAGAGAAGACTTTTGAGGGAGAGCAGCAACACTCTAGCATGGCTCAAAGTCTTGTTGTAATGTATGAAGATATGCTTTAACATTAGTCATTTTCTCTCCTACTGACCTCAACATTGTCCAGAGTGCCAGCCAAGTATCTCTGAACCTGACTGTTAATTTCCGCCAACTGCATTTCTGACACACCTGTCTGATTAGCCTTTATGGGAGAAGCACATTTGTTCAAAAGATATGCACAGCAAAGCCACAGCAAACCACTGACTGTTTCAACAAAAACCTTCAGCCCTTAAAATAGAAAACCCAGGAACTCAATTTTAAAGCCTATATGCATTAGGGCTAGGCGATTTCACTTTAAATCAATATCATGATTAAAACTTTTTGCCTAAGATACGATTAATTAACAGTTGTGTTGTATATGCTTCCCAATTTCTGTTGGATGAGGTGAACACATGACTTTTTTTTAGAGAGGACCATTCATGAACACAATAGTAACTAAAGTAAGCAACATGTATAATAATAAGTCAGTAAGAGTCTCTTTTAATACGTCTTTTGGTGCATTTTGGGGTAACTGCACAACCTTAATATTAGAGGTGTGAACCTTCACTGGTTATACAATTCTATTCTATTCTGGTTATTAGTTCAACGACTTGATTCAATACGATGGCGATGGATCTCGATGCATCCCATCAATTTTTCTACATTACTTCACGTTGCATGCAGATCAGGTATGGATTGCAGATGGGGTAGCCATAGTTACTATCAGGAAGTGCTTTATAACTAGAATGTTAATGGGCAGACAGAAAATCATCATCATTATGATATAATCCAAACTGCTTCTGTCCCAGGGACCACCACTCAGGCTAAGCAGTGTATGCTTATGGAGTATTTTTTTTCCTATTTCTTTTTAGATATTTGGATTAAAATTATTCATAAAGATGCCCAAATCATCTGGAAATGTTTTGAAAAATAAATCAAATGAAAAAATATTCATAAAAGTTATTTCAGTAGTGAAACTGGATTGCATGTTACATGTCCGCTGGTTGAAAACCTCTAATCGATTATGGTCTGCCACTGTATCAATGCAGAGTTGTATGATGCATCGATTATGCGATTAATTTCAACACCCCTACTCAACAGACAGAGATTTGTGTATCCCACCCCATATTCCAGGCATTAAATGTTTGTTTTCTACATACCAGTGCATTGTGAAGTGAAAGTTCTTGCTTCAGATGTTGGATTTCTTTATGCAGAATTTGGTCTTGGAGCTGAAAACAAAGTTAAGTGATCAGTGCCACCCCAGAACTAGACTACAAATGTTCACAATGACAGAAATTCTATTTAGCTTGGAATTTCATGCAATCTACTCTAGCATCATTCCTCTTACTTAGTCCTCAGGTAGTGTATTATGAACTACTGATTATAGGGTAGTGTCAGTATCTGTTCTGATAGTGCAAACCAAAAATCATACAGTGGGGTCGAAGTGCTGATTGAGAGATGGTTTAGAGCGCAGACACTTCATCCTGGCTGCAAAGCGGAGAGTGGAGAGCTGCAAGGCAAATGGAAACATGTAATGGAGAAGGTTAGACAGAGTGCTCATCTAGGATTGAGGGTTCTGGGCCCCTAAGCAAGGCCCTTGGCAAATATTTGCTCTAGGGAGACTGTCCTAAATGCCAAATGTAAATGTAGGGTAATATTACATTTTTAAATTTCAGTCAGTGCAATTCTATGGTGAGTTCAGGCCCTAATCAGGCTCAGAATCCTTACTCTAAGTTCCAAACAATGGCAGGAATCGTCTATGGTCAGCCTGCTTACCGTTTCCTCTATCTGCTCTGCCTCGCCAAAAATGTTTGCCACCAGCACTGTGTTGCATCTTCCACCTGTGCAAAAACAGCAAGATAAAAATCTAAGTGAACTTAATTGCCACTAAAGAACACCTAATAAGGAACACATATGAGAAAGGAGGTTCAAAGCCCATTACTGCTAATCTCACAGCCTTTAAAATCTCATGGTTTTGGCTTTAATTCTGGTATTTTATTTTGCTAATGGACTGACCAAGTGAGTCTTTCAGAGCATGTGTCAGCTTGCTCTGTCTGAAGGGAACATGCTCCCGGCTTCGGTCAGTCAGAGCCAAGATGACCTGTTCCAGGTAGGACAAAGATCTGTTGATGTACAGTGCTTCTCTCTGCAGTTGGCCTTCTAACTGCAGAAGATATTGGAAGGTTAACCACAAGGGGAACAGTTTTTGACGAAGTAATCAAAGTGAAGTTTGGTAAACACTCACCCCAATTTTATTTAGCCTTTCTGAACCGGCAAGGTCCACAAGGTTGAGTTTGGATGCGAGATATTTTGCATTAGACCTTAAATGAGACTGATAAACATATATCTGATTTTAAAGACACGAGGGCACATATTATAGAAATAGAAGGTTACATACTGAATTGTATCTTGTCAGTTGCTGTTAACATTAATAACATTCATTTTTGTGATAGACAGTAGACATTGAAAAAGATAAAAGTGTTGAGAAGTTGGGAGTGTATATATATATATATATATATATATATCATATATATATATATATATATATATATATATATATATATATATATATATATATATATATCTCTTACCTCAATGTGGATGGTAAAGATGCAGTGTGACCTGGAAGAATTTTTATTGAGTGTATGCTCCCCTATTTTTCGGTTCATCTCACCCCTGTCAAAAACGCCCTTATGTTTGGTCATATTTCTTAACGCCTTTTAACTTTATTATCTTTCAGTATGTTAGCTTGGACCTTGTATCTTTTCACATTATCAATATATTTCAACTACCGCTATCAACTGCATTTTGTTACCAACTATGCAAATGGACGCTGTTCAGTAGGATACTACTATAAAGACTAAGTGGTTGTTGGTTTCAACCTTGGAAGAATATTACTACCTCCAGAGCTATAATCATTTAGCCCGTCATAAAACTTTGGATTTTTTTTTCAATAGAAAATAATTAAAAAGCATCCTCCCAAAACGTTAGTTCACAAATAAACCTTGAAAAGCAGCTGCAGAGCCTCCTCCTCAGTGTGAACTTGGTGAAGTGATAGTCCCTTAATTGAAACCCCAACTCCTGATCCTCGACTCACAGTCAAGGCCCCAGCCCTCAATTGAAGAAAGAAGGCCCACCAAGGTCTCATTGCAGATCTCCAGATAGAAATGCACTGAGCAATGTCATCTATATGATGTTCCACCTCACAGAACACCTTATAAATAAGTAGAGACAGGCATAACCAGATTCGACTCAAATAGAAAATCTGGAATATTGAGACAAGATATTAAAAAAAGAGCAAGATGACCACTACAGACTCCCAGAGTTGACAGTGCCAAGTTTGAATTCTGTGAGAAAATAAAACCACTGTTGGCCCTGGCATGTGGGTTCCCTTAACCTGGATTTGATCTTGATAACAAAAACAAATGCCATAAAATGTAAAAGAATTAGTTGGTCAAGTACAGTAGCTGCATACCTCCTTGTATGGCACGAGGGGATGATCCTCTTCTTGGTAAGTCCTAAGGAACTCGTCATTGTGTAGGTCTTTCCTGCACCCGTCTGCCCAAAGCACATAATTGTACCTGATAAGATATGGAGATTTAAGTAAGAAATTACATAGTAATGGAGAGTCAAAAAAGATGCCGCCATGATATGCATATTAATATATTAATTTTGATTACACCAACTTAGAATGAACATGCATTAATGTAGTGGTTCCTTCATATGGGGGATGTCCTCTCTAACTGGAGCATAACACAAGGCAAATGAAATCAGAACTGTTAACATAAATTGGATTTGAGAAGATCTTCAGCACCAAGTACAATTTTTGCACAACACATGTAAAGGTTATAGTTTTTAAGCCATTTTTGAGCAGATGAGTAAATCTGAAAATATGTTAAAAGCAGTAATTGCTGTACGAATGATTTGTAACTTTTAATTAATTTAATTTTAATTGTTTTTAGTCAATTAGATGTTTACATTAAAAAATTGTAATATATATTCCAGTGGAGTTTGAAAGCAAAGGAGCGGTCAGATACAAGATTCTCACAGAAAAAGTTTCTAGAACCATGGCTTAATGTTTTCTCACTGACACCATATGACTTCTACGGACCGTTGTAACCCTTCAGAGCTCCCATGACCGCACTGTGAGCAACAGTGTTGTAGACCTCCTCCTGAGACGAATTGTGCAGCACTCCGTCTAGTCGAAAAGACCAAGAATTCATCTGGTTATTTGCTTGGGTTTTACGGGCTGCACGTCTGTTGCACACATTCACGGACTGAAAGGAAAAAAAAAAAATCAATATCACTAATCATGTTTAAAATATAGGGAAATAATTTTGAGACATTAAAAACAAAATCAATAAAGCTCACAAATTTAACGGGAAGGGAATAAACCTTTTTGTCAGGCAGGTATTCAATAATCTTTGATTCAAAAGAAGTGGTGGATTTGGTCCGGACATACACTTTAACATCAGTGCTGTGGGACCTATTACTCTTGTCAGTAAACAAAAGAAACAACCGGGGCAGATATGAGTTTCAAAGTGTTGAATTGATGTCAGCTCATGGCTCCGTTTAGAAATACTAAGTTATGTTTATTAAGAGGACATGATGCATAATCTAGGCTTCTTTACAAAGCTCACTTATCTATTTTTTCCAGACATTATTCACAGGTCTTTTTCAATGACATTTATATACGCTATAAATTAGAGATAGATGTGTTGTCCTAATTTCCAGGAGCAATGTTATTTTTTAGGATTAGACACGAAAAACTCACTTTTTATAGCTGTCGTTACTCCTGCCACCGCCTTTTTTTAGATTACAGGTACCGGGTCGCGCTTTATTTTTGCGTAGAGACATGCGCACTGTTGGCACTGTTGTCATAGCAACTGGAGATACCGTGGACATGGTAGAGAAGGGACAAACGTCACAACGGTCCCCTGCGCAGTTTCTAGCACCCCGCACAATGAAGGCAATAGCCTCGGACGGAAGCTATTTAAAACGCTAGCTTTTTCGTCTGCAAGCTGTTTATGGTTAAAAGTAGTAAAACTACAGCCGTTGCCAATTTTTAAGAGTACAGAGCTACAGGAGAAATAGTAGATAAATCTCGTGGAAACCGTTTTCATCCAGTAATACGTAACGTTTTGTGCTGTAGAATAATTTGTGCTAATGGATTAAAAAGTAATTTTACAATCTATAATGCACAAATCACAGTTAGGTTTCAGTGACATTCTGAGGTAGAAGGAATATTTTTTTGGTTTATGATTTTAAAAATCATAAACCAAAGTCAAAAATGTTGATAACCGACCTTCTTGTCGCATTCGCTTACTTCCTCCGACTCTAACTTCGTAGTTGTGGAAGAAAAGTGCTATGAGATGCAACGTGTCAATCTAAAGGCCAGAAACGAAAATACCTGTCTTTGTAAAGAGAGAAAAATAACTTTTTGGTACACTGCATTGACAATTCCTGAAAGATATGATTTGCTGGAAAGCTACAGCTACAGCTGATACGCTACTGAGAAAAATAGAAGGTTGTAGCGTCGCTCATTTTATTCATCTCCTCCCCAACACCGAGAGACAGCTCCAGCTGATGCCAATGAATTATTATAGCTACATGTATTTCACTGCGTCAGTAATATTTTTGACAGTCTATTATCATAACAAAAGACGTCGCAACTGGGGAAGTTTTGCTGCCTTGTTACACAGTTATTTCATTTTTTGTTTGCAATTCATAACGGCCGCAAGAGGGCAGACCTAATTCCCAAAACACTCGCCGCCCGAACTGCAGGCTGAATGACCTGAAGTTCACCAAAAAGCTCCACCCAAATCTCAAAACACTTAAGACTTGCTTCAAAGCAATTTTCCTTTATATCTTGTTATTCCGATAAACAGACGCCATCTGCAAACTAAGGAAAAGAACAAAACGCTATTTTCTTTTATTTTTGGCTGCTATGCTAACATCAGCTGCCCAGCAACCAAAACCACATACAGAGATTCTGTAATAAATTCAAACTGACCAATCATAATTTTAAAACATAAATTCAATTGTAGTTTTGTTCTGAAATTAAACGTTAAACTAATTTTAAACAGAGATGGGCGCGAAATCAAGCCGGCACATTATCTTTAAAAGATGTGAAATTTGAACTCCTATTTATATATAATCCACAGCCCTGCCTCTACCACTCACCTTAATAACTCTTATTCTGAAAATAACACTGGATTTCTATGAAGAAATGTCCAGGCAGAGGTGGGTTATAGAATTTCTGGAAATAAATTACTGAAAAATATCATTGCTATTTACTAGTAAATTTTACAATTGCATTATTATGTGATTCTCTCACAACTATACACTATTATTTGTGACCTCATGGACGAGTATGCTAAGGTTTTTCTGATAGAATTAGAAGCGTATAGTTGTTATCGCATTAGCATAGAAGCCTTTGAGTAAAATTCATATTGGTTATTTATAAATATTCTAGAACTATCTTTATGACATTCTCATTTTTTTCTATTTAGAAAGAACAATTCAACAGGATGCTTACGCTATTCAAAAATAAGAAAAATATCACTGACATAACCCAAGAAGAAAGTAAGAAAAGTAAGTTCTTAATTAATACAAATCCCTTTTCTATGACATACAAGTTATAGTTTTTATATTTACTAATTGATTTTTTTTCTACTTCTCTACCTCCTGTTAACATCAGCCCAGCAAACTAAAAACGCTTCAAAAAACTACTAAACATATAGGTAAGATTCTGTAATAAATTCAAAACTCAAATCATAATTTTAAAACATAAATTCCATCGCAGTTTTGTTCTGTAAATTAAACGTTAAATTAATTTAAACAGAGATGCAAGTGTTTTGAAACTGCCAGCACATTATCTTTAAAAGATGTGAAATTTGAACTCCTATTTATATATAATCCACAGGCCCGGGTTTCTACCACTCACCTTAATAACCTTATGTTGAAATAAATACTGGATTCTAGAAGAAATGTCCAGTGCAGAGGTGGGTTATAGGAATTTCTGGAAATAAATTACTGAAAAATATCATATTTACTTCAGTAAATTTTAATATTGCATTATTATGTGATTCTCTCTACAACTATACACTATTATATATATATACACTGCCTCCATAATTATTGGCACCCTGGTTAAGATGTGTTCTTTAGTTTCTAATAAATTCAGTTTTTTTTCTAAATAGTATAGGACCACAATGGAAAAAAGAGGAAAATCCAACCTTTAATTCATAGATTATTCAGTGGAAAAAATCCCACATTAAGAAATAATTTTTACATCAATCATGGTGCTACAATTATTAGCACCCCTGATGTTACACATTTTCTTGTACAACCCCCTTTACAACAAAACAGCACCTAATCTTCCTCCTATAATGTTTCACAGATGGGAGAATACAGAAAGAGGGATTCTTCCACCATTCTCTTGCACAATCTCTAAATCATCCAGCTATCTGGTCTTCTCTGCACCCATCTTCAGCTTTCTGTGGCAGAGGTCACCAGATTCCACTTAAATGTCCCAGTATTTCATCATCTATGATGCTATGCACCCTAACAGGTTCCCAGGGCCTCTGGAAGAGAAATAAACAGGCCCACAGCATCACGGATCCTCCCAAGATACTTCTCATAGTGGGCACGAGGTGCTTTTTCTGTATACTCATCTTTGTGTTCCACAGACCCATGAGTGTTTGTTGCCAAAGCTCCATCTTGTCTCATCTGACCAAAGCACACGGTCCCAGTTGAAGCCCCAGTACCGCTTAGCGGACTCCAGATGTTTGCGTTTATGATTGTGAGTGAGAAAAGGTTTTTTTCCTGCGGCATACCTTCAAACAGCTTGTTGGCATGTAGATAGCGCCTGATGGTTTTTTTGAGACTTCAGGACCCCAAGATGCTACTTACTTGTTGTACTTTAACAGTAGCTTTGGAGAACTTTTTTTTATTTCTCTTACTTCATCCTCTCACTGTGTGTGGTGGCAAAATAACCTTTAAGGCCCTCGCTTCCAGTTTGTTTACCACTGTTCCAGTTGTTTTAAACTTCTTAATGATTCCTCTGACAGTAGATAGCGGGCAGGTGCAGGCGAAAGTGGCTATTTTCTCTTGTAGCCATTGCCTGACTTGTAATGTCGACACACATCTGCCTTTCTTGAATGGTGTGTATTCTTGTTCTTCCTATGTTGGAAGAGTGGATAAGAGAAAAGGCCTCTGTGTCACGTCAGCCATATTTATACCCCAGGAAACAGGAAGTGATGAAATTGCTTAATTAAATGTTCCTAGACACTCTGATCAACTTTGTAACCACTGCAGAAATGACAGAAATACATTTAATTTGTCATTTTAGGAATTGTTAGGGGGAAGCAATAACTGTGGAACAGGTGGATTTATGAAAAAAAGTTTCTGCTTCTTAAAATTGCATTTCTGAGTGAAGGTTACATTTTCTGCCAATTTTCAGCTTGAGAGTATGCTTCTGCACAAAAACTGAATTTATTTTAAGTTTAACACATCTTAAACTAGGGGTGCCAATAATTATGGAGGGCACTGTATGTATATATATATATATATGTATATATATATATATATATATATATATATATATATATATATATGTATGTGTGTGTGTGTGTGTGTGTCTTTTCATTTCTGTGACCTCATGGACGAGTGCATGCTAAGGTTTTGTTTTCTTGATAGAATTAGTAGTAGTAGTTGTTATCGCATTAGCATTAGAAGCCTTTTGGGAAATTCATTGGTTATTTATAAATATTCTAGAACCATCTTTATGACATTTCATTTTTTGTATTTAGAAAGAACAATTCAACAGGATGTTTATGCAATTCAAAAATATGCAAAATATCACTAACATAACCCAAGAAGAAAGTAATACACGTAAGTTCTTAATTAATACCAATCTCTTTTCTATGACATACCAGTTATAGTTTTACATTTACTAAATTGATTTTTTCACTTTCATCTCCTCCCTCTTTATTCTAGTTTTTCTCAATAGTACAATTCTTCAGAGAAGCCAGTCGACGGGTTAATCTAAAGCAATACACCAGGAATATAAAACAAAAATAATTGGTTAGTTAGTTACAGATATGCTTTATGCATTTATGTGCAAATTATGGTACATGGTATAGCATTGATTCATATTTTTGTAACAAGTGAGAAGATGCACAGAATTTTCTGATTAACCATAATTCAGGTCTCAAAACTTAAGGTCATTGATCAGTTTCCATCAGTGTACAAACACAGAGGACAATTAGGTTTCTAGATTGGACCTGCACTACTTGTTTAGGATTGCTGCCAGCAGTGGAACAAACTTTTAAAAGATCACATTCATTCATGTTACCAAAGGTCAGCTCTCTACTAAGAATAATGATAAACATTAGTTTATAAATCCACACATTTTCCAACTCATCTTTTGTTAGTTAAAGGTAAATTGTGTATGACTCTCTGAGTTTTGTTATAACATCCAGGAGAATCTGATCATTTCTTCACTAAAGCTACTCAGTTACTCTTTTAGTGTATGGTGATCTCTAACTGATTGACTTCTAATTCAGATTCTGAGTGCAGCTGTGAGGCTAGTCTATCATGTACATCAGATTTTCCTCATATTACCCTTCCCCATTAATACAGTAAAACTAACACCAATTTCCCAGTGCTTGCCTATTTAGATTAAAACCCAACACTCTGCCTTTCAAGGCTAGTAAATGCACCTGCATGGGGGAGTTTGCAATAGGAATGCGACAGGCTGCCTGCCGTCACTTACGCCTCTGTCAGTGAGTCTCGCCGTCGCTATTGACTTCGCATCATTTTTTCAGGCAAAACCTAAAATGGGGAAAAGAAATCATGCATTTATCCCAAATACTTTGCACTGTAAGGATGAAGTGACCGGTGCACTTGAAGGACTATAAGAAAATATTTATTTTCTGATCTGGTAAATTGGTTTTATATATACACCATGAAGAAACTTCAAACGGTTATGCTTCTCTCCCAAGTCTTGGAATTCCGTCTTGAGGTCCACTGTGATCAAAGCGAATAAAAAATTTAGGTATGAAAATATAGGCATCAAAAATATATAAACTATCCTTAATCAATGGCTTTTTCTTCCATTGTGATCACGTGATTTGCCGAATAGTTAGCCACGAACGTGCAATCCTTTAGTGTTTATTTTATTTCCACTGAAGTCGAATTAAACTTACCATTTACTTTATTTTCAAAAGTAACCCTAAATGTGGTACGATCCGGATAAACACGCACAGTGATAAGTTCGTGTGACGCCAAATCTGAACGTCCGATTGTGTGAAAACCTCAGCATTTGACATCACAATCTCATCACAACCAACATGACCGTGGAAATTTTCGTGGCACTTTTTGCAGAAAAGGTGTTTTCTGTCAATGCATCTTTTTAGTACTTTTTTTCGCAAAAGCATCTCATTTGGTCAATGTAATTTAAAGGTTAGTTCGCAGGATGGAAGTGAGTAGTTTTGACACACACACACACATATATGTATGTATGTATGTATGTATGTATGAGTATATATATATGTGTGTGTGTGTGTGTGTGTGTGTGTGTGTGTGTGTAGTATAGTGTATATATATATATATATATATATATATAACTGTGCTTAAACAAAATTAATTTGGAATTGCACACTAGGCAAACTGCCTCAAGACCTCCTTAAACTGTTATATATATATATATATATATATATATATATATATATATATATATATATATATATATATATATATGTATATATACTACCAGTCAAGAGTCAAGATGGCTAGGTTGCTCACAGCAATTCATCGCCTCCTTCTGGGTCATAGCCTTTACATGTCTATTCATAGTTTTGATGCCTTTGTGAGAATCTACGTAAATAGTAATGAAAAATAAAGAAAAACATTAAATGGAAGGTGTGTCCAAACTTTTTGACTGGTAGTGATATATAGATAGTTGCGTGGCCCTCAACCCTCAAGTAATTATAAGACCATAAGATTTATTTAAGGAAATAAAAATGAGTGTAATTGTGTGGATTTACTAAAACTTGAACTTGTAGGTGTTGTTTGCTAGATCTGCTCACAATCCTGCTTTCAATATGTTTAATTTGTTTAATTTGTTAAGCTGCTTTGTGGTGAAAGTATGAGACTCACGAATATCAAACGAATGTCAAACATGAAACCAATTTTACAGCAGTTTAGGAAAAGGGTAATTGGATTTGATGCGTTTAGCTTTTTGGAAACTGTCCGAATATGCAGGAATGTTACGTTAATTGACATTGTGATCGACATCTGAGTATTATTAGGCCATTTAGAGAGGAATTAATTTCTCATTCACACACAAAGGGAAAATGTGCATAAGTACAGTATGTTAACCTTTTGACAATGTATCATCTCTTAGTGGCTTGATCACTTTAGGTACTTAAAACATCTTTTTTGTTTAGGTATTTTTTGGTCAACTGAAGCAACACCAGAGATGCAATAATACTTAATTTTTTATGTCCGATACTGACACCGAGACAGAATTTGGATATCTGCCGATACCTATACAACCGACACAGTCATAGTTCTTTTTTAAACATAAAATAATGCTTTAAAATGTCTGAATACATGACTCAGATTATTGTTATGCTTAAAGAAATGCCTGATTTAAATACTGTTGTACTACCAAAACAATGTAATAATTACACATGTATATGCTAAATTATTTGTTCTCAAAAAAATCTTAGAGCGAGACATATAAATATTTCTTCTTCTTATTGACACTATACCATTATTTAAAAAAAAAATTTTGATCAACTGAAATGAAATACTAAAGTTTGCTATTTTGAACCAATTTGGTTTATAAAATGAGCTGCTTGCAGAGAATCACATTTCCCATTTATCTTCAAGGCCATGAGTCGCCACAATGATGCGTTGGTCGCGCGTTCCAGAAAAACGATGGAAAATCTACGGGATAATCTAAATAAACGGCAGAATTGTGAGTAGAAAGCTGGTTGCTGTGTATTTATCAGCTAAAATATGGTTTGTGTCTGCAATAAAGGCGATATTTTTGACCGAACTGGAGCGTTTCATGAATAACGGCGTACTATGCACGTGTTTGGTTAACACCGCACGGCGCTACATCGCCGAAAAATGTCAAAAAATGCATTTACTTTGTTTAGTGCAGGAACATCTCACAAATACTTTCACATGCAGAGGATCAGGTCTCGTCTTGATCGCGCCACCGAAAACGTTGTGTCACTATTAAGCGTCTGCAGGAAATACATAAGCACAAGATGCTCTAGCGTAGTAGTAAAAATGAAGCAAACTAAGCTTTCGATTTAAAAAGATTGTTTTGCCCATTTTGTACAGAATTATTCGAAAGTTATTGGAACAGTCACATAGCTCACTTCACTGCAGTGCTACCTTCATGCATAACGACTGAGTGTACACGTGATTTACAGATCGCCTGTATAGAACGCTCAATGACACCCGACATCTGATCCAGCCGCTTGAGTGGTTATCAGACCGACATTGATTCATTACATCGGATCGGCTACATCTCTACAAATAATTTCACTTTATAATTATTAGACATTGAAATGTATTGTTAATCTTTACAGAGTGTACCTGTAAGTAATTCCTGGAATAGGCACACAACAACATTTAAGATCTTCTTCTTTCTCTTTCGGCTTTTCCCTTCAGGGCTTGCCACAGTGAATCATCTGTCCCCATCTGGTCCTCTATCTTCTGCATCCCTCTACCCCCACACCAAGTAACTCATGTCCCCTTCACTGCATCCATAAATCTCTTTTTTGGTCTTCCTCTCAGCCTCCTCTGCCTGGTGTGGCTCCAACCCTCAGCATCCTCTCACCTATGTACTCATTGTCTCTCTCTCTGACATGTCCAAACCATCTCAGTCTGTCTCTGCTTTATTCCAAAAATAGCTAACATGAGCTGTCCTCTGATGTACTTATTCCCTGATCCTATCCATCCTCACAAGGCTACTCCCAAAGATAACTCTCAACATCTTAGCTCTGCAACCTCCAGTTCTGCTCTCCTGTCTTTTTCCTGATTGGCACTAAGGTCTCCAAACCATGCCACAACATCGCTTTTGAGCTCACTACTGTCTTGTACATCTTTCCTTTCATTCTTGCTGAAACCCTTTTATCACACATCACACCTGACACTTTTCTCCACCCATTCCAACCTGCTTGCACCTCACAGCTTTCACCTTTTTCCACTTCTCTCTCCGCTGTTTTGGACCGTAGGACCCTAAGCATTTAAAGTCCTCACCTTCTTACTTCTACTCCCCTGTAACATCACTGTTCCACTGGTCCCCTCCTCTATTTACATTATGTATTCTGTCTTGCTGCCATCAATCTTCATTCCTTCTCTTTTTCAGTACATATCTCCACCTCTTCTAGCCTGTCCTCTACTCATGCCCTGGTTCTCACTGCAGATCACAATGTCATTCGGTAAACATCATAAAGTCTCATGGAGACTCCTGTCTAAGAAACATCATCTGTCAGCCTGTCCATCACCAAAGCAAACAAGAAGGGGCTTAGAGCCGATCCTTGATGCAGTCCCACCTCCACCTTGAACTCCTCTGTCACTCCTACAGCACATCTCACTGCTGTCTCACAGCTCTCATACATGTCCTGGCACCAATTTTAACATACTCTCTGCCACCCAGACCTCTCATGCACACCACAGCTCCTCTCTCTCGGCACCCCTGCTGTCATATGCTTTCTAAATCTATAAAGACACAATGTAGCTCCATCTGACCTTCTCTGTACTCTCTCCATCAGCACTCTAAAGCAAAACAGCATCTGTAGTAATTTCTTTCTTGGTATGAAACCATACTGCTGCTCTCACAAATGCTCACTTGACCCAAGTTTAGCTTCCACCACTCTTTTCCCCAAAGCTTCATTGTATAACTCTATTAGCTTTTATTCCTCCAGAAGTTGCTATACAATTCTGTACATCTCCCTTTGTTCTAAAAAATCGCACCAGAATACTTTTTCTCCATTCCTCAGGGTATCTTCACTCACAAGATCTTGATCTTGTTGAACAACCTAGTCAAAAACTCTACTGCCACCTCTCCTAGACACTTCCATACCTCCACAGGTGTGTCATCAGGGCCAACTGCCTTTTCCCTCTTCATCCTGTTCCAAACTTTCCTCACTTCATCCTTACTAATCTCAGCTACTTCCTGATCCACAACAGTCACCTCTTCTACTCTACATTCTCTCTCATTTTCCTCATTCATCAGCTCTTCAAAGTACTCTTTCCATCTTTCCATCACACAGTTGGCACCTGTCAGTACATTTCCATCCCTATCCTTAATCACCCTAACCTGCTGCACATCCTTCCCATCTCTATCTCTCTGCCTCGCCAACCTGTGCAAATCATTCTCTCCCTCCTTACTGTCCAACCTAGCATACAGGTCATCATACAACCTTTGTTTGGCCTTTGCCACCTCTACCTTTACCATACTCTGCATCTCCCTGTATTCCAGCCTACTCTCCTCAGTCCTCTCAGTGTCCCACTCCTTCTTAGCTAATTTCTTTCTCTGTATATGCTCCTGGACTTTTCCGTTCCACCACCAAGTCTCCTTATCTACTTTACTCCTTCCAGATGACACACCAAGTACCCTCCTACCCGTCTCCCTAATCACATTAGCTGTATCTGTCCAATCATCTGGGAGCACCTCCTGGCCACCAAGAGCCTGTCTCAACTCCTCCCTGAAAACCTCACAACACTCTTCTTTTTTCAGTTTCCACCACCTGGTCCTCTGCTCCACCTTTGTTCTCTTCATCTTCCTCACCATCAGTTTCATCCTACAGACCACCATCCTACGCTGTCTCGCTACACTCTCACCTACCACTACCTTGCAGTCACTAATCTCCTTCAAATTACAACGTCTACATAAGATGTAGTCCACCTGTGTGCTCCTCCCACCACTCTTATAAGTCACTCTATGGTCCTGCCTCTTCTGGAAGAAAGTATTTACAACAGCCATTTCCATCCTTTTTGCAAAGTCTACCACCATCTGTCCCTCTTCGTTCCTATCCTGGATACCAAACGTGCCCATCACTTCCTCATCACCTCTGCTCCCTTGTCCGTTAAAGTCTGCACCAATTACCACTCTCTCAACTCTGGGGATACGCTGCATCAAATCATCTAGCTCACTCCAGAAATTCTGCTTCTCTTCTAGCTCACATCCTACCTGTGGGGCATAACCACTAACAACTTATTCCTTCAATTTCAAGCTTCAGACTCATCAGTCTATCTGACACTCTGTTCACTTCCAGAACGTTCCCAACAAACTCCTCCTTTAGGATAACTCCTGCTCCATTTCTCTTTCCATCTCCACCATGGTAGAACAACTTAAACTCTTCTCTGAAGCTTCTAGCCTTGCTACCTTTCCACCTGGTCTCCTGAACACACAGTATATCCACCTTCCTTCTCTGCATCATGTCCACCAGCTCTCTAGCTTCACCTGTCATAGTTCCAACATTCAGAGTCCCTACTTTCAATTCCACACTCTTGCCTTTGCTTTTCTCTCTCTGCCTACGCACACACCTTCCTCCTCTCCTCCGTTGACCAACAGTAGTCCAATTTTCACCGGCACCCTGTAGGTCAACAGCATCGGTGGCGGTTATTGTTAACCCGGGCCTCGACCGATCCGATATGAAATCCCTGTTTGTGATTCGCATATTTGATTTGGCTTAGGTTTTACATCGGATGCCCTTCCTGACACAATCCTCTGCATTTATCCGGACTTGGGACCGGCACAAGGAATCACTTGCTTCTGACCTCTTATGGTTGCATTACACAACAACATTTAAGATACTTATTTAAAAAAAATTTCTGATTAAAAAACAAAAACAAAAACAAAACAAAAAAAGGCAGCTGTGGATTCCAGAATAATACTTTTAAATGTACAGTAAAATGTAAACCACTTTACAGAACAACCAGTAGATTTAAAACTTTTTACAAAATCTACAAAATTACATCTCAAAAAATATATTCATACTGGCAAATCCAACATTTGTTTTCGGCTGAATTCTCATGACAATTTTATTATTAAACCTTTTTTTCAGTAAGATTTACATGCAGTCATTGCTCTCTGCTCTCTATTCTGGAGGGACTCAGTGTAGGACTCATCTGTGTGACTTGCGTTTTCTTATTTTTGGTGTAACAGCAATATTCTCTAATCTGTTTTGCAATTGTTTGATGAGAGAGTGATAACCTGGCCCAATCGCGTCTCACTCTATTATGTCTTCCAGAGATTTGGGATATTTTGCCAGCATCTTTTTGGCAACATCAGCAGAGTTCATTTTACTTATGTAAACACTTCTTTGTGTCATTTCACCAACCACAATCCAGATCTTCTCAGATGTGGTTTTGGTCATTTTCTTCTCTCCAATGACTGCATCACGTCTGAGGGAAAGAGACTGCAAGGATGGTAGAGGCCTTGGCAAGGCATTATCAGATAAGCTGCTGGTTTCAGGAATCTGGCCTGTAGAAACACACACACAGTTATGAAAAAGACAAGGTGAATGTTGATATATTTCCTATTGATTTTATATGAAGGCTGCTTTGGGCATTGGTTCCATCATGTGTTGCAATACTTGACTCACATCTCAGCTTCCAAGCAGCAAGGACTTTTCTGGCTTGAACTTGCCTGAAGACTGACAGCAAATCAGCTTCCTCAATAAACTGAAAGTCATCATGTGTCTCCACCCCAAGGGATTGTAAGGTCTCTTATAGAATATCTTTTGACACCTCTGGAAGGTCAGGCAAGACCTCATTGATGGCGGTGCGAAGAAATGTTGGCACCAAGTCTGTCTGTATCTCTGGAATCATAATGTAATGTAAATGTAATGCAACATCAGTTTTCAAGATTGCAAATGAAACAAGACAAAAGTAATCAGATGCTCAGCATTCATTCTTTTAAGTAACACCATTTTTAAACTGTATACAGGCAAGAGTAATCTCTACATGGACTATATGTAAGAGGTTTAACACTGTGAGAGGTTTTTCATATTTTTAGTAACGAAAGTTTTTTCAACCACTTGCCAAGTTCATGTTTACTTGGACAAAATGCTGTTTCAGTGAAATGACTTGATGCACATGAACAATGTATGATGTTAAAGGATAAACATCTACCAAGTTGTTGATGTTGAGACACTGCAATGTAGTACTCTGTTTTGTCAGTACAGATGGTTTTCAGAATGATAGTCAGCTTTTTGTATATCCATCACAAATACACAGCTGCATAATTTTTAACTAAGGTAATTAGAAGTTCTCCAAATTCCACAGACTCATTCTTTTAATATGATGTTGCTTTATACTGTATGAGTGTGGAAACACCAGTATTGTTTTCTGAGAACTTTCTCACTGCCTGTTTAATTGTGTCACTCTAAAGGTTGGGGTGAAATTAACAACTGTCTTTCACATGCAGAGGCTGACTGCTTCCTGGCCCAGCAGAAAGACGTGCCTGATGTCTTTCAGACGTTAGGCAGATGTTTCTTAAGTTTTTCAAATGACTAGCACATCTCTTAAAGTAGCTGTGTTTACTTTCAAAATGTGTTGTCAACAATCGGATCAGGAGGCCAAGTTTCAAAATTAGGGCAGGATAGTGTCACGATAAAGGTGTTTTGGTTTTAGTGTACTCTCTGGAAACAAATATTATATTGATTCCAAATACTCTAATATCAAGATAGGCTACCTGTGACACTGAAATCTTTTGTGCACAAATCTTATCAACGATATCTTTAAGCTTTAAGGAGAATTAACTGCCACACATCATCTGGATTTTGGATTTTGTCACCAATTAGTACAGTACAGGGAGCAAGCAACCTCAAGAAATTCCAGTCCTGAATGGCTTGGCCTAAGAGTTGACAGTACATCGCTTTGTGAGAGCATCAGTTCCTTTGTACTTGAACTACTCACTATGCTGGTTTAAAAGTGAATATGAAAATCATTTCTTTTCTTAATGAAATATTTCAAGAACAGTGCAACATCATAGGGTATGGCACCTTCAAATATGTCATGACTTAAACAACATGGGAGACCAGGCTGGCAAATATGAAAAGATTTCAAAGTGTTTAAAACAGTTTACCTTTATGCCTTTGATGTTGCCACGGAAGATTCTTCAGGTTAGAGAAATAACAACTCGTACAGCAGGAAATTATAGCTTTATTGCAATCCGCACTAACAATGCCCTGCCAGCCCATGGATCCGCTCTTGGAGCTGGTTCAGTTTTCCATTAGCACATCCAAATTGTTTTAGGTCCTTCTCCACACAATATCACAAGGCTTATGTGATCAGTATTGGACCGCACATGAAAAGGAAAATTTGCCACAGAAAGGTAAACTCGGCAGGCGCCAACACACCGCAGGGCACAACATACTCACACAATCAGAGTCTCATCCACACCTTATGGGCCAAATTTAGAGTCGCCAATCAACCTATGCTGCATGCCTTTTGACTGTGGGAGGAACTCACACGAACACGGGGAGTGCACGCCAACTCCACACAGAACACTCATGTTTATTGGTCATCTGAAGATTTTTACCATACTGGGTTTCTCTACTGTTATACATATAGAATGAAAAGAACAGTAAAGATGGATTAAAACAGCATTTACTGTACTGTCATAAATGAGATAATGTTATTTGTACTTGTACTGGTTGTATATTTTATTACTGTATATTTATTTTTGGCTTACATCAGTACCTCTAGTCTAAAGATGGTTGAAAATCTTAGGACCACATATTACATTTAACAACAAACAGGTCAGAGATAAATATGACAAGAGAATGCCAAAGATATCACCAACGTAAATATTTTATTAGATTCTTGCCGGTGTTGTACCGAACAGGTGTTAGGAGGATCGGATTTTCTGTTCTAAACCCCTCCGGTACAGTCTGTTTTTTGGGGGGTTTTTTACCTTCACGTACTGTTTAGTCTCACTTCCCTTCCTGCACAGACACTATGTCAGCACCATAAATGCGGTTCAACCGGAACCTTAAGTGCGAGTGAATTCTAATCATGCAGTTGCAAGGCTTTAGTTACAAAACTATGAACTGCAACACAACTTATACAAGCACAAGTTCATACATTTAAATTTTCCACTGTATCACTACTAGAGTCTTCACCACTACAGCCCTAATGACACCTTACACTTTAATAAGCATACAGTTTTATGAAATTCATGCAATGATTCAGTTACAGAATGTATAGAAGTAAAACCTCTTAAGCCCGACAGCCCCCGGTACCGGGAGCCGAACTGTGACGTCGTCTTTAAAGGCTTTAAATAGTGGGTAAACGTAAACAAACATAGGCATGCGGCATATCACCGTCACCGTTAGAATCTCGTCTAACAATTTCCAACAACAAATTCCACCTAAACATAACCCAATTCCAACACCAAACACATAAATAAACGAAGTGCAAAAACACTGCGCATGACTACGTGGAAGAAATACGGCTGCTGAATCTATACTACTATGACTAACCACGCATGACGTACATCATATGAAAGCCGAGACTCCGCCCATTACATAAATAGCGATATTACTACTCCCGAAGTGAAACTGACCGAAGCAGCAGCCAAAAATTTCATAACTTCACAAAGTTATAAAAAAAGATAATACGCCTTACCTTTGATGTTTTGTAATCATAAATCCCATTAAAGTCAATAAAATCCACATGAAACTGTAAACCAAAACACCGTCTTACTCTGAAATCAATCCGGATACCCTTCAGAGTCTGGTCTGTCGCTCAGCAGGGCAAGGAATCAGCTCCTAGTTTTTGCGCTTGTCCCGCACTACCCGTGTTTGGCACGCTGTAACTGGTGAATTATGTTGCTGATGATTATTCAACAACTGTTTCTCAATACTGTTGGCTCTTCAGAGTAAAATAAGGCGTGAAGTGTCCAAATTGACCAATCGGTTCCTGAGATATAGCTCCGCGTATCCGAGGTGTGTGAAAACCGGGGGGAGCGCATTTACGCCTAGAAGTGCAGAGCGCGTAGCAGACCAGGCTTTGTTTCGATTCAGCGCTTCGTAAAAATAGCCAGATATAATAATAATGGCAATGTGAAGCAAATTTTTACTACTGAGGATGTACTGGACATGCTTGCTTACGACAGTGGAGCTGCTGTTTGTCCTGTGGAATCTTCATCAGACGAAGATGATCTCTTGACCACAGAATGGGATCCAGAGAAAATAGTGATCCAGATTATAAGATTCCATTTTCTGAAAGGTTTATAATCTGTTTTATAAACTATTTATTGAATTGCCAGGTCCCACTGTGCCTCACTTCCCAAAAGAGCTGTTTTCAGTTGTGGCATGATGGACAGTAATGTTGTTGTTGTTCTTATTACACATGTTTATTATTACTTTTTTTACAAGATCCATATGATTCTGAATAAATGTTCCAGTTTTGGCAATTTCATTTTTTATGTTTTTTTTTCCAAAACAATCCCAAAAACAGCTGTAAATAGATGGAATGAATACCTTAAGTGACACATAAGTGAAAAAAGTTTTATAGCTTGGTTCCTGAGAAATCTCAAATGGCACATATGGTGCCAAAATGTACCCAAAGGTGTCCAAATTGATAATTTAGAGGGTCCGCCTAGATATGTCTCTACTAATATCTCTACCAATATCTTCTCTTTACTTTTTTAGCAATACTGTTGGTGCAATTGACAGTCAAGATGTTGGACTATGGATTGTTTGAGGTTTTGGGCTACCAAAGCTCATTACAGAGGAATAATCACTATGAATATGTATTTTTTTTAGGCGAACTTGATTTTTTTGTCATGTTTTGCTGTGTTCCATCTTCCATTATTCTGAAACAGTAACATGTATGCCAACATTCCACAGTAATCTCACAAGTGTTACTGTCACGGCCGCGCCGTGCCACGTTCACGGTCCCCGGAGTACTGAGTTTGAGAGGTAAGTCTGTCTCGGGGATCACGTTTCGGTGTCCTCCCTCTGTGTGGATTAGATCACGTTAGGTTTTGCGTAGTTGAGCACCGCCCCATTAGATCGCTCCCCACTTCCGTGTTTTTGTCCACACTTCGTGCGCCCTTCCCTGAATAGTTCACGGGTAAATTAGATCGCGGCCGTACTTTCGTTTTGATTCGATTCACCTGCTTATGGTAGTATGGAAGTCCATACACGACGACCCTTTTGTGTTTTTGCATTTTGTTTCCCTTTGTGAATTCTACGAAGTCAACGCCTGTTTTTGAATTTTTGCCTTTTCCTTTTTTTTTGAAATAAACGAACTGCCACTCACCCATTGCTTCCACCGCCTCCTTTTTCGACCCCGCCTTTTTTTAAGCCACACTGCACCCAACATGACAGTTACCTTTACAATTACAGCAAAAGCATAAAAATAGACATTGTGGTTGCTGAGATATACACGTTTTATTTTGGGTACCTTTTTTAGAGCAAAAATCTGTAAAACAGGCTCAGGGCTTAAAAGGTTAAGAAAGGTCTTAATCTTGTAGGCAGTTTGAGGTCTCATGGGCAAGTGGCTTTGGAGAATAACAAATTTGTTTAAAAAGGGATTTTTTTCCCATAAATAAGCCTTGTAGCATGTGGGGAGTGTTTACCTTGTAGTACATCAGGAGTCTTTATCTAAGTACTTTAAAAGCAGTTAGAGTTCTTGAGGGCAAATTGATTTTTTTTTTAAAAAACACAGTTGTGTAATTTTGAGATGATCCCTAACGAACAGAAACTCAGAGATCGCGAAAGACAGCTGAAATATTTAAAGAAATGTAATCGTGTGATTTGTTAAACATTTGGGGTTGTAGAGTGTTGTCTTACTTGTTCTGCTCACTATCCTATCGATTTGTTTGAAATTGTATGCTTTGGTTTGTCATAAAAAGGAGACACTCGCGAATATCAAACGAATGACGAATGTTGTCTTCTGTAACTAAGCTTCAACCACAATACAACCCGGAAACTGTAGTAGCAACTACACAGCTACAAAGTTTGCGAATGTTCGCTCCAACTATGGTTTCGGGAAGCACTGGTGTCGTTTAACGCTTTGTGTCGGACTTTGTAAGTAACCAGCGTAATTACCTCCGTAGTTCGAACTATGGTTTTAGGAATTACTTGCAACGCAACTGCACGGTTTCAACTACTGTATATCAGTTGCTAATGTAGTTAACAACAATGCTTTTAGGAATGCACCCCGGGTTACAACACTAAAATTAAATATGACTGTGTAATTAATTTTGTTTGTAGGAGATGCTACGGTTATTTGGGGGTGTTTTACTTTTGCATTTTAAAGTAACACTGACACTGTAATTGTCTAAGTTTTTGCCCCTGTCTCCCTTTCTGTAGAATTGTATTATCTCGAACCTACAGACTACAGAAGAAGAGAAAGATGGCAACTGCAAGCAGCAGTGAGTCAAATTTGAAGATATACAATATTACAATATGTATTTATTTGCATGCGGGCTGTCATGGGGTGCGGTGCCATGGAAAAGGCAGTTCCAATCCAAAGCTCATTTCAGTGAATGTTTTTGGTGTGTGCTTATTTATGGGCGTTCATTGTGATTTGTAGTACTTGAAGTTGCATTCTCTCAAACAATTTACAATCACTTTAGAAAGCAGTTCTATTCTTTAATACAGTAGTACATACACAAACTTACTATACAACAGTAACTTACTATCAGCAGTAGCCTAGTTCTCCCCTGCAGCCAAACAGTTGTGAATGAACCACTAGACCCTTACTATATGTAGAGGGGGATCCTAACGGTTGAAATGAGTCAGCATATTGTTTATGAGTTTTTGTTTTTATTATTTTTCAGTGAGCTAATTAATTTTGTGGTGGTACTGCTTCAGGGGTGGGTGGGGCAAGGACATGGAGGTAGGACTAAGTGGACACATTTATGTTTTAATAAACCAAAATGCACAGCAAATGCACGCATTCAATTCTAAACAAAAGTCATAACTCAGGAGATCAGGCAAAACCTTGCACAAACACAAACTGACAGGTCTGTAAGACTGACATGAAAACTACAACGCAGACTAAATGCATGAGAATGATAGTATGAATAAATAAAGCGTGCAAACTTGTATTTGTGTGTATGTCTCTGTTTGTGAATTTGTGTTTTGTTTGTCAGTGTTAGTGTGTATATATGTGTGTTTTTGTGTTGGGTGAATTCATCTAATTGTGTGTGTTTGTGTGTGTTTTCTTACATAGGCCACTTTAATCTCCTTGGTCCTGATGATACGGAGCGTTACCCTCCAACTTCTGCCACTCTCTCCTGTCGTCTGTCTCCTGAAGTCAGTGCTGTTGACATGGAGATCAGGTGGTTTAAGGAGACAGACTGTATTTGTCTCTATAAGAACAGAGAGGTGATAAAGGGGACCGGCTATGAGGACAGAGTGAGTCTGTTCACTCAGGAGCTGGAAAGAGGAAATGTTTCCTTACAGCTGAAAGACTGTGAATTAACAGATAGAGGAGATTATCTGTGTCAGGTAATCAGTGAAGGCAGGACAGAGGAGCTTTCAATATATGTGGGTAAGTATTGCACAACTAAAGCAGATGATGGTACTGGGGAGTGAAGGGCAGATGATGGGAGTTTAGCAGAATATATTGTATAAGTACAAAACAGTTTTACTAAATACAGACAATAAGTCCACTGACAGATTGCCCAGACAGAAGAAAGCCCAGACAATACTGTGTCATTTGACACGATGAAATTATGCTCAGTTGTGAAATAGTTTCAAAAATAAAGGCTTCCATTATCTGTTGACGTGCTGTAAATGAGTCTTGAGAAAACTGAGACTGAGCCAAATTAAGAAACCCATCAGAAGTTTAGGTTGAAAGGACAGAAAACCTGCAGACTGATAATCAGACAAAGAGACACGAACAAGCAAACTGGAGCTACAATTGCTTGTTAGTGTTACTGATGAACAACCAGCAAGGTGTATTAAGAAGTATTCAGTGTAGGCTGAATGTAGATAAGGATGGAGTGTACACTGTAGGTTTACTGTTGAACTATTTGGCTGAACAACAGAACTGATCTGAAAGCACTAGGTGACATTGTTGTTGTGAAGGATGAAAAACTCTGTATGGGTAAACTTCAGAGTTTTCTAATCGGAAGTCATGTAATTGTATTGTAATTTTGTTTCTTTCTTTTGTTTTACAAAGGAGCTATACAAGTAGGAAATGTAAGTACTTTTTTCCTACTTATCTTAGATTTTAACCCATAGAACAGATAATATTATAACATTGAGCTTCATCCAGTGTATGAACTGTGTTTTTGGTAAACTTCTCTCATTATGTATGGACATCTTCATCCTGTATTATTCATTTCCACACAGGTCAGTAAAGGGACAGGTGAGTGTGAATAAGATCTGTATTGCACTTAGATATGTACTGTCTGCCAAGAGAAATTTACTCCTGCTTATGGTTTAGTGCTCACAACATGATGAAATGAATGTGAAATTTTTGTCAAATTTAGGTTTGAAAAGAAACATGAATCTTATCAGAAATGTGTGTAATTAATTATCTTAAGCATAAAACTTAAGCAAAAGAGAGTGATTTAGACAGTGTAGACACCTGAAGAGTGATTGCTGAAAGAAATATTAGATTATATTGGAATAAACGTGGGTTTGAGTCCAAGCTAGTACAGCCTAACATACAATATCACTTGTCATCTTATTATTGCTAACTTTCTTGTGGTTTTCATATTCTCTTTTGTAAAATCTGTTTCTCATTGGATTCTCTTCACCCTTAAGTCTTCATTGAGGAGGTGAGCTTAAATAATAATGTTTGCTTACATAGTGACTGAACACATTTATCATTCAACATAAGACTTCATCTAGTATTGCAACTTGTTAGACTATATTGAAAGCTCAGTGCTATGTCAGGAGCAAGTACTAGTCATACTTGTCATTATTGCATATAAGCATTACTTAGCAAAGCAGACTACTTTTTCATTCTAAATGGCTAGATGTTCTACCACGGTAAGATGCCTCCAAGCCCTAGAGGGAATGTAATACGACAATACTACTGCACTATAATCAGAAGCATCTCTATTATTAGTACTATCAGCTCTTAAACTCGCACATCAAACTGACACACATCACTGATCACATGCAGTGATTTGAACAGAGAAATGCTTATTGTTAATATAACACCATATGTTCAATTTCAGAGTTCTAAAGAATGGACAGAAGAGGAACGAATGGAAATGAACGAATCTCTTCTGCTGGGTGAGTGTGTAAGGAGCTTCAGGATAAAATATTAACATTAATCTGTTTCTTACAGATTAATAATGGCAGCATAAATGCTAAGATATCTTTATAGAAACACTAACTTCTATACATCACACACAGAATATTAAACTACTACCATTTAACAAATAAAATCAATTTTACATCTTATTATTACTATAATGGAGGAATCTATTCTGCTGGGATGTGAAAGTATAAAGAGCTTCGGAAGAAAATATCATTGTTCAGTAAGAATCTACATAGTATTCATTAAGTGGCTTACTAAGCTCAGTGGGCATCTTATTGCATCCTGAGGGGTTCCCAGAAATCATAATCTTAAAGGATATTATATCTTCCTCATGGTCTTATCAAAGAAAAACAGAGAATTTGACAAGAAATTTAATGTGGAAGAGTCATAAATACTAATACACACATACATTTAAGAGATAAAGAAAAACAGCTAGAGGACATACATAAAACTGAAGAGAAAAACAACTAGATTTAATTAGTTCCAGATGGAAGTAATTAATACTATACAATGGACGCAGGACCTTAACAATAGAGCTTCGGTCTCAGACAAAAAGCATGAGACTGTTTTTAAGGTACTACATGCGTTGACCACTACTCCACTACTCACAGGTTTACGAGACTTTTATAGAATTTGACAGAGAACAAGTTGTGTATAACACATTATTAAGATCAGCTGTGTCCTAATAATGCTTACTGCTGAATAGGGTTGCAACTAATGATTATTTTGTTAATCGATTATTATGCTGTTTTGTTTTTTTTTGATTAATCGATTATTAATCAGATTTTTAAAAAAAAACTATTTAATTCCCAGCAACACCCAGGAGAAGAAACAGTATAGTGGGGAAACGTCCAGCCAGTAAGTGATTGATTTTTCAAACAGTAGATTAAAATAGCTGTTCCCTATAGTGGTAAGATAAGTTGAATGACTGATTGTTGTGCAGTGAGTGGCGAAGGATCCGCCTCTTTGGCCCAGGACCCCAAGCCGTCTTCCTAGTCCTACAAGTCAAGCAGTCTACAGAGGTGGAAAGAGGGATGCTGTAGAAAATGGAGGGGATTTTGGGGGAGAGACATTGGAGGAACACCATGATCCTTTTCACTGTTAGTGATGAAGACCAATAGAATGCTGAAGAGTTCATCAGATCAGAAAAACTGGCATTTCAGAGACTTACTTCAGCCATAGTGCAGCTGTACATATCATTCATATATCCATGTATAAATAATGTAGGCAGAGAACTGAAAGGAGTTGCTTCTCCATGCATTTCCATATAAACAGAGTAGTTCTAAAACACATTTGCCAAGAATTGTTCTTGAAGTCCACATCTTTCAATTATTCAGATAAATAATCACATAGATGGGCAGTGTTTTGAAGTTATTTTTACAGTATATTGGTTGATAGGGATAAGCAAGAAAGTCAAGTAATCAAAATGATCTGCCCTCTGTATGTGTAGGTGCATGTTTTTTTTCCTGGGTTATTACAAATAATTTCATATTTTTTGACTAGTTGACCAATTTGAGATGGGCCAGTTAAGTTCACATAGAAGTGTATTATATGTGCAGTATAATAGAAGTGTATTATAGTTATATTAAGCTTCCTGGTGACTGCACAGTGATGTGCAGTATTGAACTTGTATGATCTACAGTATGGTTTTCCTGTTTGTGTTGCTCATAATTATGAACCACTTTTTCCATTATAGTTCTTTAGTAGAAGGTACAGTATTTTGTAGCCAACGCATATTAGAAAAAAGATTCCAACCATCGTCAAAGTAGAAAAATAAACTTTATAAAAAGCATGACTGTTTGATATGATTCTCAATTTTTGTACAACTTTTTTCTTTTGCACATGATTAAATATTTTAAATGATATATGCAAATAAAAATAAATGAAATACAAAGCATCTTAAATAAATCATATCTTACTCAACAGTTGCTACCGGATTCGAAGCTTTGTACAAAGAAATCTAATCTAATCTAATGAGCTTTTGTGGACTGAGCCTCTGACCCCAGAAAGGCATGACTGTACCAGCTCTCAAACTCTGCAAAAAAAAAAAAAAAAGCAAAGAATTAGGATCTGAGCACACACCCATGTTTATTCCCATAATACACTTACTTCACTAGTTAAATTTTTTGTCCTACATTTCTATGGTCCAAAAAAAAGAGCTTACCAGTAACCAGTCGTTCGTGGCATTTGTTAACCAAGTGCTGGCAGTAGTTAACTTCAGCTTTGGTGTACAACTGTTTCTCAAACATCTTCTTGTATCGGTCCTTTGCTTCCCTAAACTCTAGTGTTAAATCCCATTCAGTCTTCTTGTCTGTACTCACACCGTGCCCTGAGGATGGACGCAGACACAAGAAGAAGTTGCATGTCTCAGTGAAAAGAGAACAAGGAAATGGGCACTTTATTGAGGTAGATGCTTCTTTGTTTGCCATTTGCCAGTGGGACTTTGGTCTAAAAGTAAAAGCAAAGGCAAGTTTATTTGAACCACAAAGGTAATTAAACAGTCGGAATTATCTAAACCACAATCCCTATTGGGGTTGTGGGGGGATTGGAGCCCATCCCGAGAACTACGGGCGCAAGGTGGGGACCAACCCTGTGCAGGTGCCACCGCACCGCAGGGCACACACACTCACACAGTAACACTCTCATTCACATCTTATGGGCCAATTTAGGGTCACCGATTAACCTATATCGCATGCTTTTGGACTGTGGGAGGAAACCAGAGCACCCAGAGAAAACAGGGAGAGCATACACACTCCACACAGAGAGGGCCTAGGCCCAAGACCTCTTCACTGTGAGGTAGCAGCGCTAACTACTGCGCCACCGTGCCAGCCATGCAATTAAACAAATTATGAAAAAATAACCGTTACTAGAATATTACCAATCTAAATAATTCTAGTGGTAGGCGCAAACTACTTTTGCTAGCATATATGTATACATTTTTATTATTAAATTATTTATTATTTGGGGAAAGAACAATATCCCTCAAACCTAAATGGTCTGATCAAGTGAATGTAAACTGGAGAAACACTATTCAGCGCGACTTTCATTTCCTAATTATATGGTCTCCCTTGTGCTGCTCAATAGTTGTTGTGCTGGAAGTAAGATACTACCGAAATCAAACCCAAAACTAATTAACTAGGAACGTTGCACTGGACAAGAGCGTCTGTTAAATGCTATATAGTATCCTACCACTAGGCTTCCATAACGCCGCACAAGCTGATACTTGCCCATACCCTCCTTCTTTTCTTGACACAGTTTCAGTTCAGAACTCAGTTGTTTCATTTCGTGTTTGGCTAAGTTGATGAGTTTGGTGAGCTGGATTAGCAGATTCTGTTGCTTCTGCAGTGCAGCCTGGTTTTCATTCAGGATCTGGTATATTCTGCTGCCCTGCTCAGCCTTAAAGAGCACAAACGCCTCTTTCTTAGTAGGTATGCTGCCAGAATAAAAAGGGAAGAAACAGTAAGAGCGAGCAGTGATCATGTAGGGTGTATCTCAACAGGTGCATGCAATTTTGTATATCTTGCTATATATGTAATGCACATATTTTTACTTTGAACATCAACACGTGCCACAAAGATGTGAAAAAAGACAGAAAATGTGCAGTTGCTTCATTCAGTATTTCTTATTGTATAAAAATACTATGCTACACAGAACTCAGAAAGGTAGGAGGCAACTGACAGTAGAAATAGTTGATTGGTCCAAAAAATGGTCTTTTGTACGCAAGCATTCCTTGACTAGCGTAGAGGCCTGAGTAACTGCAACCTTGTGTTTTTTTACCAAAAGATTGGAGGTTCAAACCACTGTTGTGCCCATGAGCAAGACCCTTAACCCTTAACCCTTAAGTTACTGTAGGTTATGGGCCTTAGAGCAAATGTAAGTTGCTCAGTGTCTGCCGAATGCTTTAAATTGGCTCTCCATTCAAGCAAAAGTATTCTTAGGTTTTAGTGGTGCTGGCGGCTTTGATGTTAGGATATTCGTAAAAGGACAAAGAGGTTGTAGGTTCAAGTCCAGATCTATCTATCCTCCTTAACCCCAGGATGCTCCAGGTAGAGACACATACAGATTACAATGTATCATCACTGCATACAGGTCAAGCTATAAATCAGCCATTATATAAAGTAACCCAAAAAAACAATGTTAACTGAATGAAAGAAACTTAAAGGTGATCTGGAGAACTTTCAAAACCAAACCCACTGTTGATTTCCTGAGCATGGCCCTTAATCTAGACCATACGATAAAGAATGTAAATTGAAACGTGAGGTTGCTACTATGCTCAGGTATACAAACAGGAGGAGGTGCTTTAGGGCAGTATTTAAGGCAAAATAGCTACTCTGTTCTCTTCTTGGCCTCTTCAGTGACCAAGATTTGGGGCTCAGGAGTCTTGAGTTTTTGGGCTGGAGTGAGGACCTTGGTCCTGCTGGAACCTTCCTCTTGGCCTCTATGTCCCTCTCTATACATGATAAAATAGTCAATGAGCCACAAACATCTTAACATCTCATTTTTCATATATAGACTAGGCCTGTAACGATACACCAAAGTCACGATTCGGTTCGTGTCACGATTTCTGACCCACGGGTTGATACACGGTTCTTTTAGACCAAAAACTGGACTATTTATTAACACTTAATAAATATAACAATCAGTATAACAATATAAGCATGACTGCCAAAGTCAATTAAATAAATAATTGTAAAAAAAAAAGAGGTAAGAGTGTTGTTCCTGTCTGTGCTGTAGACCACAAATGAAATAACAAAAAAGTAAAATCAATAAACATTTCTCTTTTCTCTAATAGAAAAATACTGTAAAAAATTAACAGAAGTAAACTCCATTGTGGGCATTATTTAAGCATATACCGCCAGTTACTGGTAAACTCTACTACATTCTTTCTTACTGTAGTCCTAAATCCGGTCATATAAATCTGAATTCTTAAATAAAAAAGTAATTTCTTAACATTAGCCCTGACTCCCAGCACTGCATTCTGATTAAATTCAGCACAGCCTGATGTTGCCTCTCCTCACATTGTTGAGCTAACTGTAGAAAGTTTTGTTCACTCGTCGTCAGACGATTGGAAAATAGTCACATGACACGCAGTTGGAGGACGCTTGATGAGAAAACTGATCAACTTATCTTAAATGAAATATTTAAAACATCTTATATATTCAAATATAACCAAAAATAAAAAATAATAATAGTAATTTAAAAAAGTTTGGTAGCATTGTCAGCTCATGGGGCTGTATCTGGATTAGAAGCACTGCCTTTTCGAAGCGCAATACAGGATCGTGGGTTAGCGTATCGCAATATCAGTTTCGTTATGTGTATCGTTACAGGCTTAACACAGACATACACAGCTTATGAATTACAGCTCTAACTACTGAGGCTACTGAAAAAAGCTTGAGTTCATTATGGCCATATTGAAAATGAGGCGGTGAATAAAAAAACATACTTGCTGCTAGAGCCTCGCTTCAACTTCTCAGCACCTTTCACAGCTGCCTGAAAATCCAAATGTGGACTTTTATCTGGACAGACACTAAATCTGCATGGTGAAGACAAGCTCAGAAGATGCTTGTCTACTTACAATAACTTTGCTCCGGGCTCTCTCTCCATGTGAGCCCATGTTTTTATGAAACATCTTCTCCATGAGCTGCTGAACTTGCTCCCTGTTTAGAACACACATTTCAAAAATAAAACCCAGTATACACTATTAAAATAATTTCAAAACAATACAATAGTTTTTGAATCTGGGGTCTAAAACACATATGAGGATGGTCACATGTAATAACTTCCTTCATATCATCTAAAAAAAAGTGGCTAACTAAAACTAGCTTGCTGAGCCCGGCTGTTGTTCAGCAAGAAAAGACACTTCTACTAGAAAAAACTCTTACTTACAGTACAGCTTTTTTAAAGGTGGCACATGTTTCCTTCATATTCTTAACACTCAACGTCTGAAATGCATAAGCAGATTGTGGGTTTGAGGATGGTGTGCAAAATTGCATTACTACTACTCATAACATTCTATAAATTTGAATTCACTAAGCTTTTCATATATTACTGACCTCAACCTCATCCAAACTGCCAGCCAGATACCTCTGAAGCTGGCTGTTAATGACTGCTGCTTGGTTTTCCGACATCTGCTCATATTCAATACCTGTCTGAAAATGGCAGATAGGGAGATTTAGCATATCTCTGTGAAAAATGTATGAAAGCCTAAGGAATAGATGTATAATGGACATAAACATTTCTACACACAACCACTAACCCGTGAAATATGAAGAGAAAGTTCTTGTCTCAGATGTTCGATTTCTCTCTTTAGTCTTTTGACCTGGAGCTGAACAGCCACAAGAACACGATTAGACTAATATTCCGGACTATTATAAACTGATCAGCTGATCATATGATCTGATAACAGCTGATCATTTATCATCAATTTCTTGTTAGTCTGGCACTATATATCATATACATCAAAAAAACAATTTTAGGATGTTTCTGAAATAATGCATTTTGTACAATTGATAAACAGTAAAAGAATCAGTGATTCTGTGACGACACTGTGCAAACTATGAATCATACAATGGGGTCAGTGTGCTCATTAATGGACGGGTCGGTTGGCACACATTTCATCCTGGCTGCAAAACGGAGGGTGGAGAGCTGCAGTACAAACAAAAAAAGAACAGCTCATCAACTTTTTTAAAGAAGAAATTTGTTCTTAAATCCACCTTAAGCAATTTTCACCCGGCTAGATGCTGACATTCACCAGCATTTGCTTATTTGACATTTGTTCTTAGGCAAGCACACACTTACATAAATTTGATTGTATACCTGTTCGTTCAAAACAACAAAAACAAATTTAAGAGAAACCCAAGAAAATATTGATGAATGAGGCCCATTGATCTGAGATCACTATCTTTACTGTATGTCATGCATCAGATGAGAGCAGACTGCTTACTGTCTCCTCAGTGTGTGCCACCTCTGCGTAAATATTGGCCACTAGCACTGTGTTGCAGTTTCCACCTTTGGGGGAAAGAAGAGCAAGTGTGAGCTTAGAGAAAATGGCTTTATGGCAGATCTCTGGATGCCTTAAGTGCTTGTCTCACAACTTTCATCTTGTAAAAAGAATCTTAATGCTTTAGAATTTAGAATGGACTGACCGAGGGAGTCTTTCAGGACATGTGTCAACTTGCTCTGCCTGAAAGGTACATGCTCTCTCCGCTGGTCTGCCAAAGCCAAGATGGTCTGTTCCAGGAACGTCAGAGATTTATTAATATATCCAGTTTCTTTCCGCATCTGGCCCTTACACTGGAAGAAAAAACACAGATTTCACAGATATACGAACCGAGAACGAGAAATATATTTTGTAGCTACAACTATACTCTTAACAGATGCAAACTGAAACAAACACTTACACAAAATTTGCTCGACCTCTCTGAACCTGCAAGGTCCACCAAATTGAGTTTGGACATCACATACCTGCCATTTGTTCGCATACGAGAACAAGACTGTAGGCAAAAAGGTAAGTGTTTAACTAGAGACATGAGACAAGACATTGTATATAGTGTTCCTTGTGTAGGAACACTAGATACATAGCAGAGAAATGACAAAATGTGCAAAGATTGTTCCTCTTACCTCAATATGAACGGTGAAAATGCAGTGAGATCTAGAAGAGTTCTTATTGAGGGTGTGTTCCCCAATTATTCTATTCATCTCACCCTGCCAGAACAGTGATGTAAGAGACAGCTGATCTGTGATTGTAATGTATCATATGAACTTGATATAATATTTGATTATACTTGATATAAATTTCAAAGGGGTGAACTGGGTCTTTACCAATAATATACTAACTGATTTAACCACCTTTCTTAACAGACTGCACACAAACTATTACGATATTTGGTTAAGAAATTTGAACCAGAAAGGATCAGGATCTCTAAGCAAATAACAGCTATGTTATATTTTATAAGTTATATGTGGTGAGCCTAATCATCAGTAATGATGGACATAATAATACATTTTCTGTATAAGTAATCACATTACTATGCCAAAGGATATGTTCCCAATATATTATGTTACCAACAAAATAAATAGATCATTACTTACCTCAAAAAGCAGGTTCATTGCTTCTCCTTCTGATTGAATTGTATGCAAAGACAGTCCCTTCACTGTAACTCCACCTCCTGGCTCATCTACCACAGTCAAGGCCCCGCTCTGGGTCACCCAACCCCCTTCGACGGAAGCAAGCAGGTCCCCCAGGGTCTCATTGTAGATCTCCAGATATGAAACGTGCACAGAGAAAGTGCGGTCTATACGCTGCGCCACCTCATGGAACACCTGTCCAAAGAGAGGGACTGTGAATTCAGGCAGAAGTGAGAACGGCAAGAATATATTTCACAATATATAATGTAATACAGTTTATTCTAATGTAGAAGTTACATAAGCTAAATGCAAGATTTATTTCCCACTTTTATACTATTTCCAATGTTAGTCTGCCCAAACAAACCACTATACATGTTTTTTTTTTGGAACAGAGGTTTATGCATTTAAGTATTTATTTATTAAATGTACTGAAATCCTTGTGCAATATAATGCATTGTATATGTAAACCCTTAGTAATTAATCCAACTAATTGAAATAGTGCAAGGAAAGCACATGACATGACAGACTTGTAAAACATGGACTGAAAAGCCCTGGGTTGGTACATGGCGCACTAGCTGCATACCTCCTGCAGGGCACGAGGGATAATGCCTCGTTTTTTATAGTCCTCGGTTGCACCAGTCATTGTGTAGGTCTTTCCTGCTCCAGTGTGTCCAAAGCACATAACCGTACCTAATGAGGCAAAGGATATCTTAAATATTTATGGATAAAAATATAATATATATTAATAAAATATCATAAACCCACTAATTTAACTTCATATAATTTCTATAATTCATACATTCATTTTCTGAACCGCTTAATCCCTATCGGGGTTGCGGGAACTGTAGTCTATCCCAGGACTATGGGCGCAAGGCAGGGACCAACCCTGGGCGGGCACCAACATAACGCAGGGCACACACACTCACACAAACGCACTCTCAGTCACCCCTTATGGGGCCAATTTAGATTCGCCAACCTATAGAGCATGCTTTTGGACTGTGAGAGGAAACCGCAGCACACGGAGGAAAGCCGTGTGAACACAGCGAGAGCACACAAACTCCACTCAGAAAGGCCCTATGACTGACCTGGGGCCTGAACCCAGGACCTTTTCGCAGTGAGGTGGCAGTGCTAACCACTGCGCCACCTTATTTCAATACTTAAATATTGAGTCTTTGGATTACATGCAAAGTAATTAATACACTGTGGACTGAGTGTGCTTCATTGAAGTTGTTTGTTTATAGATACAGTACTGTGCAAGTCTTGAACCACCTTAATTTCTTTATATTTTGCAAGAAATATGAAACACAGTGATTACAGCAAGGCATAGTGATGTGCAAGCATAAACAGAACTTCATCAGGACTACATCAAAAACACAAGAAAGTCAGGCTCTTTGCAAGCAAAATACCAAGAAATGAGGGGATGCTCTAGACTTCTGCATTGCAGTGTATGTCTCTACTAAGGCTGCAACAATTATACAACATAATCCACAATGTTGATTATAAAAAAATCGTCATTATGTCATTTACACCGCAATGCATTACAGGCAGTTCTGGGAGCATTATCACTTCCATCTTACTGACCATTGTAACCCTCCAGAGCTCCCATCACTACACTGTGCGCAACTCTCTTATAGACGTCCTCCTGAGAAGCATTGTGCAGCACCCCGTCTAGGCGGAATGACCAAGAGCATAACTGATTATTCACCAGTCCTTTTTTGGGATCCCGTTTGTGCCGGATATTCACAGTCTGACAGACAGAGGGAAATTTAACACCTTGATAATGCTACTAATTTATATGAAAAGATGCCCATATTTCAAAAAGACTTTACTGGTCTAATGTAATGATATGAAACTAGGATTATAGAAAATACAAGAAAAAATCTGGAGACTGGCAGTGCCTGTTTACCTGTAGGTGAGGCAGGTATTCAATGAAATCAGGGGTATAATGGTTGGTGGGTCTAACACGGACGTACACTTTAACCTCGTTGCTTTGGCTCTTCCAATGTTTTGCTTTAAACACATAAATTATACAGATAAAAAGTTACAAGGAGTGATCTTACCAATTTCACCCACTGAAACACATAAAACTTTAACATCTGAAGTTTTTTTTTTTACTTTCATCAAATACACTTATGTAGTTGTCTCTTACATCTATTTAGTAACAAGAACAGTCTAATGACAAGTCATATGAACTATATCTAACTGTTCACACACAATATAATACATTACACCTCTGGGGGGGGGGTATTTAAAAATATTTGATGTATTTACGTCAGCATTTTCTTAGCTTTGTTTAAAATGACTTGTCCTAGGTTTTGAGCCAGGGGTATATACCAAGACATGTTGTACAATAAAGAATCTTGAATGTAAATTGTACAGCCGACACTGCCTTACACATTAAAAAGGTAAAGATAACTGGACCTGAATAGGTGGTACTCACTCACATGACATCTCTTGCAGACTGTGGTCCTTTCAGATGGAATGGGAGGACCAATGCTGGTTATATGGGAACAGGTTGGAGGTTGCTGTTTGTTCCAGATGGACGTACATAGAATCATTTTGTTATGTGAAGTAGACAGTCAGTATAGCATTAAAATTTTGAAGTGCATTTTGAAGTTAATTAACAGCACAGCATGTATGCACAAAACTAAATATTAATAAAGCAAGTAAAAAACATTTGTATCAATAATTGCACTTACGTTAGACCAGATTAACAGTGATATTACAAACTGTAATAGTTATCTGACGTTTGGTGACGTTCATAATATCTTCTCATCACCTCATTATTGCTTATTTATACAAACAACTCAACAACGTGATTTTACACAATAAACGATTAAATAAAGGAGAGGACACAACACTGACAGACACAACGCTACTTGTCACAAAGTGGAATAAAGGACGCTGTAGTAGCAGTGATAACAATACATAGGAAATAATAAGAGTCATCATCTCAACAATTATATAAGTTAAGGCGTATTAATTACATGTGTCGATATGGTTTAAATATTTAAAATGTATATAATAAAGTAATTTTAGCATGACCGCTGTGGGCTTATCTTTTCAAACCTGAAATGCGTGGATTTCTTTATCTGCCAATAATTTCTGGAGGCTAAAATACCACGCAGTCGTCATAAACTGTATTGTGGTCTACTTCTCATGTCCATCACAGTTCGCCAAATAAATGAAATAACATTAAATACGGACAGAGGGACATCACGTAAAAATGATGCTGCGTGAATCAAACTTCAGATTTTCAAAAATGAATTTAAGAATTCCCGATCTAATTTAATTATGTCTGTATGTAATGTATACAAGAACTACTTATTTAACTCGTGCATTTAATGCGAATTAAAATACAACCGGAAGTGGAAAAACGTCCATTTTTTCTCATTACTTAAGTCTTCCACTTTTGCTGACGGCCTATTTAGTCTAGAACTGTAAGTACTTGTGATACATTTTTGCGCATTTTGTATTTGACAGGTTAATAGGGATTTTGTTAGTGAGGTGCTACCGAAACCGAAGAGATTAAAAAAAAAAAAAGTACAGTAGTTCGTGTGCAAATTTTATGCCAAGTCGGTTTCGTGTAACTTTGATGTTTGTGGAAGATGGAGAAAGTTGGCCATAATATAGTCTACTTGCAAAATGTCACAGTGCTTTTTATCATCCGTGTTTTCAGGATGTAATTTTAGGCGGTCTCTCTCTCGGACTAAATGAAAGACCCCTAGAGTTTGTTCCTCTTCTCGCCGGTGCTGCTGTTGATTTGAGCTTCGTGGTGTCGCTGATGCCCGTGACGTGATGTAACAATTATGCCGGAACACGCCCCAAATATCATTATTTAATTACAAAGATGTGTTTAAAATGCACAATCTGTGTGTGACTTTTGACGACGTCAAAAATATTAGTATTGTGATCGTCGAACAGCCTACTTGATTAATGGGTCTTTTTCATATTGTAATCACGGAATTACTTAAGTATTTAGAAATGTTGGAGTGAATTTCCAGCAATTCTGCTTAAAATGTCATGACCGTCTTTCATTTTGCACAATATTAGGCCTATGTACAATTATCTTTTAGTATCTTTATATTAAAAAAAAAAAAAAAAAAAAGTGAAGAATATGAAGCCCTTGAGCAAAGCCCTTACCACTAAAATGTAAGTTGGTCTGGATAAAAGTATCTGATAAATGCTGTAAATGTAAATAATATCTGAATTATGAAGGACTGTATATGAAACTTAGACAGTTGGTTATGGAATTAAGACTGGACTGATTAAGTACGTGGTTCATATGGGAAATCCAGGACAATCCACCAGCTATATTTTAGGGATTATTTTAACTTGCCTTTAATCGGATTTGTCCCGACACAGAGGTCACTCACCTGTTGTGCTTACCTGTTATGTGGGATGGTCGAGTGGGCTGATGAACTCTAGAAGAATGGATGTATTATCACACAGTTCCCAGGAGGACAGAGCTAAAGAAATACAGAAGAGTATGATTTTTAAAAATGTATCTCCCCATAATTTAACCTTCCTTTATAACATCTTAAATCATTGATATGAGGAAATACTGTACACAGAAAGTTATACGTTATAAGGGGTATAATGTCATGAAAATGTCATTCTAATGCATATCTTGCATCTTTGCATATCTGTAATATTTTTCAATATGCAGACCCAAATATTGATAAATGATAGTGTGATATACTGATATGGAACACATTAAAATCAATATTGGGACAGCATAAATGAAAGACACTCTTTGTAACTCGGTTTACATTTATGTGAGGAATTCATTTCTCTTTGCTTAGCAACCATTAACCATGGAGTCTCTTCCTGTGTCTGTGATTAATATGTATTTTACAGTAAATTCACAATAATGCCCTATTCATAATTAAGTAATCTGCTCACTCAAAGAATTTTCTAAAATTTTCATATCATTCTTGTGCTTTCTAATGGCTACATATCTTCCTTTAACTTATTTGTGATTAGACAAGGGCAGAAAATGAAAACTCCACATTGTCTGTGAAATGTAATAATGCACTTTGCAGCTTGCCATTCTGTATCTATTTTGCTATTATAAAGTATCTTAATCTAATACTTGATATGGTACTGGACATGTTTCCCTTATAGTGATTTCTTAGACATCACATTATTTTCTTTTTAAGATGAATAATGAAACATATATTAGTGTGATATGTATCATATTTTCACTTAAAAATATTCAGAGATAACGTGAGGCAGCATCACCCTAGACCTGAACAAGGTTCTCTGAATCAAGAATAGTGCATGAAAGCATAACACAAGACCCCCACCCTGCTGCTTATGGCTCAAAGGAAAAAAAGAGAGGGGGATAGAAAGTAAGAGACACAGGCAGGCAGCAGGCATACAGAGATTGGCAGAGGGGTCATTTATGGAGGCAGTAGTGTGTTCCCAGGCTGGAGCATTGCTGTACCTCTCAGCGGTAGATAATAAGCTTATTCGCCCTAGCTGGCCTGCGTCAGGACATAGGGGTCAGTAGCTGGATTAACACACCCCACTCAAGACTTAGTCATCAAAGTCCCTCTTCTCTTTTCTCCACCTTTTTGGAGGATATTTGGACATGAAAATATCTAGTTTTAGGGACATTGGGTGCAACAAGCCTCATTTTGCTTGTTAGATACAACATGGGAAAGACACTGGGACTACTTGGCCTCAAAGCAAGCAGAAGAAATTGAATTTTGGCTGGGTGAGATACTCAATTGTAAGATACCAGGAAAGGGGTTCATTTCCAACCTCCAACAACCTTATGCTGCTCTCCAATAACAAGATTGCAGATGGGGGAACCTCAGCACAGCCTCTGCAAGAGGGGCAAGCCATGGTGGACTCCCTCACAAAGGTAGGCTTAATTTTGTAAATTGAGTTTACAGATTACACTGTACATTGCATTACATTTATTATTTGAATTTATTGTTTACACTGACAAGAATCTAGTAATACTTGTAGATTAAAAACTATACAAATGCAAGATTTGATGTACATGGATATCTGGTAAGGTAATCACATACAATCCATACTGGGATAATATAATAAAAGCCGGTATGTCAAGAAATTTCTCAAGACCTTAAATTAAGTAGAAACAGTAGAAATACTTAATATTGATTTACACATTTTTTCTCCAGTTCATATTTAAAGATTTGGAGTTGCATTGTGCTCCCTGTCCCCATTTCCCTCAGTGTAAAGCTGGTCATGTTGGCATGCAAGCATCTTGAAATGCCCCAAGCCCTAAGGGTAAAAATGCACTCTCTGAGCAGAGATGTTCTATATACCAGAGGATTACTATCTCTTTTTGTTGCATAAAGGTACAGGCATGATTCAACAGCAAAATTACATTAACACATCTGAATTCCAGCATCCAACAGAGAGCACATAATGGTTTAAATACTTAATGTGAGAATCCCAACAAACTTACAATAGCCCAGATGTTGTGGTGGTGCATAGAGATAAATTCTGCAAAATTACTATTATACATGTATTATAGTATTACCCTAACCCTTTACTCAAAAGTTCAGTAAAATGCAGCTTTGCATTTTTACTGCATGTTAAGAATTCACTGCCTCAGTTTGCCTTGTGGAACCATAATGATGTTGCTTTTAATGCAAGCAAATACCAATGTTACAGTAACGTTACACGTTTATTCATCATTATGTATAGAATTAAGAAACAGCTTGTCTTTGAATGTTAAGCTTTCCTTTTAGCAATCTGTTGTTAGTTTTACACCACTATATATCACAAAATATAAGAATAATAAGCAGAAAATTCTCTGCTGATGCACTTTGCTTGCCTTTCTCTATCTTTTAGCTATTACAAAGTGTGTTAGTCTTTACAATAAATGTATAAGTTGCCATTACTCTTAGTTTTCCCTTAATCATAGGTATTTCTTAGACTTCACATTTTCCTTACTTGAAGATGAATATTTAAATTACTTTAATAGATGTTAATTTAAAATGTATCCTATCTTCACTTAAAAGTACTTGGAGATAGCGAGACAGCATCATCTTTACTTAAAAGCTCAAAATGCAGTTTTGTATAAGATAGAAATAAAATCAAGATTAATACTTCTTTAGCATAAGGGTCACTGTGAAATAGATGTCAATAGTGCTCATCCTGAAATAGACTTCTTAAGGCAAGCAGATTATCTATAATGTTTGGCTCATGCCATTATGCTTTGTATGCATAAAGCCCAATGCTAACTATCTGAGCACCTATTTTGAAAATCAACCTTTGCTATGATTTGATATCACATGAATGTGGGATTATAAATTAGATGAAATGTGTCCAGTTTAACTGAAAAGAGAACCTGCTGCTCATTCAGTACTTTGTCCATAGCTGAATGCCAGCTCAGACAAGAACCACAAATCAAATCACAGCATTGAATAATTTCAGTAGTTTTATCAGAATGGTATACTTCGATCAATCTGTCTTTCAGGTGGTGGCATGCTACAGGCACCTGGCTTGCTGTACTGGAGGAAGCACAGACAGTGCCAGTCTGCGCCATGAGCTCCGGCAGACGCGTGAACGCGCTCAGGGCCTGGCACAGTCTTGTCGACATCACTTAACAGTCAGATTAAGGGACAAAGCACTACCTGAGGAGCAGAGGAAGGAGACAGAGCTGCAGTGGGTTACCTTCTCCTCCTGTCTGGAGCTTTTTTATGCAGACATGTGCAAGGTTTACCACATGGGCAACTGTTTCTCTGTGGCCAAAAACAGTACCATGGTGCAGACCGGCATACAGGGTAATGCTCACAGAATTGTGACTTTCATACAGTGACTTCCATTTCTTATCTACAGGGACAGTCTCCCAGGAACAACTTGGGGTTAAGGGCCTTGCTCAGGGGCCCAATGGAGGTTCCTGGATTTCAAACCCTCAGTCTTATGATCACTAGCAAGGGCTCCGTCACTCAGACCACTATGCCACCACTGCTCCCCTTCCAGTAGTACATTTTACTATAGTATTTTTTTTTACATAGAATGACTAATGATAAAATATATTTTTTATTTTCATTTCTGATCATGCAGAGCAACTTACATTCCTAAATACGGGGTCTCCCTGGAGAAACTTTGGGGTTAGCAGTCTTACTTAGGACCCAGTGGTGGCTTTAGGTTGATCTTTAGGTAATCTTATAGTCCAGCAGTGTCTAGTTCCTGTCCTGGAAGTATTCCATCATACTTGAATTCACAACTTCGACACCTTGTGTGACTCACCAGGTATGATGGAAATCCACCAGGATACTGGCGCTCCAGAACCGGAATGAAACACCCCTGTTATAGTCACGAATATAAGATTTGGGTTACTGAGACCACTGCAACATTGCGACTGAATCTATTTACACACTTAATCATTCACATTTTAGTATATCATAACATCAGTAATATTTGTGACAGATTTTCTACACTCAAATTAAGCCTAAATTAAATTTCTAGCTCTGATTCACTATTGCCATAAGTACAAAACATTTAAACTAGACACAATTGTAACTTTTTATTGTTCTAAATATTTTTAACATTTTCATACATTTCACTTAATTTTATTTCAGTTCCCTGCATGTTCCAATTTATTTACCAGGATTACATGCTGGACTTGCATAACCATATGCAAGAAATAAAACATGTGGAACTATAACTAGATCTAATCTATGCACGTAAGATCAGTGTTTATTAATAAATTCCCTCGTTCATTCATTATCTGTAGGTGGTACGAATGAAATAGCAGCACGGGCCTTGAGTTTACCTGACCTGCAAGTGGAGGCTGGGGTGGAGACTGCCAGCATGGAGGGTCTGGAACAGAGCCATCTGGAAGAAGAGATCTCTCATGTGGACCACATGCTGGAGGACATGGAGATGAAGGTTAACGTCCTGCGCTGGACGGTGGAGGCACAAGGACCTCAGTATGCCGATCCTGTGAGCGGTGATAGCGCGTCACTTGCCATCTTATCCATCGATGAGGAGACACCAGGGAGCTTCTGTGATCGCAGCCAGATGTTTGTGGCAGTGCTGCTGTGTGCTGTGGCAGTCATTGCTGTGGTGCTGTCTGTGTGTGTGGTCTTCTTGGCCTGAGACAGACTGGACAGGTGGGATTCAGCAATGATGCTTGGTCTTCTGAGTGACCTCCCCAAGGAAATTTACTTGAAGGATGCGGTTGGACATGGCATTTATTAAATTATGGGCAGGAGAGTTCACAGGTTTTATAGCATTAATTTTGAGCCAGTCAAAAAATTGTGTGGTTGTTCACTCAAATGGACATGGTGCATGAAAGGGTTAAGAGAAATGAGGATTTGGTAGGTTTTTGTCAAGCAAGTAGTTAATTAGACTCAATGAATCTCATACCTCTTGTTTCAAAAGACAAGGAGAGATTCCAGCCAAGCTGAACACATCAAATGAGGACCTGAGCTATTTTTGGGACACTTTTTCTTGTACTAATGCCTTTTCTCTACTGAAGGACAAGTCTTTTTAAAATATTTACAGGACAACTGTGACTTCACTTCTTCAAGCTGCCTGCACATAATTTTACATTTAACAGTTATATTCAAGAAAAAAGCTAATTCTATCCTTTTATTATTGAAGATGTTTGTTATAGAAAGCATTGCCCATGTATTGTCAAAGCATCCACATTTCCTTGGTAAGAGAAACTAGCTAGCAGATTTAGAGACGTTAGTATTGTTGCATTCAAGTTGAACTTATAAAATTTATAAAACCTGAACTTATAAAACTTGAAATTATAAAATTAGAACAACTCACAATTTATATCTAAGAGAGATTTTTAGAGAGATAAAAGATAACAATTGCAAAAACTTTTCAAAATGCAGCCCCAAAAAGTGATTTAATCATTTGTAGAAACATTTTCAGCTTTATTGCAAACTGATGAAAGCATGTGTTTGCCTCAAGAATCTACTTTAGAGAAAGCCAAACGATTTATCAAGGCAAATGATTACTACTTTTCCAAAATATTGCTTAAAAATTGTTTTCTCACCGGTTAATTCTGTTACATAATACAAGGTTTAAAATATTAATCACTGATGGAAATAAGCATCAGTAAAGGAAAAGTTGTACTGTACTGTATTTGACTCCATTATTTTACTTATTACCATGACAGAAAAAAATAACTAAATACTTGGGAAAATATTTATAGCGAATGTCATGGCATCAAGTCCAAATATCATTAGGTAAAGATTGTCCCACATCTCACTCTGTTTATGCATAATAAATAAAACATCCATAATATCCCAAATATTGACGTTCCGTCTTTTACATTTCATTTGTTTAAGAATTATGGGGGTGGTGTGACCTTGAGGTTAAATGGTTAAAACTAATACTTTTGTATGATTTGTATATTATAACATTTTTTAAACATATTATAACATGAGCTATTAAATATGGAGGACTAAATATGACAATTATAAATAAATAAATTTGGAAATAAGTAAATAAATATAGAAATAATATAAATATATATAGAAATATATAATGTGACAACACATTTAAAAAAGGAAATTCGAAAATAAATAAATCTTGAAATACATTAATAAGCAAACGTAGGAATACATTTAGCAAAAAAAAAAAGTATTTATTTATTTATTTATTTATATATTTACTTATTTATTCTCACATTTATTTATCTATAATTATGTCATAGTTCTCCATATTAAATACATATCTATTAAATATAAACAGTATATATAGTATCTGGATAGCGAAACATTCACAACCGTAATGATTAGAAAAATGGTGCACGAGATAATCCCGCAGCACAATGCACAGGGAAACGATAACGTTGTAGTACTTAATTGTAACAGTATAAGTTGGTTATTGCTTATATGCATTTCTTTGGTAGATATTCTATTGACAAAAATAATGTATTGAATTTAAAACCTCAGTTAATTTTCCTTTTACATGAATTACGTCAACCGTACGTGCGTGATTACGTCAGAATTTGGTCACAAACAGGAACAGTGTACGTACTTCCTCCTGGCTGTAGTACGCTAGTAAACTGGTTCTTTTCTAGTAAGCTGGTTCTGAAGGAGAAAATTAAGTTTTATTATTTCGGTTGTAGTGCTATTGCCAAAATTAGCAACACAAAAGAAAGTAAACGATGATCGTGACAGTGGCTTTTGTTTTATTTGCGAGCAACAAATAAAAAAACCCTTTCCCTTTATTGGTTTGACTTTGAGAGTGAAACAAACAGGAAACGCAAAGGTACATCACTGCTCACTTCTCGGCTCAGGTCACCCTGTTGTTTCCACTGCCTTATTCAGAGGGTGATAATAATATCTGGTACTACGGGAGAAGAGATTGCAATGTGTAGAAAGTTGACTGCAGGCTGGAGAATGTCCTCTAGCCTTTGCCACCAGCATCCGTTCATCAGACAGGACAGAAGGTGCCGGCGCTTAAGGCTGGACCAGGCTCTGGGGACTCGGGGCTCGAACCCAGTCTCAGTGTTCACGGGCTTGAGGAGCGGCACTGTTAGAGGTAACACCATCAACTTTCAGAACTTATATATTTAGGGTATTTGGCATAAATGTAAATCTCTCATCCCACACACACCTGGCACTCGGGAGTATACACAAAAGTTGAAAATTAGAGTCAGCTTTCCATTATGCTGGTTCGGTCAGACAGATGAACTATTAGTTACATTTTTTTAATGGTAAAAATAAAGTTATGGTGAAGTGGCTCAAGTTGAGTACCTGAAATTAGGAAATGTCAGTTGGTGAGAACAAAACTTGAATTTGACTTAATAAACCTGCTTTTCAAATGTCAAAGTCAAAGTAAACTTTGTCATCTCTTCTATATATTGTACAGATATACAGAGAGACGAGAAGACGTGGCTCCAGTTCACACAGTGCAACAAGGAATAGAGAATAAAGAACAGATAAGGCACATGGAATAAACAATATATAAATAAATAGGGCACAAAATATACATTTTAAGCTAAAAAGTGGAAATTGACTGACAGTTTTCAATATGAAAGATTTTGATATCCAGTCTATTAATAGAAATGTATTCTTAAAAAGTCTGACTGAAATTTAAGTTGGTACAGATATTATAGCAGCATTGGAGAACCGTTCTGTGCAATACTTTTCAATAATTTGTGCAGATATAGTTAGTTAAAAAGTGATCAGTAATATATACATGTTTAACGGTTGTGCAAATACTAGAGGCAGTGCAAAAATTGTGCAAATATTATGGCAATGTTGTAGGATTACTATACTCTGATAACCTGAAGCACTGTTCATCCAGGAACAGGGGCGTCCAGGTTCAAAATTAGACACCTCTGACAGCAATTTTAAGTAGTTTGGCAACACTAAATCCAGCTTATCTTCAGATAAGTTACTATATTTGCAGATGGATTGGCTGCAAGGCCGTAGAATTGGGTGTGGATTGCTAATTGTTGCTGAACTGTCCCCACCAATAATTCTGATCAAGTGAAAACTTAACCCTCCATATCTAACATAACTTCTAGATATACAAAGGGTTAAATTACATTCTCTACTTGAGGCCCTCCTCCCAAACACATTGCCAATATAACTGGCTTTTGCATTTTCCTGCTGACTTATAACACTAGCCATTTTGGGTTGTTTGTGCCAAAGACAAAGTAGACAGACAATAGCTGCCAAATTATTACATTATTTGTATGTTGATGTATGAAAGATATGTACAGATCTGCTCTGGCTGGAGTAAAGTTAAGAAATTTTTATTGAACTGCCTCTTTGTGGTCACTTTGACATAATTAATTAAACAACAGGATGGGTTTTAAACATTGTCCATTTTTGAAAATAGTATTGCTATTATTTACGTAAAATATTTATGATGTTTGATATTAGGGTTGCGCGATTAATCGAATGTCGATTCATATTCTCGATTCCGACTTGTATACAATCTCATTTCTAATTTATGGAGATTCACACTCAGCCCACTTGGTGGCGGTTTTTGCTAAATAAACACCAAGTGCTGTAGTTGACTGAGTGCCCAAAAACACAAGTGCTATATGTTTTTTAAATTATTATTTTAATTTATTAAAGTTCTATTATTTATGTTCACCAGATTTTAGGTTATTTACTTTTAAGGCTCTAAAATGAGAAGAAGACCATTTTTTGTTACAAGAAACTTGCAAGTGCTGGGTATATTTTTTATTGTTAAAAGTCATTGTCGAAAGCACTTTTTTTTTACATTAGTGTAATAAATGCTTTTGCTGAAAGAAGGAGAGTCGTTTGAGAGAATCGTGATCTCAGTTCACATTAAGAAAAATCATGATTCACATTTTAGCCAGAATCGCCCAGCCCTATTTGATATTGCGTTATGTATCGTGAAGTAAAAGGGGGGAGCTTTTATGTCCCGACCAAGAAGATGAGTGAGGTCAAGTTTTGTTTTTACCGCAGAGATAAATTTCTTTGATTTTGATTGCTATACAAGCTAATTTGCTCCAAAAGTGCTCGTCTCACCATCCCAGAATCTTTGACCCATCTGTTAGTCGGTATGATTGTTTTTTCGTTTGGTCTCTGGGGGTTGCAACATCACACTTATTGTATGAGTACTAATATAATTTTATGTATATTGAAGTCATATATGTCTTTTCACTTTTTTGTAATTTCAATGTGGACAAAAAGGCAATTATGTAATTAATTTACATTTCAGGATAATAGGTAATAATCTACACATGAAGTCACATCATGGTATAAATCACATGTGTAATTGATGCAGTAAGTTGTATAACCACGTTTTGTTTTTTTTTAGAATGTTACACTCATTATCCTTTAAATATTTTTTTCTGCAGGGTTTAATGCCTCTAATAAGGCAATGCAGTATGACCTGGGTAGGTTGGACCTTGCCAAGTCTGGCCACAAGAAGCTTCTGTTTGATACACATGCAATGGTTACACTCCTGGAAGACAGCGGTCAGAATCTATTCAGTCCAATCTTCAGCTCTTATATGCATGAAACAGTCTGTTTGTGTCCTGGCCCTTATGTAAAAACAGGTGGAGAGTGACACAAAATGTTCTTTTCCTTTAGGATTCTCACTTCAACAGGCTGAAGTCATTGTCCAGACTCTAGTCAACACAACCAATTCCAACATGGATGTCATGTACAGCGACATGGTTACAAAGACTCAGCAAGTAAGAACCGCAGTGATTTGCATTAGTTTCTTTGAAGTTTGAATACTGTGAGACATGTGGTAGATAGGTTCCATCTATGGCCTACTACTTTTGGCTCAGTTTGACATTAAAACATTGACATGTTTCACACAAAGTGTCCAATGTTGTAATAAAACAGAGGTGAAGTTCTGAAATGAATCTTTTTTTTCTGGGTATACATTGTTATTTTATTAGGTATTAATATATTTAGGTGTAATTGGTCAAGGAAATTGTCATGATCTAAACAAATCTGTCAGATGTCTCACACATTTGACTACGTCTGATATTTCTGCCTTTTGTTAGGAGATCATGTTGCAGAAGATCATGTCTCACATTACTGCAGTAAAAAAGGAAATGATCATTTTGGAGAAAAGTGAGTTCTCAGCGTTGCTTGCAGAAAATGAAGTAAGGCTTGTTTTTTGTTCTTAGTAACTATTAATTAATACAAGCGTTAATACAAGCATGTGATTTGTAGAGATTTTAAATCAGTCATGGAGATGTGTGCTAATAACTGCTTTTAATTAATAAACTACACCTGACATATTTTTGTCTTATAGAGAATCAAGGTCGAGTTGGGCCAGCTGAGTATACGACTCTCAGTAGGTGGATTATATTTACCTTTGTAAACATTATTTTATTGCAACCTTCTGTTTTACATCATTGTCCTTCCTAGTTTGACTAACATTACTCTCTGGACTTAAGTAACCTTCACCCTTGTGCTCTCATAGTTCATTAAAAACATTAATAGCTAATCCAACAACCTGTCTGAAAGCTGTGTTCTTTAAAATTAAAGTTATTCATACAATGTTTTTCTTAAGTTGAAAATTTGCTAATGTTAGTTTGTAATGAAAATAAGTTTTTAAAAGAGACAAACATTTTGTCTAACTACTCTAGCTCAGTTGTGAGATCTGAGATCTGATCTTGCTGTTCTTGTCCTTTTAGGATGTCATGAATAAAGTGCGTTTAGACAACAAATTAGATATGAACTATGAAAAAAGCCAAGTGAAAGAGATGGTAAGCTAAAACCCCTACTAAGAAAACAATAAAATTCATAAAAAACACAATTTAAAATAAAGCATTATTGAAAAGTGGCTTTTCTTTCTATGTAGATTTTTAATCTAAAGACTCAGAATTCCAATGTTTTTTTTTCTCCAGAAAGCAGAATATGAAAAGAAGCTTTTGGAGACGAGGAACGAGATGATGGGGATGGTAAACTAAACTGTGCCGCAATTCTAGCTTTAAAAAAGTAGTAATAGTAATAAAAAATAGAAATAGTAAATAGTAATAAAACCCAGGATTTTACTGCTTACTATTGCAAGGTCAAAGTAAAAGATGCATCATTTTCTTATTATTTCCCAGCTTGCTGAGCAAGATCGCCATGTGACTCAGAACAACGTGAAAATTGACACAGAAGTGGCTGGGCTAAAAACCATGCTGGAATCCCACAAACTAGACAGCATCAAATATCTAGCAGGTATCAGACCAAACGAAGGAAGCAGCGGAGAAGAAAGTGATCAGGAAAAACAGCCGTGGTTGTCTTACGTGAACAGAATAGGACAGTGACCATGTTATTAAGATTGTTTAGAGAGACATTATATAAAACTAACATAGAGGACGAAACTGAGGATGTTTACACACATCAATAGTCCAAAGTCTGTTCAATGACCAAAATGATGACAGAGGCTGTACAAATAACTGTGACGATTGTCAACATTCCACTTTCTGATAGCTAACCTGCTATGCATAATATTACTTTTTAACCACCAAAATACTCAGTTGAATGCTTGTAGTGACTTCATGTGTTAATCAAGTCTCACTCATTTTCTGATGTCCTAATTTTGTTCTATTTCTTTGTTTTTTGTCTGTAGGATCAGTGTTTACATGTCTTACAGTGGTACTGGGCTTCTATCGAATATGGATGTGAATACTGAGAAATGTCCAACATCTCTTCAAGTAAATTATTAAGACAAGAAGATTCAAGCCAAACATCAAAAAATCTGAACATCTCAAAAATGACTTTTCTGCATCTGATGTAATCAGTCGGCTTGTTGTCTGGTCTCCTTAGTCTGGTTCCATGAGAACAGACATTTGCCACTGTCAATATTGCACATGGTCCTGCAATTTTTTATTGTTATAGTTTTTACATTGTGTTTCTATCATTAATTATATTTTATTTTAACTAAAAATAACCATTTGACTAAAATATAAGCGCACACTTGAAAACCTTTCTTTGTTTGGATTTTACATTGAAAATGATGTGTACATTTAGTTTTTTTTTAATGTATCTAAAATAACTGTAAATGCCAAAGAGACGTATGAATGAAATATACTGAACATACAAGTTATTGAAAAATAATCGTACGACCATTGATGCCTTGTATCGATTGTTGCATTTTGTTATATTATTAAATAAGTAATGTTATATAACGTCTATATTTTTATTACTTCTTTTTAGTTCATTTTGTCAGTGGCTAAAAGATAAATCCTAAGTATGTCATCCAGTAATTATTGCCAATTACTATTATGAACATATCAAAGGACTTAACAAAAATGAGAGAATAGCTTTAGGAAAGACTGTACTTTAATTGACTGATTTGATATGAACGTTGATGTATTGGTATGTAAGGAATGCAATAGTATTAAAGCATTATAATTTTTTGATCTGTCGTAAAGCTTGTGGCATTCGCAGTCATGCCAGAACCTTTCTGAAACTTAAGATTTTAATGTATTTTTTAATGATACTTATTTTATCGGTGGTAGGAATACACCAATTAAACATTTGTCTGGAATTGCACGTGTGCAAAGAGTGTATATAAAATCCTTAATGCAGTTTACTCATGATATCTTTTAAAATTCCTGTGTTGTAGATAGAAACATGAGAGCAGTTAAAAGACTGGACGCCTCCGTTGTTCTCCGCTAGAGGGCAGCCGGTGACTCGGCAGCTGATAAGTTGATCCGCTAAAGAAGCGCGTGGAACCGGAAAAGCGGAATCTTCACGTGGAACTCGGTTATATTGTACCGCACGCTTTTATTTTAGTACGTTTAACTTTTCCTCTATTATTAGTTTAATAATGCACGTTTATTGCACATATTGCATTTGTCAAATCTATTATAGTTTCCAGGCTCTTGACCGCGCGCCACTCCGTGCCCGGTTTCTGTGTTATATTTATTATGAATGAGGAAAAACGCGACCTTAGAATGTCACATTACAGTAAATGCGGTTTTTTTAATGCCGAAATCTCCGTCGTTTTGCTGATTTAAACAACTGTTATATGCCTTTTAAATGACCAGTGTACTTATACTTGAAATGGCAGAATTTGTCATTCGAGTTAGATGCTCATAGAATTACCATTTAAGAAAAAAGGACATTCCAAACTCTGGTTTCATCAAGTTATTATCCAGTCAAGTTTCTGTTCAGTTTACCAGATAAATCTATTACAAGTTGCAATCTGGAGCGGATTTAAAATGCTGAGAACAAATCTCTGGCCACTCCCTTGTTTTTGAACTTGTTTAGATAAGATTTGTGTTTTTACAGTTAAAATGTGAAGTCTACAACCATCACTGTTTCTCTCATTCAGCAAAGAGGATTAAGCTTAATTACCTACTGTACCTCCCAGTAACATGCTTGACTTTCTGTAATAGCTTTCAAGAAAAAGCAGTGGAGTGACATCCAGGTTTATCAAGTGAAATTCTGACCAGACTTTTTCTTCCTCACGATTTTAAATTCACTGTAGATTGGGAGTAAAATTGATTTACTTGGTTAACTGAACAAATCTAGCATTTTGATAAACACATTCTAATGTTTTCAGTCGCATGCAGGATGTGTCTAAATAGACTGGACCATATGTTAAGTAGTTTACGTTTGCATTCTAAAATCACATCCTATAATTCACATAATTTACTATTTATTCCTTTTGCACTTTAGTATAGTTTTTATATTACTCCGTGTATATATACATATCTAACTTTTTATCCTTTTATTGCTATATTCTGTTGTCTTCTTTGCTGCTGTTACATGGAAATTTCCCACATGTGGGACTAATAAAGGCTTATCTTAAAAAAATCATGTCTCTTCTTCCAGGGCTGAGCGTGTTCCTGCTCTCCAGCAGGCAACATGAGTGAAGCGTTCAGCAGTAAAGGTGAAGCCGTCCTGCAGCGCACCGTTGAGCTCCCTGCCGCAGGGTCACGCAGCACTACAGGAGATGTTGTGGAGCTCTACCAGATCCCTGAGACCTGCCAGTTCATCCAGAGCAAAGATTTCAAGAAGGTTGACTTTACCTTTCAGCAATTTTGCATCACTGTTGAGATGTCGTACTGTGTCCAAATAGCAGCTCTTTTCTCAATCTGGCAGTTGGTGGTGTAACGGTAGGGTGTTCGCCCCGTGATCAGAAGGTCACAGGTTCGAATCCAGGGCCGGTAAAGTTACCACTGAGGTACTCATGATCAAGGTACCGTCCCCAAGCGCTGCTCCCCGGGCGCTTGTTAGTTGTCCACTGCTCCTTCACGGATGGGTCACATTTGGTTGTGGTGCACTGTGTGCTGTGGTGTGTTCACAATGACAAATAATCACTCACTTTCACTTTCAATTTGTCAAAAAGAGAGCATCTCTACTGAATAGAATTCCAGCACAGAGTGAAAAAAGATCTCGCTTCATTTCCCAAAGATCCCATTTTGGGATAACACGTGATGTCTAGGTTATTATCTGATCTCCTCACAGTTTTATGTGTAATTGTCTACTTGGAGCATCATAGGGTTAAGGGTCTTGCTCAGGGGCAAGACTGTAGTTCTAGGATAGAGCTTAGGAATTGAATTTACAAAACAACCATTTGGTCTGTAGGTTCGTATCCTACCACTAGACCACCATCATCTCCATTTACTTAAACCAGGAAGATATAATTATTTAAAATATTGGTTATTAAATATATGTATATTTGTCATATTTAAATTCATTAGATATATGTATTTCAGTATAATAATAATAATAATAATAAAAACATATGAAACCCTGAGAGTATTCAAAAGTACCTATTTGCTCACCCCATCTTAAGCAACATTATTGCTGTTAAACACAGGTAGCCCTGCAGTTCCCAGACGAACTTCTAGCAGATTCTGTTGCAGTCGCTGAGGCCATAGAGTCTGGAACCAAAGCGAAGACTTACATTTTAGGTGACACTTCATATGGAAGGTAAAAGAACAGCTCAAACCCTTGACTCTTCCTGCACATCATTGCTTCCTATCAATCATGAATTATTGGTGCGTTCCTCCTTAGCTGCTGTGTGGACGAAGTGGCAGCGGAACATGTAGGAGCCGACTGCATCATACACTATGGCCGGACGTGCCTCAGTCCGTCCAGAAGGCTGCCCCTCATGTACGTGTTCGGGAAGAGAAGCATGGACGTGGAGAAGTGTGCCGCGGCATTCAGAGAACTCTACCCCGACAACAAAAGTCATGTGGCCATACTGTACGATGTCATCTACTTTCATGTCGTTGGTGAGCAACTGCTCTAGTTTACAGATATTGAATTGCTGTGAATTTGTGAACTTTGGGGAGTACTGGGGTGTAGCTAAATAAAATTTGTAGCTACTTTTCCAGTAGCTTATCAGTAGTGAAGCGACTTTTAAAATTCTACTTTCCTGCAAAAAAACAAATCTCTCTGTGCAAAGATGGGTCTTTTCCACTATCAGTTACTGATAGGCTTTGAATTGTCAGAAGTGGTATCTGATGGGCGACCGTGCCAACAGTCATTGTATCACAGTATCTTCTTGGCAGCTACAAGATTAAGTCAAAAGCCAGGTGAATTTGCTTTATTTAGTTAGCTATTTTTTACCTTTAGCTTATAGTGTAGCTAACTGCTATGTTACAACAGTAGCTTGGCTGTGTCTTAGCTACTTTGAATCATAAGTATCTTGTAGCTTGAAAAATACCATTTGAAAATAGCTTCCCCAACACTTTAAATATAACCACTAGAGGGCAATATCATACAATAACAAACTGCGGCAATCTTGAAGTTAAGACTAGTTTTTGATGGCGAGCCAGACTAACCCTAGAAAGTAAAGATTTTGCCAGATTTTCTCTCTAATCCATTCAGCTTTTGAGTAACTTTTCATATTTTATAAGCTCATGTTAAAAGGGGGCACATTAAGGGCAGTGGTAGTGTGTTGTAGAGAGTTGCTCTTGTGATTAGAGGTGGTTCAAATCTCGAGTCAGTAAATGTGCTGCTCCCCAGGCCATGGCCAGGTCAGCTGGACACTGCTCCTACTCACTTTCACTAAAAAGCCCATTTAGCGCTCATTAATTGCTTGTAACATTAGCGTCTCAAACAGAACTTTTGGTCTCATGCCAGTTAGAAAGAAAACCCGGCAAGAACTTTACTTTCTGAAACTGGACCTTTTCAGCTTTTCTTCTTGAGCAAGACGCAGTTAATCTTTTACATGCAAGGTTACAGCAACCCTGATGCAACTGTATACTAGCATTTAAAAAAAAGTCTCATATCTTCTTTCTCCCCAGATGACCTCAAAAAGCTTCTAAGTGATACCCACCCCAACGCCATTTTCTCAGTTCTAAAAGCAGATTGCTCTTATGGCCATGGACAGGTTTGTGAATCGCTCTCAGAAAGGGATGACTCGGACTGTGTGGATGACAGGGTCGTTCAGAAATTTGGCCGAAAGTTTCGTTTAGCAGAAGGCAAAAGCTTGGAGGACTACAGTATGTTCTACGTTGGGCATGAGGGTCTTACGCTTACAAATTTCATGATGACCTGGAACCGCTGCGCCTTCAGCTCATTCGACCCCCACACGTCGAGTGGCCGAGCTGAATCGGTTAACATCAACAAAGCTTTGATGAAGCGCTACTACGCCATTGAGCGGGCCAAGGATGCCAGGGTGGTGGGCATCTTGGTGGGCACGCTAGGCGTCGCCAACTACCTGACCGTCATCGAACAGCTGAAAGAGAGCATTCGTAAGGCGGGCAAGAAAAGCTACTTGTTCGCAATGGGCAAAATCAATGCCCCCAAGCTGGCCAATTTCTTGGAGATCGATGTATACGTGTTGGTCGCCTGTCCAGAAAACTCCCTGCTGGATTCCAGTGAGTTCTACAGGCCGGTGGTGACGCCGTTCGAGATGGAGCTGGCCTGCAACAAGGAACGGGAGTGGAGTGGGGAATACGTCACGGACTTCCGAGACCTACTTCCTGGTACGTATCTCCCTGTCACATGTACCTCCTTTTTAAGTAATTTTTTTTCTTTTAAAGTCTTCAGAAATTAATCTGAGAACATACTGGCTACTAGAGACGTGAACCTTCACAGGTCTCACAGTTCGATTCAGTTACAATTATTATGTCAACGATTCAATTCCATGCAATATCTCGGTATGTCACGATGCATCTAGAGCCGAAACGATTATTCAAATAAGTCGAATAATTTGATTTAAAAAAAACGGTCGAGGCAGTTTTTCTAGATTCGAAGCTTCCTTTAATTCATTTCACTCACTAGAGCATGTGCTTGTGTTTCACACAAACGCTTATTACACACGAACGTGTATTCAGTGATGCTATCAACACAAGACCTGATCCCCCTGTATGTGAAAGTATGTGAGATATTCCGTGTACAAAAACAGAAGTAAATGCGTAAAAATGCATAAATGACATTTTTCGCGATGTGAACATGCACGCTGTTTATGAGCGTGCACGCATTACTTGTTAAAACACTCCAGTTCAGCCAAAACGCCCCCTTTATTACAGACAAAACTCACATTTTAGCGTTCACAATCAGCGTTCTACTCACAATACAGCCAGGTTTTCCCATAGATTTTCCATCATTTATTCCGGAACGCTCGCGCAACGTTTTATAGTGACACAGCTGCGAGGGGCGTGCGGGGGGATTGTGGGAAAAGCAGCTCATTTTATAGGCCACATTGGTTCAAAAATTACCCAAAACGTCAGTATTTCTTCATTTTCAATTGATTCGATTTTTTTTCTACATTTTATAATGTTCAATAGCAAAGAAGAAATATAGAATATTTATTTATCAAAAAGTCTATTCTATATTCTGACGGATATCAAAAAAAGAAGTGTTTCCGCAATAGAATGTTAATCCATATAATGCATAATAAAAACTCTGCTACTCGACAATAAAAAAAATAAAATATTCTTACTAATTCTAGTAGTTATATCTACAGTTTCAATACTTTTTTTACACAAAGCTAAAAAAAAAAACAACTAAACATTACTACAGGTGCAAGTCAGTTTTCATCAGAAATGTGCTGATTTCATAACTGTGTCAGCATTTATACATCAAACTATGAGAAATTTGAGTAGTGCAGGACGTCCTGAATACAACAACATAAAGCGTGTATGGCTGACTTATACACACAAAGTCAAAAATTCAGTCAAAGTAAACATTGTCATCTCTGCTATATACTGTACAGAGAGACGAGACGACGTGGCTCCAGTTTTTCAGTGCAATAGGAAATAAGAACAAAGAACAAATAAGGCACATGGAATAAACAATATATTCTATATAAATAGAATACAAGATATACATTTTAAACTAGAAATGGAATATTAAATTTAACTTTAATCTAGAACTAGAAGTAGAGGAGAGAGAATTTGGATGCAGTGTTAATCTACAAAAGTGGAAATTGACTTTTACACTGAATGTGCATGAGGTTAGAAACTGTTTCAATATGAAAAATTCTATATCCAGTCTATTAATAAAACAGTTTCTCTTTAAAAAGTATGACTAACATTTAACAAGTATGATTAACATGTAACATTGAAGACTAACACACACTAGAATAAGCCTAAAAACAAAGTTAGTCTTTTTTCTTTTTTTTTAAAGAATAAATTGTCCGATTACTCGATTGATCGAATTGATTGAATACTCGATTACAAAAAGAATCGATAGTTGCAGCTCTAATGTTGTCCCTTCAAAATACGGCTGCATTAAAGCATTCTCGTTTATAGTTCCAACCAAACTTGACCACCGCCTTCTTCCAAACTCAGACAACTCTGAGACTTTTTTTTTGCTCTTTCCAGACCCTTTTCATGTTCCCGTCAGATATAATATCACACCTCACACACACACACTCTCACCCAGGAGAGTTGTCCGGATGGGTGAGTGTGTGGCATTTTTATGTGAGTTTTCTTTTCGACCCTGGAACAGAGAGAGCCCCAGAAAACTTGTACACAGTGTTATTTGATATTTCCCACGCGGAATAAACTGTGATGCATTCGATATATTCTACCTTAAAGGTGTAGTAAGTAGAAATACCAACTAGTTTGGCAAGAAGGAGGTTATGGTGGTGCAAGAAGCTGATAGACTGAAACCCAGAGTCAGTGAGTGGAACATTTGGTGCCAGTGAGAGTTAAAATCTGGAAAAAGTAAGTGTGTTGCCACCATTAAGCCCCTGAGTAAGACCTTAAACCCGTGTTGCTCTAGATGGACTCTTCCTGTATGAAAATGCAAGTCTCTCTGGCTAGGTGTGTCTGATATCTGTAAATGTGAGGGATTGTACGTAGTTTCATTTGAATTATAAAATTACTTCCTTTAAACTAACCCTATGACACAGTCACTTCCATTCTTATGAAGTCCCCAAAAGCAACTAAAATAAACATTTTTATTCTTGAACGTTTAATGAAAAACCATCTTCTCTTTTAATAAAAACAGACCTCCTATTCAGTATAGCACTTGCCTTGTGAATGACTTTACAATGTGTATGACGTCTGATGTTTTTATTTTGGATTCTGGGGATATTGGGGGATTCACACTGACACACACGCTCACGCAAAGCCCATCAGGGAGCGCGGTTTCATTTTTCAATCTGACTTATTTTACTTCTCTCCATTTAATAAGTGAGTTAATATTGAGTTTGACTGTATGTCATGAAATATATTTCAAGCATTTTCCAGCACTTTATCCAAAATTCAAGCATTTTTCAAACCTTAAAAACAAAACATTAAAATTCAAGCATTTTCAAGGATTTCAAGCAGCCGAACGAACCCTGTAAATGACTGTATCGTGAGCCATTTCAGGGACATTAATTGGAAATGTAAGCCGATGACTTGGGTCTGAAGAAAAACAGCGCTGGTTCTGTTATTCTGTGCATAAACACGTATAAATGACATGCTTCATGATGTAAACGTACTGTGTGAGCGCTCGTGACTCACATTGAACGCCATCGCTCGCAAAAACGCACCAGTTCAGTTCAGTTTTCCTCTTAACTACAGACAAAACCCATATTTTAGCTGATAAATAACAAGTGTTCTACTCACAGTACAGCTGTTTACTTTTTTTTTTCTGTGTTTATTCCGGATGTGTGTCCTTCTAATTATTGTGACGTAGCTCTGAGTTGTGTGCTGAGGATTGTGGGAAATGTAGTTCTCTCCCAGAAAGAATGTAATGCTATATATATTGTGTACTGCGATATAGCTTAACATATTGTGATATTATTTTTAGTCCCTATCACCCAGCCCTAATGTATAGTTACACCCTACATTTTAACTGCTTCAGTTTTAGTTAACACACTGCATTGTGGGCTAACGGGATTTTTTTTTTTTTGGCCTGAAGTGTAGCTGATTCAAATTACAGAGAGGAATAACATAACTGAACATTTTTAATTACGTCTGATTTGACGGTTTTTAAATATCTGGGTTGTTTACACTGTTGTTAAAAGGTATGCAATGCATTTTGACTCAAATCTTTTCACTTTTGATGAGCCCTCTGCTTTGTCTAAAACAACGTCAAGGACAATCTCAGTAGAGTTAACTTTCCAAAACTTAGGATTAAGACAGTAAACAGTGCAGTGAACTTCAAAAGGACACGCCACCTAAAATGCTACTGCGGCAGGTAAAAACATAGCCAACAAAGAATGAAAGCTAAGCCCTGTTGCCTTTTATGTATGGCTGTATATATGACATGGCATTACTTTAGGAGACTCTTCCTGCTACTGGTTTGAACATAAAAGAACAGACTGTTAAGAGAAACTCTGAGTCATGCAGGAAGACGTCGCTGCTCTACTCCGCATGGACTTTACTGTCATTCTGCTAATGCAATTTGGTTTTTAAGAGCTATGGAACTCTTGTGATTGGCTGCCTGCTTTAAGGCTCAGGACTGAACCAGATTGTATTACTTAACCACATGCACGCTGCTGATCGTTAAGAGACTAAATACGTTGCATTAATTCATACTGTGATATTTTATCACCGAGTAGAACATTACATTGCATGATTGCTGTTCTGCGTTCACCATGACGAATAATCACTCACTTTCACTTTATTTATTTCTCGGTATAAATTGTGTAGTGTGTTACACTGTCAGTGCAAGAAGAGTCTCAGTTTGAATGGCTTATTCCAGGAGGGAGCAGTCACGTGGATTTCCCAGAGCCGGATCCTTCCACTAATGAGGACACAACAGATGTGTCCCTGATCACTGGAGCCCTGCGTACTTCCTGTATGATCCCCTCCTCTGACGCAGAAGTTTCATGGTCGTCGTCTTCACTTGTTGTTCGGAATCAGACACTGACAGTGGCCAATGCAAACAATGCAGGTACAGAAGCTTTGGAAAAATGGCGTTTCATATATGCTAATACACCCAATGAATGCCAAATATAAATATTTATTGCTGCACTGAAAGGAATATACTTGAACTGCAATTCTCAGATTTTGTTAAACCTCCAAATTTAAGAGGATTTACCATTCCAGTATATTCCTTTTGTAGACACTGTTAGATTTGGTTTTACAAAGTTAGGAGAGCAATGTCCAGACAAAGCCTGGCCTAATGTTCTGGAATCTCACTAAGTGTGAGTCACGCAGTGGAAGCTTCATAATGAAACACTGGTGATCAGATCAGTGCTCAGTATCTTGATAGCGATATTTATATATAATGCATTATATTATCCAGAAATTAAAATTCAAATATACTGTAAATTGAATGCCGCAAATTAAAAAAAAATTCACACAAGTCAAAGAAGCAAGTATTGATTCCTGAGACCAGATCCAGCTGTTATCTGATATCAATTGTGGCTCGGAGCAACGCTGTACTCATGAAGATATTTCTGGGGTGTCATTGAAATAAGAACATGTTCAGTGTATTAGCCTTTGTCATGGTCATAGCTTTTGATAATGATGCAGTGTACCAATTTATATAGTACTGAAAGAGTTGATTTCTCCTAACCCTTCATATTTATTTTCTGTTGGCAGCATCCTTTCTTGCAGGACGTAGTTGGCAGGGTTTGGAAGTCAAACTGGGGGAGACACCGGTGGTGAAAGCCGTAGAGGGACGACGTGGTATTGCTATCGCTTACGAAGAGGAAGGGACCGATGTCAGGGAGCGTTTTACCTAATGAGCTAAGAAGCGTCATCTTTTGCATCCGCATAGAAATTAGAACATCTGTAGCTCTCACCACAAATCAGTAACTATGACACATTTTAAATGTATGCTCTTTCGAAGACAGTGTGACTCTGGGAACTGCTGTGTTCCTGCTAAAAGATAAAGGTGTACTATTGAATAAAATCATTTCAAACATCCAACACTCAAGGCCAGCAGGAAAATGTTTGCTGTTTTTATGAGGGGGGAAAGAAAAAATATCTGGACATTAAACCAGGTAAGCAGGGGGTACTGGTGCCTGTATTAAACAGATGGCGTTCACGTATAAACTGAGGTTGGCTTTTGTACGGCCTGCGCCTTCTTTTGTATCGCCTTCTTTTGTATCGCCTTCTTTTGTGCCAAAATGCATGCAGTGGAATGTTCGCAAGCAAAATCATGTCTTTTTGCGCTCAACTCTGATGACACAATTTTTTCAACTAGTGTGTTTAACTCACTTAGCGAATGTGGGCTCACACATGGGCTGTGTCCCAGGCCGAGCGCTACCGCACTTAATAGTATGGTAGGTAAGGCGCTCTTATCATGCTTTCCTATTTGGTAATGTGTATATATCGTAGGAAATAGCCAGGGTTAGCTTAATGGCTCCCTACGCACTAGGTAGTGCACATGAAGTGTTACACGCGCCCTATTTGACTTGGTACACCAAGTTTCTTTAAATGGTGTTTTTAAATCCCAGTCCTCACAGCCCACCGCTCTGCACATATTCAGTATTTCCTGCACTGTGGCACGCTGGTCCTACGTTGCTAATTAGCTAATCAGTAGCATCAGCTGTGCCGTGGGTCAGGAATGTCGAATCTGTGCAGAGCGGTGGTCCGTGAGGACTGGGATTGAGAAGCGCTGATGTACTGCTCTGGCCTCACTGCACTCTGCTTTCACGCTCACTTGGCCCTGTGTTAGAACTGTCATAGTTATGGCGCTATTTTTGTGCCAAAATTCTGCGCACACAGTGGGACTTTGGCAAGCGGAATACCTTGTCTTTATATGTTCAGCTCTGCACAGATATAAGCATGAAAAACAGCAGATATCAGCATTGGCCAATAATTCTCATTTGGTGAATCCCTAAAACCTCATTCATGCAGATCGTCACACAAGTGCCATGACATCTGTTGAAACATTTTTAACTTTATGACAATGCAGCTTGTGGTTGCCATAGTTTTTTGCTGTTTAGGTAGTCATGATCGTCCAGTATTCACACAGCCTCACACAGCTCCAGCGCCAAAGTACACACACACACAAGAGTTGGAGCTCTCCTAAAAGCACGTTAACAGTGGATCAACAAGTCCTTTGCAGAGAAAGACTTAAGGCCTCTACAGTTCTAGTTGACACAAAGAGAAAAGGGGAAAATTACTCATCACTAATAGTTTAAAAGAAATTCAGTACGATTCAGTTGGTTTAGTCATTATTTAATATTAACAGATTTTTATGACGTGTTTAAAATCTAGTAAATCATCATACTGTACTATTATTTTTGCAAATGACTTCACTCTACAGTACACAAAGCTTAACCATGACACGTGTCTAGTGAAAAGAAAAGTATACTTCAGCACCAGTGCTATGACCTTACGGTGGTTTTACTGCTGTCATTCAGCCATGACTCACTCTATTGATTCTTCTCCTGCTGTGCAACAAAAGATGAAGGGAAAATACCGATCTTCCCTTTGCACTCCCCTTCGAGCCACTCGTCATTAACTACAGTGAAAAACAAACACCGTAATGCAAATGGGATGACGGCGTTGTGCCAGTGAATAGCTGACAGGCTTAAAGCTTAAAATACACAGATGCGGTTCTTACCTATAGAAAGGATTGTGATAACATCACCCTTACTAAACTCCAGATCTTCTGGTGTGGAGGCCTCGTATGAGTACAGAGCCACAGCTGTGTTCTGAGTCACAGGTTTAGTCTGAAATAAAGAGGGAGACGGAGAGGCTTAGACAAAAAATGACAAACAGGAAAGTGTTCAAGGTCTTAACATTGTATATGTACATTTATAAAGGTTAAAGGGTTGAATCCCAGGAGAGTCTACAAACCCACTAGTGGTCCTCTGAGCAAGGTGCGCCAGGGAGACTGTCCCTACAATCAGGAAATGGGATTTGGTGGCCTAGTGACACTTCCCTCTGGACCAAGAGGTTGTGGCTTCGAATCCAACCTCTGACCTGAACACTGCGTCCCTGAGCAAGACCTTTAACCCTAAGTTGCTCTCAGGGGTACTGTCCATGAAATTAGTAAATGTAAGTCGCTCTGGATAAGGATAAATACTATAACTGTAAATGCAACTTGGGGCAGTTGGTGGCGTAACGGTAGGGTGTTCGCCCCATGATCAGAAGGTCACAGGTTCGAATCCAGGGCCAGTAAAGTTACCACTGAGGTACTCATGAGCAAGGTACCGTCCCCTAGCACTGCTGCCCGGGTGCCTGCTAGCTGCCCACTGCTCCTTCACGGATGGGTCAAATGCAGAGGTCACATTTCGTTGTGGTGCACTGTTTGCTGTGGTGTGTCACAATGACAAATTTTCAGTCTGGGTAAGAGCATTGAAAAAAGCCCTTAATGTATACATCTTTGTATACATTTACATAATTTACATTTGTGGCATTTAGCAGAGCAACGTCATGTTCCTAATTTTAGGTAGAGTCTCCCTGAAGCAACTTGGGGGACCCAATGATGGTAGTGGTGGACGAAGGATTCAAACCCACGACATCTTGGTCCAAAGGTGAGTAGCCTAACCACTAGACCACCAACACAACTTATATCCAAGCACAGATAATGTGACGAGTATCCTATTTGTGCAGAGAGAAATATTGGAGAGAAAATATGTATGATAAAACATGTACTTTCTCTCCATTTTTAGTTATGTGGTTAAAATGCCAGATGCAAACCAGATACTCAATAAAGACTGCCAATGAATTATTAATGTATTAAAACAACCTCTACTACAGTGACATTTGCATGTGAATAAGCACTGAAAATATCTGAAACTGTAAATGAAAATGCGAGAGATCACCTCCGTGGCCGAGCACCACAGCGTGAGACGATTGTTTTTCATGCTGTTCCAAAAGCTCTCCATCTCAGCCTCATCAAGAGTCACTCTATCTTTGGATTCAGGTTTAACAAAGCTGTGGCACAGAGCAAATAATAAGATTTCTTTGTCACACACAGTTTTAAAAGCAGCAACAAGGTTAAGCAAAGAGATTCATTCAGAGCAAAAAACTAAAAAGCACAAACATTATATTTGATGTGTTATCTATCAAAGGGCAAATGTGGACTGTGTCCTAAGGTGGGTGTGTGATGTCCAGGTAATATTCTGTAGGTGACGAGAAGTTTGGTTTGTGTTATTAAAGAATGCTTAGAGATGTGGTGACATATAGAGCTGAGCAATTATTACAAAATAAATCAAAAGTAATTTCAATTATTATTCTGTTCATGCTTATTTAAAAATAATTCTGTTAATACTTTCGCCACTGTGTGTTCATGTATTGACCCCTAAATATTTACTGTGTTGTCACATGACTCCCTAGCCCCCAAATCATTTATTAATCATAACTGAGGTAAAATATTCAATTAATCAGGATATTGATGCTAGTCCTAGTGACATGTTGTGGCAGACAAACCTTATGGCCTGAGGAGAGAAACTGCTTGCTTGCCCATAACACTTGAGAAACTGTTTACTTCTACACTGCAACATTTTTTAATTTTCCAACTTTGTTTATACAATACTAATTTGGAAAAAATAAATATATGTGCGCCTCCTGTGTACTAGGTGTTAGTTACCTGAGAGAGAGTGCAGAGGCTGGTACTTTGAGTTTGGTGCTGATCCTCTTGAGGACGACGTTATATGGCTGTCCGACACTGATGCAGAGGGTTATGGTAAAGAGGAAGTGCACTTTCACAATGCACGCTGCAGCCTTGATCACAGGTTTAGTGGGAGCTGCTCTTCTGGGGGGAGCCGGAATGTCTCCATCACTGCTAGGTGGGGCAATCTGGACAGGACAGTGCATTTTGGGTATGCTTTTTGAAAAGATCATTTTACCCCATGCAGTTTTTATCTGTGTGAGTCTTAATGTACAAATGTACAAAAATACGCCAAACAGCTGAAATGTGTTTACCTTGTTTTACACAAAAGGTCATACTAAATATGATCACAACTAAATGGTAAGTGACCAAACATATTTGTAATATCACAGTTAATTAATTAGTGTGTTGGATTGGTTATTCTTTGTTCTGTTTTTTTCAAGTGGGGCAGCAAAATGGTATACAGTCGATTGTCACTGATGCTGACAAAGTTGTAAACAGCTGTTACAAGTGTTGTAAATGTTTTATGTCAGTGACAATAGTCAATAAGATAATTTTCCAAGCCAAAATATTTCATTAGCCTAAAACTAGGGATATGACAGTGCTTTGATACTGAGTGATTGTTTGCATTAGTTTTGGCATGACTGCATGTTTGGATTTTTCCCCGTTTGATAATTGTATCACTTTATGCTGGAATTTTATTTACTGACCAATTCGCATTTATTAAAGTTAATTTTGAAGATTCTGTTACTGTATCAGGACTGAATAAAGAGCTACAGAAAATCTAAGAAATGGTGTGTTACAACTGATGGACCGTGTATTGAATATGTAAGGTAGGTAGCTCCTAACAAACTGGTGGTGAATGTATACCTTCTTAACATATCACACTCACCTGTGTCACTTTTGATACCGCTGTTATATCCAGAGGTTCCAGGAAATTATATGGAACTAACCCTCTCTGGAAATAACAACAAAGTTATCAGTTAATAGGATTATCTGTACTTAAAACAAACTGCTCTTCCAAACACACCCCTATGACAAGAATATAACTTGAACAGGCAGGCAGGTAATATAGAATTATATACTTGTAAATTGTTGGAGTTATACCCAATATTTGATTTTTGTGAGTCTGTTGAGATCTGTACTGCTCACTCCAAATCCACACACAAGCTTTCACTCACGAATAGTAGCGTACAAGCTGTAGAGATGCCGTCGAAGAGTCATAAATCTGAACTTCTGGACATTGATTGCCAGTATTTTAGTGTCTGGCATTTAGCAGATGCTCTTATCCAGAGTGACTTCCATTTCCTAATTACAGAGACAGTCAGCATTGAGCAACTTGGGATTAAGAGCCCAGTGGTGGTAGCTGAAGAGGATAAATCCTAGATTTGAGCCTATAACCTCTTGGCCCATAGGCAGGTGTCCTACCACTAGACCACCACTATCACCAACTGAGCACACTCTTTACTTCATTTTCATAATATGACACCACCTCTTCAAAAACTGAAGCTCAAGAGATGGTTCCGTGCAACATGAAATGGAGAGTCAAAGCCCTGGATCTTAATGAGATGTTGAGGGGTGATTTGAAATGGGCTGTACATGCTGTGAAGACCTCAAACATCAAACTGATGACAGACTTTTGCTTTAAGGAGTGAGGAAAATTTTCTGCCAGTTGATGCCAGAGACCTGTAGGCACTTTCTGGAAACATATAGATTATTTTAATCAGAGGTAAATTCATTTAAATGAACTTTTTTTCTCTTTGTTCATCTCTTTTGTTGAATAAATTAAGTTTTCATTTTGGCCTACGGGATGCAAGTTTAACACCACCCGACGTTAAATTAAATTAAAGCTTTCAACTATTAACAGTAGGACAGAAGCTACAGACACACTGTCCAAAAAAAATCATGAATCTGCTATGTTAGGCATTGACAATATTTTAGTTACTCTATATCAGCGCCAACATTTGCATTATCGGACTAAATATTATTATTATTATTATTATTATCATCATTATTATTATTATTATAAATGTTACTATTATTAATATTCAATTATTTAATCATACGTGGCTCCTCCTCCTCCAGCTCCTACTACTAACTCACCAAGACCTTTTCCAGTGATGTAAATTGTGTGTGCGTACATGTGTGGGCGCTAAGTCAGGAATCACAGAAAATTATGCAGTCTGGGCTGAATGTAGCCTTAAAAGCAGACCAGACAGGAACACACACACACACAAGAACAACACACCCTTTCATTGAAGATTACAGATGCCCAGTTGTCAGCTCCTCTCTGAAGGACAAAAACGATGTTTCCTGGCAACACGGCTAACTCCTCTTTGGTCTCAGGAATAAACTCGTACAGAACGGTGTGAGGTTCACCTTCCAGAGCCCTGCAGAGTACAAGTACAGAGACTATAAATAACTTTCCACACCCCTGAAGCTGGAACACTGTAGGAACAGCATTCATGTACTTGTACTCAACGTACCTCAGCACCTCAGGCGCCTTAGGCTTAGCTGGTGCATCTTCAACCTGTTGACGAAAATGTAGATGGAAATATTTATGATGATGATGATGATGCTGAAGATGGAAATATACTGTATTACTTCAGTTAGGCATGAAAACCAAACTGTGTCAGTTGTGAAGTAAAGGATCTAAAAGCTAGATAATTTTATGTTAAGTTCTTCAGAGGGCAACCGCACATGCAAAACGATTTATAATGCAAATTTATTATAATAAAAATTGTTAACTCAGGCCCTGATTTTTATTTAACAAATAAATTCAATTAATGACAAGCCTTAATCTAAGGTATATAACAATGTTTTTACAATACTTATGCTTGGATTTGCTTTAATTGAATCAATTTGCCTCTATGTCTAATTTTAGTTTTGTGTAAATTACATGCACAGCCTCAAGTGCGAAACAAGTTTATTTCATTGTATTTGTATTTGTGCGTGTAATCAGCAATCATGAATATTGAAATACAGCTTTATCCAGAAATGCTAGACACAGCAACAGAAAGGAAAAAGCAGTGAAGATCAGCCGCACCCTAGTTCTTTCTGCTGAGAAAAAGATTTGGCAGATAAAGTGAGGATGTTGGTCCCATGATTCGAGGGTCACATACTGAATTACTGTTTCTTCCAGCAAACTGCTCTTGTTTTAGCTATGATCCATCCCCTAGAAGGTGAAGCCAACAATGCAAAGATCCTTTAAATGTTCCTAAAGATCAAAGGGAAAACGTGGTATCTGGACTCACCTGAGGCTGCAGAGGGGCAAACCCAGAGAAACTATCAGCTGGAACAACAGAGGAGAGAACCTGCAGACAGACCATCCGTTGCGAGTAAATTACATTGTTTCAATGACTACACTAACACTCTTTCGTGGAAGAAAATAAACTCTGAACTGATAGTATATTGATGTGCTAGGTACCTTGGCCTTTCCCAGGTAATCCTTTTTCTCCAGTTCTGCCACATAGTGCTTATTGGGTTTGAACAGCAGTCCGGCTCGTATCTCCACCAAAGAGAAGAGCTTCTGTTTCTGTAGAGTAAAAACACCTTTCCAATTCCATTACTCACTACTAAATGATTCATTTCTAACATTACAAGGATTAAAGTACAAAGTCAGTTGACAAAATGTCAATTAAAATCAGAAAACCCCTGTATAAAATATTAACTCAATTACACATTTTTAATATAAGAATCTTCTTTTAAAGATCGAGTTCATACAGGAACACAAAAATGATACAAAAGTCAAAAGTCATCATCATGTCAACTTCCCTTGGTAAATTCATCCTATACAACCTACACATGCCTAGAAACTAATAGGCAATATCATGTTACTCAAAATCTTGTTTCCTTGCTTCTATATCTAGTGCAAGTGAAATGTAATCTGTCCTGTTTTTAATTCTGTTCAATTGCGCTGAAAACACTGGGTTTATGATCATACAACAGTATCATGTATCTGGTGGGTTAACTGACCAATATAGATTCCATGGCCTGGTCAATGTGACTGAACTTGGATTCTGTTCGAATGTTAAGTGCTGTAAGGAGGTTTTCCTGAGCGTTTTCCCACTTCCCCATCTTGGCATGGACCAGTCCAATATTGTGCAGTACCTAAAATTCATCAATGCAGATACATTACATTCATTTAAGTTGCACAAGATGGTATAGTTAATGGTTACTACATTTAAATGCCTGATTTTAAAGGGCAGGAATATCTCTATGCCAGTTATTTTAAAACATTCCACTCAATGTCTGATATCTAATTTTAAGCAAAATCCAAAACTCTTGCAATTAGGTGTGTTTTAAGTTGTTCTTACCTCACAGGCATACAGTTTATACATCAGACCAAGAGGTTTGTAGTCTATCAGATGGTTTCCTCTCAACTCTTTAAAAGCTTGGTGGAAATCCAGTAGTGACTCCTCAAACCTTGAGAGGACATTGTTTCTTATGAGCATAATAAAAAGGGGAAAATAGACTGTGCTGATAGAAAACGTTCTGACCTTGCAACAGAGTAAAATTTCCTGTCACAGTGTTGCAAACATTACAACAACTTGTCCAAGGAACTTATGATTCTACTTATACCAATGATTGTTAGAAACCAAGTTTTTCAACATATTTTGCTCACATTTATAGAAGATTCCCCACATTTTTTGATCCTGATTTTGCTTTCTAAAAGCTCAATGTAACACCCAGTGATCATATTCATTTACATGACACAATCACTTCCAAACTACCAATTGTCATTAATTAATTACTTAATTAATTATAGCTGAAGTACATCAATTATCAATTATTCATTTATCTTTAAATTAATCTAACTTTTATTTCTTGCACTTGCACTGTCTTTGGAATTAACCAGGTTACATTTCATTACACGTTGTACTTGTCTAACTATGAGGGTCACAAAGAATCTTCAAACTTGGTGATATATGACTAATGGCTTACTTTTCTTTTTTGTAGAACGCGATTCCCCTTTGGAAAAAAGCCACGGCCAGGTGCTCATCTTTACGAATGCTGTTGTCAAATGCCTTGAAAAGAGAAAATGGCAAGTTTCCTCTTGAGAGACAGAATCAACTTTTACTTCCTTTTTTCAGTGACGTTATAAGAAATATAATGTTACTTTGGCTTCACTAGTATCACGTAATAAGGCAGGAGTACGCTGAGATTTGGTCAAGGTAACTCATAATCCGCAATGAATTGTAACAAATAAAGCAGTGGCAAATTTTTCACCTTTTCAGCTGCATCAAGGTCACCGTTGTTCAGATGGAGGGATCCGATGTTGTAGGAGATTTTGGACGTCTTCTCCTCAATGTCCACGAACGTTCTCAGGGCCGAGGCTGTGTCCCCTTTTTCCGCATACACAACAGCTTCGTCCCACTGCCGCAGGGTGTTCACAAAAGACATACTCCCTGTGCTGCTGGTGAAGTCTAAGTGAAGTCTAGCGTTCCCTAACAAGAACTGACGAAAGCCTGACACTAACTCCTGCTCTGTAGTAGAGGAAGTGGTACTTGTTTCCTATTTTGACAGACTATGATATTTGCTTATAACATGCGTCAGCTAGTAGAGGTAAAAAAAAACAGAAGTTGCATTATATTCATAAAAATCACACCAGATTTATTGCAAAGCACATTTCTAATATCCATGTGTAAATACAGGCTATCAACATAATCTAACTTAAGTGCATAGTACTTTATAATAAAGATATTTAATCATAGTTTCATCTTCATGAGAATTTTCTGGTCAGTTAAGACGTGTGAGGTGATCAAATTCCAATTTTATTGGCAACATAACTAAAAAGCCAACTATCAATGGCAACATGTTGTATACAGTAAGTGAAATACTTGCCAAAAGTTTTGCCAACTTTTACGACGAAAAATGACACTGCACAGCTCCCACTGCAAATATATCTATCGTTAGAGAGCTAAAATGTACAGATCTCTATGGTTAGATACACAAACTCCCCAGTGTACAGATCTCTATAGTTTAGGAACATATCTGATTCCAGCTCAGAGATCTCAATGGCTAAGATAAAAACAATCCCACTGCTGTTAAAATTCCCACTGAACAGATCTCTATGGTCAAAAAGACACAACCCTGGCATTGCACAGCTCCCACTCCACATAGATATATGGTTATCTAGACTTCAGATTCCCAATGTACAGATGTATACTCCAAATTCCCAACCTTCAGATCTCAATTTTTAGATGTCTATGGTTTGAAACTCAAAATGATCACGGTTAGATGCACAAAACTGCAATTCTAGTTTAGGGATGAATCCGATCCCAGCTCGCAGATCTCAATGGCTGGTGTAAAACCAACCCCACTATGGTTAGAATTCCCACTGAACATATCTCTATGGGTAGAGAGACACACGACTGCCATTGCACAGATCTCTGTGGCCAGGATCACACACACACGCGTGCGTCTCCCAGCGCCCAGAGCTGCGTGGTTGGGGACACACGGCGTGTCCAGCTGACTGATCTCGCTGGTGAGGGATACGAGGCATTTCCTGTCAGTGTAAATAGACAGTCAGGGACAGCCATGGCTCCGCTGCGGATCGGGACCGTGCTGAAGTAAACAAAAGAGCCTGTAGCGAGGCTTCTCCGTCTCCATGAATCGGCCGCTCTTCCCCGCAAATGAACGTGGCGGTGGGATGAGGAGCTTACGCTAGCGAGCGAACATGGACCTGGGCTCAATGCTGTACAACAGTTTAAAAGATGTAACATGGAGCACGACAACTCTGCCCCTGGACCGACTGGTCAGTGCCTACAGACTGCCACAGATCGTAAAACTGGACAGCGGTAAGATTTTATCCCTAATAATAGCCATTACTTTTAAATCACATTTGAGCTCAAACTGCATTCGGTCGTGTTTTCGAATGTATATACTGATTTGTGTAGTTTGCGAGTGTTTTACGGGATTAACTTGCTTCCAAAACTTGTTCCAACAATTCGGAGCGTGGGTGGCGATGTTAACTCGGCTGGAATTCCAACAATTAGCCTGCCAGCTAGCGCTCTAGCACGGCTTTGACAAGGGCCGCGTCCCTTATCGCACACTACTTCACTACATAGTACGCTATAACATTGCGAGACGCATTAACTGCCGCCCTTAAACAGTCTGGAAGATTTTTGGGACGCGGCCGTCGACCGCGGCTAGTCGGCTAACTCGTTACAGATTTAGCATGGCCAATTTTAGCTTTATGCCAAGTCGAAAACAATGCAACAATTCTGAGCGCATTTGCTAAGCAGAAATACTATTTATTCGGTCAGCTTTATATGTAGTTCAGTCGCCTTAAACTGGGTGTAAGTTAACAGTGTGCTGCTAACTCGCTAATGTTAGCTAATATCTAATCCAACTCGGGACACGCTAGCTAACCGCTTCTATAGCAAAGCGTATCAAACTCCGTTTTGCACATTAAATATGCATGAAATGCACTCGTTTTAATGTCGTATGTAGATCAGACAGCTACATAAAGCCCTCTGCCTCTACTCTATTGTCCCGTGTTGGTACAGGAACTGACTTTACAACAGTGAGATTATGTTACACAGATTACCTTGGAGATAACTATTTTTTTGTTTCCACTATCAGCAACAGCCCAGTTTAGCTGTGCGGGTAGAGTTGCCTTGTTAACAAGTCTGTATGGGAATGTTTTTATACTTTGCATATAGCTCGTCCTGTTCTTAGGATTTCTGACAAAACTCATTAAGAGAAGCAATAAAAGAAGGGGGGAAAAGAGAGTCCCTCCTCTTTGCGTGCGGGGCACAGCCTAATTTACAGTCATTAAAAAGCACCTCAGGCGACCTCCTGCTGTCCACTGCTCTGGACAAACTCACTTTGTTAGACCCAGACGCCTGAAATTAAGAGTAAAGGTGATGATTACAAGCAACAAGCCTAGAACAAGTCTGGATTTAGGGAATGGGTCTGAGATTTGGGAGTTTGTCTGCGTGGTGGCTTGCCTAAAGACCAAAAGGTGGTAGGTTCAAATCCAGCCCTATCACCATTGCACCCCTGAGCAAGACCCTTAAGACCCCCAAGTTGCTCCAGAGAAACTGTCCTTATGAAATTGAAGTCACTCTAAATGAGACGGTCTGCTAAGTATTAAAAAATTACACTTGAACTTCCATGTCTTGATACTTTTCTTTAAGAAAAAAAATATGGCTGGGGACAGATTAAATTAAGAAAGAGGCTTGGAATCACAGTATTGTTATAGATGTTGCAACATAAAAACACCAATTCTAAACCTAATGACTTACAGAATAGCGCTATCTGGAAAGAATAAAGTATTTTATAATGTTTTGGCTAATGTTGTAGGAGAGTGCGTCTGTGCAGAAAGAAAAAGTGAACTTTAACCCTTAATGAGGTTTAATTATATCAGACTTTGCTTATAGATTAGTTCTTGAATATGGCGGGTGAAAGTAAAAATAAAAGAACTAGACACGTAACTTTGAAGATTTTTTTGAGTGTGAACCATTTTTCTTAAAACATAAATGACATTATATAAAATGCTCTCGTAGATCAATAATAAAAATTGAGAACTGGGTGAGTTTTCCTTTTGTATCAAACAGCAAAAAATTTTGATCAACATGTTTGATTTAATGTCTTACATGACATTCCATGTCCTGTCGCGTACTCCTCTAGATGAAACCATGTATTGTGTAGTCCCCGTAAGGAATTCAGGTTGATAGTTGAACACTGACATCTGAGAATGTTGAGAAAACCTGGATGTTATGGCTTGAGCTAAGCATGTTTTTTTTCTACTGTATGTCCAGATAATGTCCATAAACAGTGTATGTTCTGAGTCGCTCCTAACCTGACACTGTAGTGTCGGATTTCCATATTGACGTAGATACGTGTCTTTCTCTCCAGGGGAATCTGTGGAAGGGCTAAGAGAAAACGACTACCTCTTGATTCATTCATGTCGGCAGTGGACCACGATTACTGCCCATAGCCTGGAGGAGGGCCATTATGTCATCGGACCGAAAATCGAGATCCCTGTCCATTATGAGGGTGAGGCTGTACTCTGGCTTGTAGCTTACACTGTGTATAACACAAGCTCTTGTGTTATAAACATTTGTCCATCATGTAAAATGCATATGCGCATTTCCTACAGACAGCATAATTACTCAATATACTAAATGAGGAACAGAATGACATTTTCATTCCCTCTTTACACTTTCCAACAGTTTTACGCTGGCAGGCTATTATCTAATTGACCTCACAATATTGACGTCACTCTGTTGAGAACTGTGTTGGACCACATGAATGCTGGAAGTAATGAGGACATTGCCTCGCTTTCCCAAAAGCTGCTGAGGTTCATTAATTGAAATGTTTGTCGATTGGCATTTGAACAAGACGTTTGAGTTAATATTGAGGTTAATGCTGTGTTAGGATTTATTATGTATTGAAAATAAGGGCTATTGCAAAATGTAATTGACCCCTGGCTTGTTTTTCAAGCAACGGAATAAAAGAGGTTGTGTTGGTCATACAAAGGCCTGTAATGAAAGCCAAATGATTAGCATAAGGACAATACTTGTTCTTGTGTACATCTTGATATTTGATGTTTTTTACAAGTTGGCACACTTGGCAGACTCTTTCCCAGAATATGTTACCAAATGACATGAACCATCTCCCTGGAGCTACTTGGGTTTAAGTGCATTGATCAGAAGCACAGGGGTGATTGTACTGGAGAAAGGATATTAAAAGCTTGAACCCACAACCACTACCACTAGGCAACCACTATCTTATAAAATAACAACTGGCTTAAAATATTAGCAAAATTGCATTTAACTAGTGCAGCTAATTCTAGCAGCATGTAACATTAACTACACAGATTTCTAAAATGAGTATAATGCTGCACCAAAGCCAACTCTGAGTTGGTATTGTTCTATATGACTGCTGTTCATATATTTAAAAACAGCAGCTCAACACCTGTTTATGCCTATCTATCTGTTGTATCATATATTTTAAAAGAAATGTGTTGGCAAAGTTAAATCCTAACAATGGTCCAAGCTCTAAAGCTATCTCAGTAGGATAATCGGGGTTATTCTGAATGCTTATTACAAGGCTTGTTTTGAAATATTAGGGTTTTGAGTTCATGTTGTCTTCAATATGTCCAAAAGATGACTTTGTTAACTTAATAAAGTTGATCTTATTCTCTGTCGGACAGGTCAGTTCAAGCTGCTGGAGCAGGACAGGGACATTAAGGAGCCTGTGCAGTATTTCAACAGCGTGGAGGAAGTGGCCAAAGCGTTTCCTGAGCGAGTCTACGTCATGGAAGAAATAACGTTCAATGTTAAGGTCCGAATGCAATGCTGTTTCACTCTTGTAACATTACAGTCCTGTAAAGGATCACCTTATTTTTCTGTAATTGTATTGCTATAAGCAGAGGCTTCCAGAAGTGATCACAAGTACACACTTATGGTTGAAAGCAGAAAATGTGCAGTAGTAACAAGCAAAACTGCACTTGGAAAGTTTGTTTGTTCGTATGCTTATGGCTTATTTACGTCAACTGTTCCGTATACGTTCTGTTTTTGTAGTTTTAAGTACAAACTACATAATCCAATTACATTTATTCTGTTACTCCCCAAATCCTGACTACCAGCGTGTGCCCACACTCGCTTTGTATTCAATGGGCTACTGAAGCTGAAACAAATCATTCATTGTTCCTCCGAGCTGAATTCACAATGCCAGTTCCTGCTCTGAAATGTAAAGCAGCATTGTTTTGGGGTGAAAGGTTATTTCTCTGTTATTTGTATTTGCTTCATTTTCTGCCTGGCATGTAAAATATTTTGTACGTTTTACGTGTGTGACGATCAAGCTCCAATTCCTTCCCCGCCAGATGGCCTCGGGAGAATGCAACGAGGACACGGAGGTGTACAACATCACCCTGAGCACCGGCGACGAGCTCACGCTGATGGGCCAGGCCGAGATCCTGTACGCCAAGACGTCGAGAGAGAAGTCACGCTTTAACACCATCTTCAAGCGCATCGGCAAGCTCAACTCCATCGGCAAGCTGGGCCGTGGCAAGATGCCCTGCCTCATCTGCATGAACCACCGCACCAACGAGAGCATCAGTCTGCCCTTCCAGTGCCGAGGCCGCTTCAGCACCTGCTCGCCTCTGGAGCTGCAGATGCAGGAGGGCGAGCATACCATCCGCACCATTGTGGAGAAGACGCGGCTGCCCGTCAACGTCACCGTGCCCAGCAGCCCGCCCCGCAACCCGCACGACCTGCACCTGATCCGTGAGGGCCACCGCTACAAGCTGGTCAACATCCAAACCAAGACAGTAGTGGTGTGCTGCGCCCTCCGCTCCAACAAGGTGCTTCCCGTCCACTTCCCCCTCCATGTATCTACGGCGATGCCTCGTCTCCTCGTGCCTGAGGGTCTCTTGCATGGAGAAGCCTGGCTGGAGACAGTGGTCCACAGATGGTTTTCCTACTGCCAGGAGCAGTTTGACATCGATGACTACTCCAGGGCAGTACGTGACGTCAGGGTGGACTGGGTAGAGGACGGAAAGAGTCCCAAAAAGAGCGGCACATCAGGGACCGGGACGGGGAACGGTGGGACCGTGGGGAGCAACGGCTGCCCCGGTCACGTCCACCTTCCGAGCTCCCTAAGTTCAGCCAGGGACGAGCTCACACAGTCCTTCCACCGGCTGTCTGTATGCGTGTACGGCAACAACCTCCACGGCAATAGCGAGGTCAACTTGCAAGGCTGCGTGAGTCTCCACGGGGAATACGTCCCTCCAGAACCGCCAGACGCCGACTACCTGTTTCCTGAGGTGCAGGACAGTTCTTCGGGTCCGGAAGCCTTTTACAAGCCGGACCTGCCGTATGAGGAGCTGTGGCTGGACCACGTGAAGAAGCGTGGGTCTGTGCAGGAGCACGTCGAGGCCGTGCGAGGGAACACCATCGCTTCCAGCTGCCCGCCTTTACTGCCATACCCCAATGCAGGTTCCAACAGTGCCCTCCTTAGTGCAGATATCACTCTACCTCCACCCCCTGTGCCTCCGAAGTCTGAAGCTGTGAGTATAAGGAAAAAAGATGTCCTTTTCTTTGCGTTCTGTCTTGACAGAGTGGATTTTGAGTAGTATTGTTGACCAACCAACTTGTAGACATTTTGATCTTAAGATGCATAGAAGGTACGCATCTTGACATCATATATGCTGGTACATCTTAAGTGTTTGAATCGAAGGTAACTGGACTTCTTTTAGGTTCTTGAAGACTCGTTGGATTGCAGGGTGAGTCAATGACTCTTAGATTCCAGGGACTCCAAGGTGACATTCTCACTTGAGGTTAATTACTTGAACCAGCACTGACAAAGCCTTTTGAATGAGAGATGAAATGTCTTTAAGGACCTAAAGGAAGTCCAGTTACCTTCAATTCAAACACTTAAGACTACCCTGTCCTGAACAAACTTCACAGACTGATATTTTTAAAGCATGGCAAAAAGATGGTTTAAAAAAGTCTGTTTAAAAAAGTTTTAAAAAGAGTGCACCTGGCTACCGCAGTGCAAAAGCAGGAGAGTTTGACCACCTGTGGGCACCAGTTTCATTCCTGTTGCTTTTACCCACCAACAAGATCTGCAAAGTGAAAGCAGCAATAAACGTTACCTCATCTCACTCTCCTCACTCTCGCCGTCTTGTTAGGAATGTCCTTTGAACGCCTTTTTTGAACAGTGTAGAACATTGTGAATGAAGGTCGTGTCGTCCTGATGTTATGCATGTACGTAAGCAGGTTTGCTGATCCACAAGTCATACATGTTTTTTGTCCATGTTTCACAGTTTGGCAAACATCTCATTTCATAGTACTGGTATTATTATCACAGCCAAACCAGCAATCCCAAAACGAGGAGCAGACCCCTGATCAATGAAAAAAGTTCACACATCAGTTTTGCAGAAATTCCTTGCAACTTACCGTGAGTGACAGCAATTCCTCCGTTTCTCCTCACCCTCCCACGTGCCACGTGTCTGCGGTAACAATGTTTACATGGTTTATATATTGACAAGTGTCGTGGTGCAGTGGTTTGCGAACCTGAAACCTTGTTGGGATTTAAAATCCCAGGAGAGCCTGAAACCACCGTTGGGCCCCAGAGCAGAGCAAGGTCCTAAACCCCAAGTTGCTCCAGGTAGACTTGCTAATTGTAATTGCTGGGTGCTCTTCATTACATGTTCATATTCCCACTTTTTGTCTGTTAAACTACTCCCACTGTTATTTGCTGATTTATTTGCCGCCTCACAGTGAGAAGGTCCTAGGTTTGAACCCCGGGGTCGGCCGTAGGGCCTTCATAGGTGGGGTTTGCATGCTCTCTCTGTGTTCGCGTGGATTTTCTCCGGGTGCTCCCGTTTCCCCCCACAATCCAAAGGCATGCAATATAGGTTACCTGGTGACTCTAAACTGGCCCCGTAAGGTATGAATATGTGTGTGAGTGTGTGACTGTGTGTGCCCTGCCGTGTGTTGGCGCCTGCCCAGGGTTGTTTCCTGCCTTGCGCCCGTAAGTTCCCGGGATAGGCTCCGGTGCCCCCGCAACCCCAGTTGGATTCAGCAGTTCAGATAATGAATGAACGAATGAATAATTGAGGAGACCAGGGTTATTTCTTTACAGTACTTTAAACCTCGTTTTCCCCCTTGTTATCAGGTTATAAAATTGTAGTTCCCCGTTTTGGCCATTTTAAGGAAAAGTACTATTATTTTTAGTTTTTACCTATTGGCTAGACTGTTAACTTCTAGGTCAACTATAATCAGCAGCAAATGATTTGCTCATTTAGTTAGAGAAATGAAAGTCTCTGGCTGAGAGTGTCTGATAAATGTCCATAATCACAGAAACTGGCTGGTCAGTGATGGTGATTTATTTTTGTTCCTGTGAAAAATACATGCTTTTCAGCTGCTTAAATATATGGAGTGGCTTACTGTTATTCTTCACATACCCATTGTAATGAAAAGAAAAACAATATAATTATAATATAAAATTACGTTTACGCCATTTATCAGACTGTCCAAAGCAACTGACTTTTGCTAATTACAGGGACAGTCAACAGGAGTTTTGCTCAGGGGTCCCCAACGGTGATACTGCTGTAAATAAGAAATAAGAGCTGGATTTGAATTTACAACCTCTTGGTCCATAAGTAAATGTCCTACCACTGGACCACCTCAACCCTGTGCTGTTGCAGCAGCGGATGTGTACTTCTACATACTGGCGATTGTAACTTAAAAAATATAAACATGGAGGACCTTTTGGGGTTGGAAAATCAGTGTAAGAGAGGATTGAGGCATGAAAATGAGAGATAGAGGCGCATACAGCGGTTACAATAATGCTGACATTTCATAGTGTCAAACAAAATTGTTATGGTTCTTTAGAAGGCTGTAGGTATGAGAAGTGGCTCGGTAAAATAAACAGAGAGTGATGACAAGCAAAAAAAGAAGTATCATAGGTTTGGTTAAATGAATGATCTAGAGATGAACATCCTGCTACCAGACCAACACTGCATCGATGAATTACAGGAAACGTTGTTTGTAAATGTAGATGTTTAGGTAGGGAGGTACACTATTTGGAGACACGCATGCCACGCAGGACCGGTTCACAATGCCCTTTGGGAAGACATGGTTCTTATTTTCGCCAGTACTTGTCAAAGCAGTGCCCTGCGCTTTGTGCCAGGTGCTTTTAGACTTCGTCTTTAGCAAATATCTGGAGTCGCATTATCTGGTGTTGCAAGCCAAAAACACGATCATTTTTCATAATAACTTGGGGCAGGCACCAACATGAACAAGCACATGACTGTGTTTACCTAAAACTGGCACTGTTGTAAGAGCAATGTGAGTGATTTTACTCATTGTGAACACACCACCGCACAGTGCACCACAACAAAATGCAACTTCAGCGTGTAACCCATCTGTGTAGAAGCAGTGGGCAGCTGAGATTGATCGTACCAGGGTAAACAGTGCTTGGGGACAGTACCCTGATCAGGTGTACCTCAGTGGTACCTTGGTCTGGGATTTGAGCCAGCAACCCTCTGATCACATGAGCAACTAAATATTACACAACGACTTCCCCTTGTATGCAAATTAAAATGTAAATTTCTAAGATGTTTCCTCTGACAAATTAATGTCTGTGGCTACAGTTCTTTGTAATTCCAGTAATACATTTTGTAACTATTTTATATATATTTTTTGTAAAATATTGAGCTGTAACATTTATCCCAAAATCTATCTAGGCAACAGACTGGAAATGGAAGTCATCCTGGATAAGAGTCTCCTAAACGCCATAAATGGAATTAATCATTTTGGCTACTGAACGTCGTTACGTTAAACTGTTCATGCAGTTGTTATTTAAGTTCTTTTTAACACCGTATTCTCAACTGCACAGGTGAAGGAGGAGTGTCGCTTGTTGAATGCTCCTCCCATTCCCCCAAGGAGTTCCAAACAAACGGGCCCAAGTTCCAGCAGTGCCACAGTGCCGTACCCTCCTGCCAAGCCTCGGCAGACGGACACTCGCTCCCCAAGTCCAACCCTGTCTTACTACTCCTCCGGCCTGCACAACATGTGAGTACCGAACTGCCAGTAGGCTGTAACTCTACAGCATGGAGTGTTTTTGGTATATAGCGCCTGATCTTAACATTAGGGTTGTGACAATACAGACGATCTACATCGATACATCAATTAAATCAATGAGCCCATAGCATCGATCCAAAACTGATCAATTTTTGATCAAAATTGATGAAACGGTATTATATTTTAGTTGTTTTTTGCAATTTAATATGAATGGAAGTGAGCATATCAGCATATGACACTTTTATATTGATTACTGGCTCCTGTGTTGAATCAAACTGAAGTCAAATTGTAGATGTTGAATCGTTGTCTGATGAATTGATTATTACATATAATTGATATATATTGTGGTGAAAGTTGCAAGTTTCACTCCCACTTAACATCCTGTTTGTCCTCAGAGGAGGAGACAGCGAGTCTCCAAAAGACAGAGAGGAACACAACCACGTGTGCTACCCGTGCAACTGGATTCGGCCGGACGCCAGTGAGAACACTAAAGCACCTTCCTGCCTCAGTCCCTCCATGGACGCCACGCTCTCACGTCTGTCCTGGCCCAACGATTTCTGCGGTGGAGACCTGCACCGATCCGAAGACTTCTCGTCAGTGCAGTGCCGGAGTTACTCCAGCTACCCAAGGAAAAGGACGCCAGGTACTCCGAAGGCGTGTTCCTCAGGCCTCTTTGGCTTCGAAAGAGGCGAGAAAAACGATGGCAACCCTGCGACAGTAACCAAGTCCCAACAATCTGCCCAGTTTTGTACCAAATCCACTAGCTACACCCTAGAAACGTACAGAGACAAATCCATCGAGGAATGCAACACTAAACAAAGCCAGTCCTGCCCCATACTGCCGCCAAGAACCCCAAAACCCAGCGAGGCAAAGAAAGACAGGGAATGTATTTTGCCTCCGGCCTCCGATGCCGACGCCTCTGAACTTCAGGGAGCGAGCTGCTCGGCTGAGACCCCGCACCAGGGTGCTGCGGGCATCTCGGGCGCTCCCTGGCAGCCCCCGAACAACCTGTCGGGCCTCTCCATTGAAGAGGTGTCTAAATCACTACGGTTCATTGGGATGTCGGACGAAGTGGTGGCCTTGTTCGTCCGAGAGAAGATCGACGGGAATCTGCTGCTGCAGCTCACCGAGGAGATTCTGTCGGAGGACTTTAAGCTAAGCAAACTACAAGTGAAGAAACTTATGCAGTTTATTAGTGGCTGGAGGCCCAAAATGTAAGCTCGAACAAAAGACAAAACTAGTCTAGGGCAAAAAAGAAAAAACATGCTGCAGGAGGAGCCCCTTCACAACTCGGCCTTCAGTATTGCGTTAGACTGTTTTGTATCTATATGCTATGCACAGTCAGAAGCCTTGAATTTCCCGGTTTGTACTATATATAGAGGGTGCTTTGTGTACTAACTTCCATGTCTTGACCTTGTACCCCAGTCTCTATGTAATCTCTCTCTCTCTCTCTCTCTCCCCCTGTGACCTTACGGTACTTGCACAATGGACTTAACACTATCCTCAAACCCTAAAAGCTTTGAGAAATTTGAATATCCCTTGACCCAACACTATGATGGCTTCATGTTCCTTGGTAGCTAATGATTTTGCTGTTGACTTATCACACATGGATACACAAGGACTTTAAGTCATGGCATACAAGACATTTAGCTAAATATTTAGTTTGATTTAGTTAATATTCATCTAATTACCATATACTGCCGATGTATACTTTCTGTGACAAATCATGATAATGCAGTCCATTCTGTATGTAACTGGCCGGTGACCCAGTTCTTGCTGCTTCACGTACTGTTGGATTAGGAAAGAAATGATCTACAGAGTGCACACTTGTCAGAGGGTACGTGAATTGAACACACTTTTAATATTTTACATTTATGGCATTTAGCAGACGCTCTTATCCTAAGAGAGTTCCTTTTCCTAACTACACAAACAGTCATGGGTTTTATGGTTTGGTCGTTGGATTTAGATTCTCATAAAATTCCAACCTCTACTCATACAGTCACTAACACAGAGTTTGAGTCACTCAGAGCCTGAGATGAGTAAGTAAATGGCAGGATGGCTGTTCTGGTACTTAAGTGAGTGATTATTTGTCTTTGTGAACACAGCACACAGTGCACCACAACCAAATGTGACCTCTGCATTTGACCCACCTATGAAGGAGCAGTAGGCAGCTGACATGGGCAGCACCCGGGGATCAATGCTTGAGGACGTTACCTTGCTCATGAGTACCTCAGCGGTACCTTCACCGGTCCGGGACTTGAACCGGCGACCTTCGGATCACAGGGATCATTACAGTACCAACTGCCCAACAGTCTGGTGTTTTGGGCAGGGGTTCCCAATCCCAGTCTTCACATTAAGTGACATGGGTAAAGGTCTGTTCTTGTTTGGTTTCAGTTTCTGTACAACACAGTAGTGATATAATGACTGTGAAATGATGCTCTGTTGCACCATTAAAGGAGATTGCAGGACAATAACGGAACACAGCAAGATGAGGGAATGAAGCAAGACGACCGAACACGCACCCTAAACTACACTTAGACAAATATCATGTAATAACAAAGTTGTAAAACAGTATTGGCTATATGTCACACGAGTAGTAGCCAGTCAACGCTTAAGCCTTGTTGTCACTCACACCACACTCACACACGAGTGCAGCGTAAAGCTCCAAGGAGCAGACGAGGAGAGAGGCGAGTTTCTGCTTGGTGTTTATAACATTCTAAATTTTGTCCTTTTTTTGGCATACTGATTGCAAATATCAGTTATCGACCCTGTTAACTAGCAATAATCACTATCGATATCGGCCCTGAAAAAAACAATATCGGTCGACCTCTAAAATAAATCCATCATGTGATTTTTTTCCCCACAATAAGAAGTTGTCAAAGTGCTCTGCACAGAGTTAGTATTTGCTGCAGCAGCACATCCATTCTAAATTAGCTTCTTAGCTGTATTTTGGGGAGAGAACTTCGGTTCAGACCAGACGTCTGTGAGGCCCAGAACTGGAAACCCCTGCCCTGATTTGGAGACGCTACCAAACATGCGGCGTCAAAGTCACCTGTTAAGACACTTTGAAACGTAAGAATGTTAGTGTTGGCAAAGCAGGTACTAGCAAACCATGCAAGAAGCACCTGCTGATAAAGTATGGACACTATGTGGTGTACATTTCACATACTGACAAAGACAGAAGACTAAAGGCCAAACGATGTATTTCTAGTCACTCCAAGTTGAAATGCTTTGAACATTAGTCATTGTTGGATTGGAACGTGTGCTGACAGGAAGCCAAAACAACAAATTGGGTCACTGTCCAGTTGATCAGGGACTGTCACAAATGCACATGCACTTTACGGATGATTCTGCCCTTCATTTCCACATACTGCAGTACAGAACGGCGAGACACAAAGGGACACGTCACACAGGACTGCTGGGTCGGCAAGACATTCCGTACCACAGACCAGGTTTATATGTATTTATTTTCTAAAAGGATGTCACGCTTCTCTGATTTATGCCTTGGACTGGAACTATGCAAGAAAACTAACTACAGGCCTGATCGTCACTACGGAGGATCTGAATGTACCTGGTTGTGCGTAGAGGCTCAATTTTCACACTACACTTATGGTGTTTGTCTGGTACTTCTGCTTCTAAGTTGTGGAACAAGGTGAACATTTCTGCCACATTGACCCAAACCATTGTTCCAGGTTCCAAGCTGTCCAGTTGTTAAATACAATGTTTAACCAGAGTGTTTTATAATGGTTTTCCAACTACATGCATGGCTTTGATCTGTACTAAAGTGAAATATTCAACTCATGGGCTTCTGTTGTGTACATTTCAATAGCAAAGCAAACACAATTTTCCAGTTTCTATTGAAATTGAAAGTGAGTGATTGCCATTGTGGACACACCACAGCACAGCACACGGTGCACCACAGCGAAATGTGACCTCTGCATTTAACCCATCCATGAAGGAGCAGTGGGCAGCTAACAAGCACCCGGGGAGCAGTGCTTGGGGACGGTACTTGGCTCATGAGTACCTCAGTGGTAACTTTACCGGCCCTGGATTCGAACCTGCGACCTTCTGATCACGGGGCGAACACCCTACCGTTACACCACCAACTGCCCCATTAAGTTCCCTTAAGTGCCTTCAAAGTGCGACACGCACACCTTCTCTCTCTCATGGTTAATCCGTCTATGGTTCATTCATTTTTTTCAGTATTCATTTTCAAAACAAAAAGGAAAAAACGTAACGATTCATTGTCTGATTTCTCAATTCGGTTTTTGTTTTCACCCCCCAAAAAAGGTATTTTCCAATTTCCCACTTTGTGGAAGGAAAAGAGGAAATACACTCATATTCCATTCTGCTTTGTATAGGGATGCACTGATAATGACTCAAACAGCCGGATCGAGTACCTGTGGCATTGAGCGGCTCTATGGAGTCGATCGGTTCAATTAAACTGCAGGTTTTTCTGTATTTGCGTCAGTGGCCACAATTCGTTACGTATCGGAAGTGTTACTGCGGTAAAGCTGGTTTAATGTTCGACATTCACCCAGTTCATACATATTGATATGACAATGAGCAGAACAAGCAACGTAACACACACACGTAACCCCAAAAACAAATCACACCATTATACTGTTTTATTTCCTCAACAACACCAGCTCTCGCTCGCAATCTGTGTTCCTGATGGTTTTAGCGCCGCAGGATTAGTTTTTAACAGGATCGTTAAAAACTGTTTAAACGAATAGTTTTTGAGATGTTATTTTAAAAATTAAAAATTTAGCATATACATGTGGGTGTGTAATTATTACATTGCTTTAGGTGGAAAACGTTAAGTCAAGTATTTCCTTAAACATAGCAGAATAATCAGTCTCCTCTTCACAGAGAAATACACAACATTCATTAAAAACTGGTATCGGATTGGTACTCAGGATCGGACGGTACCCAAAGCCCAAGTGTTGGCATCAGTATCGGAACTGAAAAAGTTGGATCGGTGCAACCCAAGTTTTTTCTCCGTTACATGCTGAAGAATAAAAAAGTGCCAAAATCACAGATAAACAGGCGTGGGCTGGATTATGTAACTAAACAGACTTTGTGAGAGAGAGAGCGCTGTGGACAATCTGGAAAACAAATGCTGAGATTTCCACCTCGCTGCAACGGCTAGGTGTTCCCACATGCTCAGAAATGTCAGTCAGCAGATTCTGTACACAACATCCGCTACAGCTAAAAAGAAATCGGTTAGATCTTTTATTTTAGAACCTGAAATGACAATTATCTCATCAATATGTTAACTAAAACGGAATATGAGTGCAGGGTTTTTTTTTTTGTTGTTTTCCATTCTTTAAGTGCACATTTAGAAAAAATGTGTTTTGGTTGAAGTTGATAAAAATGACCAAATTATTCAGTTTATGGTTCTATAACTGTAAAGCTTTTCTGTCAGCACAGTTATGATTATTTGAGCTTAAATCCAGTTCATGCACATCCTCTTACGCAAGCACAGCTGATGGGAAATAAAAGCTGAGTCATGCTGCGTGTGCAGCTTGGCGATCCGAGGGATTAAAATCTTTATCTGCCACATTTTCATTACATTTAGGCATCTAGCAGACTCTTATCCGGAGCGACTTCCATTTTCTAATTACTGAGGCAGACTCCTCGGAGCAAGGGGCTTTACCCCTACCTAATGCTCTAGCAAGTTTTTGGTTGGATGATGTGTGTAATTTCATATTTGTGACCCTCCACGGCAAAACCAGTCGCTTGTTGCAACGGAGGTTTCTGAGAAAAATGACCGTTTATGTTGCATGGGGTAAAATTTTGGATTTTTTTGTTTTTAGTGTTTTGAAACAGTGGAAGGTCTATACTGTACTGTTGTGAATAAATTTGGCTGAAAAACTTACCCTTTCCATCCTAAAAACGTGACTTTCTTGAGGTGAGGAATTAATTTCAGCAGAATGTTAAAAGTTTCTGTTTGACGCTCTACTTCAATATTCACGGTAAATCCGCACTGGTTGACTAAGCGTGAAGATATTTCTCGGAATCATCTGCGTCCCCAGGTTCCAGTTAACCTAACGCAGGTAGGCTTGTCCATGCTGGCTGTGAATGCAGCATGACCGTAAATAAGCGTAACAGCGACGCTGGCGTCTGTGAGTGCTACGGCGATAGTCAACTTCAAAGGCAGATTTCTCCGTTTCTCACTTGGCGTCGTGACAGGAGAAACCCGACTCCTTTGAATGTTGATATCTCAGTCATATGTCGTCCGATTCATTCCATATAGGTATCGTTTGAAGCGGTTATATGTCCTTTCATGAAAACATAACTCAATTTTGAAAGTTTGCGACAAGCGACTGGTTTTGCCGTGGAGGGTCACATTTGGAAGTTTCAGCCGCTCTCACTTCCGCTGCTGTTACTCAACAAAAGATGAACATTAATTGCAGTCGAGATGCATCTTGGTTTTAAGAATCACAACTTTCATTTTACGATATATTTACCCTACAGCCAATGTAAACTTCAATACAGTGATGAATACCTAACGCTACCAAGTGTCCGCTCTGGCACACAACCTATAGAAAACCCTTCCTTAAAAAATCAACTACAATGCTAATTATCAAGCAAGACTTTGTGTCATCTCAACAGTATGGCATATATCTGACCGTGAATTTCCTTAACACGCTATACGATCTAGATGGCAGGAGAGAAGCAGCTAGAACTACATTAAAATCGATCTTGTCCGCTATCAATAGACTTTGTTATTCCCTCAGGTTAGGTCAGATCCCTGACCCGAACTGAGATGAAAGTCCCAAATTCAAAGTAAAATCCTTCTACATCCAGGGCTCCCCAGCCTACCCGTCCTGCCCAGCAGGTTAGCCGTCCCGATAGCCTGATCGATAAGACAGTCCACCTGCTCCTCCACACTCAGCTCTCTGTCTCTCTCCAAGTCGGCTGGCGTCGTTATCGTTCTCAGTCCCTCGAAGACTCGGCCAGCACTTGCCTTCAAAGCGCAGGGTCCTTCTCAAAAGCCCAGCCGTGGCTCCTCGCTGTCGAGTAAATATTATTCACGGTCAAGTCTCAGCGCGTTGATTTCGCTTCATAACAAATTCAAGATTTGCAAGACTTTAGTCAATGTTATTAAAACATCTACAACATACTTGAGGATAACAAGATGTGTTATTAATATTCGATACTCAGGATTTTACCTTGTTATAACTGAAGAGTTGAAACACTCCAACTTCCTACGAGCAAAGCTGACCTTTTGGAGCGGGTACCAGTTGATATCTTTGGTGTCCACGTCCTCCGTCCAGGTGCCTCCTTTTTTAAGCTGCTTCAAAGCAAAGTTCTAAAGGAAGACGTGAGCGATTATTTGTCATTGGGAACACAGCACAGTACAGCACAGCACAGTGCACATAGCGAAATGTGACCTCTGCATTTGACCCATTAAATTGAAGGAGCAGTGACATAGATGTCTGTGAGGAGCAAGTGGGTTTTGGGCCTGCAAGCTCTAAGTCTGAACACAAGCCCCAGACTCCTGACTGCAAACTTGCAGCTAACAGGCTACCTGGTGACCATGCTAACGTCTGGAGGCGTCTCTAGTTCTATAATCTTCTCCGTCAGAGCTTCTACCATCTCACACCTTTTACAGATAAAGTTATGACTATTTAAACTATTACTGCTGGCCCAATTGGGAGCTAGGCTAAACATTCTACTCACTACGAAAACAACATCACCGTTAGGCATCTTATTTGACAGATATCACTTACGTTGTTATTTATTGAGCAGATTCGCTGAAAGGTTGCCGTCGGTTTTTGCGTCTCTGTCTCCGCCGTGGGAGGGGTTTAACTACGGTTTAGGTTTTAACCTCTGATTTTATGGCTTAAACCTTGGCGTAGGGAAAATATGAAAAAGCGTTAATCTTCAGACAGCCCTATATAGTTGGCAATTCCTCGCCAGGACTTTTTACAAGTTTGTAGTAAAAAAATTGGCAAAATATAATGCAATTTAAGAGTAAAGGAGAAAAAGGAGTAAGGGACGCTGACTAACGACGGTGATGGCGCTACCAAGCAGGAAGTGGCGTGGCCATTATACTCGATGTTCATTCTGTAGTACCTTACATCTCATGGTTCCTTCGCCAACACCGAGTAGTAGTGATCTTGGCAGATGTAGGCAGTTTTAGGGCAGAGATTTTTAAAATATCGTGGGTGCGTTCATGGCAATACAGGCTCACTGGTGTTTTGTTTTTTTTTTCCTCGGGTCGAATTAGGGTTTGGTCATTATCCACCGCGTATTTTTGCGGGCTGGGCAAGTTTGGATCTCTGACGAGTCGGTTTTGAGGCGGGTGTTAAAAAAGCAAACCACTTGCAACACTAGCGAATAGATTCAATAAATCAACTTAATTTTGGTTTTCACCTATATACACTTTTAGTGAGACAAGATGGTGTTGCTCTGGTTTTACAGCACACAAAAGGCACATATTTAATAAACTGTAAATATAAACTTATAGTTAGACTGTGCAATAGTGGTAACTGAATTACCAAAAAGTAGTGGCCCGACTAGTAGGAAGAAGCAGCGTTCACTTTTGGAACAGATTTCTGCCCGCCAGACTAGTAGCTCGATCAGGTGCAAAGTGAACACCCAGCGATCCCCACCTTCGGTCAGCGAGGGCTCTTTTTGCAATTTCGTCCATGGTGTTGAGCAACCCGTCAGGAGTCGTCTCTGAAGAACTGCACCTTGATGCACCACTCAGCATGCGGATCAGGCGGACTCAGCCAGGGGCATCAGGGTCACCGAACTGCGCGTCGGCGGAAGAACATCGCTCGGCGCAGTTGGGAACTGCAAATTCAAAAGCAACCTTTTCAGCTATGTACTAATAGATGACCGCAGCGTCTATAATGGCGGTTTGAAAAAGATTACTCAGCTCGTGGCCCGTCACAGTGACTGACCTGATGGCGATCAAAGGCATGGCCGAAGTCGATGCCGATCATGCCCCCCGTCTCAGTGTTGATCATGAAGTTGGAAAGATGACGGTCTCCGATGCCCAGCACCCACTGGCTGACGCAGAGGAGGGAGTGGGAGCTGGCGAAGTGAGAGCGCAGGGAGAGGAAGGCCTCGGGAGTAGTGCTCATCTTTAGAGAGCTCGTCTGGAAACCAGGTCTTACCCCACCATTTAATGTATAATATTAATAAAGAATGCGTCGTTAAGTTGAGAGTAATTTTATCTGCTGTTTTTTTTTCCAAATATAAGCCCCAATTCTTTCATTTCGGTTTTAAAACGTGTCCAGTTGTGTGCACATACTACAGTGATGAACATTTCAGTGAAGCACAAGCAGTGACTGTGTGAAAATTAGTTCGCAGTTCATAATAAATGTTATGGGCAAGGTTAAGTTAGGCAGATTAGGTTGTGGTGTTGGTGGTCTAGTGGTCGGGATACTCTCCTTTGGACCAAGAGCTTGTGGGTTTGGATCCGACCTCTGGCGTTACCAACATTGGGTCCCTGAGCAAGACCCTAACCCTAAGTTGCTCTCAGAGACTGTCCTGGAATTAGGAAATGCAAGTCACTCTGGATAAGAGCGTCTGCTAAATGCTGTAAATGTAAAGTTAAGCAGCAGCTGGTTGCAAATGTTAATTTTCAGTCTTTCACCTTGAATTGAGTAAAGAGTGAGGGGTTGAGGGGGTGGGAGGGTGGGTCACCTCCTTCTACCTTCACGCACAGCTGGCGTCAACCAGGGGTGGAGTGGGGAAGGGGACGTGTTAATCTACGCTTCGCGCCACAAGGGGAAGACTTTCACTTTCTATCTTTGTCGAGGCGTTGAAAAACAGCTCATCCTGCAGAGGCGGTGTGATGGAAATATTGTTACGGTTTTGAAACGGCGGCTTTATTTAAACAGCGGCGTACCGATATAGCGTTCACCGGCCCATGCCCTAATCGGGACATAATGGGGCGTCTCCTGAACTCAAGGTTTAGGGCGTAAAATCAACTCTTCAGAATCCAGTTTCCAAAAAGACAAAATTGTGTTTTTAATCACTGCTGAAGTAATTTAAGTAAAACAATGTAAACAAATAATAATAACTATTTGTGGGAAAGTAGTAGAGTAAAAATTACATTGCTTTCATTATAACTGCAAACAATTGAAGTCATAACTGTAGCTGAAGTGAAAAGCTGCTAATATTGGTTATATTCCAGAATAATCTGTAACTACTCAAAGTACAGTAAATTACTCCAGAAGTACTACACACCAGTAAATGTTACTGATCGAACAGCCATAAAATCCTTAATTGGCTCCAAGTGAAAGTGAGTGATTATTTCTCAGTTGAAAACATCATAGCACAACACAACAAAATGCATCTGACCCGTCCAGAAGGAGCAGTGGGCAGCTGGCCAAGGCAGCCTCCGGGGAGCAGTGCTTGGGGACGGTACCTTGCTCATGAGTACCTCAGTGGTACTTTCACCGTTCCAGGATTCAAACCAGCGGCCTTCAGCTCACGAGGCGAACACCCTAACGTAACGGTTAGGGTGTTAGTCCCCCTAGAATGAGAGCTGATAAAGAAATGAAGAGAATTATCCGCAGGCTTTCGATCTGGTGCGCATCTACACAGAGCACATTTACCTCCCTCAAGTCTCTGATTGCTTAGCACCTTTAAGTTTAGAAACCCGACACACTGCAGCAGAACTGTCCGTCGAATTTGACCTCAAGCTACTAAAGCCTTTAGCACGTACCTCAACAGGTCCTCGGTACAATGCGATCCGCTTAAAAGAGTATTCACGGCGTCGTCTTGGCCTTTCGCCCTCCTGGGGAGTAAAAATGACATCAGACACAGATAATCTTACACTCTGCTTTGTCACCATTAGTAAACAAACTTGATCGCTTAATAAGTCCTCTGTCTTTGGGCAGGAATATCAATAAACACACCTGTAGGCCTCGGCGTACCGCCTTATACCTTCCGTCTTCCCTGCCACTTTAGACAGCCAAGAATCATACATTTCATTTGGGCTAAAAAACAAGACAAACAGAAAGTTCAGGACAGCTATGGTTAACATTCCGTTCTAACTAGTGAACTTGACGGCCAATATTTAGTGATCAAAGCCTTCAAGAAGTTAATAGTGGCTTAAAATAATACGATTATCATGCATAAACAAATGTGTTATGTACTTATAAGAGATGGGCCGATACCACTTTTTTATGTCCGATACCGATACTGTAAATTTGGGTATCTGCGATACCGATACAAATCCGATACAGTGACAGTCTTTATTTAAACATAAAATAATGTTTTAAAAATGTCTGAATACATGACTGAGATTATTGTTATGCTTAAAGAAATGTGATTTAAATACTGTTTCCTACTAAAACAATGTAATAATTACACACACACTTATATGCTAAATTATTTGTTCTCAAAAATTGTTTGTTTAGACATATAAATATTACTATATATAAATACTTATTGATTACACTATAACATTATAAAAATTGGAAAAATGATCAGTTGAAAATTAAGTACTGAAGTTTGTCATTTCGAACCAATTTGGCTTATAAAATAAGCTGTTTTGGGCATTTCTGAGAGAGAACTACATTTCCCACAATCCTCTTGCATGAAACCCGTCTGTCGCTCCAGAATAAGCGATCTATGGGAAAATCAAAATAAGCGGCAAGAATTGTGAGTAGAAGCAGCTGGTTAATGTAGTTATTTATCAGCTAAAATATGGTTGTGTCTGTAATAAAGAGACGTTTGAAGGCGAACTGTTTTTAAGGTAGCGCTCATGCGTGCGGTCATTAACACAAGCGCCGATGTTTACGTAAAATATCATTTATCGCGTTTTATGCATTACTTCTGTTTGAGTGCGGAACATCTCACAAATACTTTCGTGCAGAGGGATCGGGTCTCGTCTGGATCGGCGCGCAACTGAAAGCGTTGTGTACTATTAGCGTCCGTGTGGTAAGCGGAGCTGCTCTAGAAAGTAAATGAATTAAACCAGCTTCAATTCTGGGGAAATTGCCTGGCTTGTTTTGTAATAGGGTATTGGAGTTATTGGAACAATCGTTTCAGCTCTACTTTATCGCAGTGGCACTTCATATACTTAATTCAGCGTGCATGCATTTTACGAATCGGCTCCATAGAAACGGCCGTACCACCGAGACGATCAACCGTTTGACGTTATCGGACGATACCTGTCCACATATCGGATCGGCCATCTCTAGTACCCAACATGTGCAATTTTGCAGCCTGAAGGAAATGAGTGTTAAGACTACTTGTGATATAACTATTTCATATGTATGTATATAAATAATAACCATTTTTAATTCTATGATACATAAAACTTTTTATTAGATGAAAAAGGCTAGCAAGGCATTAAACTTCAAAAAGAGGCTTGCAGCAGGGAAAGCGAGGCAGCGGTCATATGGTGAGACAAAGACAAATCTCTAAGCATTACGAGGTGAAAAATCTAATAAAAACTGAAACACCATTTATTTTTGGAATTTGTCACTTGCTATTTTCAGACCTTGAAAACCAAATCATGAATGCAAATACAACCAACTCCTCTGTGTATGAATTTGATCCTAATGAAAGACACCAGTGGGAAACCACAACAGTGATGTGGGTACGTAAGGAGGTAAAGATGAGATAAGACTGTAGTGAGGACATGTAAGGACATACAGTGTATTAGTCTTCATCTCTCTCTCGGTTCTTCTGCTGGTCAGGAAGTCTTTCAGCGTGCAGGTGTTCTCCATCCATTCTATCAGGCCGATCCTGCAGGTAGCAACAAAGCAGACATCGTCATCAACACAGCTTTCCATCATCATCATCAGTAGGAATGTTAGCAAATGCTTTAATTCTGTAGAAATAACGACAAACATCTGGCAGAGAAAGAAATCAAATGTTGCCTCCAAATTTCAAGTACCCACAGGCGTTTACGGAAATTAAGGGTGAAAAAGTAAGACAGTAAAAATAAAGGTCAGCAGAGAATGTATTTATTTTTTTTATTATCTTGAGCTCTTTGGCACACTAAGCATGTTACACTACTGTTATTATGTACGTACAGTTGCATGAATCCCCTGGAGTGAATAAAATCTATCCTCACCAACTCAAAAAGATGCTTTAAACCAGATGCTGGGTGCAAAAATTCATTCATTCATTCTCAACTCAATGGCGTCCCCTAATGAGTTGCGTCTTCCCGGGGTGGGGGACGTTGTGTGCTCCAACGACTCTGAGAGCTATGCCAGCCAGGGTCCAGAAATGCGCCAGCAGGTCCCTGACCAGACAAGTCAGGGTGAGAGCTGGACTGAAACCTTGACCCCTGCTTCTTTACCCGATCTGGGACTGGCCAGTCAATGCAGCAAACTTCCTCCCAGCTGTCTGGACCCCACCATGCCGCTGGACAATGCAAGATTTGTCGAGAGGATGAGTCTGGACCTGTGCAATCATCCTACTGGCCTAAACCAGGCTCGCACATGCTGTTTGTTCCTGAGGACTAGGGGTTTACATTTGATCCCTCGGGAAAGAAACCATCATCACCTTCCCAGGACGGATTGCTATTGGACCTCGTGCCAATCGGATTCACGAGGCCAGGAGCCTTTTCCCAAAACTACAGGAGTGATACGGGGACCAACCGTGGGCGAGCGCCAACACACAGCAGAGCAAACACATTCACACCAGACCAATCAACATATAGCGCCTGCTCTTGGACTGTCAGAGAAAAATGTTGCATCGGAAAACCAACACAAACATGAAGAGAGAACACAAATTCCACACAGAAGGATCCCACATCTGACCCAGTGATCAAACCCAGGACCCTCTTGGTGTGAGGCGACAGTGCAAACCACCGCGCCACCCTGTCATATTTTTTTCTTTCAGTTTCTAATGAGAACAACCGTTAATAACCGTTGCTTCAGGCAGACAATGTCTCATGAGCCTTTTTGTTCTAGTCTGCACTTTGATGGATATGAAGTGTGACAGACCTGGGCATTACCCGGCCCGCGGGCCACATCTGACCCTTTGTCTGTTCTGAGTCAAGGCCTGCCCCGAGGACACGTGAAATAACAAATTAAACATAAAAATCTCCACCTAATGTAGTGTACTTTATACACCATTCTGTAGCATTGCTTTTATTTTGAAGGTGAAAAAACAGAAAAACATATTTCAATATTGCTTTTGTTGTTAAAAGAACGTATTGTAAAAAATAAAATTACATAAAGATATAATATACACTGCTCTGCACATTAATAAACAACTGTGACATCTAGTATGTTCAGTTGAGCAGAGCGATTACAGTCTGGTTCAGCTCTCATATCAATTCAAATTTGTCATGTAGTATCTTAAGGATAACTGCCCGTATGAAACCGTATTTACGTAAATCATTTCTACCCGATATTTCCTGGCGTTTTTCCAATACTGAAAGAGGGCAGGTCGAGGAGCGCATAAAATGCATATACCCTATTGCTTGCAAGCTGAATTCTGCCTCAGCTTTTGTTTTTCCTATGCTGCCCGTGTTTAGCCCTGCTAGAAATCATGTTGTACAACCAGAGCTAGAAAAACACATTCATTGGTTTACTTTAAAAATCGGTGTGTTAGAGTGCGGAATTCAGAAAAGTTTACAATTGATTTGATTTCGATTCTTGGGCTCACGATTTGATTCAAAATTGATTCATGATTCATAATCAATTCATAAGCAATTCACAATTCAATACATAGATGAATTAGTTTCCAGATTGCTGTTTTGGTTACTTTTTCCCATTTTGACTGTGGTAGATCAACAAAGAAGTCACACTGAATCAAATGTAGTTTACTAAATGTATGTACCCATAATGACTGCATTTCCTTCATTCTCACGTGAAGGAGGTCTATCTAGGAGGTCCACAATGTGGCATCTGTAGGACTGCAGCTGATCTCACGTCGGGGGAAAAAGTAAACTAGTGCCATCACGTTAGTTGAAAAATGTGACCCTCCACGGCAAAACCAGCCGGCAGCCGCCTTGAGGTTTCGAGCAGCGTTGATGTTGCGTCAGGGTAAAATTTTGGATTTTTGGTTTTTAGTGTTTTGAAACAGTGGAAGGTCTATACTGTACTATTGTGAATGAATTTAGCTGAAAAACTTACCCTTTCCATCCTAAAAACGTGACTTTCTTGAGGTGAGGAATTCAATTCCAGCAGAATGTTAAAGTTTCTGTTTTGACGCTCTACTCCAATATTCCCAGTGAAATCCACTGGTTGACTAGCGTGAAGATATTTCCTCCGGAATCCATCTTCGTCTCCCGAGTTCAGTTAACCTAACGCAGGTAGGCTATCCGTGTGGCTGAGAATGCAGCATAGGCTATCGTAAATCAAACGTAGCCGCAACTGCACCAAGCGTCTGTGAGTGCTACGTCGATAGTCCTTCAAGGCAGATTTCTCCGTTTCTGAGTTCAGTTAACCTAACGCAGGTAGGCTATCCGTGTGGCTGTGAATGCAGCGTAGGCTACCGTAAATGCAAACGTAGCCGCGACCGCACCAAGCGTCTGTGAGTGCTACGGCGATAGTCAACTTCAAAGGCAGATTTCTCCGTTTCCGGTTTTGCCGTGGAGGGTCACATAATGAATCAATTTTAAATCGATAGAGAAAGAATCACGATAAGATTTGGGTTTTATTGCACACGACTAGTGTGTGTGTGCAGGTAGGACAACTTTCCTCTGTCAACTAACTGAGGGCAAGGATGGAAAAGCTTCAGAAAGGTGTCTCAAGAAGCTATTGTTCCTCCGTAGTAAAGGGTAGTAATTAAAGATGGAACCGATCCGATACGTGGATGGGATACCGGACTGATAACGCCTTGAATAGCTGGATTGGGTGTTGGTGGCACTGAGTCGATGCACGGAGCCGATCTGTAAATGCCCGCACACTCAGTTGGTTCTGCATTAGAAGTGTTACTGTGGTAAAGCTGGTTTATTGTTTGACATTCACACTAATTCGTACATATTGATATGACAATGAGCAGAACAAGCAACGCGGCACACTACAATCTCTAAAGCAAATCACAACATTCCACCATTTAACTTCCTTAACAACACCAGCTCTCACTCACAATCTGTGTTCCTGATGGTTTTAGCACCGCGGGATTAGGGACCGTCACTAAATTACACAACTGTGTTTAAACGAATAATAGATGTTCTTTTAATAATAAATAATTTAGCATAACATATGGGAGTGTAATTATTGCATTGTTTTAGTCTGTATTTTTTCTTGTATTTCCTAAAGCACAAATAATAATCTCAATCATGTATTCAGACATTTTTAAAGCATTATTTTCTGTTTAAAAGAGACTCAGAGACTGTATCAGATATGTATCGTAACGGCAGATATTCAAATGTACTATATCGGTATCATATCGGACATAATAAAAGGTATCGTGCCATGTTTAGTAGTAATGACTTGTCAAAGAAGCTTTCCAACAGTAAGTTAAACTGTTCCAACTAAACATAAAACAGATCAGATACTCCACCTGCTGGTAATGGGGATGACCTGGTAGGTGCGGAGAACCAGGCTGCGCTGGGAACAGGCCGTGTCCTGGCTGAGGAGGATGTTCATGACTCCGAAGAGTTGCTCGATGCGCTGGTCTTGCCGGAGGTCCTCACCTCCCTTGACCAGGAATGGGTGGTCCTTCTCATCATCGCCCCGTACGATCAGACGCTTCGGACGACGGATGGAGGTCATCACCTTCACCTTTGGTCACATCAGCACATCAGATTGAACATACCATCAAATCACGTTAGGAAGGGTGCAAACGCTAAATAATGCTTGGCGAGACAGCTAGACTGGGCAAATCATTTTCATAACAATGGGACAGAATCAAAAAAGCAAAAAGAACACAAGTTGTGGAGCAACATCCATAATTATTTAAGTAAATGTTTAGATAAAAAGCTTGCAACATGTTTCTTAACAGCTTTTTTTTCTTTGTGTATCAATCATTTTTGTGAAAACATAAAGGAAAATAAAAAAGACAGCATTCAGATAACAAATAACAGGACTTTACACCAACCAGCCAAAACACTGCTCACTGACTGGGGAAATGCTGACTTCAATAGACAGGCAGTACATCACAGTTTGTTCTGTGTAGCCACTAACCTGCTCAGTAATAGCAGGATGATCATAAAGTTATGGCTGATTGGTGTAAACTAGGGCCCCATGAAATCTGTTTTGTTTTTTCCTAAATTCTGTGTTATTTTTTCCTGAATTCCATTTTTCCCATTTTTATTCTTCTGAATTCCATGTTTTACGTTATAATCATATTTATTCACCTAAAATGTGTCTAATTATGGAGTGGATGGGAAAAAACAATGCAATAGAAGAAATTTCACATTAAATGACTGTTATTCAACTTCCACAAAGTGTTGGGGTTCAGCAGAACATTTTCTGCTTTGGTAAAACATTTACCTGTAAAACATTCATTTTTTCGCGCAAAACCAAACGTTTCTGATGTGAGTGTTTGACTGTAAGTGGTCGTCACGTGTTCTTGCGGGTGCAGTCTATCGTGTGCTGGCAAAACTTACAAAAGAGTTGTTCTCCCAATTCATAAAAATCATTTGGGTATTGTTCTGCTCTAAACTTAGCACTGACACTCGAATTCCATAATTTCTTTGAGGACTTGGGTGTTTCAGCCTCTTCGCCATAGCTGACCGTTGACGTTTCCCCCTCTGTGTCTGTGCGTTTGTGTGTGTGGAAAGCTGAGTCCCGCCTCAACAGGTAACACGTACAGGGGGCTGCAGCGGCCAAAACTGATTAGAAACCATTGCTTTGCTTTGCCCACACACCGATATCAGCGAGTTATACGACATTCCGCGTTTTACAACGGATTCCATTTCATTTGTTGAATTCTGCGATTCTGTCCGCGTTTTCCGCATCGCATAAATCATAGGGCTCTAGTAAACACTTCTTTTAGAACTACTTTTGCAACTGCAAATAAATTTCCCCCATTTTGCTAGAGCAGCCTAGAGTGAAAGCTGACATTCACATGTACATACCCTTTCATCAAAGCCTGTGATCTTAGCGTGGTACTCTGGAAGGGGTTTAGATCTACCATCATACTGTCCTGAAGAGGAGAAGCCGGTTACAGTCATCAGTGCTTTCAAGATTTACACTTACACTGCACACATTCACTCTCTGTTATGGGGATTTGAAGAGTCTGACCTGGAACCTCCAGCTCATTCCGCAGCGTGTCGGCTCTGAAGTTACTGAGCCAGGGCGAGTACTCCTTCAGGTTCCCGGGTTCTTTCTGGAAGTTCCGCATGGACATGGCCAGTTCCTCCACTTTCCTCAGGTAGCCCTTGTCCTTACGCTTCTCGAAGACTTTCAATCCATTCGGGCCAAATATTTTCTCCACTTCTTTGGAGAATTTCTTTAAAACACATACACAAAAGCATTATTTTAAATAGAAATACAGTAATTTTCAAAATGTGCAATGAATGACGGTATAAAAAGTGTGAACCTGAATGAATTTTCTCCGGAAAGATCCGAATTCTGGGGCTCTTGCGTCACAGAGGGAGGAGCTCATTTCATCGTACAGCTGCTTCATTAGCTTCTTATCTGTTGTCGATTTCTCCAGCTGGTTCTTCACCTCATCCCACCAATCCTGGAGGGAATTATCCGGAGTGACTTCATTTGCTAATTACAGTATCATTGGAGCCACTTAATGTTGATTAAGAGTCTGACTCAGGAGCGCCAGAAGTGGATTTTAGGTTCTCCTGGGGTTCCAACTCAATCTCACATTACCAACACTTAGTTTCAGTCCCTCACACTAGAGCATCACCAGCTCCTCTTCATTAATTACCAATTTTTAGAGTTCACAAAGCGCAGAACTGCTTATCCTCAAGCTAAAAGACGCCTTGTTCCCATCAGTATGAAATAAAGCAAACTCATTCAGTACCTTGAACAGCATCTCAGGGTTGGTCAGCTGCTGTAAAGCATCAACAAACTTTTGAACGACTCCTCCTTTATCCAGCACCGACTTAAGCCTACAACACACACGCACACCAATCATCCTAAAATCTATCCTCATTGTTTCCAGCCGCTTGACCAAACCTATAACGCGTGAATCAAACTACATACTTCTCAACAAACTCTCGGTTCTTGTGGTCGCTAGCCGTCTCCTCGAAGGTGTACCCCTCGCTGCTGATCATGAAGGGGTAGATGAGTGCCTGTGGGTAGCACTCTGCAATCTCCTCTAACACATGCTGAACCGCCACCGCCTCGGGCTTGTCCAGCAGGGCTGTCATCTGACTGATCCAACCAATCAGCTTCCAGCAGGGAACGCTCACCACCTATGGAAACGCAGCATGACATATATTAGTTCCTGCCTCCAAACATGAAGAAAAAATTATGGAGTATTTAATAGTTATGCATGATGAGGGAATTACATCCATTATGCTTAGATCTGAAGATACGGATACCGATAAATGAGGAAGACAGAGTCGAGCTTGTGTGCAGTCAAGAATCGAGCGCGTAAAGACAAGCGTTCCACTGCGTGCTCAGAATTTTGGATAAGAATAGCAGCATACATTTTAAGACACAAGGTGCAGGCCATAAAAAAAAAAAAAAAAACCACCTCAGACTTAGTGAGCGATTATTTGTCATTATGAACACACCACAGCACAGCACCACAAGCAAATGTGACCTCTGCATTTAACCCCTCCGTGAAGGAGCAGTGGGCAGCTAACAAGCGCCCGGGGAGCAGTGCTTGGGGACGGTACCTTGCTCATGAGTACCTCAGTGGTAACTTTACTGGCCACAAGCACTGCTTTCCTTCACGAATGAGTAACGCAGTGGTCACGTGTTGTTGTGGTGCACTGTGCTGTTGTGCTGTGTTCACAATGACAAATAATCACTCTCTATAATTCACTAATTTCACTAACACAACCATTGGCCAAAATCTAATCCACTCTGCAATCTCAAGCTGACCTCCTTGACCATCAGGTCCAGGGTCTCAGCAGGATAGAGCTCCACCAGCTGCAGCAGGCGCGGGAACTTCAGCCTGGCTTCTTCACAGTCCAGCTTCAGAGCTTTCACCATCATCTTCACCACATGAGCCGGCAGGTTTTGTAGCGTTGAATTGCTCGCTACAAAACAAACAGAATTAGCATCTAATTTATTGACTTGCTGTAGCAGTTTAGAATATGAAGCATGAAATCTTAAAAACTCATATTTATTCAGGGATTCATTCATTATCTAAAGCACTTAATCCCTATCGGGGTCTCGGGGCCCGGGAACAACAGGCGCAAGGCAGGGACCAAACCTGGGCAATCACACTCATATTCACACCTTACGGGGCCAATTTAGAGTCGCTGTCCCAGGGAATCGAACCCAGGACCTTCTCGCTGTGAGACCACCAGGAACTACATAGTTCTGATTTAAAAATTCTATATGGTGTACTTTAAATTTTTTGTTAGAAAACTTGTCATTGTTATTTAACCCTTTAAGCCTGAGACTGTTTTACAGTTTTTTGCTCTAAAATAAAGTAAAATAATAAACATACAATAAAAAATATAATAAAAAATAAAATCTACATAAAATGTGTATATCTCAGCAACCACAATGTCTATTTTTATGCTTTTGGTCTCATTATAAAGGTAACACTTGTGAGATTACTGTGGAATAAGCATACATGTTACTGGGTCAGAATAGAGGAAGATGCAACACAGCAGAACATGAAAAAAAAATCATGTTCGGCAAAAAAAAAAAACCCATATTATCTGCGCAATCTGCGGAGTCTCGTCTTTTCATATGATCGGGCTCAAAGAGTTAACTCCACTGCTATTAAATAAATTACTGGAATAATCATAATGGTTGGAACCAGTTTTACTCACACACTCACACACACGCACAACCCTAACCCTAACCTCAGTAACCAAAAGCACATCATTTACCTCTTTTAGTTTCTCAAATAAAACAAGCACATTTTCTATAAAGTCATTTTTCCTCACAGGGACCTCTCAAATGTCCCCACAAAGCCCAAAAAAACAGATAAAAGTGATTTTAGTGACAAAAAGGTCCCCACAATGCGATAAATACATGAACACAGACACACACATTTATACGTAAAAGCCCTAAATTTAGTAAGCAAATACAATCACAACTACACAAATTCACACTCTAATACCACAAACTTGTCAGGAACGACTTTATTACACTTTTGTATAATATGTCTGCTTTCAACTGGACACAGTTAGTGGACGAAGTATGTGGGCTGGAAACTAGAGGCTAGAAGACACTGCATTACAGAAGACAAGTCGCAATCTGAAAGCCAGAGTTCATATGTAAGCTAGATGTGTGTGCTATTTTACCCTCTCCTCTTTGCTCTTCCTCTCTCAGTCTCCGGTCACAGAAGTTGGCGAGGGTCATATATGACTCCACGATGCCAGGCTTGTCTCTATGCTTGTGACCAAACGACTGCTCCTCCTCCTCTGCCCTGCGGGTGGCGCTCCGTAGCAGATCTAGAGCTTGCCTGTGCAGCCCTTCCACCACCTAGAATTAACATGAGAGGGACATAAAGTAGAGTAGCTAAAACTGCAGTCTGGAGATCATAAAAGGTTATGAGAAATGTGAAGATCACTAAAAGAGAGCACACTCAGTCTGGTAGGAAACATGCTCTCTACAGATGTGGGGCAGTTGGTCGAGTAACGGTAAGGGAGTGGGCCATGCGATCAGAAGGTTGCCAGTTCAAGTCCCGGACCGGTAAAGGTACCAATGAGGTACTGATGAGCAAGGTAATGCCCACTGCTCTTTCATGGATGAGTCAAAGTCACATTTAATTGTGGTTCAAAGTTCATAATTTAAGTAATTTAATAGCACAGATGGTCAGTCAGACAGTCAGTATCGGAGCGATATGCGATATCAGTATTGTATTGGTGCATCCTTAACACACGCACATCTGATTATCCTTAAAATTACAACTTTAGAACTACAAATAACAATCCATCTAAAGGTTTTCTTCTATCTCTAGTGTCTCTGTTTATCATTTGTTCTCTTTATCTTTACAGAACTTTAATCCCTATTTTCACAAGTTTAGGCCCAAATGGTTTAGCCATTAATGGTTCTCAACGTTTAACGATTCTTCAACCTGCAGCTGATTTGTTGACATCACTGGGCAACGTGAGGGTCATTTGACAAGCCGAAAGTGTCTAAATGCGCTTGGAGAGATGCCGTGCATAATTATTATTCATACCTGAAATTTTTTTGTCAGCAACCCAAAAAGGTGACAAAAGGGAAATCGAAACAGAATTTTATAAAAATATCTAAGAAGTTTTAACTTTATTTTCTGTTAATATACAACAAATACAATTAATATAATGGCTATTTAATACAATTTATTTTATAGGAAAATATCCAAGAATGGCTGACTATTATTACTATTACCTTCATATTAAATTGACGTTGTATTAAAAAGCATAAAATCACTATTTTACCCACTTCTTATGAGGTTAAACAAAAATTTAACACACTGTTCACATTTGCAAAATGCTGACTGCGAAAGAGAAAGACACAGCGGTCATGACAACATAATTCACTTATTTATGTACCTGGTCCTTAGAAGAGGCTCCAGAAAGTTCCAATATCCTTTGTGCCTTTTCTTCACCAAGAGCCTCCAAAGCCGAGGGGCTCCGGACCACAGCAGCTGCTAAAAGATGGCACGTGGAACCCAGCAGGATCCTCTGGTCCCGGAACACACTGCTGGGGGCAGAACCTTGCTGCTGTCTTTCAGTCTCCTCTACTCAACACAAATACACAGTCCAGAATTAACTCAAAACATATCTTTAGTTTATGAAGTTCACACAAAACTATTGCTTTACAGGTTAAAAAAAAACAATTTTCTTATATTTAAATTAAACTTCTTAAGCATTTAAACAGCATATATCACACATCTGTAGAATTAAAGAAAACTCAAGGAAATATTTATTAATACTGAATTAATATTCATGTTTGTGTCAACAAATATTTGTGTATGTCAGAATCTTCCAGGATTTGACAATGTTGCGATCGTAACTATTAACACAAGTTCAGGGAATCCCTGCAAATTCATCCCGACCTTGTAATTTTGACTAATTACCGCAACCTTTCCACAATTTTTGACCAATCGCTGTCATTTCCCACAAAACCTTGAGCCATACGTCAGCGAACTCACTTCCTTGTTACTTCTGGAAGATGGAGGAAAAGTATGCGATAAAAACGCCTCACGTTTACCTTCAAAAATAACTAAATGGTTAATGGTTAGCAAAAATAATCGTGGTTTTGATAATTTTATCTAATTCATTCATTAATTTAAATTCATTGTTAAAAAATAATTATTATAAAGGGGGAAAAAAACCACAGCTTTTTCCACCACATTGACTTGCTCCCGCAACTTAACTGCAACTTTCATCACAATTTTTTACAGAAGCTGCTGCAAAATCAGGCATTTTAGGCTGCAATAATCGCAAAAAAGACCCGTGAAAGCTTGCATGGATCTACACAAGCAGGGACCTGAGCCTATGCTGGAACTATGGGCGCAAGGCGGGAATCACACAACGCCAGTCAGTCACACCTTATGGGGGCAATTTAGATTAGTCAGTCAACCTATAGTGCATGCTTTTGGACTGTGGGAGAAAAACACAAAATCCGGGAAGAGCATGCACACGACCCGGGACCTTCTCGCTGTGAGGCTGCAGCACTAACCACCGCAGATGAAACAGTCACTGAATCAAGCTGCTTTGGTCACTGCTGCTCTTTTTATGCAGAGCGACTTCCATTTTATTAATGTCAGGGACAGGTCTCCCTGGAGACACTTGGGGTTAAGGGTCCTTGCTCAGGGACCCAATGATATTAGCGCTGGAGGTAGGACTCGGACCCACAACCTCTTGGTCCAGAGGCGAGCATCCTAACCACAAGACCATCACCACCTACCAACACCGTAGCGCATGTTCAGAACCTTGATGTCAGTTTCTTTAACTAAGGAACTAAGAGAATAAATGGATGTCAGTTCTACCAAGTAGAGGTACAGTCTTGAGCAGAGAGCTGATTTGCTCGGCGGGTCCCAAATTCTGGATCCTGCGGTGGGTGAATCTGGTGAAGCAGTGAACCCAGCGTTGTAGACGGCCTTCCTCGCTCTTCGCCTCTCTGTGGAGCTCCTTCAACAGCTTAGTGGCCACTGAGAAGTTGCTCTGCCAAATCAAACAGAAGCATTATGTGTCGTAGCTCCCATCATTACAAGTGAGTTTATGATGAAAGAAAAAAGTATGTTAACACTGTATGTAAATTATGTTTGTGAGAGTGTTTTATTTGGTGTGTGATGGCACAACCTCCCTAAATTACCACTGGTAGGAGAGATTTTTTATATTGTTTGTACTTGTGGCTGCTAAATACAGTTTTAAAGTCCTACGTGGTTTATGTGCTACCAAAACTTTCTATTAAATATGCATTAGAGAAAATGTTTAGGTTGGAATCTGGATGAATTCCATTGCCAATGGGACACAGAGACATGAATCCTATGTAATTATTTTACTACTCGCATTATTTTAAGTACATTTCTATGTGCAGTAAATGATAAATACAGTGGATACCAGTTGAATTAACTGTTTAATCGACTACTAAATAAAATAGTCAAAATATTAATTGATAGTCATTCCAGATCTTAAATGAATGAATTTGGTGCCACAAAGCTGTTTGCAATCATAAGAGGATGTTTTATACTGAACTCCCTAACAACATATTCAAGACTAGGGGTGTCGCAATTATTCACATAATCGATGCATCGTGATGCAGACAAGGACGATTCTGCATTGATGCAATGGCAAACCATGATCAATTCAACTGGTGGTCTGTGACATACAATCCAGTTACACTACTGATATCACTTTGTAAAAAAAATCTTTCATTTTATTTATTTTCCATTTCCAATTCCATTGATTTGGGCATCTTTATGAATAAACACATATACAGTAAACAGCCGCAGACTACCGCTTAGTCTGAGTGATGGTCCCTGGGACAGAACCAGTTGAAAGCCCCTGGATTATATCATAATGACACTGCTTGGTGATTTTCTGGCTGTGGTATAAAAATTCTAGTGAAAAAGAACATCCCGATAGTAACTATAGCTGCCCAATCTGCGATCCATGCATCTGCGTGCAATGTGAAGTAATGTGGAAATATTGATGGGATGCATCATGATGCATTGAGATATCGCATCCAATCGACCCCTGAAAGTTCACACCTCTATTCGACACATCAGATGAAACTGTAAATCTTCGGATGTTGCTCTGACATTAATTTAAACTGGATGTTTTGTGCAACTTGTAAAAGACTAATGAAAGTTAACAGCACCAAAATGAGGCTTCCTGTGCTGTGCTGGAGGATTCCAAGGCAAGTCAACACTCTACAGACCTGAATATATTCTTAAATATTTGGAGGAGAGTATCAGTTCCAACAGTAGGCCTTACTTTAAAGCACTCTACATAGTTGCTGTATGTTGGAAACCTAGAAAACTCTGGGGTGCTCAAGTGATGCACGATTATGGAGTTTGTGTGGAGTTTCACCTGCTTCCAGGCACTGTCTGCCATGCTGAGTTTCATATTAAACTTGCAGTCCTTCACCAGAGTTCCCAACTCCTCCACACTGTCCTGCTCTGCTCCGTCCACCTCCATACTGTTAGCTGGAGAGGAGGACAACTTCTCCCAGATCTTATCCAGGAAGAAACAACTGCAAAAAAGAGGATACTCATTAGATTACAAAGCCAGATTGACACACACACACACGGGCTGCCACTAACAACTTGTTTTATAACTTAATTTAATGCCGAATTTGTCAATGAATCCAATTTCCTATATTAATATTCCTTTAATTTACACCTTTAATCATACCGATCACAGTTATTAGTCAAACGTTATCTATTTATGGAACCGCACAAAGAATAAGCAGCTACAAGGACAAATAATATTCCATCTCTCCTACTGGGGGTCATTTAGGGTTTTTTTGACTTGCTGGAGGTCCATCCTCCTGAACAGAGCCTGTGTTTTCATCTTATGAGCTTTTTATGATCATGCTGCTGCTGTGGCCCTCTTAAGGTGACACAGTGAACAAAACACTTTTTTGTTTCTTGACTTAGCACTCCAATGCTTTTAAAGCTTTGGGTCTTTGGAATGCTTTATACAGAACTTCTCCAAGTCAGACTTGACTGGAGTCAAGTAAAAAGGATCCGGGGAGTATTTATGTAGGGTAGGAATCTTGAAAGAATAATGTTTGAAGCATTTTAGAAACTAAAATGTCAAACTTAAAATAATTATTGCAGCCAGAAAAAAGGCAATTACAAAGAAGTGGCTACAACAGGATCCACCCAAGTACAGGACTTTTATGAAGTTACGTATATATATATATATATAAAAATGTCAAACATATAAGAAAACAAGCAATATACAGTATTGATGGTGACACAATATTCAAATTTGTTGACTACTTCATCGAATCATCAAATTTGTTGACTACTTCTAGTAGCCCTATACTTTTGTCAGATAACCATCTGCACTGGAGGAAGTTTGGGCTGAATTTGATCATATGATTAAAAAGCATTACAAAAATGAATGTGTTTAAGTTTTCAGATTCATTGCATGTGTTAACATGTTAACGTTTCCAGCCCTAATTATAACAGAAACTTAATTTTATTCATCACAAACTCATCTGTAATGAAAGGAAGTTATAGAAATCAGTACCAACAAGGGGATCTTCAACACGTTTTAATAAAGCTTTAGTGATTATGTATTAATTTAGTTTAATGGACTCTTTTGTTATATTGTGTAACAATTTAGTCTTTTCACATTAACAACTGTCCAATAACAATAATTATAAGAATTATTAAGTTATTATTTATTATTGTGAACACAGCACAGCACACAGAACGAAGTGTGACTTCTGCGTTTGACCCATCTCTGAAGGAGCAGTGGGCAGTTTTTTTTGGCAGCGCCAGCGGGGTGCTGCTTGGGGAGTACCTCAATGTTACCTTTACAGGTCCGAGACTTGAACCGGCGACCTTAAAACGACCTAACCGTTACGCTATCAACTATCCAAGAAGAAGAGATGACCCACCGAGATGTAATGATATCATCCCAAACGTTCATGGGGTCGATTTTGGCGTCAGGATAGCAACTGGTCCAGCGTTTGATCACACCTTTCAAAGAGGCAACTGAGACTAGAAAGATAACAGGAAGTACGCTCAGTATGTTAAACACGATTAAAACAGAGCAGTAATTGAGATAACCCACAAAACAGTAAAATTCCAGTAAATTTCCAGCTCACCGTCTCCGCTGATGTAGCTGAGGAAGTCCTGGATCTCAGTCAGTGCTTGGACAGACTGGAGCACGGCGAGGCGGCTGCGGTTCAGCAGAGGGTCGATGCTGGAGTAGTTCTGAACAATACAAGAGCAGCCCAGTTTCACATCCGAATTTCTAGAGTAAGATGCTCAGTGTGTGTTTGCATTTTATCAATCACTGACTGCTTTTTACACGTAGTTTGTCGTGTTTTTCAAATGTCTAATGAGGCTAATAATGAGACTTTAACCATAAATGTTGACCGTGATTCTTTGCTTCTGTGTCTACGTTCCATGTCCATGTTTCCATGTTTTAAAAAAATTTCCAAGCCTACTTGGTGAATTTTTTTTAACAACAAAAGATTCAGAAATTTGAAATAAAAGAATTTCTCTATATAACATGCCACAACACAGCAGAAGTTAGTGGGCTAATTTCTCCTGCATTAAAAAGATCCATTTTAGAACATCTGATGTTAGTATGTTATGTACAGGGAAGTATTGTTGAGGTCTGAACGTTATATTCTCATTAATTATTATTCATCTCCATTACAAATGTGTGTAATTAAATCTATCTATTTAAGAACGCTTCATTTATTTCTATGCTACCCATCAATTCCCAAATTACCAATCACTAAAGCTCAAACACACCTGCATGAAGACCTGCATGCAGTTGCTGGCATAGTATTTGGCTCGGTCATAGTCCTCCTGCAGGATGTAGAGCAGGCTGAGCTCCTGGCTGTAGTTCGACTCCATCACCAGCTTGTGCTCCTCCACCTTCATGGCAGCGTCCACAAAGCTGAGAAGGGCCTGGTCCCGCTGTCCCAGCTGCAGCTGCTTCAACATGCTGCGCATCATGTGCTGTAGGTACGTCTCCTGGTGGACGTAAAATAGACAATACCAGATAAATAGGTAAGCCTGAAAAATTAAAGAAGAACTGCTGTGCTCTGCTGATATTTGCATAAAAAGTCAAAAGTCAAAAGTCTGGACATTCTGAGTGAGATCTGCACAGTTTTTCTCAATGAACACTATTTGGTACGTTTCAAACCCTGCTCCTGAAATACAAACTAGTAGCTTTTCGTTTTGCATCTTAAGTTTTGCAAATCTGTACATCACTGTAAAGTAGTTAACTGTCCAACCATCAAACCTTGGTGACCCATGAAGGTCAAGCAGAAGAGTAAAGGCAGCAGGATAGCTTCCCTAGTGGTGTAGCTAGGAGTGCTTAATGTCAAATAAACGTACTAAAATGTTTGCTCTCGGACCTCTGAGGGCACCGTCATTCCACTTCCCATTCTGTTCCTTGCTTGATCTTGGGAGTCCAGTTGTCTTACCGCAACTTAGTATGACCTCAAAGTTCTATCACTCTCAAAGTTCCTTCTTTATCCTCACTTTGTTTAGCCCTTCAGGCCTTTTTGTCCCTTTTTCTTCTTAGTTATATTTTCACTTACGGTAATTAGCCGGTACAATAGGGTACCTTGCTCATGAGTACCTTAGTGGTACCTCTTTACTGGTCCAGGATTTTAATCGGCGATGTGACCCTCCAGTCACAAGACCAACTCCCTAACTGCTACCACTGCCCCAACTGACCAAGAATTGCTGCTAAAAGTGAAATTCTCTATTAAAAAGTCTCTTCAATAACAATATAACTTGTGTGTGCCCAAACAGGAGTTTCAACCTGATAAAATGGGTCGTCCCACATCTTGTTCAGGTCGATGGGGGAACTGTCGTCTATGTTGACTGTTGCGCAGTACTGCAGCGATTTCCACTCCGTCAGGTGGTTGTACGCCTCCAGAGCTGCTATCTCCCAGAAGTCCTTCTCTGTGTCTATGGGCTCTCCGTCCATCCAGTCCTCTGTGTTCAGTGCCTGAGCAGGAGCAACATGGGAGAAGGTTGAAAGCAACTGTGGAAACGTTTTTAAACTGATAAGGGGCTATTGTAAAACTCTGTCACTGGTGTTATTTCCTAAACTGGTTTAAAAGGGTTGGTAATAGGGATGCACTGATCCGATACGTGGATGGGATAACGGTCCGATAACGACACAATAACTGTATCGGGTATCGGTGGCATTGGGCCGATCTATGGAGCCGATCTGTAAATTGTAGATTTTCTACGGTTGCGTATGCGTGCACGCTCAGTTCGCTCGACATTCACGCTAATTCCTACATATAGCAATGACAATGAGCAGAACTATATGTATAAGCAAATTATATTCTTTTATTTTCTTTAACAACACCAGCTCTTGCTCGCCATCTTTGTGTTCCTCGCTGTGTTTGTTAGCGCACGCGTCTCTCACAGTCCAACATTCACAAAAGCGTTCCAGTTCCGTCAAATCTTCCCCTTTATTACAGACCAGACTTATATTTTAGCTGATAAACAGCAAAAACAACCAGCGTTCTACTCACAATGCAGCCGTTTACTCGATGTTTTCACTGTTTATTCCGAGACGCGAGTTTGACGTGTTATTGTGTGGAACGCCGTTAGGCCAAATGACTCTCGTGTGGAACGCCATTATGTCAAAAACGAGTCCAAAATTAGAGGAAGGCTAGAATTAGTAAATTATTCAGAAAAACTTTTTTTTTTGCATTCTATAGTGTTAGAGTAAAAAATAAATATAGAAAGATGCATTTTCTGTTATAAAATAATTTTATTCTATATCCAGATGGATATAGATAGATATTTGCAATGGCAGAAAAACAGACTGTTATATTGACAGAAGTGACAGAAGAATTGGAGTAAAGACTATAGTGGACAGGGCATGTATGGAGTATGCAGAGCTTAAATACCATTGGGCTTTATTCACCAAGAGTTCTTAAGAAGAAATTTGCTCGTAAACCCCACAGTCTTTACAAGATTCTGGCACTCAAGTATGTTTTTTTGTATTAGAACAGTCTATGAATGCCTCAGAGCTTTCTTAAATTGTACTATTCTTGTTTTATTGCCCATAATTATGCAAAAAAATATGTTCATTTAAAATTAATACACACTAAACGCTCACTCCTCGCAACAGAAATTTCTTCAGGGCTGTTAATGTTTTTTATGCACTGAATCTTGGGCTTCAAAATTATGTTTAGGTATTTTCTGCCTACTTCATGTTCGTTTTTGTTGGAGATGCATCATAACAGAATAAGTGGCCGATGACAATATCCTAAATTTTTCATGTTTATACCGACCGATGCCAATACCGATAAATGAAGAAGACAGTCGAGCGCAGACAGAGCTGAGCGTGTAAAGACACACAAATAACATCAAAACAATCATGACATTTAAAAAATGACATTTCTAATACAGTGCCAAGTCAAGCAAGTGTGAAAGCAGAGCTGAGCGAGGCTGGAGCACTTCGAGCATAGTGCACAACATTTTAAGAAAAAGGCACTTCCCGCCCTGTGTGGTGTACAAAGTTAAATAGGTGACACTCCATGTGCACTACCTAGTGAACATGCCTGGCACAAGCTCATCCAATATCGGCTGAAACTATCGGGCAAATCTAAGCATCGATCCAATGCCGATGACTTTAAAAAGGCAATTATCCGCCGATCCCGATATTATGGTACATCTCTACTTTTTGTGCGTCCTGTAGTCTCATGCCCTTTTATGGGGATTTGTGGACCGTTTACCCATGCTAATGAAGAACAACAGACAGGGACATTCAGTTTACAAGGACCGAGGGATACAGCTTTGTAAGAATTAGAGATGTAGCCGATCCGATATGTGACTCTGCACGGCAAAGATGGGCCGATACCGATATTGTAAATTTGGATGTCTGCCGATACCGATACAAATCCGATACAGTCACAGACTTTATTTAAACATAAAATAATGCTTTAAAGTGTCTGAATACATGACTGAGATTATTGTTATGCTTAAGGTAATGCTTGATTTAAATACTGTTTTCCTACCAAAACAATGTAATAATTACACACACACGTATGTGCTAAGTTATTTGTTCTCAAAAAATTGTTCGTTTAGACATATAAATATTTCTTCTTTCTTATTGATTACACTATAAAATGATAAATTTTTTGTCAATTGAAAATGAAATATTGAAGTTTGTAATTCTGAACCAATTTGGCCTATAAAATGAGCTGCTTTTGCAGAGAAGTACATTTCCCACTAGCGTTTTAGCGAGTAACGGCGCTCATGCGTGCAGTTATTAACACATGACATTTTACATCGCGGAAAATGTAATTTATGCATTTACTTCTGTTTTAGTGCACGGAACATCTCACAAATACTTTCACATGCAGAGGGATCAGGTCTTGTCTTGATCGCGCCACTGAAAACGTTGTGTCACTATTAAGTGTCTGTGTGAAATACAAGCGGAGCTGCTCTAGCGAGTAAAATGAATTAAACCAAGCTTCCATTCTAGGAAAATTGTCTCAACCATTTTTTGTAATATTTGAGTTATTCGAGTTGTTGGAACAATGGTTTCAGCTCTACTTTACCGCAGTGCCACTTCCCACGCATAACGAATTAAGCGTGTACGCATTTACAGATCGGCTTCATAGAACGGCCCAATTCCACCGATACCCGATCCAGCCGTTTGAGCCGTTATTGGACCAATACCAATCCACACATCGGATCGGTTACATCTCTACTCGAAACATGTAGGACATTTGGTCTGGATAACTTCCTTTATTGTTTGGTTTTGATGGATCATCAATAAGGAAATTCACACTTTAACTCTGGTGCTGGCCTAAACAGAACTTAAACTGGAAATAGGCTTTGAACAACTTGCACATTAAGGTTTAGTTAAACATCTTACATTTCGAGTGCTTTTTAAAAGAAGTGTTCCCCTATAAAGAGGTCCTCTCTGATGCATTACCTCATTGTAGAGCTTCACTGCCTCTGCATAGTCACTTTTCGCTTCTGCCTGCAGCGCAGTGAAGGTGATGGGCTTGGTGCCGATCTTTCCGCCAAAGATGCCCCTCACAACGTCGTAATCTCCCAAAGATCTGTACAACCTGAAGATGCCATTAAAGAATGAATCCTCATGAAAATGTAATGGAAAAGTGAGTGAAATCCAGAGCACTGAGAGGTGAGAGGAGGAATGATATGGGGGAATGGTGTATGGGGAAGCTAAACTCACTTGGCCAGGTGAATCCAGCGTTCTGTGTCGGGAGGAAGCTCCTTCCTGCCCCGGGCCTTTTTGGAGGGAGGCTCGTTGGGCACACAGCTGGAGTTCACCAGACTCTCCTCCAGGAGCAGGATGCCCATAGGCTGCTGCAGGCTGGCCAAGCAGCTGGAACTGACACTGGCAGGGTGTATGTCCAGAAGAGCCTGGTGCTGGTAACACATGTCCTGCAGGCAAAGTCAACAATGTCAGCACTGAGATGACAGACAACAGTAATACTGTGTCTTTACCGTTATCATCTATTTCAAAAGACACTGTTTACGACAATACTTTTTCAACATTCAGATGACTGTTTGCAGTAGTCAACACGGTACTCTTCTATGGATCCCCATTTATATCTGCTGCACAAGATCCCAAAAGATACAACCCAAGGTCATAAAAGCGACCCCTGTTCTAATTTGATCTTCCAGAAGTGCCAAGTGAGTACATATCCAATGCAGGTGATCATAACAGAGTGTTTAAGAATAATGTTTATATTTACAAACTGTACAGTGTAATCACTCCACACTGCTGCTGATCTGGCACACATTTAATGCCAGATGATTGAAATCGCAATCCTCCTCAATGACTGTTGCTACAACACTGCTATAATATTTGCACAATTTTTGCACTGCCGCGACTTATTTGCACAACCATTGAACATTGAATGTATACATCACTGGTCACTTTTTAACTAACTGTATCTGCACAAATTATTGAAAAATATTGCACAGACTCTGATTCTCCAAATGCTGTTTTAATATCTGCACAAACTTCAATGTTAGTCATACTTTTTAAGAGGATACTGTTAGACTAAATTAATAAAGATCCTTTATTAATAGACTGGATATAGAATTTTTCATATTGAAACTGTTAGTAACTTTGTGCACATTCAGTGTAAAAGTCAATTTTCACTTTTGTAGGTTATACTGCATCCAAATTGTGTCTCTTCCTACTTCTAGTTCTAGTTTAAAGTTATAGTTATATTTAATACTACAGTTCTAGTTTAAAATGTATATTTTGCAAATGTATCACCATTAAATGGTTACAATCTGACCCTCCAACACACAGTTTATGGGTTGAGAAGGTATGGGAAATTTATCAGATGGAACTAATAACATATTCCCTGAGACTTCATAAGGATATTTTTACTAAAAGGTGGAGTCCTGCTACTGCCATACTAAACAATATAGTATTTAATTAATTTATAGTGGGTTTTTTCTTTCTTTTATTTATTTACTTTTTTTTTTTTTTTAACACATTTTTATCTGTTACTATTGTTGTCATTTTTTTCCCTGCATGTGCAGATAAAATACTCAAATTACACTTTAGAACTGCAAACGGCGAAGAACTGAATTGAAAATGTTATCTGTTTAACCTGTTAAAACTGCAATAAAAACGAAGTATATTTTGTATTCTATTTATATATTATTTATTCCGTGTGCCCTATCTGTTCTTTGTTCTCTATTTCTTGTTGCACTGTGAAAACTGGTGCCACGTCGTCTCGTCTCTCTGTACAGTATATAGCAGAGATGACAACAAAGTTTACTTTGACTTACGACTTTGACCAGTGACTGGCTTTGAATCTAATCCAGAAACTGCTGAGCCACCTACCTGCACGCAAGCAATAAAAGGTGGGAAGTATGTTGTGCTCTTGTGCAGGAAGTGATTCATATCGTTCAGCAGATCCTTCAAAATGATCCCCTTCTCTTTAGAAGACTTGGATTTGTCCATCTCAAGCATCAAGCCAGCAAACAGTGAGCTGAACAGCTGCTTGGCTAAAGTGGCATCTCTCTGTCGTTTGTCAAAAGAAGGGAGTAATCAACACATACAAAACACATCAAACATGCGATGCTTATTTATACAGTATTGGTTTTTCAAATTCGGTGTAGGAACAGAGGAAGCTCTTGCCTGTGCCAGTGCTTGTAAAGGGGCGATAAGACTGCTGTACTGGATCTGAATGTCTGGCAGATCTCCAACCCTGTAGCTACGGTACAACGTCACCTGGGCGTCCCGTCGCAGCTTTTGGTCTGCTCTCTTCTCCTGTACAGCACAGCCAAAGCAGAGTGCTGTTTATCGTTTATAAATACTGTCTACTGTGTATATTGAAATTGGAAAGTAATACTGAAATTTCTACCCTTTCAGTCCTTTGAGACTGGATTTCCTTCTTGGCAAACTTTAAACTTTCCTTCTCTTTGTCCTTGAAGAACCTCCGCCGCAGTCGTAAAATGTCTGCACGCTTTTCTCGCACAGCTGTTTGGAAACAAATAATGTAATAAATACTGTAGCATGTGCAAAAACATGCTCTTGGAGCACGGAATTTTATGACATTTTATTTGTGATGTCTTGACCATTTAAGACAATTTAAATTACGTCCAAACGTTTATGCTGTAGGATTGAGGAGGAGGCAGAACGTGACTCCTGCTGGGTTTGGAGTAGGTGTTGTGGTTTAGAGCAAGGTTGCGCACCACCTGACGACTTCAGGTCCTGGCTGAAGGCTACAATTACCTTATAAGGTAACTGTAGAGTGCACCCCAGCAAAAATCTGTCCATTACAAGGATGTGTTCGCACAGCAAGATTTTAGACCAGCCTAGCTTAAACCAGCCCATAGCAAAACTTTTTATGCTTCCTCTGTATAAGAATTAGAATTCCCTGCTGGTTTGCAGACTGACCTGCACTCCGGCTATCGGCCTCGTCTGCAGGGGCGCTGAGACGTTTTGATCCGAATCCGGCACCCACGGGTTTCCAGGAGGGAAGCCGTTCCCCTCGCTTCTTCTCAAACCCCAGCAGGGAGGAGAGAGAATCTGATGACAGCGAGTAATCGGCCAGCGTGTCCACGCTGCTGCCCGTCAACCAGTTATATGCCGACCGCCGACCTGAAAGCAAACGCATCAGCAAGATTTAAGTTTTTATTTGCCACACACATATCTAAAAGTCCAACGTGTAGTGTTCTGTCCCAAGGATGTGCAAGAAAATTTAAATAGACGTAAACAAATTACACACTATTTACATAATAATATCGGGAAATTAATATTTATATTAATATTGGGAGGTCTAATTGGGATCAGGTATTTTCATACCCCCAAGTAGGGTGTTCGCAGCATGATCAGAAGGTTGCAGGTTTGAATCCAGGGACGGTAAAGGTACCACCGAGGTACTCATGAGCAAGGTACCGTCCCCAAGCACTGCTCCCCGGGCGCTTGTTAGCTGCCCACTACTCCTTCATGGATGGGTTAAATGCAGAGGTCACTTTTAATTGTGGTGCACTGTGTGCTGTGCTGTGGTGTGTTCACAATGACAAATAATAACTCACTATTAAGTTCCTCTGGCTTTAACCTCAGAACAAAAAGTATAAATATAAATATAAAATTGATATGAATATACAATATGACATATATTCATATACAAGTGAACTTAAGCGAGTGATTATTTGTCATTGTGAACACAGCACAGCACAGCACACAGTGCACCACAACCAAATGTGACCTCTGCGTTTAACCCATCCGTGAAGGAGCTGTGGGCAGCGCCCAGGGAGCAGTTCTTTGGGATGGTACCCTGCTCATGAGTCCCTCAGTTACCATCTTTACTGGTCTGGAACTTGAACCAGCGTCTTTCCCATCACAGGGCCAACTCCCTAACCGTTACGCTACCAAAGGGCCCAAAAGTACAAAGTACATAAAGTTGAGATGAATTAACCTGAATAGTAACTATAGAGTAAAACAGAACACACCTGCTCCAGGAGCCTGGGTCTGGCTGAACTCCAGTGAAGCCTGAGTGGCTCGAATTTGACCCCTCATGCTGGCCGCCTGTGTCCCTACGTTCTCACTACCCTGAGTGCCTCCTGCCTGGGAAACTTGAGTCTCAAGGAACATGGGAGTGAGGACGGTGCTGCGGAGACGCCAGTTAGAGTCTATGGTGTAGTCCTGCAAATAGACCCATCAACAAACAAGAGCGTGAGAGAAGAACAGGGGGGTCGATGCTGGTTATGCGGAATTTATGTTAAACTAAAAATGTTGGAGCATTGCACTTGACAGCTGATATAATAATGTACATGATAAATACAAAATTATGATCAAATGAATGCAAAATCTGCACCAACTCACTGGCTGAAAAAGCTGAAAATACCTGAAACTTGCACTCGGACAGAGGAAACTCGAACATGTTGCGAGTGTAGTCGGGGCTCTGGCTGGTCATCTCCAGCAGCAAGTCGGTAGCCAGGCTAAGAAAGCGTTCTTCGATGCGTGCCGAGTACAGAGACCCCAGCAGTCTCTGCATCCGCTCCAGCGTGGAAGTGGGCAAGCGCTTCTCATGACTCCAGAAGTTCCGCACATACAACCTGATGAAAAGCAAGCACGCATTACGCCCCGTCAGGCTTCAGGTTCGAACTGATGTGAAGATACCGATCTCTTTCAGGGCAATAACTCACTGTAAGCCCTGGTTTTCATCTGTTAGTCCTTGCAGGAGAGTTTCCTTGGCTGTGTTGAGTACCTCAACAGATGTGCTATCCATCTTGCTCTCATCATCGCTGTGAACACACAGGAAGGAACAGCTCGATCCAGTTAGGCTTGGATTAAACGTAGATCAATCTCAGTCAACTTGAATTATGATTTGTAGTGGAAAGTAGTCGGATTTGGGGGAAAACAGACAAAATGCCATATTTCATCAGAAAGGGCATGAAACGTAAACACTGACAAGGCTAAATAGTCTAGCTGGGATATGTAACGGCTTGAGCCCCATCGCGCCGATACTGGGGACAGAACGGGAAGGCTTTAAATAGTCGGTAAATGTAAACAAACATTTGTGACTCTGCACAGCAAAACCAGTCGCTTGTCGCAAACTTTCAAAATTGAGTTATGTTTGCATGAAAGGGCATAAATCAACCTTCAAAACGATACCTATATGGAATGAATCTGACGACATATGACTGAGATATCAACATTCAAAGGAGTCGGGTTTCTCCTGTCACGCCAAGTGAGAAACGGAGAAATCTGCCTTTGAAGTTGACTATCGCCGTAGCACTCACAGACGCTTGGTGCGGTCGCGGCTACGTTTGCATTTACGGTAGCCTACGCTGCATTCACAGCCACACGGATAGCCTACCTGCGTTAGGTTAACTGAACTCGGGAGACGAAGATGGATTCCGGAGAAATATCTTCACGCTAGTCAACCAGTGGATTTACCGTAAATATTGAAGTAGAGCGGTCAAAACAGAAACTTTTAACATTCTGCTGGAATTGAATTCCTCACCTCAAGAAAGTCACGTTATTAGGATGGAAAGGGTAAGTTTTTCAGCGAAATTTATTCACAGCAGTACAGTATAGACCTTCCACTGTTTCAAAACACTAAAAACCAAAAATCCAACATTTTACCCCACGCAACATAAACGGTCATTTTTCTCGGAAACCTCCGTTGCGACGAGCGACTGGTTTTGCCGTGGAGGGTCACATATAAGAGTGGTAAAGAATTTAAAATGCAAAGAGGAGTGAAAAGTGGGCAATGACAAAGAACCGATGTTGTGACTTCAGTACCGCGGCAGGTGCTGTTCCCTCTCACCTATGAGTCATAATCTGGACGAAGTTCTTTGTCTTCAGGTTCAAGAAGATATCAGGTATGACATCAGCACGGCTCAGCAAACACTCCAGACAGAGAGTCTTAAACACACCATGGAGTTTTGGAAGCAGATACCACACCACACTCACGAAACTGGGGACAGACACAAGAACGCAGGTTTTAATACAGTTTTAATAGGAAAACTTAAGTCGACTTAACTTTTAACTTACCGGTCTACCAAAGGGGGGAAGTGCTTTGCCACTTTGCTCAGACAACTGACAAATTTGTCATCTAGACCCTTCTCATTTAAATTCTTCAGCTTGGTATAAGTGGCGTTTAACAATGGATGTTCATTTTGCTAAAAACAAAAAAACTGGATGTGAAACACACACAAAGCTTTTCACACAGTTCACTACAGTGCCTAGTTAGGTTCAATCAATTCAAAAACTTGAATACATACATCTTCCCTGCTGGTCATGTAGTTCAGGATTAAGCCAATGATCTCTGCTGCTGCTGAATAGATTTCCTTAAATCTGATGAAGGACAAGTTGTTGGCCAAAACCAGGAAGTACCTGTAAATTCAGATCAGCTTAATTCCCCACTAAGTGACGATCTCTTTCACATGGGTATTAGATCAAAATGCATGCAAAAGAGGCAGTCATTCATCAAACGTGGGTCTATCAGCTACGATGGCGTATTAAGGTGATTGTATATTTTAAAAAATAATAAAACGGTGTTGGGGAGGGGGGTAAAATAACGAGGAAAAAAGTCTGAAATTCTGAGATTCATGTCATATATTTGCGTGAAGACACTCGGATATTCTCTGATATTATAAAGTCATAAATTTGCGAGAAAGAAAACTCCGAAATCCTCTGAGATGTAAGTAGTAAATTGACAAGAAGAAAAAGTCGGATATTCTCTGAGTTTAAAGTGGTAAATTTACGAGAAAAACATGCACAAATTCAAGAGAAAAAAGTCAGATATTCTTTGAGATCAGAAAGTCGCAAATTTGCGAGAAATGTCAGATATTCTCTGAGATTTTAAAGTCACGAAAAAGTCACGGAAACCGGAACGGAACCACAACGCCTGTGTGAAACTTGGCCACTGGACGCTTCACATGGAGGCACGCGCTCACGGTGAAGAGGTGGAACATGGCTGAATCAGGTGAGTTTACCTGTGTTGAAATGAGATGTGTAGAGTCGGCAGGTCGTGTTTCATGCTGTGTATTATGGTAGATCACGTTCGTTCGGCGAAAGAAGTCAATTTGGACTTTATTGTTGCAAATGTATGACTTTACAATATCAGAGAATATCCAAGTTTTTTCACGCAAATATATGACAATCTCAGAATTTCTGACTTTTTTCTCGTAATTTTACCCCCTTCCCAACTCGTTTTTTTTTTATTTTTTTTATATACAATGGCCCTAATACCCCATCGTAATCAGCTAAGACTTACTACACACGTTGTTTAGAACACTTTTTTTTACTTTATTTTTAAGAATTTAAGGTTTTATCAAACTTTAAATTTAAAGAAAAAGTGATTCTCTCCATATTTTTCAGATAGCTGTTACAATGTCTATCTTAGTCTTCTCACTCTTTCTGTAACCATTTTCATCTTATTGCTTTCTTGCTGGCTGCTAGTAACGTCTTAATGAGGTACTTATCTAATGCTGAAAGTTGCGCTGGTATGTTGGCCAAATAAATTACTGAGAAGGAACAGTCAATTCTTCTCTAAAAATACCACAAACTTCTTGTCTTACCTCCTGCCGATATGAGTGGATGACTGGACAGCTCCAGAAAATATGAAAATGGTCTGCAAACTTAGCCCACGTTTAACTTAATTAAGTACCTGTCATGGTCCGTTCCGCATGAAGCACTGTAGGGAGGGAGATGGTTGGCCAGAACTATGCCTAAAAGCTGCAACCCCACTGAGTTGTCTTTGCTATTAGGGTCTGTTCCAGAGAAATGCTCAAAAATCAGGCTGAAAAAGAAAAATGCGTCAGTTATTCAGCAGAAATCAAAAGAATCCTGACATTTGAACATAATGTTACAAAACATTACTAACGTAATGACGATTAACTAATAATAATAGTTTATTATTATAATAGTAATAGTTTATGGATTGCTTTATATTCTACGTACACACACATGTAGATACAAACTTGATTGAGTGATTGTCATCGTGAACACGACACAGCACGGCACACAACAACTGGGCGGCTTTTTGGCAGCGCCTGGGAAGCAGTGCTCATGAGTACCTCAGTGGCACCGGTCCGGGATTCCAACCGATCACGGGGCCAACTCTCTAACCGTTACGGTACCAAGTGCCCCAAATGGCTTGAGAAGCCATAAAAAGTACCACAAACAGCGCTACTTAGTGTTGCTATGGTGACATGCTATTTTGATTTAGTACACTAAGGTGCACAGTGGCGTTTTCTCCTTTCTTATGTCATACTTGTATGGGATGTGCAAACAATCCTTCCAGCATTCCGCTATGGTGCGGATGATTTCCAGATTATGCCTGAACACAGCCCTTTTGGAGTGGAAGCAGTTTCTCATCAGAAACTCTATCAGACGATTGGCCAGGACCTCATCTCTGGTGTTGCCCTGTGGAGCAAAAAAAAAAGGGACATGACATGCTCACTAATGCTATTAGCTGTTACGCTCACCAGCTCCTCATGAATACCTGAGCTGCGCCAACTGTATTAATAAGAATGTAATCGCTGCACTATTTTACACCAATGACTTTGTATCATGTTTGTGTTTATGAGGATGAAAGATTTTGGAAAATTAGAATATCGTTACGATATTCTTGCAAACATATTTTAAGAGCTGGTGGCGTAACGGTAGGGTGTTCTCCCCGTGATCAGAAGGTCGCAGGTTCGAATCCAGCACCGGTAAAGTTACCACTGAGGTACTCATGAGCAAGGTACCGTCCCCAAGCACTGCCCACTGCTCCTTCACGGATGGGTTAAATGCAGAGGTCACATTTCGTTGTGGTGCACTGTGTGCTGTACTCACAATGACAAATAATCACTAACTTTCAAGAGAGTAAGGATAATGCCAGTTCCCTTTCCAACCTTCACCGGCATTTAAGAGTTAATTATTCATATATGTATTAAAGAGTGAGTGATTATTGGTCAATGTCAACGCAGCACCACAACGAAATGTAACCTTCGCATTTGACCCATCCGTGAAGGGGCTGTGCCGTGGGCAGCTGATATGGGCAGCGCCCAGGGAGCAGTGCTTGGGGACGGTACCTTGCTCATGGTTACCTCAGTGGTACCTTTACCGGTCTGGAAATGCCCTAAACAATACACCATACAGATAAACAATTAAATAGTGCTTTAACTGTGTTGTTGATTTTCACTCACAATCGTTCTACTAGCGTTGCTTAATGGCAGCTGGAGTGAAAGATGTAGCAATAGTTTATACAGTATGTTTAAAGACCAATTTGACATGTTTTCATCTAATTCTGCCTTAAAACTAATTTCCTTCAGCTTACTGTCATATAAATCATATAAACCATACTGAAATAAATCACTGAGATTAATATAAATAATAATTAGTTCCTGAAACACTGGAATGTGATGCAACAATAATTCTAATCAGAACAAAAGGGGTTTAATGTCTGCGTTTATAATTTAGTTCCTGAATTTTCATGCATTTTTCTTTTTGCATTCTATCTACAATTTACAATCAGGATTTTCATTTGAATTCTGAATGATCTCTGGGTGATCGATAAATAAACCAGCCTTGTGTTGCCAAAACAAAAGGTAAATTAGAGAAAATAGTTGAAATAACATGAAATTTCCCAAGAGGCGTATCAGACCTGCAAAAATGAACAAATACTCTGCCATACAGAGGTTTATTCATTTTTAGAGTTTAGTAATTCGAGTGTCAGTGCTAAGTTTAGAGCAGAACAATACCCAAATGACTTTTATGAATCGGGAGAACAAATCTTTTGTAAGTTTTGCCAGCACACGATAGACTGCATTCTAGACTTTTTTTTCTATTGCATTGTTCTTTTTTCCCCATCCACTCCATAATTAGACACTTTTTAGGTGAATAAATATGATTATAACGTAAAACACGGAATTCAGAAGAATAAAAATGGAAAAAACGGACTTTGACGGAATTTAGAAAAAAACAAAACAGATTTCATAGAGCCCTGGTTTATTCGCTTAAGAACCAGTCACATAAACTGTCTTTCTACAATATCCAAGATCTGATGTTGTCTAAAAGTCTGAATTCTTCCATAGTTGTAATACAACACAGCGGAGTCTCCCTTTTTATTACACAGGTGATTTCAACTACACTCAATAAAGCTATGCTTTTGTAACTGTAATGCAGGTTTATTAAGTATATATGATCATTTAATCATCATTCACACCCACCTTTGGCGTAGCCACACTGGTCCAGGAGAGCACAGTCACCACAATGTCCACCACCATAAAGTGTATCCCTTCTCCCCCATTGTTCCCAGACACCACCAGCTGTAAGAGGGGCCCCAGCCAGTGCCTTGCATATGGATGGAAGATCTGCACACAAACAGCGCGGCAAACACAGCGTCATCAACTCTGCCGATGTTGAGATAACTGGATAACTGTAGGAGGAAGACGACCCAGCAGTCACCTCTTCAACATTGATGATGAGCTTAGCGATGAAGAGGCGAATGTTGAGAGGGGTGGAGGGATTACTCAGCTTGCCATGCAGGAACTTCATCCAGGGAGGGAGATCACTGGGAATCATACCCTGAAATCAACACCAAATGGACACGGTCTGGTTATAACATCCACTGAGACATAATTAACCGCAGTAGAGGTGCCGTGTCTCGCCTCACTCACGTCCTCGACTTTCGGGGTGATGTTGTTTCTCTGCATGTGGTGTAACAAGGCGGTCATGGTGGCCATACACTCGTGCTGATTGAGTTCATCCATCTCCAGCTCAATGCTTTCGTCCTGAGACATGACCTCCACACGGTGCTGAAGGAAAAAAATGGAAATGTGCATGAAAAATTGCCAAAACCATTTAAAAAGCTGCACAAAAAATATTCCATTCTACCTACCCTTGCCTTACTGGAGCTGCTGTGGCCCGAGGGATTCTGGGAGTTGTAGGAGAAGCTCTGGACACCGGTAGAGAAGTCAAACTGACTCATTTCCTCACTGAGACTGCTGTCTGCCATGTAGGACTGAGAGGAGAGATATACTGGGGCATCTGGAGCCACATGGGGAGAAGAGGTTTACAGTTCAATTATAAGAAATGTCATAAATTACAGTAAAACCACTGTAATTCACAACTAGACGAGCAATTTGTCAATTCGTCAAAATTTCCACTTTTGTAGCTTAATACTCCATCCAAATGGTCTCTCTTTCTACTTCTAGTTCTAGTTTAAAGTTTATATTTCATACTACAGTTCTAGTTTAAAATGTATATTTTGTATTGTATTTATATATTGTTTATTCTATATGCCCTATTTTTTCTTAGTCCCCTGTTTCTTGTTGCACTGAGGAAACTGGAGCCACGTCGTCTCGTCTCTCTGTATATCTGTACAGTATATAGCAGAGATGACAATAAGTTTACTTTGACTTTGACTTTAATAGAGACAAGCATTGTGGGCAAAACAGAGGCTAACTTAAGAGTGGCACCCCCTTAACTTAAGAGTGGCCAAAATGGGAAATCCTTTTTTTCTGACCAAGAAAATAGGTGAAAAGAGGGTTGCATTCTGGAGAATGAAATGAACAAAGTGATTGCTGGAGCTTATCCCAGGACTACGGGCGCAAGGCACGGACTGACCTCCAACCCTCTCAACATTCGCCTCTTCATAGCTAACCTCATCATCCATCCTGAAGAGGTGACTGCTGATCACCCAGAGCACGCGAACTTCACACAGAAAGGCCCTATGGCCAACCCGGGGATCGAACTCAGGACGTTCTCGCTGTGAGGCGGCAGTGCCAACCACTTTACCGCCATGCCGCCTTAGGGTAAGAAATAAGGTGAGGAAAGAGCTGATTACCTCCATTTTCTCCACTCACTTCCTTTCTTATCATAACGTATTTCTTCTTCCTTTCAATGGGAACCTGGCAACAGATAAATCATACAAATGACTCTGTTAAGAACTTATCTTAAGAAAAAATATCTTTTAAAACTGTTAAAATATCAAACTTACATCAATCTCAATGGGAAAATTATACTCCCTTTGGGTGTCAATAAGGTTGTCAAAAATGAACTGATTCTGCAGGAATATAAACACAAAAAGGAAGTAAGAATGTGGTGAACGAAATGGCAACTCCTCTGCTCACTACAACAATCAAAAAAATTCAGAGCAGACTTAGTGAGATCGGCAGATATCACCGGTACCGATATCGGTTCAGATGTGAAAGGTACCCAACTGTAATTATGTCTGATCAATATTCTTTTTGGATCAGTGCTAACTGAATCTGATTGTGGATGATGACCTATATATCGTTACACCTCTACAGCCCCACACGCGCGCACACACACACAGTAGAGGTTGACCGATATATCGGTCAGCCGATATACTGGGCCGATATTTAGCAATTTTTACGATATCGGCCGATATCCGAGTTCAGTACGCCGATATTCAGGCATCTCATTTGTAACTTGAAAACTTTGTTTTGTTTACAAATTATTAGTCAAGTTCAAATTTTATATATTTATTTATTGTTTAGACATTTACAGTTTTATTTATGTTATTTATGTTTATATTTATGTTTAGTCAGTGTTAAATAAATGTTACGTTGAGAGATTTTGTGTATCCTTTGTTATTTTTAGTGTGATATTTTACTACACAAACAGAGGGTAAATGTCTAATTATTGACCAAAAAAATATCGGCAGCATATATCAGCCATCGGCTGACTCTGACTTCTAAATATCGGCATCGGCTTTAGAAAAACCCATATCGGTCGACCTCTAACACACAGTATACAATATATACACTACACAAACAACAAAGTTTAAAAAATAGTAGTAAAGTTTCCCAAATGCCTGCCTAAAGATGAATGTTTTGAGTCGTTTCCTAAATATTAATAATTCGAGGTGATCTTAATGTCGTTGGAAGATGAGTCTTTAATCTGCCCTGAAGAACAGAAAGGAAAGGTGATTGTGTAGATCTCAAAGTGCGGCTACACGAGTAACGTTGCGCCAGGTCCGAGGCAGGTCCGAGCCCCAGAAACAGCAGCTTGCAATTTGGAAAGATTTCTCAACCGGAAAAACAAGAACAACCGAGATTTCCGTTCTCCAGCTCCTGTGTTAGTGTCTGAGCTCACCTTCTCTGGTTTCTCAGTGAAGAGGAAGCCCTGGTAGAACTTGGTCTCGTTAAAGCTGCAGCAGATGAGGGCGATGGCACAGTTATAAGCAGCACAGTGGAACTGCCTCCTCAGCTCCATCGCAAAACTTTCCCCTGCCATATTCTCGGTAAACGCTTCAAAACACGCCCTGAAAAACACACAAGGCACTTAAACACCGTCCAACTGCAACTTCCCAAGGTTCCACCCAAAAGGAAATATGCCTCTATGAAACGCATCTCTTTCTCCTTCTCAACGTCCCTTCCTCACTAAACCGGAACCTGACGCTCTCAACCCGGAAACTGACGCTCTCAACCCGGAACCTCTCGCTCTCAACCCGGAACCTCTCGCTCTCAACCCGGAACCTCTCGCACTCAAACCGGAACCTCTCGCACTCAAACCGGAACCTGACGCTCTCAAACCTTCTGCTCTCAAACCGGAACCTCGCTCTCAAACCGGAACCTCTCGCTCTCAAACTGGAACCTTCCGCTCTCAAACCGGAACCTTCCGCCCTCAAACTGAAACCTTACGCTCTCAAACTTAAAACACAACCAAACAGAAATTTAGACAGACAAAACTATAAACAACAAACAGAAACACAACACAGTGACGTGCTCTCTTCTGTACACTCCGACCAGGTGAAAACTGACTTGAGCAGCGTCTTGGACAGCTCGTTTCCCTCTGCCTTGGCGGCGCCGCAGAAGGCCTGGTTGATGGCCGAGTCTTTAGAGTAGACCTCCTCTTTAGGGAGACGCGAGTAGAGCAACTCCAGCAGCTTACAGCAGCCGATCTTCATCATGACCTGGCTTTCGAAAACAGGCTCCACAGACTGAAAAGCAAAAAAGAAAACAAACATGACAGGATTAAAATCCTCAACCATGACCTCACACACAACCCACGTTTGAGAACGTTCTAGAACATGCTAATAAGGTCAATTTGCTCTCACTTTAGTGCAGCGTGTTTGTAGAGTAGCCATGATGTTGGCCACGTTCGTGATGAAGAACTGGGAGAGGGCTTTAGTGCTGCAGTGCGTCGCCAGCGGGAGCAGAACCCGGTCCAGCAGTCCCATCAGCATGCACATCTCGGGAACGTCTTTGGCCTGAAACATCTGGTAGACGGTGTTGAGGAGCTGAACCTGACCTTCGCAGCTGGACCTGGTGGAGCAACAGCACAGCTTGAAGTGCTAAACCTGGAACTGTGCACTCGGACACGTCTAAACAACATACACTTACTGTCGAGCAATTCTCTGGAAGCACGTCTGAAAGAAGTCCTCCATAATGTGCTTCTTGTCACGACACAGCACTCTAGCCATGAGTTTCAACAGCAAGGGACTCTGGGATAGCTCCAAGGCATCTAAAAACTGAAGGAAGGCATTAAAGCAGGAACATCTGATGAACTACATTAAATAAACGTTTAGAAAATAACCTAATCGGCACCGTGACGTCTCTGTTAATGTACTATATAATACAGTAATAAATATATTATAGGGATGCACGATAAGAGAAATACTGGCCGATGTCGATATCCAGTGCTTTTCATGCTTATATCTGCCGATGCTGATACCAATGCCGAGACACGAGCGCGTAAAGACAAGAGGTTTTGCGTGTTCCACTGCATGCTCAGAGTTTTGGCACAAAAATTAAGCCACGGTTCTGACATTTCTTACAGTGCCAAGTCAAATGTGGGTAAAAGCTGGGTCGAGTGAGGACGGAGCATTTTAAGCGTAGTGCACAACATTTGAAGAAAAAGACACTTCCTGCCTTATATGGTATACCAAGTGAAATAGGGCAGAGGTGACTCTCCAAGTCACGTCGGAATCGGCCGATAATTGTACTTTTTAAGTCATCGGTAGATTTGTCTGATGTTTTATGACAAATTTGGTGTACAGCGGAAATGTAATGCTTCTGCCAGGCACGTCCACAGTCAGAGGTGGGATTTTAATATGGTTGCAACTAAGGGATGCACGATAATATATGTGACCCTCCACGGCAAAACCAGTCGCTTGTCGCAACGGAGGTTTCCGAGAAAAACAACCGTTTATGTTCCGTGGGGTAAAATTTTGGATTTTTTGTTTTTAGTGTTTTGAAACAGTGGAAGGTCTATACTGTACTGTTGTGAATAAATTTCGCTAAATTTCCATCCTAAAAACGTGACTTTCTTGAGGTGAGGAATTCAATTCCAGCAGAATGTTAAAAGTTTGTGTTTTGACCGCTCTACTTCAATATTTACGGTAAATCCACTGGTTGACTAGCGTGAAGATATTTCTCCGGAATCCATCTTCGTCTCCCGAGTTCAGTTAACCTAACGCAGGTAGGCTATCCGTGTGGCTGTGAATGCAGCGTAGGCTACCGTAAATACAAACGTAGCCGCGACCGCACCAAGCGTCTGTGAGTGCTACGCCGATAGTCAACTTCAAAGGCAGATTTCTCCGTTTTTCACGTGACAGGAGAAACCCGACTCCTCATTCCATAACCGTATCATTTTGAAGCTTGATTTATGCCCTTTCACGAAAACATCATAACTCAATTTTGAAAATTTGCGACAAGCGACTGGTTTTGCCGTGGAGGGTCACATATTGGACGAAAATTGCTTTTTGATCATCAGCATCTCAGATGCTTAGATTTGCCCAATATTTTTAGCTAATATGTTATGACGCATTTATTGTACGTCGAAAAGGTAGCGCTTGTGCCAGGCTCGTCCTAAGTCCGAGGTGGGATTTTAATACGGCCCACGCCTTCAGTCTTAAAATGCATGGTGTTATTTTGTGCCAAAATTTTGAGCATGCAGTGGAACGTTCACGAGCAAAATCTCTTGTCTTTATGCTCTCCTCTGCCTGTACGCGCAAATCTTTCTTAACTAACTAAATTGCGTTTTCCTCACTTAGCGAATGTGAGCTCACACACGGGCTGTGTCCCGAGCCGCGTACTGCCGCACTTAATAGTATGGTAGGTAAGGCGTTCTTATCATACTTTTCTTTGTGGTAGTATACATCTCAGGAAATAGCTGGGGTTGCAGCTTAACGGCTCTCTATACACTAGGTAGTGCATACAGAGCGTCTCACGCGCCCTGTTTGATTTGGTACATCTCACAGTGTTGGAAGTGACTTTTTCTTAAAATGTGCACTAGGCTCGAAATGATCCACCCTTGCTCGACTCTGCTTTCACGCTCGCTTGACTTGGCGCTGTTTTAGAAATGTCAGAACTATGGCGTTATTTTTGTGCCAACATTCTGAGCGTGCAGAGGAACTTTGGCAAGCAAGATGTCCTGTCTTTACATGTACAACTTTGCCTGCGCTCACGCTCGACTCCGACTTCCTCATTTATCTGCACTGGTATTGGCAGCAGCAGATAGAAGCAAGAAAAACATCGAATATCGGCATCGGCCAATAATTCGCTTATCGTGCATCTCTAATAAAGAATAGTAACTAGTGGCAGACGTTATTAGCGCGTGTGCTGCCATAAAAGAATATTCTTTGACATTCTTTAGTTGCAATGACACTTATACATCACGGAGAAATTTTTTAATTCTTTTAAACGTGACCCAATAACAAGGAATAATGCAATAATAAGACCATGTCGCCAGGTTTTTTACCTTGCGAACGCAGTCCATGTAATTGTTGCACTGCAGCGACCCTCGCGGGAACTCGTCTGACTGCATGGGGAAATGTCGGGCCACTAAAGCCTCCAGAGCTCTCTGCAGCTCCTCCAGAGGCCTACTGGGTAACGTGGTGAAGAAGGGCAGCATGATCAGGGCCTGGTTCTGTTGGGAAAGGAGAAGAAAAATCAGCGCACAAGCGAAATGTATCAGGAAGAGTAAAGCAGGGGATCTGACAGGTTTGTGATGGTATGAACATTAGTTTTTAGAAAACAAATCAAGCTCAGTGATTTAAAATATTGACGCAGATACATTTATATCGTATTTGATTTGACTCTTGTCTCTACACGGCTCTGGCACATCTCAAGCAGCGCCAAGCTGAGAGAGCGTGAAGGCAGAGTCGAGCGCGTAAAGACGAGAGATTTTACTCGGAAGTAAATCTGAGTGTGTTAATTCGAGTTTGATTCATTATTCGAACCGCTGAATCCCAACTGGGCTCGCCGGGGGACCGGAGCCTATCCCGGGAACTTACGGGCGCAAGGCGGGGAACAACCATGGGCAGGCGCCAACACACCGCCGGGAACATACACTCACACAATCACAGACACCTTACGGGGCCAATTTAGAGTTGGCAATTAACCTATATTGCAGGCCGTTGGACTGCGGGAAGAAACCGGAGCACCCAGAGAAAAGCCACACAAACACAGGAGGAGCATGCAAACTCCACACAGAAAGGTCCACGTGGTTCGAAGCCAAGACCTTCTTGCTGTAAGGCGGCAGCGCTAACCATTGCCCAACCGTGCCACCTCTAGTTAGAATTATACTTTGAATATTAATGTTTTCACAGTGTTTGAACATTGGAAAACATGAACCAAGATGCACTGATAATCGTTTATAATTGCATTGCAGCTCTAGAAGATAAGGCTACAATTTGTGTTTCAATTTATTTCCAATGCTTTGGAAAGATTTGTGAGGCAATTTTATGAAATTATTATTTTAACTTTTAAAATTCAGCTTCAGCCACTGAAAAGTCCTATTCAACAACTAGATGAGAACATTAGACGATTTTGCTCCATGCTGCATCCATGCTGATATTCATTTCTAGATAAATGATTTATTAACATTACAGACGTCAAAATTAAATTGTTTTCATATTAAACATAACACTTTCATTACCTTTAGGTTTAATGGCAGATCTGTATCAGTGATGAGGGTGGTGAAGGTTGTAAACACCGCATTAAAAGCAGGGTGACTGGTGTTGGAGCAGACAGAGGAGTCGATCTGTAACAAAAAAATCATCTCATTATAATGACCGTCTGGATTTGAGCTAAAAGAAAAAAAAAATCATGAAGCTGACCATATTTCAGTTGTGATGTGTGAAGCTAATCAGCTGTGCTGATGCGTCTCTGGTACCTGCAGGACTTTGGACAGCAACGTGAGGGTGGAGGTTTTGCCCTCAGGAGTGGCGGTGGAGTGTTCCCACCACGGCTTGAGAAAGTCCCACCCCTTGAGGACCTGCTCAGCCAATCGGGCGCCTTGGGTCTTCCTGACGGTTCGCTCGCGGAAACTGTGGTCCAGCATGCCGTTGAGCAGGATGCTAACCTGAGGAGGAGAACGGACTCGATGTGAGCATGTTTTCTGCACAGTGTAAGTGTATATGCAGGTCAAATTGCACGAACACTAATAGTATGCAAAAAAGATGCAAAAAAGACGGCGAAACCGTTCAGCCATCTTGATAGTAAACAACGATGCTGACATCACGCACCAAAACTTGAATACACCGCCGCCCCAATTGTTCTTGGTACTGCTATTCGCGCATACGCCGCGTTAATTTCTGACGACGTGCTCAGCGGACGCGTCACAAGAACGCAGAGAGCGCGTGGTGGCCACGATGCACACACGTAACCGTTCTCGGCGTTAAGTACGGACCAATCTATTGAGGTGTCACATGTCACATGATGCTACATATATGACTATTTCCAGTTAGTTTCTATTGACTTGAACTTTTTAACACTGAAATCCTCACCTACAGGTTTTAGAATGGTTGCAACTAGGGATGCACGATAAAATCATATTGGACGAAAATTGCTTTTTGATCACCGGCATCAGAGCGACGCTTAGATTTGCCCGATATTTTTAGCTGATATGTTATGACGCACTTATTGTTCGTTCGAAAAGGTAGCGCTTGTGCCAGGCTCGTCCTAAGTGCGAGGTGGGATTTTATACGGCCCGCACCTACTGTCTTAAAATGTATGGCGTTATTTTGTGCCAAAATTCTGAGCATGCAGCGGAGCGTTTGCGAGCAAAATCTCTTATCTTTCCGAGCTCAACTCTGCCTGCACGCTTGACTCACTTAGTGAATGTGTGCTCGCACATGGGCTGTTACCCGAGCCGCATACTGCCGCACTTAATAGTATGGTAGGTAAGATGCTCTTATCATACTTTTCTATGTGGTAGTATGCATCTCAGGAAATAGCCAGGGTTGTAGCTCTCTACGAACTAGGTAGTGCACATTGAGTGTCACACACACCCTATTTCACTTGGTACGTACACCACCTAGTGCGGGAAGTGACTTGCTCCGCCTTTGCTCGACTCTGCTTGGCCCTGCGTTAGAAATAGCAGAACTATGTCTTTATTTTTGTGCCAAAATTGTAAGCGTCCAGTGGACAAAATATCTTGTCTTTACGCGCTCATCTCTGCTTCCTCATTTATAAGGATGAAAAACATCGGATATCGGCATCAGCCAATAATTCCCTTAACGCGCATCTCTAGTTCCAACCACATCATTACGAATGGCCAGACAAAAAGAATCTAATCAATAAACCTCTAAACTAAAACTATGCAATTATCTTGATCATGATTTGGTGTGACACCCTGATCCTTTTTAGATCCATCCAGCAGGAAGCTCACCATGCCCGGGCTTCTTGTGGCCGCAGCCAGCAGCAGCGCTACAGAGCTGTCCAACCTGCGCAGGAGCTCAGCGTTCACACTGCTCTGGAACAGGCTGTAGAAGTACTCTCCATGGGAGAAGCTGAGGAAGTGAGGGTTCAGACTGCCCGAAAGAGGCACCGACAGGGTGATGGAGTTGAGCAACAGTCCCACCAGCTCCTCCGTCTACGAGCAAAAAGTAAAGTAACAGAACGAACACATATGAAAGTGAGTGATTACTTGTCACTGTGAACATACCACAGCACCGCACAGAGTGCACCACAACCAAATGTGACCTCTGCATTTGACCCATCCGTGAAGGAGCAGTGGGCAGCTAACAAGCGCCCGGGGAGCAGTGCTTGGGGACGATACCTTGCTCATGAGTACCTCAGTGGAAACTTTACCGGCCCTGGATTCGAACCTTCTGATCACGAGGCGAACACCCTACCGTTATGCCACCAACTGCCCTAATTTAGAAGTACTACATTAACTGTGGCAGGATGTTTAGATGTTCTGTTTCCTCGCTTGGATGGACTCTAGTCAAGAACAATTTGCCAAACACTGCAAGAGTAGCGCTGGGTGATAAAACTTTCACAGAGTTTTGATTACGTCGATACGCTTACGGCCTAAAAATCGATAAAATTGTGAAATAATCAGCGTGTACATCCTGTGATATAAGTATGTGCAATGCTGGATCAGCAGTCAAAGAACACTGCAATTTCATCTTGCGCCCCTGTAGAAGTTGCTGTTACACCGTGAATGTTCACAATGCAAAGCAGGAGCGACAAACGACGATTTGTAAAGGTGAGAGTGTCAATGTATGCGTTTCTTGATGTGATTCTCCAGAAAATATACATTTCTGAGTCTATGTGGTGTATAGCTCCGATGTCCAACTCGGCCTTTAGTCAGCACTGGAGGCAAAGTCTCCCACATCTTTTAGCAAAGCCTATAACCTGGTGTGACATGCAAGTGAATCTGGAGATAGATGTCATCTGCTGTTGGTGGCGTAACGGTAGGGTGTTCGCCCTGTGAATCCAGGGCCACTGAGGTACTCATGAGCATGGTACCGTCTCCAAGCACTGCTGCCTGGGTGCTCATTAGCTGTCCACTGCTCCTTCACGGATGGGTCAAATGCAGAGGTCACATTTTGTTGTGGTGCACTGTGTGCTGTGCTGTGGTGTGTTCACGATGACAATAATCACTCACTTTCACTTTGATGTCAAGGTCATATCAAAAAGAGGACAAACGTCACCAAAAGAAATAGTATGGATATCAAAAAGACAAAACCTGGTCCCAGCTACCCTGCCAATAGCATCACCTAATAAGATACTAACTAATATACTATCTAATTAATGTTTCTTGCTATTAGTACTGCAATACATACTGTTTCATATTCATATCTCCCAGCTCTACCACAAAGCCGTAAAATCGGGTACCTGGTCACCCAGAGAGAAAGCCAGCTGCACCAAACCATCAGCCAACTTCCTGCTGCTCACATCCATGGAGGGGAGCGATTTCCTGTCCTCTCCCGGAGCGATGCCTTTGTACACTGCCATTAGCAGTTTGGAACCTAAAGAAGTACTGTGAGACTCGCTCTGTGCCAAGACACAAAGCAAATCTTCAATCAGGTCCACAACTCAAAACTAAACAATAACCCAAAACAGTGCAGAGATCAGCAGATGTTACCTGGCAGTGCAGCACTGAGTTGAGAAGGCCGCACTCATGAAGCTGCTTACAGGCTGAGAGCAGCAGTTTCAGTTTGTTGTGTTTCTCACGAGCGTCCGGGTCATACAGGTCCACAGAACACAGCTCTTCCACACTGAGAGGCCAGAAAGAAATGAATACAAATATGGAATAAGTACTATTTCTAGCAGCTAATGTAAGAAAAAAGAAAAATAGATGTTTAATTATTGACACAGGAATCAATTATTTGTATTTGCACAGTTGTTATTTTTATTTTTTTATTATAACAAATAATGTTCATTTAAATATTTAAATGTCTAATGTACAGAATGTTATTATTATCAGACCATTGAGTAGGTATCTTCTTCCTAAGGCCACTCTCCAGTTCCGTCCTGTATGGTGTTGCTGCCAGGGCCTTCAGCAACGGCACACACACTTCTGGCAGCCGGGTCATCACCTCCAAGTCGGCCATGTTGAAGCCAATAGACGAAGGCTCACACACCGTCATGGTGACCAATGTGAAGAAGGAGGCATTAAGAATGTCTTGCTCCAATAACTGTAAAGAAACAAGATCTTTAGACTATCAGCAGTTTCAACTAGGGGTGTAACGATGCATCAACCTACCTCGATACATCGATATTATAAATCAGAAAGCCCATTGCACTGAAATCATCAATTGGACATCATTGTCTCATAGACTGCAGGCTCCTGAACTAAGTCAAATCAAAATCGTATCGTAGCAGTCTTTGTGTTATCGGCAGACATAAAATTGTTGACAATGAATCATTATTATCATAGTGTGATGAAACTATTATCATAGTGTGATGAAAGTAATGCTCCAACTCACTTTCCACAGGTCCTGCTGACATTTGAGCAGCACCATGGTGGTGAACTCCAGCAGGCGTACGACGATGGTGCACTTGCTGTAGTTGTACAGCTCTGTCTCTCGAGGGCTGAAGTGAGGCCAAGCGGAGTCGGCGGTTTTGAAGCACGTTCTCGCCGCCTTAAGGTCCTGCACGGTCAGTTCGGCCAGGAAAAAGTGAAGGGCTTGCAGGAAACTGGACTTCTCACCTGAGTCTGGCAGAGAGGGGGGAACTCCTGAACAAATTGTGTGCTTGTTATGTCATAAGAAAGGAGGGATAAAAAGCAAGGAGAAATTATAAAGGTTGTTTGTAGCTACTTCTGTTGATTATAGTTCACTGTTATAGTTATGGTTATAGATGCTGGTAAATTACAAGCTGTTGAATTAATGTTAATATATATGTACACCACCTGTGGCCAAAATAGGGAATTACAGTCTTAATGGAAACACCCCCTTGTGGCCAAATAGAGAATTACAGACTTAATGGAAACACCCTCTTGTGGCCAAAATAGGGAATTACAGTCTTAATGGAAACACCCCCTTGTGGCCAAAATAGGGAATTACAGTCTTATTAGAAACATCCTCTTGTGGCCAAAATAAGGAATTACAGTCTTAATGGAAACACCCCCTTGTGGCCAAAATAGGGAATTACAGTCTTAATGGAAACACCCCCTTGTGGTCAAAATAGGAAATTACAGTCTTAATGGAAACACCCTCTTGTGGCCAAATAGAGAATTACAGTCTTAATGGAAATACCCCCTTGTGGCCAAAAAGAGAATTACAGTCTTATTAGAAACACCCTCTTGTGGCCAAAATAGAGAATTACAGTCTTAATGGATACACCCCCTTGTGGCCAAAATAGGGAATTACAGACTTAATGGAAACACCCTCTTGTGGCCAAAATAGGGAATTACAGTCTTAATGGAAACACCCTCTTGTGGCCAAAAAGAGAATTACAGTCTTAATGGAAACACCCCCTTGTGGCCAAAATAAGGAATTACAGTCCCAATGGAAACACCCTCTTGTGGCCAAAATAGGGAATTACAGTCTCAATGGAAACACCCTCTTGTGGCCAAAATAGGGATTGTCAACCATAAAATAGATGTCCCCTAGTGGTTTAAATAGGGAATGACAATTTTATCAGTGGAGCCCCCTTGTGGCCAAAATAGAGAATGAAAACATAACTGATGGCGGGATCTTAGTGGCTAAAATAATGAGAAGTCTTAAAGATTGCGCCCTTTGGGCCAAAACAGAGAATGACAACCTTAACAGTGGTGCTCCCCGTGATCAAAACAGGGAATGACAACCTTAATCGTGGTGGTTTCTTGTGGCCAAAACAGGCAACTACAATTTTTTTTAACCATTTTTTGAAAAGAGGCAAAAAGGAGGGTTGCAGTAGCGCTACTGAGAAGAAATGTGATGGGAAGTCGCCAAGACAAAACCTGAAGGAGTAATGAAGAATACAAGGTGATTGCTGGTCCTCAGCATTCACAATTAATTGCTAGTCACAGAATTAGTTTTCACTTATTGTGTAGCACTTTGGCACAACGCCATCTGTAGGCAGAGACCGCCCAGTTTTGATGGTTTCTGGGTAACTTTTGTAATCAAGCTTTAAACCACTGTATTAGGTCAAATTCAGCCAGGGTTCTATAATACAATACCTACGGTATACTTACCCAGAATTCTCCTGGGCTGTATGAGGTGCAGGCTGGTAAAGGTGTTGTAGCAGTCAAGAGCTGCCAGCAACAGATCCATCCACTGCAGGGTAGCACGGACGCTAAAGGGGGCTTCCACTTCTCTCAGAGTGGGTTGGGATAACAGTCCTCCCCCTTCCAAACAGGCAATTAGGAACCTCTGTCCCTCCTTTTTCACTTGTTGTTCCAGCCACTGGGCAGAGGAAGGCTTTCCTGGTAAGCACAGTAAAACTGAGAGTAAGCACCTGACGCAAGGCAGCAAGTCAACATTCAACGAGAGTTGCTCCAGTTACCTGGTAAGAGTGAAACGAACTCGAAAAAGAGCTCCATGCATTTGTGTCGGCACTCGGTCTGCGGACGGCTACACTGGGTGAGCAGCCAGGAGACCACATCGCAAAGACGCACCTCCTGGTCAGGAGGGAAACCCCTATGGAGCAGGAGGAATCAACCCAACTAGTAAGTTAAGGCATTTCAGTTTTCAAATATTGCAATCTTCTTTCTTTCTCATCGTCTCAGCAGGTGTGACCTCATTCCACAAACTCAGGTACAGACCAAACCACAGGAAGACCGTAAAAAGCTTTGTGGGCACATCCTGCTTGGTGCAAAGCAACCTGACTGTTAAAGTGTAGCTCTCTAAAGGTACCAACTAGGGGTGGGCGATATATCGAATATACTCAATGTATCTCGGCTTGTTCCACGTGCGATGTAGTAAATGACTATATTGTGATCATCGAGTATAAATCCTAATGCTATTGTTAAACAGACAGCATGTACTTAGCTTTTCTGCCCCGTCAAAGCAGACAGCTCGCTCCTCCACCCATCCAGAAAACTCTAGCCCATGCCTGTTTTGTACCGCTTTCGTGATTCGCTTCTCTGCTCGCTCCCCCGCCTACGGCGTCACAGCAATGCCAAAACTAGAGCGCGCAAAATGGCTTGCCGCAAATATTTCAAGTTGCGAGCGCAAATGTGAAACTCGAGAGCACAAAATTAAGAATCGAGTGCGCGGTTGTGATAATATTGCACGCAAACTGTATTTTTCCTCTCGACGCGCTAAATGTCCAAAGTAGATTACCGACGAGCGGCTTTTTTGCTCGAGTGAGATTTCTACGTGCGCGGCTTGAAAGGGGCGGGTTTTGGCAGTTTGGGGGCGGGGTATAGGCAGTTTCTGCCTGGGAATCCTATTGGTTGATGGCTCCTGGTCTTGTGATTGACTGCACACTACAGAAAGTTATATAGAAAAACCAAAGATGACGGAGGAAGAGGAACAGCGGCAGGTAGGTTAAACGCAAGTTATAGTTTATCGACCTTATAATTTAATAGTTAGGTCTTACACGTTTAATAAGCACGCAGTCAATGGCTCACCTTGCCCACTTGTCTGTCCCCAATATAAAGTATAAAGTTTGCTATATTATACTTTGGTTTAAAATAAAAGCATTTACTATGTTAAACTTTGGCTAAATTCATTATATTGGTGTCACTTTATGCAACATAGAGCCGAATCTATCATTTTTACAGTGATTTAGAGGAAATTTCAAGGTATTGAGATATATATCGTGTATCATGATACCATATCGCCCAGCCCTAGTACCAAACATTAGCAGATTTGTTATTGTTCTTCCAAAACGCAATGAAATGGTCAAAAATACTGTGGCCATTGGATAGAAGCACAGGTATCTCCTATCTGCTGGGGATTGTTGCAGTTATTGGGCCAGTTAGTAGCGTAACGATTAAAGAGTTGCTCCCATGATCAAAAGGTAGCTGGTTCAAATCCCAGACCGGTAAAGGTACCACTGAGGTACTCAACAGCAAGGTACTGTCCCCAAGCACTGGTGCCCGAAATAACATATTTAACTGATTTCTTTGCTTTTTAGTGCTCGCAAACAAATTAAATCAACAGATAAATACATAATACAATTCAAATTGGCTATGATTGTGGAAAACACAGACGGAATCGCGGAATTCAACAATTAAATAAAATGGAATCGTTGTTAAACGCGGAATGTCATATAATTCACCGATATCGGTGTGTGGGCAAAGCTGCAGCCCCCTGTACGTGTTACCTGTTGAGGCGGGACTCAGCTTTCCACACACACCAACGCATAGACACAGAGGGGGAAAGTCAACGGTCAGCTATGGTGAAGAGGCTGAAACACCGAAGTTCTTAAAAAAAAATATGGAATTGGAGTGTCAGTGCTAAGTTTAGAGCAGAACAATACCCAAATGATTTTTTATGAATCGGCAGAACAACTCTTTTGTAAGTTTTGCCAGCACACGATAGACTGCACCCGCAGGAACATGTGACGACCACTTACAGTCAAACACTCACATCAGAAACGTTTGGTTTTGCAGGAAAAAATGTTTTTTGTTGTTTACAGGTAAATGTTTTACCAAAGGAGAAAATGTTCTGCTGAACCCCAGCAATTTGCTGAAGTTGAATAACAGTCATTTAATGTGATTTTTTTTTCTATTGCATTGTTTTTTTTTTCCATCCACTCCATAATTAGACACTTTTTAGGTGAATAAATATGATTATAACGTAAAACACGGAATTCAGAAGAATAAAAATGGAAAAAACAGAATTTAGGAAAGAAAAAAAACGATTTCATATGGCCCTATGCTTCGCTTCAAACCAGCTGTTACCTGGGTGTGCGCCGCTTGCCACTCTCATTAAGGCTTTCTGCTTTGTGCTTGATGATCCTCTTAAGGTGGTCTAAGGCACTGCAACACTGCTGAACAGTACCTGCAAACATCCCAAAAAACAGCAGATTCCAAGGATCTCACATCAGCCAGGAAAGCTTTATAAAAGAGAAAGCCAAAAGAGTGGTCTCTTACCCAGGGATTTTTCATCCAAATGTGCCATGGCCAAACTCTCCACAAACACCACCAACACTTCGAACACAAACTGTTCCACAAGAGCGCTTTCCTCTCTGAAAGGGGGAAACACAAAGTTTAGCCAAAATCCCCATCTTCAACAGCTCAGGGATATGGACTGGACAGCGTATGATGTCAAAACTGTTCTAGGGATGCACCGATCCAATACTGATATCAGTCCGACACTGGATCAAAAAGCTGGATTGGCTTTTGGGAAAAAAAAACACAGATCTATGGGCGCAATTCATTAAATTACTTGTTTATAATAGAATTGTCAGATCTATTAGATTTGCGATAATGTTTCCGTTGGTAAGTGATTTAATGATTTGTTTTCTTTTATTTCCTAACCAATTTATTGCAGCACTAAAAATATGTCACGATACCACTTTTTTAATGTCTGATCCGATACCAATATTGTACATTCAGATATCTGCCGATACGCTATAAATCTGATACAGTCTCTGAGCTGCTTTTGCAAAGAACTACATTTCCCACAATCCTCTGCGCGCCCCGGAGCCGCGTCACAATGAAGCGTTGGGCGCACGTTCCAGAATAAACTGTGGAAAATCTATGGGAAAATCAAAATAAACGACAGAATTGTGAGTAGAACGCTGGTTGTTGTGGTCATTTATCAGCTAAAATATGGTTTGTGTCTGTAATAAAGGGGACGTTTTGACCGAACTGGAGCGTTTTAGCGGGTAACGGCGCTCACGCACGCGGTCATTACACAGCGCACGTGTTTACATCGCGAAAAATGTCATTTATGGGTTTTTATGCATTTACTTCTGTTTTAGTGCACGGAACATCTCACAAATACTTTCACATGCAGAGGGATCAGGTCTCATCTTGATCGCCCCACTGAAAACGTTGTGTGTCACTATTAAGCGTCCGTGTCAAATAAAGCGGAGCTGCTCTAGCGAGTAAAATGAATTAAACCAAGCTTCAATTCTAGGGAAACTGCCTCGACCGTTTTTTGTAATAGAATTATTGGAGTTATTGGAACAATGGTTTCAGCTCTACTTTACCACAGTGCCATATCTGCATAACGAATTAAGCGTGCACCCATTTACAGATCGGCTCCATAGAACGGCTCAACGCCACCAACACCCGATCCAGCCGTTATCGGACCGATACCCATCCACATATCGGATCAGTTACATCTCTACTAAAAAAAGGTTAACTTTAGCATTGGAATTGTTTTTTATGGATCTTTTTGTTTGGTAAGTTGCTTGATAAAGTTGAGATTCATTAGAAATAGATTAAACAACATATTTGTAGGTATTTATACATTTTGTTTGCTACATTATGTTCAGGCGAAGATTTCACACTGAAGAATAATACCAGTCTCTTCCACACAGTGAGACATGAAGCTTATTAACAAAACCCCGGCCAAAGTCCAGGGATCTGTTGGATCGGCGCATCCCTAAGCTGTACACTATGTATGCAGTATGTTATTATGGACAATGGGAGTTTTCCCATTTCAGAAAATTGGGACATTACCAAACCCAAAAAGAGGTTGGAACTGTAAAAGACACTTTTGGGTTTCTTCAAAGGTTTTGAGTTAACGTTCACCCCTACACTGTTAATAGAGATATAACTTCATAATATCCTCTAAAGTTTTTTACTTTTAGTTCCAACCAACCGGAGCTGCTTGTGCACCAGCATCTACGTACATCTTCTGTGTTGTGACAACATATTTGCGGTTAGATTGGCTGTTTGATCAGCCATGAACAGTTTTGCTATTTCGACCCTGAAGTACCCAGGGTATGCCAAGTACCTCAGCTGTTTGGGTACTTGGTATTTGGAACTGAAACCTGTTTTTCAACCATACATAAAAAGAAAGTATGTAAATGTTGTTTCAGGTTCATTTGATTCAGTTCTTGATGCAGTGTGAAAAACCCCGTAAAGAACTGCTGCTCCAGTCAAGATTATTTTGGACATGGCCATCTAGTAATGATGAAAGATTCAGAGCTGACGCAGACCTGAAATGTCTATAGATGTTGTTGAAGGCCAGAGCAGCGCCCAGTCTCTTGAACACATTGGGGTGCAGTGCCAGGCTGTAGATGCGTTTGAACAAGGACTTGATGTTAGCAGGACTCTTCTCTTGCTGTTTTGGGGTGGTCTGCTTAATTGACCACTTCACAAACTCCTGGATGCATCGTCCGCTAAAGTCCCTCAGGGTGCTGTCCAGAGGGTCGACCACGCCGTCCTGGATGTGAGGAGGAACAAGATTCAAATCATATACCAAGAAACCAAGTTACACCGTTGCACTTTGACTCCATCCACAATGTCAAATGGGGGGGTGTTGGTGGCCTAGCGGTAGAACCCTGGCCTACAGGGGGTTGTTGGTTCAAATCCGATCTTTGGCGTTACCAACACTGGGTCCATGAGCAAGACCCTTAACCTTAAAGTTCCTCTCAGGGGAACTGTCCCTGAAATTAGGAAATGTAAGTCGCTCTGGATAAGAGCGTTTGCTAAATGCCGACTTAAACAAAATCCTAATTAATAATTTTTTTTTGAATTGGTAGCATAATGGTTATGGAGCTCTCCCCGTGAGCGGAAGGTTGCTGGTTCAAAACCTGGACCAGTAAAGGTGCCACTGACGTACACATGAGCATAATGACAAATAATCACTCACTTTCAAATGAAATCAAGTCATGCTACAGTTTGCTACTAAAAAACTACTTCAGTTCTCAGTTTCCATGACTAGTCTACAACAGTAGTCTGTTTGACATTATTTAATTAACTTAAATAATAAAAGGTTTAGAGGAATAAATCGGCACTAAAAACAGCTAAAAAACAAAAAGACAAAATCTTCAGTTTTAACACAAAAGGGCACTGTCTTATACAGGTGTGAACCTCCACTGGTCTCACGATTCAAATCGATTACGATTATCAGGTCAATGATTCGATTCGATATCTCGATGCATCACGATGCATGAATGTGGGGAATAATTTTTTTTTAAATTATTATTTCTTTTCAGATATTTGCATTCAATTCATTATTCATAAAGATGTCCAAATCATCTGGAAATGTTTGGAAAAATTAATAAAATAAAATACATTTTAAAACGTGATTTCAGTAATGAAACTGGACTGCATGCAGTGCCGCCGCAGACCACTAGGGGTGAGCGGACCGCCGGTTGAAAAACTCGCTCATGGTCTGCCACTGCATTGATGAAGAATGGTCCACGTCTGAATGGCGATGCATCGATTGTGCGATTAATTTCAACACCCTTACTGTCTCATGGCTGGGATTAATGCAGAGGTGCATTTTGTTGTGGTGCGCTGTGCTGTGCTGTGTTCACAATGACAATCAGTCATATTCACTTTCATGCTATTAGACATGGTTGACAGGTAACATACAGTACATTGTGTTTTTGATATACTCTGATTTAAGGTTATCTGGATGAAAGTATCAGAACAGGATGGATGAATTACTGACCAAAATCATCCTAGAGTCTTTAATTCCAAAACATGTAATTTCAGGGAATGCCTGTTTTGCAGTATCGTGCAAACCTAAAACATAACCATGTTCACGGCAGCATATAAATGGGCGTCAGTAAACATTCGGACCAAAAGGATTGTCTCCAAAAAAGGAATACAAAAAAATGCTTAAATTAAATATCTGAAACAGCTGATAAAGAATAAATTCTGATAAAAACAACACAATCTTCCTTAAAAGTATGTTTTTCAGGCATTGGGCATAATTATTTTTTTTGAAAATATACATTTTTATAAATATATGTGTATATATATATATATATATATGTGACCATCTGCTGTAATGAGTCGGAAGTCACGTTTATTTGGTCAGATACGGCTGATTATTATGTTGAAAAACAACACAAATATCGATTTAGGCTTTTTGGGTCTTATATGAAAGAAAAAGGTCTTCAAAATTAATCTGGTCTCCATGCATAAATCGTTATTTTTGAGTTTTTCAACATAATCAGCCCCAGATTCAGTCAAATAGAACGCATTCGACTCATTACGCGGATCAGTCACACACATACACATTGTAGAGAGATATATATATATATATATGCTATGTATGTATATATATATATTATGAATTGCTAACAAATAATGTTCAGCATATCTAGCTGACAGACAGCGGAGATTTTACCAGAATGGTTTCCAGCATGGCCACTCTGTGTCCTGACTTCAAACTTTTTGTTATTGGTAAACCAGTGGATCAGCTGCATCACCAGAGGCTCAAGAGTTGCTCTGTCACTCAAGTATAAGAGCGAAATAATCATATGTTACAATACAGCACAGTTAAGAGATTTAACTTCATGATCATTATCATTTTGGCACGTTTATGAACACATTGCTTCTTGAAGACACTCATGAATGAACACACACACATTTCTCTACTAAAACAACAACCCCACACCGACTGCTGGTCGACATCGGTGGCCACATGCAGCAGCACGGGAAGACTCCGCAGCAGGTTGTACATGGGCGTGATTTCTCCCTCTTCGCCATCTGAGCTCCTCTCCCCACCATGTACACCACTAGAGTGTGGAGGAGCTCACATGCTGCCACCTGCGGAGAAACAGGAGTTCTTTACTACCTACTAAAGAGCCAGGATCGCTAAAAGTCAGAAGGAGGACACCTCACTTTGGGACCAAGAGGTTGTGGGTTCGAACACTGGGTCCTTGAGCAAGACCCTTAACCCCAAGTTGCTCTCAGGGGGACTGTCCCTGACATTAGGAAAATGCACGTCATTTGGATGGAGAGGTTCGCTAAATGCTGTAATGACAACAAGGTCTAAAGACTGAATATCTGTATTTTGCAAAACTTCAAGTAGTCTTAGACCTAAATAAGAATAAACAAGGTGCCAACTCTTCAAAACTTTGATAATCTAATGAATTGATAATTGTAGATAAAAGTGGTATGAGTTGGAAATATGGTAAGGGGCTGATTTTGCATCTCACATGAAGACTTTTTTAAATTCCTTCAAATAATTCTATTCTTACACTGTAAAATGCTGTCCATGTTCTTACATGCTATTACATACCTCATATCAGCATTTATAACTTATGCTGTAAATGTCCATGCTATACATGCTGCTATTATATACCTCCTATTTGCTACATAACTTATACTGTCTGACTGCTATATAAACTCTCAACTGTGATAATCACTTATACTGCTGCCACATTTCATTGTCCATATCACATGCTCTACCTGGTCTGCTATGTACAATGCAGCATTTGCACTTGCACTTTTAAAGGAATCACTTCATTGCACCTGTCGTCTTAGCACATTTTGCAATCTCAGGTTCAAACTTGCATTGCAGTAACTTTTATATTGCACACATAACTTATGTTCCTTATTGTATATTGTATAATATAGCTTATTTTTTTTATTGTTTATTTATTTTTATTTATTTATTTTTCGTCCTGTTACCCCAACCTCCTTATTTAAGTCAGTCCTTTATGTTTGTAAGTTTGTATTGTATTGTGTCTATTGTTTCCTTTCCCTTGTCTATTGCACAGTTATAAGAGCGGATCAGGATACATTTCACTGCTTGTTGTACCTGTATAACTTGCACATGACAAATAAAGAATCTTGAATCTTGAATCTTTTATTGACTCTCTATTAAAGGAGAACGGGGTACGCTTAAACTTCCAGAACTTGAAAATCTTTTATCAGCACTCTAAAGGGCAAGATATGAGTTTTATTCATTGTTAATATATTTTGATTCATCGCTTATGAGGCTCTGGAACCAATCTGGGAACATGACCTGAGGTGATTGTGGAGGTAGCCATTGGCGTTTCTGTTTTCGTCTTGTTAGCTAAGTCTTTTGACTTGATGTGAGTGTAGCTCAAGGCTGTCTCACTTCAGGGGCCTCGAACTCCGGAAGATTCTTTTTGCACGCCGTACACGATCCAAAAAATGAGTCTTGAGTCCAGTCTTTTCTTATCATTTGATGTCTGTATCTTTTACTCCAGCTTAGATCGCCATAAGCAAAAGATTAATTTCTAGACTGAAGACGTTTCTTACGGACAGTCAAAAGACTGTAACGCTCCTGAGTTCTCGGCTTCAACTTACTTCTACTGTCTGTTTACGTTCTGACTTCTTTATATATATTTCAGGAACCACGTAAGGCAACTATGCGTATTACTTCTGTTGTTACGTATTAGTACATTTAACGTGTATACGTATTAATATAACTCTGTTACGTAACACTGTACAGAAAGTTCATATGGAAAGTTCCAGAAATATTCAAATTAACTTTATAGCTCTAATTTCTACTACAAATAATTATGAACTATCAAATCCAAATATTCAAACATTCATGCAACACAAAATGGCTCTAACAGTGACTTTAGTTCTTGCAGATTGGGTTTTATCGCCACAGCAGAACATTTCTAAACGATCTCAATCTGTTATTATTATTTTTAATTTCATTGTATGTTTAACAATATTGATTTTGTTAATTCCTGTATATTTTGTAGATATTATTATTCATCTGTTAAAAACGAATGGAAATGAAAGTCAAGTGAAAATGAAATGCAGCACAAGCAGGATGCGAATAGAACTATCAATTGCTTATTCTGAAAGCGAGGGATTATTCATCATTGTGAACACACCACAGCACAGCACACAGTGCACCACAAGGAAATCTGACCTCTGCATTTAACCTACCCATGAAGGGGCAGTGGGCAGCCAAGCGCCCGGGGAGCAGTGCTTGGGGACGGTACCTCGTTCATGAGTACCCCAGTGGTAACTTTACCGATCTGGATTCAACTCCGCGACCTTCTGATCATATGGGGCTTAACACCCTACCGCTACCACCAACTGCCTGATATTCTAACCCGACGGTTCCATCAAAGCAAATAATACAGGAAGGTACTCTTAGTTCTGCCTGCGAAGTCGCTGGAGGAGAGGGCTGCCCTGGTGATCCTGGGTAGAAAGGGGTCCAGGTAGATGACGGGGTTTGATGTCCTTAAACCACAGCAAAACTCAGCCTTTCGGCTGTCCCACGCCACTCTAAGCGCCCATCATCTCCTCTGCAGAAATGGCTGTAACAAATTCTTACAAAACCTCAAAAGAATGGATCCACACAGCGTTAAGATAATGAAAGAATAAAACCTCATTTTGAGATTACAGACATAAATGTACATGCAACAAAAACCTCTTAACCGGCCACCATCGCTTCTGGTCTGTGACTTTGTTGACGCTTAGTTCATTTACATACGACAGACAGGGGCCATTAGAGAGACAACCTCAAGTATCAAAAAAAAAAAATATATATATATATATATATATATATATATATATATGTATATATATATATATGTATATATATATATGTATAGAGTGTATATATATATATATTTATATATATATATATATATTTTTTTTTTATTTTTTTTTATTTTTTTTTAATTAACGGGGTTGGGGAGGGGGATTAAATTCTGAGATTAATGTCATATATTTGCGTGAAAAAACTCGGATATTTCCTGACATTGTAAAGTCATAAATATGTGACAATATAGTCCAAATTTTCGAGATTAAAGATGTAAATTTCAGAGAAAAAGCTCGGATATTGTCTGATATTATAAAGTCATAAATTTGCCAGTAAGAAAACTCCGAAATTCTGAGATGTAAGTAGGAAATTTACGAGAAGACAAAGTCAGGTATTCTCTGAGTTTAAAGTGGTAAATATACGAGAAAAAAACTCACAAATTTACAAGAAAAAAAGTCAGATATTCTTTGAGATCAGAAAGTCGCAAATGTGCAGGAAAATGTCAAATATTCTCTGAGATTTTAAAGTCACAAAAAAGGAGGAAATCATGGAACCACAACGCCTGTGTGAAACTTGGCCACTGGACGCTCCACACGGAGGCACACTCTCACGGTGAAGAGGTGGAACATGGCTGAATCAGGTGAGTTTACCTGTGCTGAAATGAGATGTGTAGAGTCGGCAGGTTGTGTTTCAAGTCGTGTATTGCGGTAGATCACGTTTGTTTGGCAAAGTCAATTTGGACTTTACTGTTGCAAATTTATGACTTCACAACATCAGAGAATATCCGAGTTTTTTCACGCAAATATATGACAATATTCTCGTAATTTTACCCCGCTCCCCAACTCCGTTTTTTAAATATATATAATGGCCCTAATACGCCGTCGTAACGACATATGGATAAGGTGAAAAGACTTTTTTTTGTCTCCATAATAAATGTTTACTGGCATAAACACATCAAAAATAAAGCATTAATTTGCATTTTTATGATTTAGTTTCCATATTAATCATGTGTGTTAACATTTCCAGTTTTACTTATGAATATATTTGCTGATTACAAGTTAATTTGCGCATTAAAACGTAACCAGCTTCCTTAGAGTAAAACCTGAACATTTTGTCAAATCAGGGCTGCAGCTGTGAGTTCATTTTCACATGCATAATCTGAGTTATTGCTCATTCTTATGAAGCGTGTGCGTTGGATCCACTCCAAGCTACAATTATCCCCAAAGTCCAATGTCGAACTGGGTGTGGATCTTAAAGGGCCATGAATCCCTCCAGGGCATTTTTGAGAAGTAACACACAGGTCGTGCCTGTACACATTTCATCTCAACGGAGATAATTCTCCCTCAACAACAAATTAGTGTTAATTTCGTCAACGACCCTCTTTCCCACGACTAAGACGAGACGATGACGAGACTGCACCAATGTTCTAAAAATACTGACTAAGACTGTGTTAATGTGCCGTACTGTTTATGAATAAAAACGAGACTAAAATGTTTTGCATGAAATAAAAATGAACCAAAAACTCCCTCCTCGTTTTCGTCTACACAAGAGACCACCAGACCCCCGTCATGTGTTTGTGCCAGCAGTTTGTCTACGTCGTGTTCCTGCGCCCCTCTGGCCGCAAAACTACATGCAACTATTTGCATCAGAGGTTATTATTACATTTAATCAATATTTTAGCGGTGTGGAACACAATTCAACTGAAATGATAAATAAAAATCATCTCTGAAATAAAAACTAAAAAAGACTAAAATATTTTAACGAAAACTTGACTAAAATACCTTGAGTTTCCGTTTAACTAAAACTAGACTAAAATGTTGAGACTTTTAGTCGACTAAAACATGACTAACAAAAACTGAGATGTGAATGACTAAATATGACTAAGACTAATAAGGAACTTTGACACAAGACTAAATTAAAAAATGGGCGACAAAATTAACACTACAACAAATACATAAACAGTTTTTTTTTAAAAACAACAACGCAGTTTGGATGCCCCAGAAAATATCATTTCAGTTTCAATTCCTTTGCGCCTAAAGTTGCACTAGATCAGTGGTAGTGTAATGGCTAGAGTTATACTATAGTGATGAATGGATCATGGGTTCATACACCGAACCTGATAAGGTTCATAGACGCTGCTCACCGCTCCGACATGCAGAGGGGTCACATGCCATGGTGAGGTGTGGTCATGCGCACTTTCGCTACAGCTTTGCTCAAACCAACTGGTTTCGTGCTCCGTTAAAACGGCTCACCTGTGACCAGACTGCGGTTCAGCTGTCCTCCCAAACGGCCCAACAGTCGCACCACTCGCCTTCGCACCGCCGCAATGGGAGACTCATCCCCCTGAGAGGGTACAGATTAGGGACAGGGCAAACAACACGCAGTATAAAATGCAACACCCTACTGCAACATCTGAAAAGTCAACACAGAAAGTTACCACAGGCAGGTGTTTTGACTTCTGCAGCAGCCTCATCATCACTTTGCCGTAGCCCTTCGCCGTGCCGGATGAAACAAACGTGACGTTCATGCTGCTCTCGTCTTTCTCTAAACAAAGAACGATTTTAAGAACAAAACAACTCCGATTGCACAGCCGTTATGTGTGCAATTAACTATTTGAAAGGAAAACCTCTTTGACTGGAAACTTTAATGCACTAAAATGTGCATCAAACTGCATTTGATATTTGAGTTCATGTACAGATCAAATATAAAGATTTAAATTAATGGATTTTTGCATTTAGCAATTTGACAGAAAAACGTCTTTAACTGAACACTTAAATGTGCATCAAACTGATTTTCTTTTTGGATGAACTCATGTACAGATGAAATATAAAGGTTTCAATAAATGCACTTTTTTAAGTTAAACTTCTTCTTCTTCTTCCTCTTTCGGCTTTTCCCTTCAGGGGTCGCCACAGCGAATCATCTGTCTCCATTTAGTCCTATCTTCTGCATCCTCTACCCTCACACCAACTAACTTCATGTCCTCTTTCACCACATCCATAAATCTCCTTTTTGGCTCCAACCTCAGCATCCTTCTACCTATGTAATCATTGTCTCTCCTCTGGACGTGTCCAAACCATCTCAGTCTGGCCTCTCTGACTTTATCACCAAAACATCTAACATGAGCTGTCCCTCTGATGAACTCATTCCTATAAAACTACATTTTTAATAAATGACTGTTTACTGCACACATATGAATTCATAAAACAAACACTATTTCTATATTTTAATTAAACTCATGTATGGACTGCCCTCTTACAAGGTTAACAGGCACCCCATACAATAAGAATCCCCTAATAACGGTTATTAATAATTATTATTTATTTACGGTTATTAATTATTATTTTACTCAGTTGCTCAATGTCGGAATGTTAAACTGTGACCTTCATCGACTTTTTGTTAACAGGAAATTGCCTTTAAAACACCAACAGAATTACAGTCGGGTGGCAGTGTTCTTCCTTGTTAGATGATTTTGATTTTTTGATGAGATACCAGATTTTTTCAGATCAGTTTTCTGCCTAAACCAACCTTGCTGTCTGAGTTGATGATTTCTCCATCCATTGTTATGTTGCATGGTATTTTTATGACTAATTATTGAGTTAGTGACATTTTTCTGATTATTGACATTTTAAAACTGTTTATTACAGAACTGTTTAATGTATTTTACATTTTACTTACATTATAGCAGCAACTATGATATGAAAACAAAGCATACTGAAGTCCAACCCTCTTATCTTTACACTGATTTATGTATTTGATGAGATAAAACTAATATTTTGTATTGGAAAAATTAGCAGTTAACCTTCATTATTAACTCTCAATCTCACCATCTGCCTCATATTTTATAACAAGGTATGGCATCCAGAGCACAAAATGGAACCAACAAAAAATTGGAAAGGGCCACTACATGAGACGTGCCTTTCTTCTGAAATAGGACCTAAAATATGCTCTATTTAATGACCCACCGCGTAAACAGGGAGGACACAGACTCACCCGAGTTGGTGACGGTTTTGAGGTAGCCGTCGAGGTGAGGCAGGATGTCAGCGTAGTGGGGTTGTATGATGGAGGCGGGGATGTGAGCGGACCACGACTCCAGTGCGTCCAGAGCTGAGGTGGCGAGAGGAGCATGACTGAGGCCCAGCCGCAGAGCAGTCTGACACACGCATAGAAACACACACATTTAGACACAAAATCAACAAGCGTCTCCAAGAGTTCAAAGTATTTTGACATGCCAGTCGGTATATCCAGTGTGAGAGAGTCGCTGATCACAATTACCAAGCAAAACACTATAATGTTAAAAAAAAAATATATATATATACAGTACCTATATGGAATGAATGGGACGACATATGACTGAGATATCAACATTCAAAGGAGTCGAGTTTCTCCTGTCACGCCAAGTGAGAAACGGAAAAATCTGCCTTTGAAGTAGCACTCACAGACGCTTGGTGCGGTCGCGGCTACGTTTGTATTTACGGTAGCCTACGCTGCATTCACAGCCACACGGATAGCCTACCTGCGTTAGGTTAACTGAACTCGGGAGACGAAGATGGATTCCGGAGAAATATCTTCACGCTAGTCAACCAGTGGGTTTACCGTAAATATTGAAGTAGAGCGGTCAAAACAGAAACTTTTAACATTCTGCTGGAATTGAATTCCTCACCTCAAGAAAGTCACGTTTTTAGGATGGAAAGGGTAAGTTTTTCAGCTAAATTTATTCACAACAGTTCAGTATAGACCTTCCACTGTTTCAAAACACTAAAAACAAAAAACCCAAAATTTTACCCCATGCAACATAAACGCTCGTTTTTCTCGGAAACCTCTGTTGCGACAAGCGACTGGTTTTCCCGTGGAGGGTCACATATCAGATCGGTACTTGGGATCGGCTGGTACCTAAAGCCTGAGTAACGGAATCGGAATCGGGACTGAAAAAGTTGGAGCGGTGCATCCCTAATAAAGACAGTTATTTTTAAATAAACCGCCTGTTTACAATTTTCACATTCAACTGCCGCAGATCATTCCAAAAAGATAACGGCAGGACCAAAATTATAGTTGGAATTCCACATGTAACTAAAATGCAGTCTCTTTTTCTACTCCTAGTTTAGAGTTTTTAGATTTTATAATCTATGTGTACATGCCTACTCTATGTGCCTTATTTGTTGTTTGTACTGTAGAAACTGAAGTCACATCATCACGTCTCTCTAATACCTGCAAGCGCTTAAGAGAATATTCATCATGATCATCAGAGTCTAACCTGCAGTGCGGGGATGTAGGCTTTGATATCCTGAGCCACCATGCCAGGGTGAAGGGACAACACAAACGTCAGACATGCAGCCAGCAGCTCGTCTTTATACTGCTTAATACGGACACAGACCTGTGGGCAGCGTCGCCAAATCAGACAAGGCAAAAACAGAGAAGCAAGAAAAACATGGTTTGAAGGAATAGAGTCGTATTTTCGTTTAATTGAGTTTTAAGAAAATAAAGTTGAGCGATGCACAGAGCAAGATCCCACATTGGGAATAAATATCTCTACTGTCTCTATCTTTACATTTCTTGGAATTCTTCAAGGTAAAAGAGCTTCAGCCTACTTCATTTAGGCATGCCTAAGAAAGCAGATGCTGGAGCATGAACACAAACACAATACCTCTTTCCCAAACTTTGAAACAAGTGCAAAACAAGCACTTTCAGCCTGGCAGCCTTCACCGAAGCTCCTGGAGCCCTCATCCTGTAAGCAACATGAAAAATACACCGGTCAAACAGACCTAAAATGAAAAAAATGCGGTGTGGAATCAGCAAAAATCTGGTAGGTTCTGATTACACAATTACTTATAATTAGAGGTCGACCGATATTGGTTTTTCAGGGCCGATATTGATACTGATTATTGATAGTTAATGAGGTTGATAACCGATATTTGGAACTGATATGCAAAAGTATCTGATCTCTGATCAAAATTAGAATTTTACGAACACCACGCTCAGCTGAAACTCTCCTCTTCTCCTTCTCGGAGCTTCACGCTGCGCTTGTGTGTGAGGGTGGTGTGAGTGGCGACAAGGCTTTAGCGTTGATTGGCCACTACACGTGTGACATATAGCCAATCAGAGACTGTTGTGGGCGGGGCATTAAATAAACCAGCGAGTCGAGAGCAAACGGCACAGAGAGAAGAGACGGTAGAAGGCCACCTTGTGGTCAAAATTTACTGATAATCTGTGAAATGCCTAATATCGGCCCCCGATAATCAGCCCGGCCGATAATCGGTCGACCCTTACTTATAATTACATTAAATATGAAGGTTATCAGAAGCTATGAGAAATACCTGGAAGTATCTGATCTTCCTGGCAATGGCCATGGAGATGGACAGGAGCTTATAGAAGCCACTGACCAAGGGGAAGTGTATTGACTGCAGAATGAGTTCATGGCAGAAAGGGTACATCCACTGGGCGAAATACTCAGGGTTTTTCGATGGCAACAGTTCACTGTAAAACCACACAGCATCCGTTTTAAAAAATAAGAACCAGTGCGGGGAAAAGGGGGCACTAAGGCCAGACACACCAATGGAGCTAAAATTAAACGGAAGCTAATGGAAGACAAAAATGGGAAAACAAAAGAATCAAAACAGCTCAAGATCACCTGCAAAAGTCTACTAGGTTAATGAAAGCTGTGAAATCTTTGGGTTTGCTTGGCATCAGGTTGGTGGTGGGGTCTGACGAAGGGAGAAAGCCTGAGGTTTGGTCACTCAGTGTCTAAAGAGGAGAGGAGAGACAACATGAGTAGTCTATTAACAAGAAGACAGTCTCCAAAGCAAAAGTGGTGTCACACTAAAGAGTTCCTTTAGGGGGCTGGAGATATGTTAGGGAGTTGGCCCTGTGATCAGAAGGTTGCTGGTTCAAGTCTGAGACCAGCAGAGGTACCACTGAGGTACTCATGAGCAAGGTAGCGTCCCAAAGCACTGCTCCGTCTATACCAGACTCTACCTTGTCTTCTGCGTTCACTTTCTGAACAGACAGGTCAAGCTTCTCCACTATCTTCATGACAGACTGCACCAGTGCATCATACAGGAGTCGGTTTAGGGACTTCAGGCTGTAATTCTTCATCATTGGAGCTCCATCAAGGAAGCTGGTGTCCTAAAAAAAAAAAAAGAACAACAACTCATTCTACAGTGATTAGATGCCAAACATTTAGTCCCTTGTTACAAATCTTAAGAGCAACCTTTTTGGACCATTATCATTACTTTAGGTCCAAAATGATGCAATCTACTAAGAGCTTGTGTTTTCATTTTCCATTTTGTGAAAATGAGTTTTTTTGCAAAACTAACCTTCATATTCTCACAGTCCAGTAGCCCCTTGAAAAGGTCCAGATAATCCCTACAGGACGGAACCTTCCATTTCCCGGAGCGCACCAGCGTGGGTTCTCCAGATTGCTGCTCATCTGAGTTGTCTCTTCCCTCAGGAGCTCCCGCCTCCTTAACATAGACACAAAATTCACCAGCATTTTAGTGCAGAACAGTAAAAATGACAAACAGGACAACCATCAAGTAGGAATTATTTGACAAATCCGTCAGCTAGAAGTGGTTCAACTCTATGGGTAATAACAATTGCATTGAAAATCACAACACAACTGCTCCAAACAGGACCTGAAGGCATGTAGAAAGACGTGATTCAAATATAATTTCAATATGACGTAATATCATTCAAAATTGACTTTAGTCATTTTCTGACATTGCCGTTCTAAACTTACACTTTCTTTTAAACTAAAACCATTTTGGAGAACTTTATTATGTAGCAAATTCTGTAATTTTGCGACTGTCCCTGATCCTGCGGCTCTAAAACGATGAGGAATACAGAGACTGCGAGTGAGAGCTGGTGATGTTAAGGAAATTAAACAGTATAATCGTGTGATTTGTAGTGCGATGCGTTGCTTGCTCTGCTTATTGTCATTTCAATATGTACGAATGAGCGTAAATGTCGAACAATAAACCAGCTTTACCACAGCGCCACGTACGATGCGTACTTGAGCTATTTGAGCCGTTATCAGAGCGATATCCAATCCACGTATCGGATCAGTGCATTCCTAACATAAACAATGAATATTTTGTACAATATTTTGTCATAATAATGTCTTTTGGTTGGTCAAGATCCAAAAGCAAACATAAGAATCGCGCAAATTTTTTATCCTTTAACCACTGGTTGCTAAATGATCAGTGACATATCTAACGTAACATAGGGATCTTCTTCATTTCTTAAATAAAGTTTCTCTTCATTGTAAAACACTGTGAATATGTTCAAAAGCATCTAATCCAATTTTTAGGCTCTTGCTAAGTACAGTGTTGGTACTGCGGAAGGTGGGTTAATAGACGAGCATCTCACCACTAGACCACGACTCCACCTATTACGGCAAGCAATGCTGTGCAACCTGACAGACCCAGAACGACAAGACGGAGAAGAAACGTCAAAAGCCATAAATATCAAAATCAATCACCTCAACTTGGGCAACCGGTTTTGAACACACCCGGATCAGGCCTTGGTGAACTGGGGAAAGAGAGGCAGAGAAGGTATGTGACCTTGTCTATGGTCCAGCAGGACTGTGTCAGGATCGTCCACAATCAGGTCTTACCCACAGAGCTGGTGAAGCTCCAAAAGACGGGGCCCCTGGCTGCCACGGCAACGAGCACCTTGATGATGGAGCGGCACGTGGCGTACTGCATCCTCTGGCTGTACTGGGGATAGCTGTCAATCTGCACCACCAGGAGGCGCTCCAGCACTGACGTGTACACTTCAGGAATCTGAGCGGTACAGATATTTCAGCCGGACTTCAACATTAGGTGCTAAATAATACAGTAAGAACATTTGCGTCCTACACCATCTCAAATAAGAAAACACTGGTGAATGTTAGAATCTTCATGAAAACTGTAAGTAGGTTCTATATAAAGTGGCGTTACCAATGTTTTTCATTTTGGATCGATACTCCAGGCTCGTTAATCATTGAATCAATGTATCGATGTATCGTTACAACCCTATGGTATGGGCTCTCTGGCAGAGTGAACAGTAACTGCCTTAAACCTTGTCCAGATGCGTCAGGACGCTGGCGATGGAGTCCAGGAAGCTGGGCAGCTGGTAGACGTTATCATCGTCCTGGTCCGACTCAGTCAGATACATCTGCTTACAGCGCTGGATGAGCACAGTGTACATCAAATCTACGTCCTGAGGGCACACCGCCTTGCAGGGCTACGAACACAGAGAAACACAGGATTTACTCCTTAAGTAAAACTAGATCAAGTTAAGACTAGGGGTCGATATTCAGCATTTTTGTGGCTACGCAAGCAAAATTAGATGCGAAAGAGAAAATAAACATGCACCCACCGCAGCAAAGAGCCCGTATCCTCTGATGGCAATGGAGAGCTCCTTGTTAGTGGAGTCCATTGTCCTGATAATAGAACAAAACTTCTGCATGAAGTACTTCAACTTGCTCTGGTGCTGCTCAACATCCTCAGCTACAAGGATGGCAACCTGCGGGACAAGCAGGAGAGGAAATGATCAAGAAAACTTCAGTTGCACCACATTTTCACCACAGAAGAGGCAACTTTGAGAAAATATTTTTTAAGTAGAGCTGGGAACATTACCATGTTAAAGCTCATGATTAACCTGGAAACTAACACATAATTTTTTAAAACCAACAATTTGATCAAATTATCGTTCCGTTTCCCCTGGTACCTCCAGCGCAGATGTTTATTGGTTATTACTAACGCCGGTGTTATTACAGATTTTATATACCACATTTACCAACTTTTGGGATACAGACACAGCAGCTCACATGTGAAATGCCATTATAAAGCAAACTTGAGACACTGAAAGTGGGGGACTTGAAATGTTGGGTCAGAGCAATACTTTTATGCTCACTTACACACATCTCTACTGCATTTACAGTGAGGATTAAAGATTATGTAACCAGAAACAGTAATTATTATTCCTTTATTATAATAATTATACAGTTACAAATACACCATACACCACATACATTGTATTTTTTCATATTTATTTTTTACTCTCTAAAAAAATTTTGATTAATTGAAAATAAAGAAATTTTGGCCATTTTTATCCAATTTGGACTCATTTTGGCCTATAACTCATTTTCGATTCATTTCTGGGAGAAAACTACATTTTTGCGCAAGATGGCGTTCCACACGAGAGTCGCGTCACAATAACGTGGTGAACATGCGCTGGAATAATCAAGTAAACGTCTGTATTGTGAGGAGAATGCTGGTTGTTGTTATTTATCAGCTAAAAATGAGTTTTGTCGTTAATAAATGGGAAGACTTGACTGAACTGGACGCTTTAGTGAATGACTTCCCTGAGAGAGTTGCGGACGCTAACAAACACAGCGCACGTGCTTACATCGCGTAAAATGTCATTCATGCGTTTCTACGCGATCGCTTCAGTTTTTGTGACGGCAAGACACGACACTGGTTCTCGTCTTCTTCTTATTCTTCTTTTACGGCGGTCGGCGTCCAGCTTAATGCTGCTTTACTGCCACTGCGGCTTTGGTTAGCTTACTGCCCCCACATTACGGGGTAGTCACTGTACGTATCTGTATAATAAGGTAGACCCAACTAATCAGTTACTAAATTAGTTGCAAACTATCTTAATAATCGATTAGTTGATGCAGCCCTACTCATAACTGTCTGATAAGATTTGTTCTGTAAATATGTTCAACCATTAAAGCTGGGTTACTTCTTCTACCTAAATGCACATCTTTTTTCTTAAAGCACTAAGAGGAATTTTTTAATTAATCCGAATAATTGCCGTTGCGCTGAATCGAGGTCCTGAATGACTGTTTCGACTCTTTTTCAATTGACTGCCAAGCTATATTTCAACCACACAGTTTGTTACCTGTTTAAGGAAGGACTCCAGTGCAGCATAGCTGGTCTTCTTCATCTCACCGTTGATATGTCCACAGAGTCTGGACATGACGTCAAACAGTGGCTCGTAGTGATCCATCAAGCAGCTGCCGAACTGCCCCGCGTGCCTGGTCAACAGCTTCAGGCCAGCTGCCGAAGCAGGACAGGTGAGTACATGTTGTATATACTGTTCATAAGACAAAGCAGTAAAGAGTCTTACCGAAAGGGACAGCGTAGCGCTTCATTTCAGCCTGATGAGAAGGTAAACAATAGAGTAGGTTACCAACGGTGACCACAAATGGAGGGACAATTGAATGAAAGTGACCTGTTAAAAAAATCCCAGCACACACCTTGGGGCTGATGGCCTTCAGAGTGTAATCAAAGATTTCCTTACATGTGGTCGGGTCTGTTTTGGAAAAGCCAGATTAGATCAAGCAGAGGTTAATACAGACACACACACACACACACACACACCGACTCACCTTCCTCCATTGACTTGGTGAAGTTCACCATCAGGGCTGTTATGCCCCTTAGACAACCAGCAATCACAGGAAGTTTGGACCCCTTTGTAGCTGAGGTCATCTGTGGAGAGAGGGAGAGAGTCAGAGTGAGAGAGAGAAGCAAGAGTGTGAAAGGGAAAGTGAGAACGAGAAAAAGTGAGCAAGTGCGAGCCAAAGAGAGACAGAGAAAGTGTGAAATGGGGACAGAGAGAGTTGGTCCGAGACAGAGCGTGTGCACGCAAGCGAAAGTCAGCAAGAGAAAATGCAAGTGCAAAACAGACAGAGAGTGAAAGTGAGTGCAAGAGGGGAGAGCAGAAGTGAGAGCGAGAAAGGGAGCAAAAAGACGGAGGGAGAGAGAAAGAAAGAAAGAAAGAGCAAGAAAGAGGGCAAGAGCGTGCAAAAAAGAAAAGAGAGAGACAGAGCAAAGGAGACCAGGATATAGAGAAAGGGAATGAGAGAGAGAGAGAGAGAGAGAGAGAGAGAGAGTCATTAAGACACAGGGAGTGTGAAAGAGAGGGAGAGAGCATATGAAAGGCATAGAGAGACCGTGTGAGAGAGAGAAAAAGAGAGGAAGAAGAGACAGTAAGTACGAGAGGAGCAAAAGAGAGAGAGAGATGGAGAAAACAACAGAAAAACAGCGAGAGGAGAGAGAAAGAGAGTTATAGCGGGAAATAAGAGGTATAGCGAGCAAGAGTGAAAGAAATCAGCAGGAAAAAGACAAAGCGAGAGTCAAGACAAGCAAGTGTAAGGGAGAGTGAGCACAAGTGTGAGAAAGAAAAAGAGAGCAACAAAAGAAAGAAAGAATGTGAAGAGCAACATAGACAGGAGAAGAAAGACGGAGAACGAGAGGGAGAAAAAGAGTGAGAAAAAGAGAAAACAAGAGAGGGAGAGAGAGAGAGAGAGAGAGAGAGAGAACAAGAGCAAAAGAGAGCAGGAGCAAAAGAAACAGGAAGAGAGAGAGAACAAGAGAGGGAGAGAGAGAGCAAGAGCAAGAAGAGGGAGATAAAGTGTAACAAAGAATGTGAAGAGCAACAAAGACAGAAGAAGAAGACGGAGAACGAGAGGGAGAAAAAGAGGGTGATGGGGAGAGAGAGAGAGAGAGAGAGAGAGAGAGAGAGAGAGAAAAAAAAAAACAAGAGAGGGAGAGAAAACAAGAGAAGGAGAGACAGAGAGGGCAAGAGCAAGAAGAGAGAGATAAAGTGTAAGAAAGAATGTAAAGAGCAACAAAGACAGCAAGAACGAGAGGGAGGAAAAGTGCGTGGAGAGGGAGAGAGAGACCGGAAGAGAGAGAGAGAGAGGTCAGGACGTGTATTTTGTGTGTGTGTGTGTGCGTTATATACTAGAGAATCCAGCACCTGTCCTTTCAGTTCTCCCAGAAAGGCCTTGTAGAGTTTGTCTGAATTGTTGACCATCTCGCTGGGGTGAACCTCTCCCAGCACGCCCAGCAGCTCGTAAACGTTACCCAGCACTGGAGAAAAAGGGGATAAAACAGAACCCAGGGTTTATAAGGAAACTCTAGTATCTCTAATGTCTGTGTGTGCGCAGATGCAGCTTTTTATCTCACCTGTATCAGGGATCTTGTTTTTCTGACACAAGTCTCCATAAAACTTGTTGAACATGTCTCCTATTTTGAAGTCTTGGGCAACGCTCGAGTCCTTGGTCAGATAGAGCAGCTAGGCATCACGTTTAAAAGAACGAAGAATTAGGGATGTCACGAACAGTTGAAAAGGTGTCAACGTCTATTTTCTAAGCAAATGCATCCAGTACTAGCAGCACTTTCATTTCCAGAATGCGGCAAATAATTGCAACAAACATCATTCCTTCAACTACAAATACAGCACAAACAAAATTTTAAAAATTTAAATTCCGACTTGGTCACTACAGCGGCTCAGTGTCACAGTTTCCAAAGACGCAAGGCTTTAAAAGCATGGGAGTAGTTCTGATTGTCGGAAAACAAAAAGGTTGTTTTGTTCACTGTGCACAGTTTGGCCAAAGTAGCAGTGCCATACACAAGATCCTGAAGAGAAGAACACAGACACTTTTCTGGAGGATGTTAAATTATCATTAGTTGGAGAGATTTCTTAAACGTTGTTTGACCTTGAAGCTGCTGAATACGCTTGTTCTAACTGACTGTATCTGCACAAATTATTGAAAGTATTGTACAGACTCTAGTTTAGGGCCCTATGATTTGTGCGATGCGGAAAACGCCGACAGAATCACGGAATTCAACAAATAAAATGGAATCCGTTGTAAAATGCAGAATGTCGTATAAGTCGCCGATATCAGTGTGTGGGCAAAGCAAAGCAATGGTTTCTAATCAGTTTTGGCCGCTGCAGCCCCCTGTACGTGTTACCTGTTGAGGCGGGACTCAGCTTTCCACACACACAAATGCACAGACACAGAGGGGGAAACGTCAACGGTCAGCTATGGTGAAGAGGCTGAAACGCCGCAGTCCTCAAAACAATTACGGAATTCGAGTGTCAGTGCTAAGTTTAGAGCAGAACAATACCCTAATTATTTTTATGAATCGGGAGAACAACTCTTTTGTAAGTTTTGCCAGCACACGATAGATGCACCCGCAAGAACACGTGACGACCACTTACAGTCAAACACTCACATCAGAAACGTTTGGTTTTGCAGGAAAAAATTAATGTTTGTTGTTGTTTACAGGTAAAGGTTTTACCAAAGCAGAAAATGTTCTGCTGAACCCCCAGCACTTTGTTGAAGTTGAATAACAGTCATTTAATGTGAATTTTTTTCAATTGCATTGTTCTTTTTGCCCATCCACTCCATAATTAGACACTTTTTAGGTGAATAAATATGATTATAACGCAAAAACACGCAAAATCAGAATAAAAGTGAAAAAACGAATTCAGGAAAAAAACTAAACGGAATTCATAGGGCCCACTGCTGCTACAATATCTGCACTCACAAGATCCGACTTAAATGTTAGCTCAGACTTTATAAAAGATACTGTTTTCAAAGTCAAAGCAAACTTTGTCATCTCTGCTACACACTGTACTAGAGGTCGACAGATATGGGTTTTTCTAAAGCCGATGCCGATGCCGATATTTAGAAGTCAGGGTCATATTTTTTTGGCCAATAATTAGACATCTCTGTTTGTGCAGTAAAATATCACACTAATAATAACAAAGGATAAGCACAAAATTTCTCAACTTAACATTTATTTACTGACCGACTAAAACATAAATTGTTGGCTGAACATTGCATCCCACTGTCTCTCTTACCTGCTTAAAGCGCAGTTTTATATTTTCCCATTTTATATATGGCTTATTCTATGCCTCATCTGTTCTTTTATTACTTGTTCTTTGGCGCTGTTAAAGCTGGAGCCATGTCGCCTCTGCCTCCGAGATACTTTGCACAGTATATAGCAGAGATGACAAAGTTTACTTTGACTTATTGTAAAGTAATTTCCTCCCAATCTTAAATTTCCATTAAGAAAATATTTAGGGATTGAATTTGTGCTCAAACAACATGGACTGATAAAGACAGTGTGTGTGTGTGTGTGTGTGTGTGTGTGTGTGTGTTTGTGCGATGAGCCTGTCGAGACACAAATCCTACCTTATTATTTTATCACTCTTATTAATAATGTAAGTACAATTCCTTGTGCTGTAAGTCAAAGTCAAGTAATCCTTATGTCATCTCTGCTATATACTGTACAGATATACAGAGAGACAAGATGACGTGGCTCCAGTTTTTACAGTGCAACAGGAAACAGGGAACAAAAAACAAATAGGGCATATAGAATAAACAATACATAAATAGAATACAAAATATACATTTAAAACTAGAAATGGAGTATTAAATATAAACTTTAAACTAGAACTAGAAGTAGAAAGAGAGACAATTTGGATGCAGTATTTACCTACAAAAGTGGAAACTGACTTTTACACAATTCTTTAAACACAACAGATAACATTTGTGACCCTGCACGGCAAAACCAGTCGCTTGTCGCAACGGAGGTTTCTGAGAAATCATCTCCGTCTCCTGAGTTCAGTTAACCTAACGCAGGTAGGCTATCCGTGTGGATTCATTCCATATAGGTATCGCTTTGAAGTTTGATTTATGCCCTTTCATGAAAACATAACTCAATTTTGAAAATTTGCGACAAGCGACTGGTTTTGCTGTGGAGGGTCACATTTGTGTATACTATATACATTTAAAAGGTGTAAGTGAAAGGAAAATAGGAAAATTAAAACGACTAATCGATCAACTGATAAAACGGTCGATAGATTAATCGATACAAGTCAGAGGCATCTCTAGTCAGATTTCAGAGAAAGTGAGAATTTAGAGGGGTTTCTTTGCTAAAACACACGGTACTCACCATCGGTATAAGAGAGTGTTTTGTGACTCACCTTGATAAGCAGCTCTAAAGCAGGAGCTCGGCATTTGGCAGCTTTGTCTTTGGTGTAGACAACAAGACATGCGTCCTGTTTATTGAGGACACAAAAATGAAAATGCACTCAACAAGAAACTCTAAACTGAAGCACCAATTGTGCTGACCAATCTATAAATATAGTTCATTTTGCAATCAACTCAAACGAAACACTCATTTAAGTCCGACGAGATACTAAAACCTTAATATCAACGGCATAGTTCTTCTCCCATCCTCTCACACTGGTAGAAATTCTCTGCAGGAACGTGTCCAATAGATTGAGGACGTCCACCCGTGTGTCAACCAGCTGCAAAGCAAAGGCAAAGATTAAATCACTGATTACTGTAACTAACTGCAAAGAGAGAAGACAACAACCAGAGCTGATAGTTTGTACCTCATTTTTGGACAAGGACTTTCTGAGAAAAGTAAGCAGGCCCCCCTCCTTCGAAAACAACAAGGATGTCTGGAAAACTGCAGAACCAAAGCGTATTAGAGGTGGAAACAAGACAGATGATCTTTCAGTGACTTACATAAAGCCATGCTCGGAGAAGATGTAAAGAGCCTAGCTGCTTTCCAAGTGTAATGAAATAAAGCATGACACATACACCATATCACTTTCAGATATACAAACGTGTGATATGCTAATATTATTTAGTCATGAATTCATATTCCAGCCTCATTCTGTAAAGACCTTTCAACAAGTTTTGAGTAAAGCATTTACGTGGGTCCTTCACTATGAAGATGTTAGATGGGCTTGAAGGAAGCACTCCAACGTGGAGACCTTCATATGATTGTAGAAAATACAACATGGATCAAATGTTCACATCTACATCATATCCTGTGCTGTTCATCTGCTGGTTTTATTTTCAACACTAGTAAGAGAAAACAGCTGAAAGTGTATCATTTAGCTCTTATCCAGAGCGTCTTCCATTATCCTAATTTAAAGGAGAGAGCAACTTGGTGTTAAGGCTCTTGCTCATGATGGTAGCGCTGGAGGAAGGATTCAAATCCACAATCTCTTGGTCCAGAGTTGAGTATCCAATAAACCATCACCACCAGACCTTATCAATGTGGAGAGCATCACAATTTTTGTCATTCTTGTGCAGGGGCAGGCTAATCTTCTCTGTATCATTCCAACAGCACTTATACTACATTTCTAAAGTAAAAGTCACTATATTACATACACAAATATGATGCCATATTCATTGAATTCAGAAGTATGGATGTACCGATCCGACACATGGATGGAATATCGGTCCGATAAAAACTCAAATAGCTGGATCGGGTATCGGTGGCATTGGGCCGATCTATGGAGCCGATCTGTAAATTGTAGGTTTTCTATGGTTGCATATGCGTGCACGCTCAGTTCGCTCGACATTCACGCTAATTCCTACATATAGAAATGACAATGAGCAGAACTATATGTATAAGAAAATTATAGTCTTTTATTTTCTTTAACAACACCAGCTCTTGCTCGCCATCTTTGTGTTCCTTGCTGTGTTTGTTAGCGCACGTGTCTCATAGGGAAGTCCAACATTTACAAAAGCGTTCTAGTTCCATCAAATTGGGTAATCTACCCAATTACTGTTTCCATCGTTACAACGCTGTTACCGTTATTGACAATAACATGCGGCGCGCTACTGTTATTAAGCAGTTTTCATCCGACCAAGCTCTCAGGTACAGGAGCGGCAAAGCTTTTTTCTTTTCTTTGGTGAGGGGCGAGACAACCGCATAAGGAATGATGATTGGCTACAGTAGAGTAAAATATTAAAAAACATCTCTTGTGTTTTATCATTCTACTATTATATACATAGTAATGACCAGATCTACAATGATATATTAAATTTGATAGGTGTCTTGTCTCACATTGTCCCACAGCGATATTAGAATAGTGTGGATTTGTTTACAATGTTTTCTGTTAAAAATGTAGTATTTTATTTATATTTAGACTTTTATTTATTTTAAGTGTCTATTTCATTAATTACACATATTTAATAGTCAGTGTTACTACAAATAATTGAACATACAGTGAAATTTCCATCAAAGGGGAGAGGAGGATCCAGATTTTTGACATATTTGAACATTTTTAAAAAATGTAACGCATAAGTTACTTTCCCCGGTAACTAGTTACTTTTATAATTCTGTAACTCAGTGACTAACTCAGTTACTTTTTGGAAGAAGTAACTAGTAACTATAACTTATTACTTTTTAAAATTAATGTGCCCAACACTGATTCCGAGACGCGAGTTATTTGTTATTGTTTGGAACGCTGTTAGGCCAAATGACCAAAATTAGATGTAGGCTAAAATTAGTAAATTATTCAGTGTTAGAGAGTAGAAAACAAATATAGAAAGATGCATTTTTTGTTATAAAATAATTTTATTCTATATCCAGATGGATTCCAAATGGATAAAGAAGTGTGTCCACCTGCACTAACCTTATTTTAGTTCATAGTACTAAGCCATAAAATATCTCTTCATCCAATAAAAGACACTTGCTGCGTCTGAAATCGCATACTTCCCTACAATATAGTATGCGAAAAACAGTATGCGAGGCGAGTAGTATGTCCGAATTCATAGTATTCGAAAAACAGTAGGCGAGAAGTACCCGGATGACCTACTGCTTCCGGCTGAATTCTGTGGTAGGCATTCGATGGACACTTCACTATCCCATAAGGTAGCGGGAGAGGCGGCGTCATATTCGAAAAATGGTGGAAAACGGAGACGTGGCTCTTTTCAAGTGTAAGTACCTTAAGGAAAACGTTGTGAGCAGCTGACCTATGCCTCCTCTGAGCTGTTGATCCAGTCAACGTTAAAACGCTGATGAAAGCTGTAAGCATTACGAACAACATTGCTGATGTTCGCACAGTAGAATGGGCTCTTTAAATTTTCACGCTGTTGTGATGGCACGACACGTGACAACATCAACACAGCGGATGTAGTACGTCCGAATTCCATTCATACTACCCTCATTCATACTATATAGAACGTACTGTTTTAACGGTAGAGCAGTATGTTCAAATTCAAATGTAGTACCTACTCAAGCAGTATGCGATTTCGGACGCAGCGACTGTCCTTATGTCCTAAACTCAACAACATGAGGCGTGTATGGCTTAACTTCTACACAAACACTATAATAAGTCTACTAACGTCTAATAAAGGTAAAGACAAACGCCCCAAATTCTCTTATACTGTAAAGGCAAAAAAACCCTGGTATCGGATCGGTACTCGGGATCGGCCGATACCCAGAGTCCCAGTATCGGTATCGGTATCGGTATTGAAACTGAAAAACTTGGATCGGTGCATCCCTATTCAGAAGTAGCACATTCCCTATGTTACATACACATGGACCCAGAAGTACACTCACAATATTAACACACACAATGTATACGATTTTCGCACCCCTTTCTATTTGTTGTAAATCCTGTGCAGTCAAGTAGTCATATATTATTTTTTACAAGTAAAGAGAAAAATTACAGCAATTTACTTTAAATAAAGAAAACTTTGTCATGGTTATGCGTTGTGCAAACTGCATGTTTATACTCCCTAAACACTACTTCTAAACACTGTACAAACAAGCAAGAAAACTTTAAGGTTTAAAGTTTAATAAAACACTCGAGTAAGAGCGGAATGCAACTTATTCAGTTGTTTAACTGCAGCTTTTATGAAGGCTAACGGAGCCGGTTGCTGCTACTAGTGCACTTCAGATCAGGCAGTTGCTCACCGAGTTCATTCTCGCTCTTGGTAATCATGCACTCCTGGCTCAAGTCTCCTATAATGTCGTGGCATATGACATCGGCGTTGCGCGTTTCTGTGTCTCCGAGCAACGAGTGGAGTTTGAGCAGGGAGCCCTGAATTCCGCCCACCTCCGAAGAGGATGAGGAGGACATGTTTCACACGCCAAAGCCAGTTCAGTTGCACAGTGACGGGAAGAAGGCAAGGCGGCAAAATCCAACATGAACAGCTGCCGCGTTCCCAACCGCGCAAGTACACTAAAAAGGCCACTATTGTAACGTGCCAGCCGGTGGCGCTGCATACTTACTTACTTACTTACTGTTCATTACGATTTGGGACGCGACCCCGATTCACTTCCTGGTCACTCATGGCCACGCGAGGGCGCTGATGTAGCAGTTTGAGCTTGGGCGCGCTTAAAGAGACAGCTCGGCATATATAGAGCCGTTGTAGATAAAAAATAATAATAATTTCGTTTGAAGGATGAAATCTTGAGATCAGAGAAAATAAAAGTCGGATATTCCTTGTCAAATGTAAAGTAATACATTATTTATTTATTTTTAAACAAATGTATGACTTTACACTTGTATAATAGTCACTATATTTTATGTTGTGCTCCATTATTTAAGAACAATAACCAATAACCATACTTTCTAATAATGGTTTGTGTGTGTGTGTGTGTGTGTGTGTGTGTTTCACGCAGCATGTGATGTTGCTGTGACTTGAGCTTAGAACAGAAACATGCACAGAAGCTAAATGTTTTGTTTTGGTGTTTTGGGCTACAAAGAAATTCTTTTAGAATACTCGTAAGGCTGTAAAACATCTAGATGAGCGAATTACAGCATTTATCTGCGTATTTAGTGCATATCTTATTATATGTACAAGAATAATATTTAAAAAATACTTGCACGGCTTCTTATATCGGTTTTATTTTAAGCTTAGTTCAGATCTAATGATATTTTGAGGCTGAAATAACTTGAAAGATGTTTTTTCATGCTCCTTTTTATTTTCCCGGATAATTTGACAGATAATTTGAGCATTCAGATGAAAAACAGAACAATCACATTACAACATCTGCTTCTCTGAACTGATCGATGAAAATCCTGAAGAAGCCAAGATTGTATTTATAATTTCATTGCCTTTTCAGTAATTTTCTTTTCCATCTTTTTTGTCTCCTGCAAAGACAGAATCACGAGCGTAAGTTTAATATTTCGTTTCGATGTTGATTTATGATTTGTGCATTAAAATCAGACTGATGTGTTTGCAGTTTTGCTTCTAATGAATCTCAGGTCCTTACTTCATGCTCGGTTATTCAGGAGCCTTGTTCTCCGCCTTGGCTTCCATCATCTGCTCCCGACCCACTCTCTAGAACCTGGGGAGAAGATGCTATTTTACACACATACTCACACACATTCAGCTGTAACTTTGGGAGCTTGGTGTTCCGCTGACTAACATTACTACTGTATGTACATTTTAGTCTACTAACCTATGGAATGCATTCACCTGAGAAAATATATTCTGCTCATTTATCATTTTTTACTGTTTTATTTAATGGACTGTCTGCATAGAATTTCATCGTTGTAGGTTGAATACTGCATCCCAATTGTCTCTCTTTCTACTTCTAGTTTAAAGTTTATATTTAATACTCCATGTCTAGTTTTAAAGTGTATATTTTATATTCTCTTTATAAATTGTTTATTCTGTGTGCCTTATTTATTCTTTGTTCCTTGTTCCTTGTTGTTTGCACTGTGAAAGCTGGAGCCACTTCTTCTTGTCTCTCTGTATACCTGTACAGTATATAGCACAGATGACAATAAAGTTTACTTTGACTTTTTCCTCAAGTGAACTACGCTTCCTTACCGTTCTGACCCTAACATCTCTAACCAAGAGCAAATCGTGTGACTCATTCTTGTTTTTAATGAAACTTTTCTTTAAATGCCCCTTTTTCTGTTTGAGGACTTTCGCATCACCTACAAATCAGGTACTCTTAAAAACCAGTGCAGAAAATTACATATTGCCTAAACATTCTAGGGTAGCTAGAATGTTTAACTAACTAATAAACTTCTAATAAAGTAGTCTAGATGCCTATAAGTGGTGTCACATACTTGAAGGAACGTGGAGACAATGATAAGCTTACCTCAGTAGTCTCATCAACCTGAATCTTTGCGGGCACAACTTTCAACTTTTTTAAGTCCACTCCAGGCTACAGAGATCAAATAAAACAATACAACAAAAAGGTAATAAAACATAACTTTGCTTCATAATCCCAAGTATGGGGAAATGTTCATTTGTCCCATAAAGTTCAGAACAATTGATGGTATGATCAAGAATTGATGTTCATCTTTAAACTAGAAACCTTATAGTTGTGCAGTGTGTTCAACAGTCACAAGCATCTGTGACCAAATCTGTGTTTCAGTTATAATGAGGTCAACATTTTCTCTAGCAGCTTAAAAGAAGATTGCAAAAGTAGGATAGAGAACTCATATGTTTAATAACAGCCATCCAATGCAATAAAGTAATAAAAAGACATATGTTATAAACAGAGACATATATGTACAATCAATAACTGTATATGTATATACTGTACATATATGTACATTGCAAAAGCCTTCAGTCACCCCTCAGTTCTTTGTTTTTCCTGGGGAACACTTTGAAATGAAATGACGGGTGATTCAAGTCTTTTGCATAGTACTTCAGATATATACAATGTTTTTAAAGACACACACATACACATATGTACACCTTTTAAAAAAGAATAACTTAAATGTTTAAATATGTATTTTTGTATATTGATATATGTATATGATTTATATCAATATATATGTTGCGATTTCTATTCTCATATTTATGTGTTATCAGTTATTGTGATGCTCAGTTTTTTCAGGAACAGGTGGTAAAATCAGGAGGACTTACATCCATAGCTAGTAAACCATTTCTCCCCGGAACCTGTGATAAAATACAAACAATACAATGAACATACATGATGTATCTGTAATGACATCTAATATCTATATCTGTTTATATATAAATTACATCTGTATAGTCTTACCCATATATCTTCATCATCATCATCATCATCATCATCATCATCATCATCAGCATGATCTTTGCCCAAACAAAAAGAAGACAGAAAGATGACTCCTGTCAAGCTTATGAGTAATAGACGCTTCATTTGCACAAGATAGTACTAATGAAGTACACCAAGTAGTGAGGTCCAGAAGATTACTTGCTTATTGTAATGAAATATGGGTGTGTGCTCTGTTCCCTCCCTGCAGTCAGCTGTGACACAGCAACTGTTATCTAGCGTACACATGTCTGACTGCCTCCCAGTTCTAGCCGTGTGAACTTTCTGACATACCTGAAAGCAAGTCACACAGCCTGTCACAAATCCGACTCAGATTTTTCCTAAGGAACTTTTGTAAGAACCGAAACAGTTTTTTAAGAGATATTGCTGAATGAGGCCCAATACTGTTGGCTGAAATTTTAAGACTAAACACTTGCCAGGCAATGTGTGGTGTTTTTGTTCCCAACAAAATACAATGCCACTTCGGCATTGTATTTCAGAAGTAACATACTCACTACATGGTATACACCTGAATTCAGACACAACACAAACGACACAGTATTGCATATGTTAGCTATAAACAATTGAATTCCAAAGTAGCACATATAATAAATTTCTAAAGTATGAGTCACTATATTACATACATAATGCCATATACACTTGAATTCAGAAGTAACACATTCCCTATGCTACCTACACTTGGACTCAAAAGTCAAATAAACTGTAGACCCATCATAATAATACATAGAAAGCATGAGCTTTTCACCCCTTTCAAGGCGTCATAAATCCTACATACACTGTGTGCCCAATTATTATGCAAGTGAGTTTTTTGACCTTATCACTATTTTTTGGCATATGTTCAAACTCCAAGCTATACAAACTTGAATGCTTATTGGATTTAAGCATTCTCAAGTGACATGGATTTGTATAATTAAAGAGGATGTTGCTTAAAGTGAGTAACACCCTATAATCAAGATGTGCATAATTATTATCCAGCTTTTTTTTTAAATTAACTACAGGCACAATAAGCCACAAAAGGAGATTTAACTGACGTTGATAAGTCAAAAACTGTATACGGAGGAAAGTAACACTCTTGAAATAGCTAAACAACTGGGGCATAATCACTGAACACACATTTTGTTGCAAACAAGTCAACGGATTCACAAAACACAGGTGGAGAAGAAAAGATGCAAATGAACTGCAAAAAGACTTAACAAATATTTTTTGTCATACCAAATGAGTTTATTTTGCATGAAGACAACATAATGCATGATCGTAAAACTCAAATGCTAATAATGTTTTGATATTATTTGTACAACCCCAATTCCAATGATGTTGGTACGTTGTGTAAAACGTAAATAAAAACAGAATACAATGATTTGCAAATCCTTTTCAACCTATATTCAATTGAATACACTACAAAGACAAGATATCTAATGTTCAAACTCATAAACTTTATTATTGTTTTGAAAATCTTCACTCATTTTGAATTTGATGCCTGCAAACCAAAAAAGCTGGGACAAGGCAGCAAAAGACTGGGAAAGTTGAGGAATGCTCAAGAAACACCTGAACATTACACAGGTGAACAGGTTAATTGGAAACAGGTGTTTGTGATTGGGTATAAAAGGAGCGTCTCCAAAAGGCTCCGTCGTTCACAAGCAAGAATGGGGTGAGGTTCACCACTTTGTGTACAGCTGCGTGGGCAAATAGTCCAGCAGTTTAAGAACAACGTTTCTCAATGTACAATTGCAAGGAATCTAGGGATTTCATCATCTACTGTCCATAATATCATCAAAAGATTCAGAGAATCTAGAGTAAGCGGCAAGGCCGAATACCAACATTGGATGCCCATGACCTTCGATCCCTCAGGCGGCGCTACATTAAAAACCGACATCATTCTGTAAAGGATATTACCACGTGGGCTCAGGAATGCTTCAGAAAACCATTGTCAGTTAACACAGTTCGTTGCTACATCTACAAGTGCAAGTTAAAACTCTACCATGCAAAGCGAAAGCCATATATCAACAACACCCAGAAATGCAGCCGGCTTCTCTGGGCCCGAGCTCATCTGAGATGGACTGACGCAAAGTGGAAAAGTGTGCTGTGGTCTGACGAGTCCACATTTCAAATTGTTTTTGAAATTCATGGACGTCGTGTCCTCCAGGCCAAAGAGGAAAAGGACCATCCGGATTGTTATCAGCACAAAGTTCAAAAGCCAGCATCTGTGATGGTATGGGGGTGTGTTAGTGCCCATGGCATGGGTAACTTGCACATCTGTGAAGGTACCATTAATTCTGAAAGGTACATACAGGTTTTGGAGCAACATATGCTGCCATCCAAGCAACGTCTTTTTCATAGACGTCCCTGCTTATTTCAGCAAGACAATGTGAAGCCACATTCTGCATGTGTTACAAAAGCGTGGCTTCGTAGTAAAAGAGTGTGGGTACTAGACTGGCCTGCCTGCAGTCCAGACCTGTCTCCCATTGAAATTGTGTGGCGCATTATGAAGTGCAAAATACGACAATTTGAGACCCCAGACTGTTGACCAACTGAAGTTGTACATCAAGCAAAAATGGGAGAGAATTCCACCTACACAGCTTCAACAATTAGTGTCCTCAGTTCCCAAACGCTTATTGAGTGTTGTTAAAAGGAAAGGTGATGTAACACAATGGTAAACATGCCCCCGTCCCAGCTTTTTTGGAACGTATTGCAGGCATCAAATTCAAAATGAGTGAAGATTTGCAAAACAACAATAAAGTTTATCAGTTTGAACATTAGATATCTTGTCTTTGTAGTGTATTCAATTGAATCTTCTTCTTCTTCTTCCTCTTTCGGCTTTTCCCTTCAGGGGTCATCTGTCTCCATCTGTCTCCATCATCTGTCTCCATCTAGTCCTATCTTCTGCATCCTCTACCCTCACACCAACTAACTTCATGTCCGCTTTCACCACATCCATAAATCTCCTTTTTGGTCTTCCTCTCAGCCTCCTGCCTGGTGGCTCCAACCTCAGCATCCTTCTACCTATGTACTCATTGTCTCTCCTCTGGACGTGTCCAAAGTTGAAAAGAAGTTACAAATCATTGTATTCTGTTTTTATTTACGTTTTACACAACGTCCCAACTTCACTGGAACTGGGGTTGCACATGTAATATTTTTTTTCTGACACCGTAACATCTTCTAAACAAATGAAAAACAGCTTTATATTGGAGAAGTTCAGTCTCACAAAATTTAGTACGAAGCAAACCGCAAATCTTCCAACAGAGTAGAAGATCACCAAGATACGTGAATATTGGAACTTGCTTTTTAAACTGGCAAAAACATTTGTAGTAGTGACTATTTTATTATGTACTCCATGATTTAAGGACAGTGTTAACCATAATGTCTAACGATGGTTTATGTGTGTGTGCGTTTTTTCATACAGCTTGAAATGTTGGTGTCTTAAACCCCTATTGTTAAAACTAAAACATGCACAGAAGCTATACGTGTACAAATGAGAATACATTCTTTTAGAACTGTAAAATATAATCTCCTACATAATGGCTAAATAGTAACTTCGCTGATACTCATAAAGCTGTGAAACATCTCGTTGAACGAAATACAGCAATTTGACTTTATCTGCCTTATATAATTAGTGGATATGTTTTATAAGTAGCCTACAATGACATTTTTGCTTTTTTTTATCGGTTTTATTTTAAGCTTAGTTCAGATCTAATGGTGTTTTGTGTGTGAAATAACTTGAAAAACGTTTCATTATTTCATGCTCATTTTAATTTGCCGATGAAACAGATCATTTGAGCATTCAGAGGAAAAACAGAACAATCGCATTAAAACATCTGCTTCTCTGAACTGATCGATGAAAATCCTGAAGAAGCCAAGATTGTATTTATAATTTCATTGCCTTTGAGTAATTTTCTTTTCCATCTTTTTTGTCTCCTGCAAAGACAGAATCACAAGCGTAAGTTTAATGATTTGTAATTTGTGCATTAAAATCAGACTGATGTGTCTGCAGTTTTGCTTCTAATGAATCTCAGGTCCTTACTTCGTGCTCGGTTATTCAGGAGCCTTGTTCTCCGCCTTGGCTTCCATCATCTGCTCCCGACCCACTCTCTAGAACCTGGGGAGAAGATGCTATTTTACACACATACTCACACACATTCAGCTGTAACTCGATAACGTTGGGAGGTTGGTCTTCCGCTAACTAACATAACTACAGTATCAATAGTGTACTTAACTATGGAATGCATTCACTTGAGAAAATTTATTAAATAAATTAAACTTACCTCAACAATCTTATCAACCTGATACGGCGGCTCGGGCCCGTGTAGCTTCACCCCAGGCTGCAAAGATAAAATATAATAATAAAAAATATACAAAAAGTAATAAAACATAACTTTGCTTTAAACATGCACACATAAATTTCAGAAGAAACAGCAGTGGTCAAAATTAGCTAACTCAACAGACGGTTTCTGACACAAGACAGCCTACAAAGCACTGGCTCACATCTGTGTTTGTTATAAAGAAGATTGTAAAGGAAGAAGAGAACTTATATGTTGAATAACAGCAATCCCATGCAATAAAAGAATTATATATTATAAACATCAACATATATACATTGGCATCATATATACAGCCTGAGACACACTTCTGTAGTTCTGTTATTTTGCTATGAAATGAATTCTTGCAACATGCATAATCAATACTATTTTCTCCAGAATACATTAAAATGTATGAAGGAAGACTAAGTTCTAAACATATACAGCTATTATAAACACACATCTATTTACATATATATATGTATATTTATATATGACATTGATATTATTTATCTAAGTAATTATGCTGCTCATTTTTCGAGAACAGGAGGTAAAATCAGGAGGATTTACCATGCCAGCGATTATATTCCTACCCCCATAGTCCTGCAATAAAAACACAATGCAATATAGTGAACATGCATGATATATATATTAGTGTAACATCTGTATACATATAATGTCTGTATAGTCTTACCCCTTACCCATAAATCATCATCATCATCATCATCTTCACCCAAACAGAAAGCAGACAGAAATATGACTCCTGCCAAGCTTACAAGTAAAATTTATTTATTTAGACCCAGAAGATTAATTGCTGATTGCAGTTATACGTGTGCTCTGTTCTCTCTGCAGTCAGCAGTGACACAGCAACTGTTACCAGGTAAAGATCAAATCTAAAGTTCAGTTGTGTGACTTCCTCACATTTCTAGCCAAGAGAACTTCCTGACGTGCCAGTCACAAATCCGGCCCAGACTTCTCCTATAAAGATCTTTCGCAAGAAACAACAAAAGCGTTTTAGATATTGCTGAGGCCCAATACATTTTGTTAAATTTAAGACTAAATAAATGCCAGACACTGGGGTATTTAGATTTTTCTTAAATTGTCTTTTATGTTTATTGGCATGTGAGCGCCTGATAACGTGCTGTAAACCTGGCAATGTGAAGAGCAAAGAGACTTTACTTTTTCATCTCCTGTAATGTTTGGGTTGCCTGATATCTTACCTCGATATAACATCAGAAGTTAAGAACCAGCCAAAAACTGCACTAATTACATTTCTGCGTTTAAGAGGTTAAAATGAATAACTGGCTCATTATGCATATACAGCTCGTACTTTTTATTGTTTTCGTCTCCTTACCGGAGGCATGTGTTACTTCCAACATCTTATAAAGGATCCCTGACCCATTAAAGTAACATGGCAAGCTTCCAAATAGAGATGTCAAATAGGATGTAAAACGAAGTACTCCATATTAAGAACGCTGGATTACATATAGGGAGTGTATGTGTGAATACGTGAATTAAATTGGCATTCTTTATTCATGAAACACCAATTACATGAGGTAATTATGCATTAAATGAGTTTACACGACAGTGTAGAATCACAATTATGCAGGGTTTATGAGATAAAATAATAAAATAAATGTAAATAACAAATACAGTTTTCATATAATTTATTATTACATATTATTACATATTATTATTATTATTATTAATAATAACACACATACACATACACACATACACATTACATACATATACATATTAAGGTACACACACATTATTATTATTATTATTATTATTATTATTATTAATGATAATATTACATTTATTATATTATATTGCTATTATTGGCATATTACATATTATTATTAACATTATTTTATTATTACATTTTATTGTTACTATTATTATTATATTTATTATTATCAATAATAATAATAATAATAAAACATTTATTATAATATTATTATTACATTTATTATTAACATTATTTTATTATTCTTATGATTACATAATATTATGATTTTACACATATTATTATGGCTGTCATTATTTACATACATATTATTAATACACATTATTAGTATTTTATTATTTTATTTTTTCTGCACAGATTCCATTTAGGCTCTAAACAAAGCTTTTGATGTGTTGAATTGATGTATTTATTTATTATTCAAAAAATACATGCTCTACATTTGGATTACCAATAGTATAATTGTGTAAAAATATAAGCCAATACTATTTCACTGGTCTCCTCATCTTCTTCCTTCATGAGTTTACAACTGAAATAAAGCATGGACACTCCCGAGACTTGTCTGCTTCCCGCCATACACTGACCTTTCCAAATGGCTCTAGAAGGAAAAGAGAGAACAAAGCACTGAATGAGTGGACTAAGTGGCCATAAAACATCAAGAGCTTTATAATTGTAACCAAATTTTTTATCATTGTTTGGTTCAACATCAGACTGTCTGTTGTTGTTACATGATGTTGGAATTCATGTCAGTTCTAGTTATACTGAATGGAAGGACTCACATGATGCAGAGCTTCTATATCAACACACATATCACATATCAGAAGTCAAGATCCGACCCGGACCCGGACCCGGACCCGGACCCGGACCCGGACGATTCTGCGAGCTGGAGGGGATTAAGAGACTTTCAGGTGACATTTGTATCAAGGTTCTGTATTTGTCAGACATGTATATATTTACATATAAACATACAAGTCTTGGCAGGAGTCTTTACTTGGGCTTGTGGTATACGATACACATATTTCATATTTTTAGGTTCTTCATTTGTTTGAGCCTTAATCTTAGACATTTGGCTAATGTGCTGACCTGTTTATCTTCCATGGAAATGAGGGCAGAAGTAGAACGCGTCTCGATAACCTGTGCACAACAGAAAAAAGCCACCAGATGTTACATTTATTCTTTAAGTAATAGATTACTGATCGCAAACTGTTTCTGAATTTATCATAGAAATACATTTACTAATAAATGCTTGTAAATAATTTATACAAGCCAAGCTTATCCTATTACATCAAAAAATTGGAAACTTTAAAAACGGACCTTAAAGTCATCAGAATTTTGCTACAAATAAAAAAGCAGTAGCAAAGCATGAACCATTGCAGGTCACATTAGAGTCACTGAAAACAAAGGTGATTAAAGCTTGAGGTTCTTACCAGGGCAGTAGGAGCCCCCTGCACTGTGCAGAGGAGGGAGATCAGGACGACCCCCAGCGCAAGTGTATAAATCAGCCTCATTTTAGATAAATAGCATCAAATGTAATTTGGTTTGAGAGATTCCGTTTAGCTAAGAACGCACGTTGGCCAGAGAAGTGGCGCTGACTTGGCGGGTTTTATATGGTGACTGTGACATGGCAGATGAGCTTGTGCTTATGTCTTACCAAAAAAGGGCCAAAAAGAAGAACAGTGAAAATTAAAAAAAAAGATTGTGCAATGTCTTGATGACACCTCAAAATATCCAAGACTTGTGATACTTAACTGGATGTAAATGAGTGATCATGACTGGTATCAAAAGCCTTATAAATAACCTTTGGGCCTGTGCTTTTTTGGGTGCGGAAGCCCAAAACATCTGGAGGGGGATCTCCAACTCTTCCTTCCTCCTCACCATAAAGACACAGCAACATCATTTCTAAAGATGCCTGTGTAGCTAATCAATGTGAATACCTTGAATTTGGACCCAACCCGTAGAGCAGTGCTAATACTGTCCTTAGGGTCTGAAGGAGAACCTCCTAAAATAGTTAATGAAAAAGCTCCAGTGTTTTGAAAGTAGGCTTTGCTACTTGTAAGTTACCGAGAAAAAGTAGTTAAGCAAGTTGCGTCGCCAGTTTTAGATAGTCAGTCCCCATCGCGGAAGATGCACGTTGGTAATATATAGCAGAAAATCTCGATTATGAGGCTGTACAAAATTGAGTACTTTTTACACAGGTCCTCTTGTCCTTGTGACACACTGTGTGATTGTGTGTGTGTGTGTATCCTGGGGTGTTTTGGCGCGTGCCAAGGTTTGGTCCCCGTCTTGCACTCATAGTTCCCTGGATAGGCTCCGGCTGGGATTAAGTGGTTTGAATAGTGAATGAATGAATGACACTCTTACTTGACACCGTGATGGATTTTTGTTCTCTTTAATTGTTATTTGACTTCTTTCAATATTTCAAATACCTCACTTCTAATATTAGTGTGTCCTGTGGTGTGTTGGTGCCTGCCCAGGGTTGTTCCCCGCCTGTGCCCATAAATTCCCGGGATAGGCTCCGGTCCCCCCGCGACCCCAGTTGAGATTAAGCGATTCAGATAATGAATGAATATATGAATAATATCTGTGTAGAACATGCAAACTCCACACAAAAAAACCCTACAGTCAACACGGGGATCGAACCCATGACCTTCTTGCTGTGAGGCGGCAGCACTAACCACTGCGCCACCAGTAAGAACGTTACAATGCTTAAACAAAGAATATTGTTGAAAAATGACTGAAGTTGCTTCTAGTTTAGATAACATTTTTCAAAAGAAGGCGAATGCTTATGAAGAATTTCATGTCACCACCGTTGTAGAAAGGTGGGGGAGTTTTAGAGAGATCCACTGCATTGCAGGCTACAGGGAGATAAGCCAAAAATGCAAACTTGCAGATAGTATATTAGGATACAGTAGTATATTAGTACTGTTTACATTGGTAGAAGGATGCTGAGGTTGGAGCCACCAGGCAGGAGGCTGAGAGGAAGACCAAAAAGGAGATTTATGGATGTGGTGAAAGAGGACATGAAGTTAGTTGGTGTGAGGGTAGAGGATGCAGAAGATAGGACTAGATGGAGACACATGATTCACTGTGGCGACCCCTGAAGGGAAAAGCCGAAAGAGGAAGAAGAAGTATATTAGTACTGTACTAAAAGTATAGTAGTATGGAAGTATGAATGTAGATACTTTAAGATGAACTAAAACCTCAAATATGTGATTCAAGGTCTTGCACAAGACATTCATCCTGATAAATCTAATTATTAATTTACACCAACAATAATCACCATTATGTTTAACCGTCACAACTTTTGTGCCTCCTGTAAAAAGAGAAAAACAAAAAAATCTATATGGGAAAATGTGAATCTGTCTATACTCAACAATCTGCAGCTCGTCATGATACAACTTCTCAGCCTTCCATTTTGATAAAGTTAGATTTATTGAATATTATTGCATTTAAGACATTAAATACAAACAAAACTGACAGTGGATGCCTAGACTCCGCTTGCATTGTGTGGAATTCTGCAGACGTACAAAGGCCAGGATGAAATGGTCTGTGCTGACTGTCAGGTGTGTAGTCGCACATATGCAGTCCAATCTGAAATGAACCGGAACGAGACCAGAAAAAAAAAAAACAAACCAGGGGCTGTCTGAAAAGTCCTCCGCTCACATGCATATAGTAAGAGGCACAAGGGGAATAAATCTATCCATGATGCAGTGGGAAGAGTCCAGCAAGGAGAGCTTTAAACGTCATGTGTCTGTTTATCGATTTTTGACTTCAAGTGCTCCTTGTAGGCCAGAATGTCTCCGTTCCATTTTGTGATGGTCTGCTTCTCACACACCCAAATTTCCTGAGCCACCTGCAAACGAAAGCAGTCGCAGTAGGTTCAACGTTATGCATCAAAATTCTGTTTTGACAGAATCCAGTTTTTATAAAAGATCAGACTTTCAATGTTAGCTCAGAAAACATACTATTATTATTTAACAGAATTCTCTGTATAGAATTTTTCATACTGGAACCGTTGCAGATTTTATGCACATTCAGTGCCAAAAGACATGGACCATAAATATAGGTTGAATACCACATGTAACCTAATTGTCTTTTTCTATATTTTGTATTCTACTTCTAGTTTAAAGTTGAGATTTCATAATCTATTTATATATTGTTTTTTTCTATGTGCCTTATTTGTTCTGTGGACTGTTAAAACTGGCGCCACGTCGTCTCGTCTCGTCTCTCTGTATACTTGTACAGTATATAGCAGTTTACTTTGACTTTGTTTTGGACTACAGCTGCAAATGTAAGGAATCAATCTTTCTTGGCATAACAAGACGTATTTAACATTTACTCACCTAATGTAGCATTAAGTTACAAACCATGCCTATCCATCTAAAGGGCATTAGCAGATGAAAGTTACCTCAATTTCTCAAAACAATATCTTAAACCTGAAAACATTTGAATGTTCCAAAGCAATATATAAGTCAAATGCCTTTATGTACTTTTTTTAACGGCTTGAGCACAATTGCCCCGGTACTGGGGGCAGAACAGGAAGGCTTTAAATAGTCGGTAAACGTAAACAAACATATGCATGCGGCACATCAACATCACCGATAGAATCTCGTGTAAAAATCTCAAACAAATTCCACCTAAACATGACACAATTCCAACACCAAACACATCAGTAAACAAAGAATAAAAACGCTGCGTAGGTCTATGTGGAAGAAGTACGGCTGTAGAATCTATACTACTACGGCTAACCATGCATACTGTATATCATATGAAAGACGAGACTGCGCAGATTATGCAGGTAATATGTATGTTTTTTGGCAAACATGATTTTTTTTTCATGTTCTGCTGTGTTGCATCTTCCTTTATTCTGACCCAGTAACATGTATGCTGATTCCACAGTAATCTCACAAGTGTTACCTTTATAATGATAGCAAAAGCATAAAAATAGACATTGTGGTTGCTGAGATATACACACTTTATTTTATATGATCTTTTTAGAGCAAAAATCTGTAAAACAGTCTCAAGCTTAACAGGTTAATGTCAGGTCTTGTTTGAATTTTGATGCGACACAACGGTTGCCGATACGGTGCTACTGAAAGATTAAAATATGCAGTGTCGCCACCTGAGGCCAAGTCATCTCATGTTTTCTGTCCTCCTTTAAATTTGTTTATCCTGATGTGTTACATCTGTGTCTGGGTGTATTTTACTGTATATCTGTATTAGTTTGGTTCTCTATCTGTGCCTTTACTATTTAAGTTTAAGCCTAATGTTCGCACTCAATTGTGTCTTTGGGTTTTGTAAAGTGTCTTTGTTTATTAACTTTAAGTAGAAACCCTGGTATCCCGTTTCGTCCTTCCTTCACCTCCACCTCCACAAGACAACAGATTCACCGGCTCCATCTATAATAACATGCCAAAACTCTTCACTGCAATAATAAATTAGTTAATAAAGTTTGTGCTAAGATGGAATTAGAATTTTCTGAGAGAAACACAAGTAGCTAATTTAACCTTATTAATGATGTCCTTAAAGAGTAATATACTCTATATAAGTCCTGCTGGTCTATAGTGAATACGCTGGACATTTGGGAACTCTACGTCACCACAGTCTGTCTACTAATCCGTACCTGCTGGATTAGTCTGAAGTCGTGGCTGACCAGCATCATTCCTCCCTCGAATTCATTGATGGCCTCAGCCAGCGCGTCGATGGTCTCGATGTCCAGGTGGTTGGTCGGCTCGTCCAGGAAGAGCATGTGGGGGTTCTGCCAGGCCAGCCAGGCGAAGCAGACCCGGCACTTCTGTCCGTCCGACAGGTTTCTGATGGGACTCACCTGCAGCCGGACAGGGTCAAAGCCTTAGTACATTGGCTTTGGACCATTCAGAGTAATATTTAGGCATGCAAGCACATAAACGTAGCACAAATCCCAAGACAAATCAGTTATTTGAAACTCAGACAAGACAGGCACACAAACACACTTGCTGTTTGCCGGTGAGCCCGTAGCGCCCGATGATCTTCCTCATCTCTTCTTTCTCCTTGATCTCTGGGTAACACTTCATCATGTACTCCAGAGGAGACAAGTCCAGCTCCAGCTGTTCCGTCAGATGCTGCAGGACATACACAGGAACACAAAAATGCATTCATTCATTTCACAAATCGCTACCTCCAAATCAGAGATGTGGGTACCGGAGCCAAACACACCTACAGGCACTTTAAACACATCAATCAACCTAACAAGCAGGTTTCTGGACTGTGGGAGGAAACTGAAGACCTGGTGGAAACGCATGCCAGCACAGGGGGAACAAAACAAAGCTGGGACCCCACTACACTGTGCTCTACTGTTGTGCCCTAGTAGTGCACAAACAGCACTACAAATGCAAATGCAAAAGGTGAGTCAAAATATATCAAATCATAATTATATAAAAGTATATAATATGGAAAACTAAGTCATCACAATATATAAATGTTGGGTCTTTAAGCTGTTCATTGTAAAAACTAAGCTGATGTCGAGATCATGCCCTTATATTCACCACCCAGTCTGGGATGATTGTGAACGCGCTGAGCACTTGCTCGTACTCAAGGACCATGTAAACCAGTCAGTTCACGAAGCTCATGAAGTCACTGGTATCATTTGAAAGCAACTTGATATGAGCTGTAGTCCAGGGTTTATGCAGGAATCCTAGAGTCGAATTTACTACATTTTACTAGGTTTTTTACTACCTCCACAATATTTTTTACTACCAACACGACATCGAGCAGCGGCCTTTTTTTTTTAGCGTCAGGTTGTCCTTACCTTAACGCTAGCCCTTGGGTTATCCTAACCATAACCCTTAGTCCCACCCTAATAAGGTCAACTTGACACTTCTTAAAACAAATGCCTTACAGGCCAGCACCACTGCAGCATCAGAATTCTGCTCAAATCCCTCCTACACACAGGCAGCAGAGGCTACATGCTGAGGCCTTTCACTCTGATCTGAGACCAGCTGCGGGCCTCCTTTTACACTATCTAAGATTAGAGCCTCAGGGCCCAATATACATAAATGAGAAGACGCAGCACAGTACATACTGACCCGCATCACTGACACTATTTATGAGTAATTTCTTAAAATGTGGTGCAATGCCGAATCGAATGATGTAAGCAGTCTTATCCTTGTCACATGCAGCTTCTGCCTGCGAATCCTATTGGCCGATGGCTCCTGGTCTTGTGATTGACTGCACACTACAGACAAGTTTTTACAGAAAAAGCAAAGATGATGTGGAAAGAGGAACGGCGACAAGTAGATGAAACGCAAGTTATAGTTTATCAACCTTATAATAATAATAATTTAATAGTTAGGTCTTACACGTTTAATAAGCACGCAATCAATGGCTCCACTTGCCCACTTGTCTGTCCCCAATTCAACATAAACACAGATGCTCAAGTCAATCACAAGACCAGGAGTCATCGGCCAATAGGATTCGCAGGCAGAAGCTGCCTCCTGCCCCCTTTCAAACCGCACGCGCAGAAATCTCACTCGAGCAAAAAAGCCGCTTGTTGGTAATCTACTTTGCACGCGAGGACATTTAACACATCGAGAGGAAAAAAAAGACATTCACAAGAGGAAAAATACAGTTCGCGCGCAATATTATCACAACCGCGCACTCGATTCTTAATTTTGTGCTCTCGAGTTTCACATTTGCGTGCTCGACTTTGAAATTTACGCCCGCGATTTTGCGTGCTCTAGTTTTGGCATTGATGTGACGCCATAAACCTTTAGCAGATAGAATTTCACTAAAAATAGGAAACCTCATAGTCTGAAAAAATAATACCTCTAAAACCAAATTTAACACTTTTAATGGCCTTAAATTTGGCAATTTTGATTTATCACCTTTTAATACTTTTTAAAACCCTGCGGACACCCTGTAGTCACCGAGTACAGCACAGAAGGTGAAGTAAGAATAAACATCATCAAGAAAAGAATGGCAGCACTAGTGACAAAATTTGGAGATGAGACAAATATAGCACTGTATTAAAAAAAGAATTAAATACTTGGGAGACATCATTGATCTGCTGCTTTCTCCTGCGTTATACCAGTGGTCTTAACACCTTCCTCTTAGGCTGTGCAATCAGCTTGCACTGTTTGCCAACACAGCCCAAACTAGCCTGTTTGTCAGCTTCGCGTGCGGCTCACCTGGTGATATCGGCCGATCTTCACATGCGAGTGCTTCCTAATCATGCCATCGGTTGGGAGAAGCTAGAAAGAAAATAAATGAATACATTATTATGGCTTAAGTAAGAAGTCAATAAACTCTCAGTGATTTAAATAAAGCGCCGACCTCTCCCATCAGCAGCTTGAGGAGGGTGGACTTCCCAGCTCCATTAGGCCCCACCAGAGCCACTCGAGTGTCCAGGTCAATGCCAAACTCCAAATTCTTATAAATACATGGCTAAAGACACGATACAAAGCGAGTTAGGATAACTGAAAGCAAAATATCCTGATACAACAGAGAGCGGCACTCTAGTGCCAGACTTCACACTCACCGTCTCCTCTGAATATTTGAAGCTGACATTCTGCACCATAATGACAGGTGGAGGGATCTTCCCACAGGGAGGAAAATAAAAGGATAGAGTCTGGAAGAGGAAGGAACAAACGCTATAGCAAGCTGACCAACTACAATAAGCATTATTCTTACATCAAGAGAAGTGTTTTTACACCACATACCAGTATATGAACCTCATAAAAAAGTCCCACCAATAAAAAAAACTGACCAGCTTAATGGTCATTACTGCTTTGGCATACAGCATGCAGAAAGGGAAAGCAGATGCACAACATCTGTCTGTATGTCCAGGTTGTCTAATCCCTTTTAAGGCTGTCCGCAGTGTCATATGTTCGTGCATGTTACCTATGTTTATTCTCATGCATAACAACTTTCTAGGTAGTTTGCTGGAGTCATATATACCATATCTATAAAGACTGGTGTCACTTTTTCAGTTGACACAAACAAATTCACTTTTTAAGCTTTCACACAAGCTTTTCTGAGAAACGCTATTATTGTCATCATAACTATGTGAAGAGTCATCTATCAAGCTCCTTTCATTTCCCCATCAATGTTGCGCAATGTGTGTTGGCCCACAAGTTGTTGTGAAAGACACGTTGCAACATTGTCTGCTATTATCCGAGTAATCGTTACTTGCTGAGTGAGTTTGTCTGTGTGTAACCGACCTTATCAGTGACGACGCGGGCGGTCAGGCCTGAAGCCACCATCTTCTGTAGTGTTTTCTCTTTGCTTTGAGCCTGGCGGGCCAACTTGGCAGAGCCATGACCGAAGCGTGCTATGTAGTTCTGCGCAAAGAAAGAGAGACACAGGGAAAGTAATTGACTTCATTTTTTTTTCAGAGCCAGAGATTATTGAACAGTCTCACTCTTAAACTATTCATTCACATTCTTAAAGAGGAATGAGATATGTTGTACTAACAGCAGCAGCAGCAGCAGTACCAACAGTAGTAGAAAGAGTTGTGGTAGTACTAACAGCAGCAGCACCAGCAGTGGTATTTGCAGTAACAATAGAAGAAGCAGCAGCAACATTTGTAGAAGCAGCAGCAATAGGAATAGCACTAGTGGCAGTAGCAGTAAAAGTAGTAGGGCCAGTATCAGTAGTAGTGGCAGCATCCGCACTATTAGCAGTAGAAGCAGTTGCAGTAGTACTAGTAGTAGCAGCAGCAGTAGTAGTAGTAATAAGAGTAGTAGCAACTGCAGAAGTAGTACTAGTAGCAACAGTAATGACAGCATTAGTAGTAATAACAATAGTAGCAAGTGCAGTATTATTATTATTATTATTATTATTAGTAGTAGTAGTAACAGTAATGGCAGCATTAGTAGTAATAACAGTAGTAGCAACTGCAGTAGTAGTAATAGCAGTAGCAACTGTAATGGCAGCATTAGTAGTAATAACAATAGTAGCAAGTGCAGTAGTAGTAGTAGTAGTAGTAGTAACAGTAATGACAGCATTAGTAGTAATAACAGTAGTAGCAACTGCAGTAGTATTAGTAGTAGTAATAGTAATGGCAGCATTAGTAGTAATAACAGTAGTAGCAAGTGCAGTAGTAGTAGTAGTAGTAGTAGTAACAGTAATGACAGCATTAGTAGTAATAACAGTAGTAGCAACTGCAGTAGTATTAGTAGTAGTAATAGTAATGGCAGCATTAGTAGTAATAACAGTAGTAGCAACTGCAGTAGTAGTAATAGCAGTAGCAACTGTAATGGCAGCATTAGTAGTAATAACAATAGTAGCAAGTGCAGTAGTAGTATTAGTATTAGTATTAGTATTAGTAGTAGTAATAGTAATGGCAGCATTAGTAGTAATAACAATAGTAGCAAGTGCAGTAGTAGTAGTAGTAGTAGTAGTAACAGTAATGACAGCATTAGTAGTAATAACAGTAGTAGCAACTGCAGTAGTATTAGTAGTAGTAATAGTAATGGCAGCATTAGTAGTAATAACAGTAGTAGCAAGTGCAGTAGTAGTAGTAGTAACAGTAATGGCAGCATTAGTAGTAATAACAATAGTAGCAACTGCAGTAGTAGTAGTAACAGTAATGGCAGCATTAGTAGTAATAACAGTAGTAGCAAGTACAGTAGTATTAGTAGTAGTAGTAACAGTAATGGCAGCATTAGTAGTAATAACAGTAGTAGCAAGTGCAGTAGTAGTATTAGTATTAGTATTAGTAGTAGTAACAGTAATGGCAGCATTAGTAGTAATAATAATAGTAGCAACTGCAGTAGTAGTAGTAGTAGTAGTAGTAATAGTAATGGCAGCATTAGTAGTAATAACAGTAGTAGCAAGTACAGTAGTATTAGTAGTATTAGTAACAGTAATGGCAGCATTAGTAGTAATAACAGTAGTAGCAAGTACAGTAGTATTAGTAGTAGTAGTAACAGTAATGGCAGCATTAGTAGTAATAACAGTAGTAACAAGTACAGTAGTATTAGTAGTAGTAGTAACAGTAATGGCAGCATTAGTAGTAATAACAGTAGTAGCAAGTGCAGTAGTATTAGTAGTAGTAATAGTAATGGGAGCATTAGTAGTCTTAACAGTAGTAGCAACTGCAACAGTATTAGTAGTAGCAGCAGTAGTAGTAACAGTAGCGGCAGCAGTAGTAATAGTAACAGTAGTAGCAGCAGCAGCTGTAGAGTAGTAGTAGTAGTAGCAGTAGCAGCAGTAACTAATTAGTACCAGTAGCAGAAGTAATTCTCATTCATTATAAAAGGCCAACAGCTACACAGCTACTCAGCTGCACAGAGCGCTGTGCTAACCTGTGTGTCGGATTCTGAGATGCTTGATAAACAGGAGAACAGTTCATAAAGAAATTGAGAGAGTGGTTCACATGACGACCACTGAGTGGCAGTGCCTCACCTTCATATGTGCAATCTGGTCCTGCTCCCAGTTGTAGCGTTTCATTTGGTTCTCCTCAAGTTCCTCCCTGGTCTTCACATACTGATCATAATTACCCTTCAATGAGGAAAACACATCACACACACACACACACAGCTGAAAAACAAGTGCAGCACATCATCCATTTACCTTCTTTTTAACTGTGTGTTTTAGTTCTGGTTTAAATAAATGTTGACCTAAACATAGCCGGTGCTTCTATTTTACATCACTTCCATCTCCTCGGTCCTGTAATTATGCGGCAAATCAGGGACAAGACCACCTAGTGCGAGCAGTAAAAATGTACATAACGCATGGTAGAGTTTGCAATCTTGTGTCATGTAATTTGAATTAACATCAAAGCTTCTTCATTATGTGCTTTTTCATTTTGAGTCTTTCATGCTGACTGACGTGAAAAATGTTTAGTTTCTCCACACAGGCTAATAATTTAGTCAATTTCGACTTGAACCACAGTTATATATACTGGCTTCATAGGACAAGCAGGGATTTATAATTAGCAACATGAGATCAGGTTTCAGTCTCAGCGGGAGGCAGGAGAGGATCCTGAGATAAGCAGATGCAACAGGGACTAATCCTACAGTAGTAACAGCAGTAGCAGCAGTAGTAACAATTGTAGTAATAGCAGTAGATATTAGTAATAGCAGCAGCAGTATTGGTAGATCAAATTAGTACCAGAGGCAGATGTAACATTAGTAGTGGCAGCAGTGCTGGGATTAGTAGTAACAGTAGTAACAGTGGTAGAATGAGTGGTTGAACAGCAGCAGTAGTAGTAGCAGTAGTAGTAGTAGTAGGCACATCAAAATTTGTCATTCAAGTTTTTCTGGCTTGTATAAGAAAACTATCAAATGCTTAATTAATTTATTTATAATTTAATTAATTTATATTTAATTAATAAATATATACTACAACATTGCCATAATATTTGCACAATTTTTGCACTGCCTCTACTATTTGCATAACCGTTAAAAATGTATATATCACTGGTCACTTTTTAACTAACTATATCTGCACACATTATTGAAAAGTATTGCACAGAACGGTTCTCCAAATGTGCTGCTATAATATCTGTACAAACTTAAATTTCAGTCAGACTTTAAGAATACACTTCTATTAATAGACTGGATATCGAAATCTTTCATATTGAAAACTGTCAGTCAATTTCCACTTCCAGCTAAAATGTATATTTTGTGTCCTATTTATATATTATTTATTTCATGTGCCTTATCTCTTCTTTGTTCTCTCTATTTCTTGTTGCACTGTGTAAACTGGTGCCACGTCTTCTCATCTCTCTGTGTATCTGTACAATATATAGAAGAGATGACAATAAAGTTTACTTTGACTTTGACTTTGACTTACAGAATTAGTAACATTAATTAACTATATAATTAGCAACATGAGATCAGGTTTCAGTCTCAGCGGGAGGCAGGAGAGGATCTTAAGATAAGCAGATGCAACAGGCACTAATCCTACAAAATCCTACATGACGGAGCCATTGTGTCAGCAACACGAAGGAAAGGTAAGGTATTGGGACGGTGGTGTGGTGGAGTGACTGAAACCCTGGGTTGGTGAACATAAATCTGGGGATTGAATCCTGAGAGAGTTTGAGGGAGTTTTCACACTTGGTCCGTTTCAGCCCTCAAAGCGAACTCAGATCGATTAGTCAGCATTTTTTACGTATATGTGAACACGGCAAACAAACTCTGACCCCTCGGAAACGAACCGAACTGAGACCACATCGGGAGGTGGTCTCAGTCTGGTTCGCTTTAAGTCCGCAACACGGTTCATTTAACTCGCGCCTTATGAACACAAAGCGCACCTGGTTCGCTTTGACAGTTTTCGTTCGAAGTGAAAACTACCCAGAATGCAAAGCAGTAAAGATCTGAGAGCTCCATAAGGATGAAGTATGAACAGAAAAAGGACTGAGGCTCCATCTGAGCTGAAGTGGACCAGAAAGAGAAATGAGTCCCCTTTCAAATGAACATAAAAAGAACCGAGTTCCCTTTCTGTTGGTCCACTTTTTGGACCACTTCTAGAGAACTGAGTTTGGTTCCTTTAAAGAGGACTATATGTGAAAACACCCTCAAAAACACTGCAGGGTCCCTGTACAAGACCCATAACCCCAGGTTGCTCCAGCATGACTGTGAATGTAGTTAGGAAATGGACGTCCCGCCGGATAAGTGTGTCTGATAAATGTTGTAAATGTAATTATATTTTCTCCTTTCTTGACCGTTGGTAGTTCACGGAAGTTACTCTACGATAGTTTGCTAGGAATATGTAGTAAGCCATTAAATGTTTTATAAAGTTGGCACTGATCCAGTCCCTCTTCACTGGTATCAGGCTAATGTGGGCAAAAATGTTGAAAAGAATATTAGTGAAGATTGGGAGTAAGAAAGAAGTTAAGAACTTATTGACCAACGTATTAACCAACATGTAATTCAATCCAACTCTATAATTCTAGCCACATACACAATCCTCTCCTGGAGTAGCAACGTAGCTGGTTCATTTGAATGGTTTCCTGTGTTCGTTCAATTCATCATTGACTTATGGTTCATGTTTTGAAAGTGGTACCTGTTACACAGGCATTTTGCAATTCAATGCTGACATTTAAAATGTTTTTTAAAAGGTGGTAAATTAAGCTTACACTGACATCCAGTGGATAAACACTAATCATCTAGAATTATTATATAAACTACAAGTGCATGGCAGAAACAGTGCTCGCAATTTTTGATTGCCTTACGTCAAAAATAAACTGGCCTTTACCCTGCTCAGGAATGGTCTCTCTAACAGGAATGTGTGTCCTACTCACAGTGTAATACTTGAGCTTCCTTTGGTGCAGATGGATGATGTTGGTGCACACGCCGTTCAGGAAGTCTTGCGAGTGGGAGATCAGCACAAGAATTCTCTTAAACCTGGGAAAAGGACACAGTATGAGGGCTATTACAATGACACATTAAAAATAAACTAAAAAAATAAACAAAGGCAAGAGAGTTAAATGACTCAAAAGAATGGATGCTTCAATACTCCAGCAAACAAAATCAAGATAAAAACAAAAGAATAAAATCATTTAAAAAAACAGTTTTAACCAATGTCTTAAATTTTTGTCATTGCAGTTTCAGACAATATCAATTACTATTTTTTTCCCACCTTATCGACTACTAAGCATTAGTTCAGGGATGCACAATAATATCGGAATCATATCTGAATCTGCCAATAATAGCATTTTTTAAGTCATCGGCATCGGACCGATGCTAAGATTTGCCTGATATTTTTAGCCGATATTTTATTATGCATTTATTGTTAGTTGGAAAGGTAGTGCTTATGCCAGGCATGTCCAAAGTCTGAGGTGGGATTTCATACGGTCTGCAGCTTTTGTGCCAAAATTCTGAGTCGAACATTCGTGAGCAAAATCTCTCGTCTTTATGCGCTCAACTCTGCCTGCACACAGGAAACTGCGTGTTTGCCTCACTTAGCGAAGTGAGCTCAGACATGGGCTGTGTCCCAAGCCGCGTACTGCCACCCTCATAGTATGCATCTACTAGGTAGTGCACATGGAGTGCCCTCTTTGACTTGGTACACCACATACAGTGGGAAGTGACTTTCTCTTAAAATGTTGTGCACTACACTCAGAGTTTTGGCGCTATTATTGTGCCAAAATTCTGAGCGAGCAGTGGAACTTTGGCGAGCAAAATATCTCATCTTTACACCCTCAACCCCTGTGCTCACGCTCGACTCCTTCCTCATTTATCGGCATTGGTATCGGCAGATGTAAACATCTTTGGAAGAAATGTCTGATAAATGCTATAAATGAAAATTACATTTACAACAGTTTCACACTGCATTTGAGTGAGGGAACGTTATTTCTTTATGGTGCGCCAATTAACCGTACAACAGATTTGGGATAAAAATGCATCAGTTCCATATTGAACCAAAAAAAGGCTTTGTGTAAAAATCTGAATATCAATATGTTAATCCCACCCATGTCCGATCCAGCACGCTATAGCATGATAGTGGGTAAGGGTTCAGTGTTTTTACTGTCTTTACTAACAAACTTACGATTTGAGCTCCTCCTCCAGCCACACACAGGCGTCCAGGTCGAGGTGGTTGGTGGGTTCATCCAGCAGCAACATGAAGGGCTTAATGAACAGAGCTCTGGGAGCGAAGCACAGAGGAGGAGGAAGAGAAGAAAAAATCCATAATAAAGCTATTTGAAATATTTCATGTCTTTAAAATCTCCACTAAAACCTGAGTATACCTGGCTAGCGAGACCCGCATCCTCCAGCCACCGCTAAAATCTTTCAGCTTCTTCCGCTGCATGGCAGGGGTGAAGCCCAAACCGTAGAGGATCCGTGATGCTCGGACCTCCGCTTTGTCTGCATCCAGCTCCTCTAACCGCTCATAGATCTCCATCAGCTTATCACACTCTGCTGCAGGGGAAGACATAAAGAAGATATTACTGCCATATCCTCCATATTATTTCTGGCTGTTTTAATATAAGCATGACGTTCCATTCCTTTGTCAGATTAGGTTTGTAGAGTGCAACAGACACACTTTACAATACTTACTCGCAGTGGGCAAAAGTGTAGTGAACAGGAAAGATTTTTTTAAATCCCTGTATTTAAACTGGATTCTATAAAACTGGCCTTATGGTCAATATTGAACCAAAAACAAAGTAGACACCACCGCTTTGGGTCATACACAAGAAGTAGGGGCTTTTTTCTTAACATCTGATGACGGAGAGGGAGAGAAGAGACAACACAGACAAGAGACAACACTGCAATACATTTTTTTAATTTAGTCTATACATGCAGATACACCTGTACCCAGCTTGAGTCGTTAATTAAAATTGTACTCCATGCACATATGTAACTTTATGTACCTTACTGTATATAAGATATAGTTTTATTTTGTCTTATTTTCCTGACCTCCTTATTTAAGTTTGTATTTGTATCTCTATTTTTGTTTTTTTTCTAAATTGCCTAATTGCACAGTTAAAAGAGTGGATCAGGATACATTTCACTGCATGTTGTACCTGTATAATTTGCATGTGACAAATAAAGAATCTTGAATCTTGCACTGGTCAGAATTACACCTAATTTTTCATTGTACTCACATTACTCAATTCATCAAATAATAACCAGCCTTAGTCGTTAATTGGTTCCAGAACATGTGATATGTAAGTTGAAAAACGACTTAGCTCGAATAAATAGCTCTAAAAAGTCAACCTAGACACCCTATAAAGAGACCAAAACCTCTTTAATGGTGCCGTCACAGGAAAACAAGTCATTCAGTAATAAAACATTTTCATATTTTTGAAAAAATCCTTACCTTTCTCTTCAAAAAAAGCTTTTCTCTTTAATACTGTACGACATACAATTCATTTATGATTTTACAACATTTTATGTATTAAACATTTCATTCATTCATTCATTTTCCGAACCACTGAATCCAAATCGGGGTCGTGGGGGGACCGGAACCTATCCCGGGAGCATTTCATTTTATGATATATAAGGCTTGTTATTATTCATTTACACTTCTTCTTCTTTCTCTCTCAGCTTTTCCCTTCAGGGGTCGCTACAGTGAATCATCTGTCTCCATCTAGTCCTATCTTCTGCATCCTCTACCCTCACACCACCTAACTTCATGTCCTCTTTCACCACATCCATAAATCTCCTTTTTGGTCTTCCTCTCAGCCTCCTGCCTGGTGGCTCCAACCTCAGCATCCTTCTACCTATGTACTCATTGTCTCTCCTCTGGACGTGTCCAAACCACCTCAGTCTGGCCTCTCTGACTTTATCTCCAAAACATCTAACATGAGCTGTCCCTCTGATGAACTCATTCCTGATCCTATCCATCCTCGTCACCCCCAAAGAGAACCTCAACAACAGAAATTAACAAAACCTGCTGAATTTAAATTGAAGGCCCAAGTTTTAGGCAAACTGGGTGGCTTCTTTCCCCTCTATAAATTAAAAACAGGAGGATTTAACCTTAACAAGAAGAGCTTCTTTGTACTGTGTGAAGCCCCTGTAAAAGAAACCAAGCTTTCAGCAAACCATGTTCTGATTATAGATATCCATAGTGTTTCATCTCTGTTGAAACAGAGTAAGCTCTTTATTTTACATAAAGAAGAGAAACAAAGACCACATTCAGCTTGGCCTGTGTGTGTGTGTGTGTGTATGTAACTCACAGTCCTCATGTGCAAGCCTCTCTCCCTCCTTCTCCAGTTTGATCCTCTCCTCGTCCACCTCCATGACACACTGCAGTGCCGTCTTCTCGCTGGGAGCCATCTCGCGGGTCAGATGGTAGATGTCTATGTGTTCTGGGATGGGAACCTCTCGATGGCCCAGAGCAGACAGGAGCATGGATTTGCCTACCAAGAGAGAGACACTGAGAAATGACTTAAAAATAGTGTCACAGCACACAGTTGCTACCACTAGGCAGCGTAACGGATACGTCATTAAAAGTCAAAAAACACAACCATATCATCCCAGTTCTATCTTCACTTCATCGGCTGTCTGTTACATTTTGTGTTGACAATAAAATAATACTCTTCACTTATAAAGCTCTATATGGCCTTGCACCGCAGTGTGTGAGTGACCTCATTTACAACTACAATTCTACTCGCACCGTTGATCGCAAAAACATATAAATACCCAGAATAAAAGACGTTACTAGGGCTGCAACAAATGACTATTTTTATAATCGAGTAATCTATCGATTATTTTATCGATTAATCGAGTAATCGGATAAAAAAATGTAAATAAAAATGACAGTACATTTGTTATTAGGCTTATTCTACTGTGAGTAGAAGTTAGTCATACATGCTTTATGTTGTTGTATTCAATTGAAAATGAAGAAACATGAAGTTCAAGGGTCATTTTGAACCAATTTGGCCAATAAAATGAGTTGCTTTTGGCCTTTCTGGAAGAGAACTGCATTTCCCACAATCCCCCGCGCACGCCTCGGAGCCGCGTCACAATAAAGGGTTCAGCGCGTTCCGGAACGAACTATGAAAATAATCGATGGGAGAATCTGAATAAATGGCTGTATTGTGAGTCGAACGCTGGTTGTTGTGGTTATTTATCAGCTAAAATATACGTTTTGTCTTTAATAATGGGGACGTTTTGACGGAAACGGAGCGTTTTAGCGAGTAATGGCGCTTACAAACGGCGTGCGCGTTTACATCGCAAAAAATGTCATTTATGCGTTTTTACGCATTTACTTCTGTTTTTGTGCACGGAATATCTCACAAATACGTTCACACACAGAGGGATCTATTCTCGCCTTGATCGCGCCACTGAAAATATTGTGCGTCATTAATAAGCGTCTGTGTGAAACACCAGCGGCGCATGCTGTAGCGATTTAAATGACAAACGAAGCTTCGATTCTAGAAAAATTGCCTCGACCATTTTTTTGTAATCGAATTATTCGAGTTATTCGAATAATCATTTCAGCTCTAGACGTTAGTTTTGAGCCTTTTCTCTGCAGAGTTGTGGAATACTCTTCCTATTAGCATTCGGAGCTCAGAAACAATCTCTGTTTTTAAGATAACTGCTGTAGTTATTTTAGACCTGCTGGTTACTAACTCTTTCTTCTCTCTTCCCGAGACGACCCATGCTTCACCGGACTGGACTATCGCCTGGATTCTATAGAGACCTAATCATCTGGAACCAGCTGGGCTTCAACTGAATGCTAATTTAATACTGAACTAATGTTAACTTGTGTATTACATTTTCATACACACATTAACACATGGGTGTTGGTGGCCTAGTGGTAGGACACTCTTCTTTGGACCCAGAGGTTGCGGGTTCGAATCCGACCGCTGGCGTTACCAACACTGGGTCTCTGAGCAAGACCCTTAACCCTAAGTTGCTCTCAGGGGAACTGTCCCTGAAATTAGGAAATGTAAGTTGCTCTGGATAAGAGCGTCTGCTAAATGCTGTAAATGTAAAACATTATTACACAGTAATTGTACATAAACACTCCGGACGCCCAGAAGAAGATGGGGTCCCCTTATGAGTCTTGGTTCCTTTCAAGGTCTCTTCCTGCTAGAGGAAGGTTTTCCTTGTCACTGTCGCCCCAGGCCTGCTCGTTGGGAGCTTTGTGAGGATGTCTGTTTTAGAGTGCTATACAAAAAAATAATCTGAATTGAATTGAAAATGCGTTGGCCCTGTGATCAAAGCGTTGCTAGTTCAAGTCCCAGACCGGTAAAGGCACCACTGAGATATTCAAGAGCAACAAATTTGTGACCAGTCTAGGCCTGGAAATGTAAAATGATGTAAAATTCACTTGGATTTCTAAAGTAAAGTCATATCCAAACACCTTCACTCCCTGTAAACTGTCTCTTTATTTTATTTACTTTTTACTCTCTTTCATGCCCTCTCTATATATTTCTATCAATTTTACTTTATAAGGTTTATTAAACTGATGTTAATTTCTAATTTCTAAAATTCTGTTTTAATTTGCACTTAATTGGAACTTGTATAACTACGTATCTGACAAATAAAGAATCTTGAACCTTTCCGGGCAGCTTGACGTACTCAGTTAGGACTAATTTGAGAAGGTGTGGAGTGTGCTTGTATTAGCTCACATTACAGTCTCCGTTACAGCAGCGTGATCCGTGGCGGCTGCCTTACCTGTGCCGTTGAGGCCGATGAGGCCGTAGCGTCTTCCTGAGTTCAGCTCTAGGCTGGTGTCGCTCAGCAGCTCCTGACCATGGAAGGTGAGCGAAAGGCTGCTGATGTGGACATCTGTGCTGTTCGGGTGGGATGCCAAGACACCTGTGACCGCCCGAGCTTCCATCTTGCGCAACTCAAACTCATCCAGCTCCTTAGCCAGGGCAGAAACATCTGCAGAGGAGGCAACAGAAAAAAAGGAAAGATTGAAGGGTGGATAGAAAATAAGAAAATGCAAGAACCGTACCCAGAAAATGGACTACAAAGCACTGTTGTAAGTCGCTCTGGATAAGAGTGTCTGCTTAATGCTATAAATGTAAATGGTCAAAAAGTCAAGTAAACATTTACATTAACGGCATATAGTAGAACCTCTTATCCAGAGCGGCATAAAATAATTAATTACAAGAATAGTCTTCCTAGAGCAATATAGGGTTATGGGTTTTGCTTAGTGGCCCTGTGGTGGTAGTTCTGATGGTAAGATAGAGCTAGATAATACCACAAAACCAGCACCTAGTGAATTTACACAAGAGCACTCATGGTTTTTTCAAAGCAAATACTAGGTTCTAACGTGACAAAATGGTGAGTGAACACTAAATTATAAGAGGGATAATCAGATCTGAACCCATATCCTCTAAGCACTACACAGATTCTTTATTAATGAATTATTTTAACACATATGACCAAATGTGGTTCGAGAACATAAACCAAGTAGTGACTAAAAAATTGACTACATATTGGAGAAATATTTATTTTCTTCACCAGTAGATATCTCCATGGTCTAATAAACTACCACCTACTAATGATTTGCCTGTAACTATAGGGGCCAGTAAAATCATGCCACTGTTTGCAAGTTACACAGTCAATTCCCTCATGTTAACCCTTCTACACCTAAATGTGGTCGTATACTATGCCTTGTTCGCTGTTACCACTTTCATCATTTTTATTCCATCTGTTTGAGTTAAGAAGAGTAGAACTCACCTCCATTTTCTTGACCGTTTTGAGCTGTTCCATTCTCCTCTGGCTGCTCGGCCTCCGCGCTCACCTCCTCGTGCTTTTTGACACGCTGGCGAGCTTTGGCGGCCTCCTTCTTCTTGGCAGCCTTCTTCTTGGCAAGGTCTGAGGGCATGGCTGAGAAGGAGGGGGGCAGCAACCTGTGGGGCAGAACTGCAAAATAATTGCTATAATTTAACCACGACAATCTATTATGGGCAAATGTTTATATCACTACACTTGATGTGCCAGTTAGAATGTCACAAGTTTGTGGAATCTTTCAACAAATCAAAGCACTAACTACATGGCACAAAAACTCATTTCAAACAGCCCTATGACATTCGTATATCATGGTCAAATGTTCGTTTGTACGTGCGGGTTAGAAGAAGGAAAGAACCTTAGCTATCTGAGATCTTGCCAGACAGTGAGCCTGCATCAATGTATGACAACTAATTAACAATCTGATTATAAAATCATTTAAAACTCTTTATAAAGGGAGTCTTATTGTAAATTCATTTATTAATTCATTCATTATCCAAACTTAGTCCCAGCTGGGGTCGTGGGGACCGATGCCTATCCCGGGAACTACCGGGCAGGCGCCAATACATCGTAGGGCACACACACTCACACACTCACATTCACACCTTATGTACATATATATATATATATATATATATATATATATATATATATATATATATATATATATGTGTGTGTGTGTGTACATAAGCACACACACACTCACATATATATGTATATATATATTAGGTTGGGTAATTGATAATTTATACTCAGTATCAGGTATTGGGCCGATATCGATTAATATACTCGCATTTCATATATCAGAATAAATTGCCGATACTAATTAATGGTATTTCTCACTTCGCCAACTAACTGGTCAGAAGTTGGCTGGATGTAATTGTTGTCCTACCTGACTTCAATGTTTAGGGGAGACAACGATCCAGAAACTTAGGTTCAGAGGTCCTGCCCACAAGCCTCGCTGCGGTGAACTAGGAGCTCCAGATGGCTACCAATGTCTGCCAGTGTGACTGATTTTATTTTTTTAAGAAGCAAGAAACGCTTTTAATTATGCGCAGATAGTCTCAGCCCCAGCGTTTCCCGCAACGCTTTATAGTTAAAGTGGTCAGCCGTGACTACATAAATAAACATAAAAATCCCAAGTTGCATCCATAGACAGTAAAAGACGATCGATGAGTTCACGATGAGGCCGAATAGCTGCATCTAAACTTCCCAACTCCAAAAAGAAGATGCTACAATGTTTATATGAAATAGAACGAATCACTTGAAGTTTTTCAGAATTTAGCAACAACAAGTTACTTTATAAAGTGCTTTGAAAGCAGCTCAGAGTGTTTTAAGTTGAAACTGCTCAACTTAGAACAATCAATATCGGGCTAATATCACTTATCTCTTGTTAGCCAACTGCCTGAGGAAGCCAAGTATAGTCATAATGTAAATAAAAGCCAGGTTCTAACTTTTTTGTCTAGAGCTCCCTGAACGTCAACAGAGTAAGTTTTTGTTGACTTTGCTGCTCAGTTAACTATGCAGCATACATTTTGTCTAATATGATGACACTTTTTGTTACAACCAGAAAGATTCGTTTATTTTTTTGCCGAATAGCTCGTGTTAATGATTTGATATTTAGCCTTATTGTAGCCTTTATTATAATCTTGCAAAGGAAAAATAAAATCTGCCTCCCCAATTAATTACATCTAAGAATCTAAGAAGTGTCTGTGACGGTAATCGGTATCGCAAGTACACAAATAAAAATATTTATCAGACGTATATATATAAATATATATATATATATATATATATATATATATATATATATATACATTTATATATATATATATATATATATATATATATATATATATATATATATATATATATATATATATATATATATATATATATATATACACACACATATATATACACGCATATATATATATATATATATATATATATATATATATATATATATATATATATGCGCCCCACATAAGTGTGTGTGTGTCTGTGGTGTGGAAGTGTGGAAAGATGAGAAACATTCCCTAAATAATAACTCTGTTGAGGTAACAATTAAACTGCCTTCTTAATATTAATGAACACTACCTGCAAGACTACCCGATTGTAGGTTAAATTATAAAACAGACTCTTAAAAAGAAGTCATTTAAAGTCAGCAAATAAAGTTACTTATTTATTGCACCTAAATGCTAAAGCTTGTTTCTATGGAGCTTTAACTCGGCCTCGCTAGCCGCTTATCTGAGCTAGCCACTTCCGGCCAACGCGAGAAACAGGAGAGTTAGCGCACGCGGAAGCTAACGGCGAGCTTTACCGATACATTTATGCGTTTTTAAAAAAAATATAAATTCTGATCCCCAAAAGGTTTAGGTGCCACAAACGTTTAAATATGGCATATACATACCGGTGAGCTAGCAAACCGGCACGTTAGCAGTCCACCGACGGCTAACTGTCAAAAGGCTCTCCGTTTATTCCCACTTTATAACGATTCGGGTCGAAATGTCATGATTACAGTCATAATGTATATAACGTGCGTGCTCACAGCATTACCGACAGGTCACATCACACGTTTGTAACAGTGCGTCTTTTCGACTGTCTCTCGGTTGTCAACACGAAAAAAGCCTCTAGAGTCCCCATAACGCCGCAAACAAGCGTGGGCAGCTGCTTCGTAATTAAAACGGCAACCGTTATATTGTAAGCAGCCCTTTGATGAAACAGGTGTTTATGAGTGAGTATAAAGAGTAATGAATGAACCCTAACCCAAGCCTTGGTTTATAAAGGAGTAATAAGCGCTACCTTAGTTGGTTACAGCGGTCGGTACGGCGTGTTCTCTGGCTGCGTGTCCACGCGCCGCTCCGCCGCGCCGTATTTGGTCAGCGCAGGTCTCCGCCCCGGTACCGGAGAAGCTGCTTACCGATTTTACTAAACACAATAGCAGGGAAGTAAGCAACCTGTATTTCTTAGAGCATATATTTCACTTGTCAGAAGTGCTATACAAATATAAAAGTTTCACATTTTACTTCTCGCTCGTTTACATATTTGCTTAATTACTTACTTTTAAATTATACTGAACGCTTAATAAAATATTTAAGTAATATACTGAACAGTAAGTAAATGTTATTTATTAAAGGATTTAAAGTTATTTAATTGAGTCTGCATTGTCCAAAGTTCTGTAAACAAACGTAATATTCCTAAAATTAATAAAGTAAAAACAACAACAAAAAACATTAAAATTCCTCACGCACCACGGCAATTTGACAAAATATGCTCTATTTGTTCAAATAATAGTGCGTATTTGTTCAAATAAAAATAAATAAGATACATATGAAAATGAATCCAGTTAAATCAAATGTTTGTTGGATAGGTCTTAATCAGCGCTAAAAATGTAAGTCTCTATGCAAGACGAAGGGAAAGAGTAGATAAATATTGCTTTACATTAAAAGATGTCTATTTTATTTATTTATTTATTTATTTACACTTACTACTCATTTTGCAGACTGACAGTTGGCCTCTCACTCACTGATTTAACTATATAACATTAGACAAATGTGTAATAGCTAGAGAGCTGCTTTCGAAAACTAAGTTTCTGCAGCTTTATAAACTTATAGTGAGACAAATTACAAGGAAGACATTGAAGTTACTCATGCTTTTTAAATTCATACGGGGAAATTTGCAGCTTGACTTCTTTATACTTTGTGTTTATTGCACAAATTCATTTCACACGCAATTTAAGAAAGACTAACAGTAATTTGAGCGCGTCTCTCATTAACTATATGAGTAAACGGAACAATTCTGGCCTTAAGGACAAACCCCAGTTGTTTTAGCGATGCATTTTGCCTAATTTCCTGCTTCCTCTGGGGGGATTCAGAAAGTTGTGAATAGACGCTTTATTAACGTCATTTATACTGAACATGCCATTTCTGTTAATGCCATTTCTTTTAATGTAATGTAAACTCAATAACAGCAGGAAAAACTGCTATAAAACTTATTCAGTATTTACGAGTGATACACTTTGACCAGTCAAAATTTCTAAGGTTTCTAAACGTATACACATACAAATTTTTTTAAACTTATAATGACACAAGTTGGGGTAGTGGCATTATCAGTTTATATGTAATGACTATATATGGTTTTAAAACTAGAATATTTTAATGGAAATACTGCTAAAAGAATAGAGATTCAAAGAATCATTTAACCACAATCCCTCTTATCCACATAGCTCACATTCATTTATTAATAAAGCGACACATATCCAGTCAGGAGTCTTCATTTGACAAACTGCTGTATGTTGAATCTGTGGAATAATATTCAGAGTTTCAGGTTGGTATGATGCGCTGTGTCGGCTCAGTTTGGCTGCGGAACCTTTGAGTTGGAGGTTTTAGTTTCCGCCGGTGTCCAGATTGCGCTGTGTCCGGGGGTTTTTCCCCAGCCGAAGCGAAGTGAGCGATGCTGGGGGATCGGACTGGCTTTTTTCACTTGAGAAGGGCTTCACTTTCAGCAAATACTGACCGTCTTTAGATCAAGTATAAAAGGAGGACCTCGCGTAAGGACCAAAGCGGACGTTGGTGTATATGGAAAACAAACATTTTTCTAAGCGTTTTTGGTGAATAAATGCGGCCAACTAACGCCACATCTCAAGCTTTTACAGTTGGAGGAGCGGAGCCGAGAGACGGAGCGCTGCTGTACGATCGCGTCTGTTTTGTGTAAAGATAACAGTGTTTTTTTTGGTTAAGGTAAATTTTTTAGAGCCTAAAGAATGTCTGGAGGGAGACAGTCTGGAGTCGTTTAAAGTACCATTTTTAAAGTCCTACATTCTGTCGTTTGTGTTTGCGACATATTAGTGTTTGAGGGACCCAATTTTTTGGTTTTTAGTGCTATTCTGTTTTTTTCCATGACAAAACAGATGAGTCGTGTGTGGAATAGTCAGACAGTGGCTCGGTTCAGTTCAGGAAGGGGAAGCAGAAAGAGACCTCAGTTGCTTTATTATGCAACGTGTGAAAGATGCAGTGGAGCGTTTTAGTTTTTAATACATTTCCGGTAAAGTGCCTGATTAATGGTTTAAACCATAGACTGGATTCGCGTGTTTTTTTGGTTTAAAAATTGTACAGCCTTACAGCATGTAGATAAACTGATCTTTATTGTCACTCCCTACTTGACCTTATTGCTCTTACAGACACATCAGAAATTCTGCCTAAATTTGCCGTGTAGTGGTCAAGGTGAACATTTCAGGGCATCGTGACATTAATCATTGCCAGGGCCTTTACGGGCTTTTTTGCCACCAGAGCCGGTCCATACTAGAGAAGTCTTTGTTTGGACGGACCTTCTCCATCATGCGCCTCTCCTCTTTCCTGGCCGTTTTCCGGCCAGCTTTGCCTCTCATCCTGGGCCTTTCTCTGGGATGTAGTCTCAGCCTGCTGATGGTGTCCTGGACTCAGGGGGACACCGAGGAGGCCTGTGGGGATGAAATGGGCAGCGAGATGCTTCTGCAGGCCGGCCACATCGCAGACCCCCACGGTGGGGACGTGGGCGAGGGGAACGAGGACTTCCAACCACGCATTGTTCCTTATCATAAGGATCCCAGTAAACCGCATAAGAAAGTACTGAGGTGAGTGTTTACCGGCTGTACAGTAAATCTTTTGCCTTTTGCCAAGGTGTAAATTCATACTTCAGCCAAGACTCTGAAAAGGGGACCAGTGAGGCTCACAGAAGTATATTTCAAAACTGAGTTAAAAAGGCTTTTGTCATAAATTTGGTTCCCTGAACGTAAAAGAAAGATTTATTTTTGGAAGATGGATTGTGTGCAAACGTTCCAGGAGAGCACTGTGGAAAGATGATGCCAGGGTGTGAATTCCTTAGACTTCTAGAGCATATTTACAGTGTGCACAAGACTTCTCATACAGGAAAGCTTTTATTCTTTGACTGCTTTTATTGTCTTAAAAGTTTATTTTAAGTTCTTGTGTTTTGAGCTAATAATGAGCAGAGGAATAAAATAAATGGAAAATTGCTGTGACATTCGATGTTATCACACATTTTTGGCAAAGAGAGCAACTGTGAATCCTACTTAACTGCAGTTTAATATCTGGAGGAACTAGAATGAACCATAACAGTTATGAAGTTTGAGTACATTGGTTAAAACAAATCTAGATTTGTTTTTAAGTAATAAAATCTTTTCATTGATGTTGACAAACAACAAACCTAGGGTTGATTTTTACACAGTGAAGTTAACCCTAACCCTAATCCTAGAAAGTTGTAGTGAAGTTAGAAAATGTGGCTCTGTGCCTCTCCCCCACATCCATGTAAAGTTCTCCTGTGTTTTCGCCCCACAGCTAAATACTTCACTGATTTGTGAAACTGCAGACTTCTCATTTCCTCTCCACATAATACAGGGGTGAAGTAAACCTTGCAGAAACAGTGATCTAAACCAACATTTTTTTTAAATTTTACAATTTCCTGTAGAAATGACAGGGATACCAGCATATACACGTTACAGCTTTAGGATGCAAAAAACCCTAAATCATATTTGGTCTTCTTAACCACTGTAATCTGATTAACCTACAGTCTGACTTTAATTGCAGTTTTGTTTGCTAAACCCTGCAATTTGGTCTGCTATAGGTTAAGCCTATTTTATTCACGTCGCTAAGCTGAACATAATGTCCCAGATTTGCAGCCCACTTAACCAGATTAATCAGAGCTCATACAATTACTGTAATTGCTGTTCAGAAATGGATTTTCCTTGCAAAGATAAAAGAGTGTGCGCAATCTGTCTCTATGTAAAACTGAACAATTTGTTAAAAAAACTAATATAACATTTTAAACATGGAGCTATGTTTTGCTTGCTTCATCTGATCTATCAACAATAGTAATCAGGTAGTAGCTCAGTAATAAGGCTGTAATAGCAAACATAATAAAGCTGTTCTGTGCTCGTTTTTCAAACATGCTTCCCATGCCTTCATTACGTCATGCTTAGATGACTGTAATGACCTTCTGTTTGACCTTCCAGGTAGAACACTCGGCAGCGCGAATCTTCGCTCATACTAAACATAATGTCACATACCTCATCTAACCAAAATTGCATGCTTTCATTTTTAACTTCTAGCTTATAGTTCATTTATATATGTATATTCTATGTGCCTTTTTTGTACTCTGTAGAAAGCGGAACCATGGTGTCTCTATCTTTCTGTATACTTGTATATAGCTGAGATGACAAAGTTTACTTTCACTTTTGACACATCACTACAGTCCTGTATTATTTACTCTGGTTATCTCAAGGCCCATGCTTTCTCTTTCCATTATAATTCTAATGTGCAAGTAACAAAAGTCGATTTACATTACACCTTATGTGAGGAGGATTCTTCATTCACACCATGAACCTATCAACTATCCCATCAATAAGTTTGAATTTGTGCACTTCGTTTAGTGTGAATATCAAAAAAAATTTGAATATTGAGCCAGCTTTACACCAGTATTACTGCTGATGCAATACGAAATGGGCACACATACACAAACTTAGAAAAACGCACAGTGTAATTGAATAGACCTAGCCTATAAAGGGTTAAGAAAAACAACACTTACACAAACCTCCATCGCTGCCGCAGGACTCGTTACATCCACACAGAGCTCGGCATCCGTGAGCACCTCCTGGTGGGCATCCTGAGTTCCCGCGCCACCCTTAACACGCTGGGCGTGGCAGTCAACCGCACAGTGGCACACCGCTTCCACCGCACCTTCTTCTTCACCGGCCTCCGGAGCGGCAAGGTGCCGCATGGCATGAACGTGGTCGCCCACGGAGACGACCGGCCTGTTTGGCTAATGTACGAGACTATCCGGCACCTGCACCAGCACCACGGCAACGAGTACGACTGGTTCTACCTGGCGCAGGATGACACCTACACGCAGGCGGGCAGGGTGATGGAGCTGGTGGGCCATTTAAGCGCAGGCCAGGACCTGTACATGGGCCGGGCTGAGGAGTTCATCGGCGGAGAGGAGCGGGCCAGGTACTGCCACGGAGGGTACGGGTACCTGCTGTCTCGTAGCCTGCTGGCGCGCCTGCAGCCCCACCTGGACTCCTGCCGAAACGACATCCTCAGCGTCCGGCCGGACGAGTGGCTCGGCCGGTGCATCATTGACTACCTGGGACTGAGCTGTGTGGAGAAGCACCAGGTGAGACAAATGAACAGCTCCAATCCTAGCTCACATAATACTTACCTTTCACAAGGGCTGTTTGATTCCAAACCTTTTAGAATCAAATCTGCTTCTGATTCCGGCTGCTGGAAATCAACAGTCTCATACTAAGCTTTACATTAACAGTATTTAGCAGACGCTCTTAGTGACTATCATTTACTACTTACAGGAACAGTTTTCCTGAGAGCAACTTAAATTAAGGGTCTTACTTGGAGGTAGGATTTGAAATAAGAGTCAACTGATTATCAACCGGGCCGATTATCAGGGACCGATATTTGGCATTTTGCCGATTGTCGGTATCGGTGTTTAATTTTGACCATCACCGAATATTAAGTAATTACAAGGTGCTCCACTGTGACTCCACTACCGTCTCTTCTCTCTGTACCTTTTGCTCTCGACTCACTGCTTCATTTAATGTCCCGTCCACAACAGTCTCTGATCGGCTGTAGGTCACACGAGTGGTTTCGCCAATCAACACTGAAGCCTTGTCGCCACTCACACCACACTTACACTTAAAATTCAAAATCGTTTCCGAATATCAGTTATCCGTCCCAATAACTAGCAATAATCGGTATTGATATCAGCCCTGAAAAACCAATATCGGCCGAACCTCAAATTTGAACCCACAAGCTCTTTGTCTAGAGGCGAATGTCCTAATCACTAGACCTTCACCCTAGAGTTGGTTTCTGACAGTGATTATTCTCGATTCTTGATTCCAAGAAGAAAAAGGGAAAAAGTTCTTGGAAAACAAAAAAATGCTCTGTTGACAATGTTAATGACAAGAGATAATTATTTTCAGGGCACATTCATCTACTTCACATAGTACCAGTAAGCAAAGAATAACAGCTAAGAAGAGATTTAGAAACACTTCATTTACTTCATTGGATTTGATTCCTTTTGTAACATACTCTCTATAGCCTTAGATGGTCAAAATTGCTTTATGAACCCATTAGCAAACTCCAAAAAGTTGCTGCCCTCTGCTTTCTCCCTTTGTTGGAAATGGTTCAAGAGGTTGAGGTGATCATCAGAGAGGAAACTGAACTTCAACAAATAACAGGTGTTAAGTTGCAGACCCACTCCATACCAGTAACTTTTTTTAATGCAGTAGCTCTTGTGACCTGCACATTCCGTCAGACTTTGCATGGAGATATAAGCTGACTGGAAACTCGTGAAGAACTGTCATTTGGCATTTGTAAAAATCATGTGGGAAGAGCAGGATGAAAGCTCATGATCACACGGCCGTGTTCCCATCAGTATTATGTGATCGTTTTCATTGGATTAAAACAGTTCATATTCCGCTAGCTCTCTGAAACACTAGAGTTGTAAATTCAAAGTCAAAGTAAACTTTATTGTCATCTCTGCTCTATACTGTACAGATATACAGAGAGGAGACGACGTGGCTCCAGTTTCCACAGTGCAACAAGAAACACTGGAGAAAGAACAAATTGGGCATACAGAATAAACAGTATATAAATAGAATACAAAATATACATTTTAAACTAGAAATGGAATATTAAATATAAACTTTGAACTAGAACTAGAAGTAGATAGAGAGACAATTTGGATGCAGTATTAACCAACAGAAGTGGAAATTGACTTTTACACTGAATGTGGATGAGATTAGTAACAATAGGTTAGTTTCAATATGGAAAAAATTCTATATCCAGTCTATTAATAAAACAGTATCTCTTAAAAAGTCTGACTAACATTTAAGTTGGATTAAGTTTGTGCAGATATTATAACAGCAGTGGAGAACTAGAGTCTCTGCGATACTTTTCAATAATTTGTGCAGAATTCATACTGTAGCAGGGCTTAATAACTAACTCATTGCTAATGAGTAATAACTTAATAACATAATAATAAGTTATGAGTGACATATAAATATGGTTCAGATCACAGTTAATAAAAAACACACGTATTAAATACCGTGATACTGAAACGTAGAAGTGTGAGAACACACCAGTGCTTTTACACTCACAGTACCCAACACCCACGCGACCATGTGAGTTTAGCAGTGTTGAGAACGACCCCCCCACCTAAAAAAAATACCAGGTCAATAGGGATGCTCTGCCCTCAGTAAAGTGGACAACTAGTGTAGGTGCAAAGTAGATGTTCCTCATTTTTATATCTGTTATGTGTCTGTAGGAGATGACCTACCGCTACTTTGAGCTGCAGAAGAATGCGGACCCCGAGCGCGAGGACAGTGCACAGTTTCAGAACGCCTTCGCTGTGCATCCGGTTTCTGAACCCGCGCTGATGTACCGCCTTCATAAACGCTTCAGCCAGATAGAGCTAGACTGGACCTACGCTCAGATACAGCAGCTGCAGGTGTGTATCAGAACTCCCAAAAGTCTTATGATTAGCAAGCAACTGTCCAACAAAATCACGACAACCTGAGAGACGTTGCATTAAAGTTCGTTTAGATATTTACGTTACATTTACGTTCACAGCATTTCACAGACGCTCTTATCCAGAGAGCAACTTGAGGTTAAGGGTCTTGCTCAGTGGTTCAGGTTGCGCCCCTGAATCACCAGTCTAAGAACCACCCATACAGGTTTTCAGTCATTTAGACCACTGCAAGCGTAGACCATAAATATGATTTATGCTTCAATATGTGCTAGCATTGCCTTTATGAGTATTACAAGATAAAAATGATGTGTCAACTTATTCAAAAGGTTAGGATATGGCAGAGAAGCTAACCATTAGCCGTTAGCCCGTGTGGAATCTTGGCGTATTCTACATGGCCTGACGCTGCCAGTGTGAGCTCTTGTGCAATGGTTTTGTAAACGGCATAAATACAATAGAAACACTAGAAAAGGTAACTGAACGGTGTAATTAAAGTGAGTTAAAATATATTATTATATCTATGAAAATCACTATTAAAATATTAATCGTTAAAATCAGGGGGTTTCAACTGGTTTTATCAGATGGACCACTGTTCAGACTAAGCTGCAGTCTGCGGCCCACTGTGCGCACGTGTGAGTGGGGTATTTTTAATTATTATTTTTTTAGATATTTCCATTCGTTTCATTATTCCTCAAGATGCCCAAAACATTGGAAGTGTTTTGAAAAATAAAAATATATATTTTACAAATATCAGTATTAAAAACGGGATTGCATGTTACGGACCACCTGCATTGCTGCCGCGGACCACCGGTTGAAAACCCTGAGTTTAGATGAATCAGCCAATTGTTAGCAAAATAGTTGCTAGTGCCGGCCATATATTAAAGTATGCTGTTTTTGATATGTTGTGCCCAGGTCTTCACTTTCAGTCCACACTTCCACAGGAATATGCTGGTATTTTAGCCTTAAGCGGTTTCATTTCCTCTGCATGTTTTATCTAGTCCAGATGACAGCTGCAGCGTATCTAGTGTCCTGCTGTTTAAACTGTTATTTCAATGTCAATAATCTCATGTTTTATTTTTAGCAAATAATGTCAATTAAGTTCAAGTTGGAAAAAAAGAAAAACACATAAACCATAAATAACTATGCTACTTGAATTTGGACTCGATAAGAGTTTATAGCTGATTTTTCAGTGCACTGCATCTCTTAGCACGCCACATTAGATTTGCAGCACATTAATCATTTTAACATGTGGGCTACAACCCTGCTGAGTTGGTAACACACAAGAAAAAAGTGTGTGTGTGATGCTTAATGAAAGGTTGGCTCGTGGATGTTTGTTCCACTGTTGAGTTTGCACTAATATTCCGTGCCTGGCTCAGCAGTGAGGCTGTTTCTGCAAACTGAGCAAACAGTAGCAGTGGCAGGCAGCAACCACAAACTCATAACACATCACAGAGCAGGAGGAATTTAGAGCTGACCCACGGAGCAGAGTCATGGCTTCAGCTATGAAGTTGGGGCAGCTGGTGGTGTAACGGTAGGGTGTTCACCCCGTGATCAGAAGGTCGCAGGTTGGAATCCAGGGCCGGTAAAGTTACCACCGAGGTGCTCATGAGCAAGGTACCGTCCCCAAGCACTGCTCCCCGAGCGCTTGTTAGCTGCCCACTGCTCCTTCACGGATGGGTTAAACGCAGAGGTCACATTTGGTTGTGGTGCACTGTGTGCTGTGGTGTGTTCACAATGACAAATAATCACTCACTTATAAGTGACTTCTACCATTACTGCTGCGGAAGGTAAAAAGGCGAAAGTGACCCTACATAGGGTCACTTTCCAACCGTCCATGCCCAACCATTACGCCACCAAATGCCCCTCATCAAGATGTTTTGGCATTGTAGATCCTGGGTTTGGTTTCTTGACCTTGTCCACGTTTAGAACAAGCATCCACACTTATCAATTTATAAGTGAACCACAGCCAGATTTGGACTAAACTGACCAGTAAGGAAGCACACATAATTTATATCTTGTTCTGACGAATTTTCATTCAAACTTTTTGACACACCGGTTTCTATTTTCTTAGTGCTTTCTTCTCGTAACACATCTTTTTGCTGTCTTCTAGGTTCAAATCAGTAACCTAAGTGAGCTCACCCCTGAAGGCAAAGCCGGAGCCACTTGGCCCATTGGGGTAAATCCCCCTTTTCGGCCCAAGACTCGCTTCGAGGTGATTAACTGGGAGTACTTCACCGAAGACCACATCTACTCCTGCGCCGACGGCTCCCCAAAATGCGAGCTGCGTGGGGCGGACCGTGCCGACGTCACCTCAGTTCTGGACACTGCTGTGGAACGCCTGAACGAGCGCTACCAGCCTCAGCTGCGTTTCCGCAAGCGGCAGCTGCTGAATGGTTACCGGCGCTTCGACCCTACGCGAGGCATGGAGTACATGCTGGACCTGGCCCTGGAGGCCTTCACGCAGAAAGGGCACAGTCAGGTCATTGCTAAGCGAGTGAGTCTGCTCAGACCCCTCAGCGCCATCGAGATCATTCCTATGCCCTATGTGACCGAAGCGACCCGAGTGCAGGTCATACTCCCGGTGACCGCCCGCGATCAGGACTTTGTGGGCAACTTCCTGGACACGTACGTCATGAACGCTTTGGACACGCGGGACAACGCCCTGCTGACCTTCCTCTTCGTGTACGACCCCTTCGATGCACAGAGGGTTAGCCAAACCGACGTTTTCGCTGGGGTCAAGGCCATGATCGGCGAAGTGGAGAAGCGATACAGCGACGTGAAGATCCCCTGGATCAGCGTCAAGACAGAGGTGCCCTCACAGGTCAAGCTGATGGACATCATCTCCAAGAAGCACCAGGTTGACACGCTCTTCTTCCTGGCTACCGTGTATACAGAGGTCAATGCTGACTTCCTCAACCGCTGTCGAATGAACGCCATCAGCAACTGGCAGGTCTTCTTCCCCATCCACTTCCAGGAGTACAGCCCGGCGCTGGTCTACCGGGACCAGCAGCCTTCCGCCTCATCCTCCTTCTCTTCGGAGGCACTGCGCGACGGCCGTTTTGACCGCCATGTCTTCGAGGAGGCCTGCTTCTACAACGCAGACTACATGGCGGCCCGGACTAAGATGGCGGCCGACATCATGGACAACGATGAGATGCTGGAGAGCGTGGATGTCTACGAGATCTTCGTCCGTTACTCAGGCCTCCATGTCTTCCGGGCGGTGGAGCCGGCGCTGGTGCAGAAGTACGTGCACAGGGCCTGCAACCCCAGATTCAGCGAAGACATCTACCACCGGTGTGTGTTGAGCAACTTAGAGGGGCTGGCGTCGCGCTCCCATCTGGCCATGGCCCTGTTTGAACAAGAGCAGGCGAACAGCACCTAGGAAGGCTCGTTTGGTAAAGTGGACTTAAGTCTGCTTCTGAATCTCTTCTGGCCGTTTGGACCTGAATTTATGGAAAATGGAAACGGTCAAGCATAACTCTGTCAGCGGTATATGTCCAAAACTACGGCTATAGTCCATTTCAGAAGAACCAGCAAAGGACCTGAAATCAGACTCTAAGGAATCGGCTGAACGCTGAAGGCATCGCATCAGTCGGATTTCGGCTGCTCTTTATGTCAGATGAATTTCACTGAATGATGTTTATTAACTGAACCTGACGGGAGTCTTAGGCCCCGTTCACACGGACGTCTGAATCAGGTGTTTTATTGGCGTTCGTGGCGTCAGGCGAGCGCTGACTGAACGCAAACGGTTTCTCTGCTCACCGGACCGAATCAGAGCGTCCATGACCTGCGTTCAGTTGGGTGCGCGATTAGATTGCCGTCGTTGTTGCGTTTACATGGTGTTCGGTTGACATACTGGAGGACCGTATGTGTCCCATGATTCCAAAAGTGTTCTGATACGGGAAATGCAGAAGAAGTTGGGCTGCAGGTTGTCATTAAACAGCGCCAACCGAAATTCAGTGTAACGGCTCACTGAGGTTAATGAAGCACAGCTACAAAACGCCACAAAAAATGCATTCAGAGCGCACTCATTTATCCAAGATTCGAACGCCCGTGTGGATGGGGCCTTACCGACTCACTCTCTTTGAAAGTAACAATGAACTCTTTGTACACGACTACTTCACCTGGCCGCACTTAACTGCTTGGGTTTTTAAATGATTTGCCTAAACAGTCAAGATCTGGAATTCTGAACTATGAAAAAGGGATTTATTTTATTTACTAGACACAAGGGTTGCACGATTCAGAAAATCTCACGATTCGATTCCGATTCTTGGGCTCAGGATTCGAGTCAAAATCGATTCACATTTTATAAATGATTCACAGTTCAATACATTCAACAAATGTATTGAATACATGTATCTACGTGAACAGGAATAATCAAGTTTCACACGTTACAAAAAGTAAAAACTTCCCTCCACTGTTTTCAGCGGTGCGCACGCTTCACTCCGCCATGTTAATTATGTTGTGCGGGTGTAGCCTAAGTTAACTTACGTTCGCAGCGTAACAATGTGATTTCGTTATGCTGCCAACGGAGAATATCGCGAATTTTTTAATACATTTTTATCCCAGGCTTAACGGTAGGATATGGCACACCCCTAGTGTGTGTGTGTGTGTGTGTGTGTGGGGATCGGGTCGTATACAGAGAGCAAAGTTGAATTGTAAACATGCTTGTTTAGTAAATGGACAAGGTTCTTATGGGAAAGGTAACCTTAAATGACTCCTGTTGTGCATTTGTGTCGGGGGGAGAAGCAAACTGGTGCCATGAATCGTGTTTTTGGTATGCATGAATCAACTGTGAATCGGCAGAGAAAGAATCGCGATTCTATTTGATTTTCCTGCCCCCCTACTGGACACGTTTAGATAATAGCCCCAGTAGTGAGTAATGTATTGGCATTTTATTATAATGTAAGTACTGCTGGACTTGACTACATGCAATAAGATAAGGTTTTTGTAGTTAAGGTTGTACACTGTACTTACCTAATACTTACACATTATACTCTTAAGTGTAACCCTGTCGGATTATTGTTACTTTAAAACGAGTCTGTAAGCCAGAGCAGGCCCTTTAGCGTATGCACCAGCTCAGCAAGGACTATACAGAGCCGTTTTTAGAAGTATACACACAAACAGAAAGCTTTGCTGGATGACAGTGTAGTTTGGTTTTTGATTGTAATTGTGCACATGCATACCTCAGTGTGCAACATGTTACTACACACCTCTATCTTTGGAATAAAGGAGTGGGTTTCACGTGGATTTATGGGTAAATAACTACAAAAACAGTTAAAAACTCAACTCTGTCCTTACAAAGACATTACAGCAGTTAGGTCTTGTTTTATTACTGTTTTTATGGGGATCATTTATTTCAGCTCATTCCTGCCCATGATGTGTCAAGCTACTTCTCTTCCCACCCCTCACCCCCCGTACCTCCTCCCTCCACCTGCCTCACTCCTCCCTCTCTCCCACTCATTCTTTAGCCCTCCCCCTCCTCTCCTCTGCTCTCGTTTCCTTGCTCATTCACTGTCTCCAAGCTTTCTTCACCTCTCCCTCTCCCTCTCTGCCATTCCTTCTTCATCTCTCTCTCTTTTCCTCACTCCCTCGCTCTCTCTCTTTTCCCCTCCCTCCACCACTCATACGCTCCCCCTCCCTCTGTCCCATTCTTTCTTCATCTCTTCTGCTCACCTGCTCGCTCACTCTCTCTCTCTCTCCCCATTCCATCGTCGTCCCTCTCTCTTCTGCTCACTCCTTTGTTCTCTGTCCTCTTCCCTCCACCTCTCCCTCTCTCTCCCATTCCTTCTTCATCCCGCTCTTTTTTCCTCACTCCCTCGCTATCTCACGCTCATTCTCTGTCCCCCTCCCCGTTCCTTCATCGCGCTCTCTCTTCTGCTCACTCCCTCCTTCCCTCTCCCCATCCCTCCACCTCTCACACACTCTCCTCCTTCTCTCCCTTTCCTTCTTTACCCCGCTCTCTTTTTCTCACTCGCTCGCTCCCCCTCCACCTCTCACTCACCCTTACTCTCCCTCCACACATTTCTTCTTCATCCCTCTTTCTCTCTCCCCTCCCTCTCCTCCTACTTCATCCCTCTGTCTTCTCTTCACTCCCTCCTTCTTCCGGTCTCCATTGCTCTTCTCCTTCTCTCATTGTCTTATGGACTGACAGCAGTCTAATTGAACCTAAAAACAAGTCATAAGTCGTAATAAGTCATGTTCAAATTGTATTTATTCTGTTTTTTTACTTCACTCGTATAAGAACTTGGATGAAGAGTGGAACTGTATCTGAACTCTGTTGTAAAAAGTGCCTGTGGAAAGCTTTAAACAGCTCAGTGTGATTGTAGAACCCACAGGGCCTCCAGCAAATCTCACCCACTGTGTCCTAACGGATTATGGATTCACGGCAGTTGTTTTTTTTCCCAGGAACCTTCTGTACTGATGCTCTCGTACCTCTTTTATGTACATATGTGACCCAATCTGCTGTAATGAGTCGGAAGTCGGCGTTCTATTTATTTAGATATGGGACGATTATGTTGACAAACATCAAAAATATTGATTTTTCTTTTTTGGTCTTCAAAATTAATCTGGTCTCCAAAAAAGAAAAATCGATATTTTTGTGATGTTTTTCAAGGTAATCGGCCCGTATCTAAATAAATAGAACGCCCACTTCTGACTCATTACGGCAGATCGGGTCACATATAAAACATACAAGTATTCACAAAAAGGTGCTGCTTAGTAAGGACATAAGATTTCTTAAAGTTTTCTTAGTTGATAGTGACTTAAAGGGGAAGTGAAGTGTGTGAAGGTAAGGTCTGGAGGTTATTGCCAAAATGTTGAACTTAGTTTCTTCTATCTTGAGCCTTTTTGCCTTTCTTTATGTACATGATTGTATGAGATTTGAATGAAACACACTGACCATAAGTGTCAAATAAAACCATTTGCAATATTTGAGAATATTGTCTTTGTAGGCATGTGCCCTCTAATTTGAGCAATTTTGGCTTTGGGGTAATTTTTTAAAAATGTATGAGATTCTCTGAAATCATGGAAATAAAATGATTAACTAATCAAATAAATGCACACATTTGGAAGTTTATATGATGAGATTTTGCTGTCAGTAGCTACAGTATACGTTATATCACAGGCTCTGAAATCCAATTTTAGCAGTCCTTTTTTTTAAAGGATCCACAATTTAGGGCTTCTTTCTGTACAGGCATTTTAGTGGAATGTTGCTGAGACATTCCTGGCCCTGCTTCACTATCAAGTAATCATGTTGGCGTCTCACACAGTCACACACTTTCATCTCAGGTTTCTCTTTTAGGATTCTTTCATCTCTGCTGCACAGGGGCATTGCACAACTGCAACTCCTAAGTGTTCTAATATGGAAAAGCCAAGTACGACTAAACCTTACTTAAAATTACCTTTTGTCAGCCTTCTGATCTACGCTGCATGTTAACTATGACAATATGCATTATGTCCAAGACTTGGGCATCTCAGGCAGTCCTGGCATCAATACCGCACCAAAGAAACCCCCCAAAATGGAATAGCTACTCTGCTGAAGAAATCTACTTAGTTTTAGGTGATCAGCAGCTTAAACTGGATTATAATGGCAACCCATAAGCGCAGCATAACCATACTGCAATCCAAACATTATGTACAGCATGTAAGTAATGTACGATTTCCACTTACACTTAGCCAGAAAATCAAAAAATTGTTGCTAAACACAAATAGACTAGTGAGTCAGCATTTATACTGAGCACAACTGGTATCCAAAAGGAATTCAAGTTTAATCAGTCATTACCCCAGGCAGCTCTCTGCTCAATATAACGGCTTCTTTAGGTTTCAGCGCTTTATGAGCAGAGTCAGAGGTAGCAGGGTTGGGAGCTGCCTTTATATTTACTGCTTTCCCCTTGATGAGGAGAACTGCTCAGTCTGCCCTGCTGCTGCAAATAAGTTCTGCTCCACTGCCGCCTCTGCTGAGAGAGAGAGAGAGAGAGAGAGAGAGAGAATAGATAGATACAGAGAGAGCGAGAGAGAGCGAGAGAGAAAGTATGGGGAGAGAGTAAGGGGAAGAGAGAGAGCGACGGCATGAGAGGAGAAAAGGGATGAGAGAGGGAAGGAGTAGATAGATAGATAGACAGCTAGATAGCTAGATAGATAGAGAGTAAGGGGAGGAGAGTGGATAGATACAGAGAGAGAAAGAGAGAGAGTTACCACTGAGGTACTCAAGAGCAAGGTACCCTCCCCGGGCGCTCGTTAGCTGCCCCCTGCTCCTTCACGGATGGGTTAAATGCAGAGGTCACATTTGGTTGTGCTGTGTTCACAATGACAAATAATCACTCACTTTCATACTTTTACGTTCTTATAGATATGAGAGAGTAAGGGGGAGAGAGGAAGAGAGTGGATTGATACAGAGAAAGAGAGAGAGACGGCATGAGAGGAGAAAAGGGATGAGAGAGGGAAGGAGTAGATAGAGAGTAAGGGGGAGAGAAAGCATGGGAGAAGAAGGCGAATGAGAGAGGGGAGGGAAGGATAGATAGACTGATAGATAAAGAGGAAGAGCCAGAGAAAGTGAGGGAGGGAGAAAGCAAACAAGAGGGCGAATGGACAGATGGACAGAGAAAGGAAGGAAGGGAAAGGAAAAGATGGAAATTGAGATGTTGGGTGAGGAAGATAGAATGGGCGGGATAGAGATAAAAAGGGAGGGAGAGAGATGGACACAGAGAGAGAGGGAGAGGGAGGGATGGGACAGGTCAGGTCAGACTGAAAGAGTCTTTTTATGAAACAGGGCAGAGCCTGAGAAGCTGGCGGTGGAGTCTGCAGTAGAACCTGCACCTGTTTCCTCTGTGGGACGGCGAGCAGGAGTGAGACACAATAGGGATAGGCTCCAGTCCCCCCGCGACCCCAGGTGGGATTCAGCGGTTCAGATAATGAATGAATGAACGAAGGTTATTCTGGATAATATAATTTATTGTCTACAGCAGGGGTTTTCAACTGGTTCTGTCCCAGAGATTGCTATTATTTTTTTTTAGATATTTGCATTAAATTCATTAGTCATAAAGATGACCAAATAATCTGGAAATGTTTTGAAAAATAAATAAAATAAAATCTTTTTTAAAAAGTGGTTTTAATAATAAAACTGGATTGCATGTCACGGACCACCTGACTTACCGCCACGGACCACCGGTTGAAAACCCCTGGTCTACAGTTAATGTACTAATATGTCTAGGTACATGCGCAAAGTTACATCAAGACTTGTTGAAGTTGTAATAGTAGGTTACCACTGTATTTCCTACTTATTATAATCTGTAACTATCTACAGATTATAATCTATCTACTTATTATAATCTGTAAGCTATCTAATACTGCATTTCACATTTACCTTAACTATGTAAGCACTCCTTATGCGAGTAGATGTTTCCTCTGTGCTCGTGCTTACACTTATAAAACCCTATCACTAAAATGAGGTTTTGATGGGCTGCATAGGGAAGACGACTGGTAGAAGAATCACTAATATTTCAATTCAACATCGTTTTTTTAGGTTAAACAAGTACAAAATTATTGGGTTCCGTACTTTTATATAGCCTATGATCTGACAAATACGACTATGGAAATGTAGAAACACAACGTCTTGTTAAAGCATTTTTCTTCTGAAGCAGTGATCAGGGATGGTACCTCAGTGGTACCGTTACCATTTCGGAACTTGAACTGGCGACCCTCCGATCACAGGGCCAACTCCCTAACCGTTACACTACCAACTGCTCAAATACGTGACGAGTGATTACATAGAGAAGACAAAGGAGAACAAGGTATAATGAGGGTTAATTAACTCCTGGAAGGTCATGAGGAGAATCTTTGTGTAACGCGGCATGTGTTACACAGTGTTTAAAGTAGGCAAAAGTAGTAAATTATACTTACAGTTCCGATCCAATTAGCCGTTGTCTAATTGTAATTTCTGACTTGGCAAGAAAGCACTAATTACTGTACTTGACTGCATAATTAATTCATAATGACGTGTATCTATCACGCAACATTACTTGTAATTCCTAGCTGTTATTTTATTACATTATTGCACACTTCTTCTGATATTTAAGGATCTATCACTAGAAATACGGGAGCGTCAGTGTGGACATTAAGACCCAGTGGTACACCTGGTTAATCAAATCCAGGTCACAGTTTAAGTTCCTCAGACCACTGTCCCACCACGGCTCATTTGAACATGTCTGTCTGCTTAAACTATTTGTCAAGCATTTAAAGGTTTTTAGGAAACAGCTGGGGATGGTGAACGGGGATAAACAAGTTTCGGAATCTCTCAGTAATGAAAACGGGGCCTAAAATCAGCATCATGTTACAAACACAAGGGGCTCTAAGGTGGACATCACTGGGTAAAATTGTTAGAAAAGTGAGTCTTATTTCTATGAATATACAGTGGTGCCTTGACTTACGAGTTTAATTCGTTCTGTGACGGTGCTTGTAACTCAAATTACTCGTATGTCAAATCAATTTTCCCCACTGAAATCCGTTCTGGACCCCCCCAAAAACACCACATTTTTTGTTACTTTTTTAAATAAGAAAAATGTGCTTATAAATAACGAATATTGTATAAAAACACAATACAGTGTACTGCAACAAAGTGGTTTTATTAAGTATAATGTACAGCATTTGCCTTGGAGATCGGACGACTTGAAGATGCTGACGACAGTGGAGGAGAACGGCTGAACTGAATAACTTATCGCTGAATCTTATTCGCTGATTTTGACCCGTTTGGCCACGCTTTCCTCCCTTTCATCTGCAGGGGTTTTCGATAAAAACCTGTCCAATGTGGTCTGTTTTATCCTCCCTTTCAGCATGTTTCTGAAATGAGTTAGGCAAGTGTCATTAAATAGCGCCGTCGCTCGCCCTGCTGGCTCGTAACCTGAATTTTAGCTCTCAACTCAAAGCAAAAAAACGACCAAGAGACGGGTCGTATCTCGAAAAACTCGTTAGTTGGGACACTCGTAAGTCAAATGTTTAAAACTTAATACATTCCATCACTATCTCTGGCCCTAAGCTTTAACATATATTTTTAAAAAGGAGAATCTTTTTGCAAAGTGTCTTGGTCTTGGTCTGGAATGAGCTGTGACTTGGTCAAGGGTTGGATTTCAGACTTGGACAGATGAGCAGGAAAACTGCTAAAAGGTACAGAACATATGTAAGGTGTTTATCAGGGAATCTTAGAAATAGAATTCTAAAGAACACTTAAAACATACAATGGTTGCTGTGGCTGCACATCTAGGAGTTGAATCTGCACCACATTCACAAAGGAAACTGGAACTGTTATCTCCTACATCGGCAAGAATAAGCCACTGTAACGAGGCTGAGAAACCCTGATTCCCATCTTAATCCTCTTCACTCCCATTTCTGGCATTCAGCAGGAGCTTTTACTCAGAGTCACTACCATTTCTCAATTAAAGGGACAGTCGAACCTGGGTTAAAGGTCTTTCTAAGGGGGCCTAATGGTGGTAGTGCTGGAGGTGGAACACAGCTGGATTTGAACCTACAGTTTGGTCCGTAGGTGAATATTCTACAACTACGAGCCTCCTCACTACACCACCACCACCACCCCATTTGGACCTTTTATTTCTTGTGGGCATCTTAAGCTAGAACCTTCTGGAACCTTTCAAGGTTCAAGCATCGTGAAGCAGCTTTACATCTATGGTCCAGGCCGTTTTCTGAAACAGAGGGGCTTTTATACAGAAAGTGATCACGGTTAACAAGACACACGATACTTAACATGCTTTCATCAAGATGTTATGACATTTTTTGAATACCAGAAATGAGCAACTGCAAAGTCTTATCAAGAGGTTGTGGGTTCGAATCCGACCTCTGGCGTTGGGTCCCTGAACAAGACCCTTAACCCTAAGTTGCTCTCAAGGGAACAGTCCCTGAAATTAACAAACGTAAGTATCTCTGGATAAGAGCGTCTGCTAAATGCTGTAAATGTAAATCCTACAGTCAGTTCACACACACACAGCAAAGAGACTGAGAAGTGAGCTCCTTTTACAAACTTTGGCAAGCGCTTGTTTATTTACATACGTCACACAAAGCCATGGTTCTCCCACTAGTCTCTCTTTTTCCCCCTCACCTCTGAACGTGGAACATGGTGATACAACAGACGTAGAACAGAATCAGTGAGAAAGACAATACAAGAATTCATTGAAAAAGTCTAGAAAAACATGGCATGCATCATACACACACACACACACAGGGTTCTAAGAGATGGACTTTCCATCTTAAAAAATGAGCAACAGATTTGGGAAATCTCTATATGTCACAGGCTCTGTGCTGGTGCATGAGGCCCTTCAAAACATTCTTTTTGCTCTTTTCTGCAGATGAAAACTAAAAAGCGAGGACTACACAATATTGCAGAAAAATGTCTTGAGTAGCTCTAATTGGAAATTAATTCAGCCTTCTAGAATGATGGGGTGATTATTTAGGGGAGCGGATCAACATAGGAAATAAAAACGATGGACGTCGTTCTCTTAAGAAGAAATTTGTTCTTAAAACCCACTCTGATATTGAACTGTTTTTTTTTATTTTATTTAAGGTGTGTTCCTAGGTAAGAACAGAATCTAGAAATGCTGACGAGCACTCTCTTGAATGCATGTATGAGCAAAAAATAAAGATTATTAGTAGGGATGCACGCTGATATCAGAATCATATCGAAATCTGCTGATAATTGTTTTTTAAAACAAAATTCATCGACGTCGGACCACTGCTTAGATTTGCTCCATATTTTATGGCGCATTTATTGTACTTTGGAAAGGTAGCACTTGTGCCAGGCATGTCCAAAGTCCGAGGTGGAATTTATGTGGCCTGCACCATCCGTCTTAAAACGTATGGCGTTATTTTTTTCAAAATCTGTTGCCTTAATGCGCTCAACTCTGCCTGCACGCGCAATTTTTAAAAAACTTTGCATTTTTGCCTCACTTAGTGAACGCCAGCTCGCACACTGGCTGTATCCCGAGCCGCGCTCTTATCATACATTTCTTTGTGGTACTATTTCTGTTGTAGCTTAATGGCTCACTGAGCACTAGGTAGTGCACATGGAGTGTCACTGGTGCCCTACTTGACATGGTACACTACACAGAGTGTGAAGTGACTTATTCTTAAAATCTTTTGCACTGTGCTCGAAATGCTCCGCCCTCGCTCGACTCTGCTATCACGCTCGCTTCACTTGGCATTGTATTATACACGTAAAGAGTTATGGCGCTATTTTAGTGCCAAAATTCTGAGCACGCAGTGGAACTTCACCGAGGAAAATCTCGTCTTTATGCGCTCAACTCTGTCTGTGCTCGCACTCAACTCTGCCTTCCTCATTTATTGGCATCGGTATCAGCATCGGCAGATATAAGCATGAAAATGTCGGGCATCGGCCAAAAATTCCTATATTGTGCATCACTAATTATTTGGTTTTCCTTTAATACTATAGTTGATTAAGATTATACAATTTAAATGTCTTTAATATTTCAAACTAATTTAAGACAAAACTTGTGAAAATACTGCTGAATGAGGCCCAATAATATAAAAGGGCTGAGAAGTAACTTTTGTAGACTACGAAGACTTTTTTTCTTGAACTTTATCCTACAACTCTTGATTCAGCAAAGCTGATGTTATCAGACTTATCTTGTAGATTAGTCACGGAAAATTATTAAACAACAAAAAAGTTCTGGCATTAACTTATTTTGCCTTGACAAATCATTGAGTTGCGATGACAACACGGAAATTTACTTTTACATTTATGGCATTTTAGCAGACACCCGATGAGGGTAGTGCTGGAGGTAGGATTTGAATCCAAAGAGTGACCTAACCACTAGACGACCATCCTCCCCACATGATCACCATCATCTGTTGTGCAGCCCTACATGGAGAGGTGAGTCGGCGACGCAATCGTTGAACAGTTAGAATGAAGAGTTTGCTCGTAAAGCTACTGAATGTCCATCAGGTGAGTCTGCAACGAGCAGCAAGGGCACAGCTGGTTGAAAAGCTGGAAAATTCGGAACAATAAAAAACGAACAGAAACGCAGCCGAGGGCTGAGAGTGTCCAAGGTTTCAGTCCAAACTGTCACTGATCCCAAAAAACGTGTCGCCATCACCGGTGTCCAAGTTGCACCATGATGTAATGCGGTTCATGAAATACTCAAAAAGTCCAGTAGAGGGGGCTCTAGTCTTCAGTGAAGCGAACTCTATGCTTTCTGCATGAAATCCCAACGTGCGTCCGTTATTTTTCCCCTCATACTAGAATCACTAAGTCCTTTATAAAGACAAAACAACACCACACAAGACTTTTATTTTTTGTTTTTTAAAAAGGGGGTGAGAACCCAAACGGGCATCTGAAAGTTTGTTCGGCTCTTCTGATGGCAGTTCCGCTCACCCAGAAGGGTTTCAAACGTCTTTGTATCAAAGTAGAAAAGAATCTGTCCATGCAGCATGCATAGGCCTTAAAAAACAGGTCCTCGAGGTGACCGTTTCCTCCGAGATCTCTTCAAAAAAAACCAAAAAAACAAAAAAAAAGGTTGTCCATCAGAAGACCTTTGACACGTGGAGCTTGGAAAATCCCCCCTCAGCCTGACACACAAAGACCTCAGGGCGAGAAGCACAAACACAGCCATCGAAGACGTGGGACTAAATTACAACAGTGACGCAGTTCGGACGTATCAACTGTAACAAGACGAATACAGTTTGACTTCTCCTTCATGTCGCTCCCTTATTTATTTCAAGTGACATTTAGCAATTAAAAAAAACAACTCATGACCTACAACTTAGTGCAAAAGTAAAAAACTTGTGGCGCTTGACTGAGGTGTTTTTTTAAACATAAACTTTAGTGTGAGTAAGGACTAGCTGGTGCCCATTGGAAATAAATAAATATTTAAAGTCTAAGAATTCGAGACGTCTGATGTAATCATCAGAACAGTCCAGAAAAAGACAGTTCTGCTCATATCCACCTACAGCTTAGGTTTTGGATCACTGCAGTTAGGGGATAAAAACCACATTCGTAGTATCCGACTGATAAACTGTTGACAAAAATCCCTCCCAGTATGTACACAACAGTTTTCTTGGATGTGTGTAATATTTCCGAGTCATATCAGCAACTCCAGATCGTGTTCTTCTTCTTCCTTCATATTACAGAAACAGAAACTCATATTTCAGCATTTTTCTGTTGTGCATCAATAAAACCTTCATCAGGTCCCCTCATAAACAGGTTACACATCGAAACCGCTTCGCTGCTTAAACGAAACTAACCAAACATGAATATTACGGTAGAGAACTTCATTCCCACAATGCTGGTTTAGAGCGTTGGCTCAGTATAAAACTTTGTATACAACACACGCTACACAAACCACATGGAGGGGGTTTTAGGGATCGTCGGGATCTTTTTAAAAGTGGTATTTCAGTGTTGCAGGGCTCGTCAGTCCTAATCCCACACAGCCAGACTCTCTCATCTTTACTACACCGGCTCCGAATTCACGCAGATCTTAGCAATGAACTGAAGAACTGAGTATTAAGTTTGGTTCGTGCTACAAATAATGTCATCTTTATACGATGTCTCTCTTTACACACTCAGTTTAATAGCGAGTTCATTACCCTAGTTTGCTGTCGCTTTGATATAAAAATTTTCGCTGGACATTTCAAACATAAATGGCAGTGAAATTTTTAAAAAATTCTCATAATTGGGAAATACACACTGAAATATGCATTTTTATGGTAATAATTAATCAGTCTTAAATGACGGGCGTGATTTTGTAAGGGGGTGTGTTTGCCCATGATGAATAAAAAATGAGTTGATAAACCATGAATAAATTATATCATTAATTAAGTGATATAATTAATTAACTAATTAATAATTACTAAAATGAAAATATATTAATTTGCTCTGAAGACTTTTTTGAGTGTGGACCATTTTCTCTTGTAGTTCATTCACGATCCCTTAAAACAAAGCAAATAATCTTCTATCGGACTTCTTTTGTAGAATAATCATGGAAAATGGCCACAGTGTGAGTTTTATATCAAAAATGAATTCATGTTTTTTTTTTTTTTAAATCACTTGTTCGCACACTTGGGACCTTTTCTTTAATCAGTCATCAACAGTGGGCAGGGTCGGAAGAAATGAATATGACCGACTGGGGGTTTCCACTCGGGGACGTGTTTCAATAAAACAACTTTGATTCCGTTTGTTTCATTTGAGGTGTGAACCGAGCTTAAGCTGTCGCTTGGGAAAACCTGAAAATGCACAAACATTAAAGCCTTCACACTTTGTAAATACTGACGAACGTAGATCAGGACCCTTTTTCCTGCTAAAGCTTAAGGTCAATAACACTGATAACATATTCAAAAAATTTGAATGACAAAAATACTGCTTGGCCTTGTCCACAATACAAGAGGAGGGGGAATTTTGTGGGAAGACTTGTATTAAACTGTTTTGGCAGGGGTTTTAGAACTGGTTTTAACTCTCTAATGTAAAAAAGGGCAATGGGCACAGCACAGTGACTGGCTGGGGCGTATGAATGCTAGGAGTTTACTCCGAATCCTTGCCTTGGGTCACGGTGACCCCAGAAACGTCCGGAGACAAGCTCACTCACTCACACACACACACACACACTCACTACTGCACTCAATGTGGGTTTTAAAACCGATGCCGTCATGGCTCGGACGGTCGGAGCTGTAGCTGGTGTCCTGGGTGCAGTCTAGGTGTTCCTCAGGGCCAGGGCTTGTTCTAGCTCTTGTCTTCTCTGCTGAATCTGTGAGACGTAAGTAAAGTTGATTAATATAGCGCTTTAATAATGACATTCACGTTCAGCAGACACTCTTCTTATCCAGAGTGACGTAGAGCAGTGCTTTGTTGTGTACTTCAATCTGTAAAGTTAGACTTAAATCAACAACTGTCATTAAGACCAAGTTACTGCCAACTAAGTTACACACTTAATGGAGGTTAGTACACAGGTAACAAAAATGCATGTTATCGGGTTAGTGTTTTTTTGGAAAAACAAGGTAAACAATAAGTACGAGAGGTAATTCGTCCCCTAGATACTCCTTGAAGAGGTGTGTTTTCAGATGACGTTTGAAGACGGCAAGGGACTCAGCAGTTCTGATGGCAAGAGGAAGCAGGCGCCAACACACCGCTGGGCACACACACGAACACACTCACTCACATTCAAATCTTACGGGCCAATTTAGAGTTGACAATTAACCTTTATTGCATGCTTTTTGGATTGTGGGAGGAAACCCACGCAAACACGGGGAGAGCATGCAAACTCCACACAGCCCTGATTATTTGTCATTGTGAACACACCACAGCACAGCACACAGTGCACCACAACGAAATGTGACTTCTGCATTTGACCCATCCATGAAGGTGGGCAGCTAACAAGCGTAGCGCCCAGGGAGCAGTGCTTGGGGACCTGCAACCTTCTGATCACAGGGCGAACACCCTACCGTTACCGTTACCCAACACCAACTGCCCCAGTGAAGACCAGTGAAGGTTCACACCTCTACATAAAACACATGAGTACCTTGCAGTAGAAGTAGCGGCTGACCGCCTCTTGAGACCACGGCTGGTGGTAGAACTCTGCCCTCCTCTCCTCTTCTGGGTTCCCCACAACGTCAGTCATCAGCTGGAGCCAATCAGAACACAGTTTTGGTTTACTTCAATGACGCAGTACTGACCGTTTTTCTCAAAGTGGAACAATGCAAGAAAAATTGTCTGTCTCAAGAGCTGTTGTGAATGGTTTGCATAATTAAAAATGAAAAGTGAAATCATATGATCCAGAATAATAAATGAATAAATAAGCTTTGTTTGTCGTTCATGACTTTTAGTTTTATGTCACAACTGCCAGTTGGTCATATGTTAAATGATTGTTAACGAACTGGAACAAACTTAAGTTGAACAAACTCTGAAACTAAAATCTAGACAAATCATAGGACATGTAATGGCTTGGATTTTGATGATTAAACGCTCGTTTAGTCACCGCAGATACAAAAAGTGATGAATCAAAGACATTCGTTTTCAGTGCTGCATTTGCCATAGTATTTTATGATGACAATTTAATCATTTAGACCAATGAAATGGATAATCATTTCCAGTATGTCATAACGAAGGTGTGGCAGGGCGGAGGGGGAACGGGATGCGAGAGCAAGGTTTTAATATAAAATCAAAAAGCCAAAACAGAAACCAATCTAATCCGAACACAAACACACTTCCATGTAAGAAAACAGATCAAGACACAGGGCAGAGGCAGGCTTAAATGTGCAAGAACACTGGTGTAACACGTCAGCGTCGTCAAACCTAAACAAGGACAGGGGGACACAAGACAAGGCGTGCTCTGCAGGATTTTAAAAGTCATCATTTTTGCCCCCATACGTAAGGCAAACCTACTACACCAGCAGAAATAGCGTATTTCAATGAAGTACTTCTAACGTTAATACAGGTGGAAAGGAGAGCTGAACTGACCTTGAGATCTCTGCTCTGAGATTTCAGCCAGTCCTGAATATAGCCTTTAGGGTCCCTGGAGAAGCTGAGCATGAAGTCTCTCTGGATCTTCAGCTGGTTGATGGACTCGATGGTCTCATGGATCTGAAACAAAGTTAGAACATTGAATGTATATATCACTGGTCACCTTCTAACTACCTGTATCTGCACAAATTATTACTGCTGTTATAATATATGCACAAACTTACATGTTGGTCAGACTTTTTTAAGAGATATTGTTATACTGTTCAGGCTGGTTATATGTACACTGCAAAAAAATGAAATCTTAACAAGCCAGAAAATCTTAAAAAGAAAAAACAGATCTTGTTTTTTTATTTTAAGAATAACTGACTTGACTAGACTTGTATGTGTGAGATAAATAATCTAATTTTAAGAAAAGCTGGCTACAATTATCTTATTAAGAAAGATTTACTGATTATAAGAAATTTAATTAAGAGAACTGAAAGGTGCTCATGCTCTCCACTACGAGTTAAGAAATTAATGACAACTTTGTTTATTTTAAGAATAATAAAGCTAAAAACATGGAAAAAGGGAAAGATTTTTTTTTCTTGTTTTAGGAGATCTTCACAAGATAAATTTTCTCACTAAACTGGCAGATAATTTTGCTTGATTCTGGAACCTTCTTTCTTATTATCCCTTTCTTTTTCTCATTTTCTGACACTGATTTTTTGCGGTGTAAAGTGCTTTGTGACAATGACTGTTGTTAAGAGCGCTATATAAATAAATTTGAATTGAATTGAATATTAATAGACTGGATATTGAATTTTTCATATTGAAACTGTTACTAACCTCATGCACATTCAGTGTAAGTCAATTTCCACTTTTGTAGGTTAATACTGCATCCAAATTGTCTGTCTTTCTACTTCTATTTCTAGTTCTAGTTTAAAGTGTATATTTTGTATTCTATTTATATATTGTTTATTTCATGTGCCCTAGCTGTTCTTTGTTCCCTGTTTCTTGTTGCACTGTGAAAACTGGAGCCACGTCATCTCGTCTCGCTGTATATCGGTACAGTATATAGCAGAGACGACAATAAAGTTTACTTTGACCTTTGACTTTGAGACGGTGGGAAAACAGCACAGAAATCCACATCCCAGGCGTTTTAAGGCACACAGGCACTAAACACATGGGCTCGATCATGGGAAAGTGCCTTTCTGCGGTTGTGGTACCTTGTTGTCGAGAGAGGCGATCTCCTGCTGATTGGCTGTTGAGAGGAGGAAGTTGCTCATCTGGGCTTTGAGTGGATCCTCCACTTCGACGTCGATATCATAGCAGGCTGTCTTTTTCTGATCGCTCGGATCGACACTGCACACCCACAAACATCAAGAAAAAGCAACAACCGAAATAATGTTTCTACACCTGTGCCTGTGATGAATGGAAATATACACCGATCAGCCATAACATTTTGAGCAAGTGAACAATTTGCACTTGAAGTAGATGTGTTGGAAGAATTAAAAACTAGACAAGCGTAAGGGTGTGCGTAGCTCCGACAAGGGCCAAATTGCGACAGCTACACAAGTGCGTTGGAGCATCTCCAGAACTGCAGCTCTTGAGGGCTGTTCCCGGTCTGCAGTAGTCAGGACCAAACAAATGCAGAAAAAATAGTGAATCTGTGACAGCGTCGCACCGATGTACGTGGGGAGCGAAGACTGGCCTGAGTTGGCTGACCCAGTGGAAGAGCAACTGAAGCTCAAATTGGTAAAAGTGTTAACTCCAGCTCCAAAAGAAAGCTGCATCATAGTTTGCTGTGTATGGAGCATTTCAGCTGGAGACTTACTATGCTGTTGGTCACCAATCAGTGTATAGAGACCAGTGAGAAGTTGGTAGAGTTGGCAGAGCAACGGTTAGGGCGTTCGTCCCATGATCGGAGGGTCACAGGTTCAAATCTCAGACCAGTAAAGGTACCACTAAGGTACTCACGAGTAAGGTATCATCCCCAAGCAACTGCTCCCCGGATGCTGCCCATTTCAGCTGCCCGCTGCCTCTTTACGGATACGTCAAATGCAGGGGGTCACATTTGGTTGTGGTGCACTGTGTGCTGTGCTGTGTTCACAACGACAAATACATTGACAATCTCACATTTACTTTCAGTGTCCAAAAATATATTTCAAAAAAACTAACTGTCTAAAGATTAACCATTTTTACACAATTAATTTGTCAAAAGTAAATTCAAAACCATCTATCAATTTTATAATTATATCAAATGAGTAAACAGCACAGCACACAGTGCACCACAACAAAATGTGACCTCTGCATCTGACCCATCCGTGGGGGAACAGTGCCTGGAGGACGGTACCTTGCTCATGAGTACGGTCTGGGACCTGAAACCGGCGAACTTCCGATCACGGAGCCAACACCCTTACCGTAACACCACCAGCTGTCCCTTGTGGATAGGGCTGCAAACCCCAGGAACGCAACAGTGGTTTTTGGGGTTCAAACCTACATCTTAAGATCACCAACACAGAGTTTCTGTTACTTAGACCATTGTACAACAATGAGACATCTAAAGACTGACCTGATGACATGGTTGATGACTATGGGGTCAGGGGGCAGCAACAGGTTGGTGAGACGTTGGGGGATCTCTGAGAACTTCAGTCGTGGACAGTCAAAGATCTGGGAGAAGACACAACCCTGTTAGGTACGCCGGTACTAGAATGCAATAGAAACTCAACAGTAAAACCTCAGCTTGGCCCAGCGTGCTGTTTGAACCATCTTTAAGCATCATCTGGATCTAGATGCGCATCAAATGAGCAATAACCACGAGTCACGAGTCAGGAAAAAAAAATCAGTGTCTGTCTTTTCAGCAGGGCACTGAGCTAGTCTGGACTCTTGTGCCAAAATAATCTACAACAATGTAACTAATAAAATCTTCGAACACCAGTGTCTCTCTTTTTGCCTCTTCTAGAATCTAATTCTGATCTGTCCCACTAGTCTTTACATTAAGGGAACAGCTGACTCCTCCTGAAAAGACTGAAAAGTTGGTTTGCCTTTAAGTCATGATGAAGAAAATATATGAGATGTCACGATACCACTTTTTTAATGTCCGATACGATACCGATATTGTGCATTTAGATATCTGCCGATACGATATAAAACCAATACAGTCTCTGAGAACTACATTTCCCACAATCCTCCGCGTGGGGCACGCGTTCCAGAATAAACGATGGAAAATCTATGGGAAAATCCAAATAAACGGCAGAATTGTGAGTAGAACGCTGGTTGTTGTGGTTATTTATCAGCTAAAATATGGTTTGTGTCTGTAATAAAGGGGACGTTTTGACCAAACTGGAGCGTTTTAGCGAGTAACGGCGCTCATGCACGTGCTCATTAACACAGCGCACGTGTTTACATCGCGAAAAATGTCATTTATGAGTTTTTTATGCATTTACTTCTGTTTTAGTGCACGGAACATCTCACAAATACTTTCACATGCAGAGGGATCAGGTCTCGTCTTGATCGCGCCACTGAAAACGTTGTGTCACTATTAAGTGTCCATGTGAAATACAAGCGAAGCTGCTCTAGAGAGTAAAATGAATTAAACCAAGCTTCCATTCTAGAAAAATTGCCTCAACCATGTTTTGTAATAGAATTGCTGGAGTTATTGGAACAATGGTTTCAGCTCTACTTTACCGCAGTGCCACTTCCCATGCGTAACGAATTAAGCGTGCACACATTTACAGATCGGCTCCACAGAACGGGCCAATGCCACCAATACCAGATCCAGCCGTTTGAGCCGTTATCGGACCGATACCCATCCACATATCGGATCGGCTACATCTCTAGAAAATATACTGGAAACACCACACACTAAGCATCCCACTTAAAACTACTCACTTAAAACCTGATAACAATCCCTTGCATTATAGGGACGCTCACTCCTTAAGAGTTACTCCATAGGATTAGAATCATTTTCGTTTTTAAAGAGTTGGGTCGTTACCTGCTGGAAATACTTGTCACAGTTGATGTACTCCTTGTCGTGAGAGTCCTGCAGCTTGTTGGTCTTGATGTACTGCCACAGGGCCTGGATGATGCAGGAGCGTGTCTGTGTGTGGATGCCCAGCAGACGAGCGAGACGCGGGTCCAGCTTAAACTGGGGGGGCTACACACAAGTAGGGGTGTAAATCAGAATTTTCCTCACGATATGTTATTATATCCATTCAAGGGACGACGATTTGACGCGAAAGCCTGCTCCGATTCGATTACGAGTCAATTTAGGAGCCGGTGATCGATGAGACATCAGCACTTCCATTCATATCAACGTATTATTACATCCCTACATGCAACAACACTTCTACTTAGTAAACCCAAAAACGATAATATATTTATGATAAAAACTGTAACGTGTGGTTTGTAATTCCAACATTCCGCTCTAGAAAGAAAGAATAAATGTGCACCAAGGGAATCAAACCCAAATATTAGCTAATTTACTGACCCACAAATATTAGCTGTATTACTGCCCCGTGTCCTTTGACCCCCTCACCTGGTAGTCCAGCATCAACAGCAGGGTGCAGCGCACGTTAACGTCACCGGGCCTCTTCACCTGGAACCCGTCAGTCTCCTGGGTGGTGGCAGTGCGATGCCACTAGGGGGCACAATTTAAGTTAGTGAAGGAGTGAAGACACAAAAATAAGAAAACATAAGCAAAATGTTAAATAAAGAGGATCTCTGAGGCTGTCAAAGTGCTCGAGTGTTTAAAACCAGCTGAAAGGTGTTCTAACAACAAAAGAAAATTTGGACTGGTCAGTGATCCGCTTCAGCTAGACCATTTTAGTCGTCCAGTATAGCTTGATTTAAAGTATAAATTCCTCTTAAGCCTTCGCTTTTCTCTGTCCATTACTTCATTTTTTTTGAGAATGTCTTCTACGGTATATACAGTAAATATTTTACATTCTGCACAATAAGACCTTCCGGACCCACCTCCCACTTGCTTTAAAACGACAAAAACATCACCTACTCCTCTCAAGCATCAGGGTCATGATCATTTCTGACTATGACAATAATTAGTATTTTTAGGAACTGTAACTCTTTAATATGATTATTATATTTTTAGCTGAATATTCATGATTTTGAAAGGTTTTAACTTCTAAGTAATTTCTTACATGCTGTGCTGACCAAAGACTGACCACCATAATGTCCAGGTGGTATCAGACTTAAAGGTTTAATTCCAAGATCATAACTGCAGGTTGAATACTGTATGGAGCTGTACTGCACAGTCTCTTTTTACCTCAGTTTTGATATGTTATAGTCTATGTATTTATGCTTACTCTATGTGCCTTATTTGTTCTTTGTACTCTGTAAAAACTGGAGCCACATCGTCTCGTCTCTCTGTGTACTTGTATATAGTAAAGATGACAAAGTTTACTTTGACTTTAAAAACAGATTAAAATAATTATGGGTTCCAGGGGCTGTGTTTTCTGGTGTATTTCGTTTTGGACAGTGGCATGTAAATTCTGTTTAAGCTTTAAGTGAAAACTCATAAGGGAAATTCCCATTGGTACTGAAGATGCCACTCTCAGAATTCCTAAAAATTTAAGAGTATAATTTCTCACGTGTCAACATGAGGAACCAATTCTTTCTAAGTATAGAGCTTGTTCTAGGTAGGGTTGCAATCGAGATCGCCTAAACCGAGACCAAGTCCTGACCGAGACCAGAGTGACCAAGACTCAGAAGGGCAGAGACGAGACCGAACCAATGCACGTGTTAAACCACATGAAAAGCCTAAGCACTGCTCAAAAAGAGCTGAACAAAACAAACAACATACACTAAGCAACATAAAACATCTTTATTCAATATTTCTCTCTTACATATCTATAATGAGGAAATCATTATCCAACCTGATCACATCATATGTTACTCGCTTGACGTCTTTCCCAGATAACCACGGCTTCACCTTTCTAAACGTTACAAATGTACTCTGACCTCAAACCGAAAAATAGACAAAATAAAAATAACTGAAAACATAAAACATTAAATAAATTATGAAGTCCTTTGTATTATTTTACACCTTGATCATAATACAGAAACACCAGCAATATTTGAAAACTATTAACCACACTTTGAAATTTCGACACAACCTCTTTATTTTGTAAGTCCTGTATATGGCACAGTGTGATTCTTTCAGACCCTTTCTGTATGAGGACACAAATAGAGGTACATTTTAACCTTCGGAAACAGATATTTCTTTCATCTCTGTTTCTGTGCTTCTGTTTGCAGTTGCAGTTCATGCTCACCTCCACTAGGTGGTTGTCTGGTCCGTACAGATCTTTGTCCAGCTCAATAACCAGGCTTTTAAAGAATGACGAGAACTTCCTCTTCATCTTTCCTGGCTAAGAAGAACAGAGAAATCAAAGTTGTAAAGAGCCGTCTCTGTGTTTATGTGCGTAACAGAACCTTACATTCGAAATGTGTAGCTGCCTCACAGAAAACGAGCTCCTTTATAGCTGGTGTTTTGGTGGCAATGGAATAATTCATTCTTTTCAAACCAAAACCATTGGGGCCCCGAGTATAAATCTGTCCTCGGCGAGCGCCGCTGCCCTCGGCTGCTGAAGCTGCACTTGGCTAGACCTCCAGGTTTGGGTTAGGACTTGGGGTATGTCGGGTTTGGTAAAGCCATCACTCGCGGCTTCACAGTCCAAGCTAAACATGCAGCTACTTGGGAAGATGGCTGTCAAGCGCGCTGTAAGCGTATCCCCAGACTAAACAGTGAGGCGGTTTATGGCTGAAAGTGGAGCTCGCTCTCTCTCTCGCGCGCGCACGCTCGCTCTGGCTCTTTAAGAGAAGGACTGTGGGCACCCATATTCATGATGCCCTTTCCACAGGCAAAAAGTGTTCTAAAAAGAAGCACACCGGTTAGGGAGTTGGTCCCGAGATGGAGGGTCACCGCTTCAAGTCCCGGACTGGTAAAGGTACTACTGAGGTAGTCATGAGCAAGGTATCGTCTCCAAGCACTGCCCCCCGAGTGCTGCTAAAAAGCTGCCCACTGCTCCTTCACGGACGGGTCAAATGGAGAGGTCGCATTTCGTTGTGGTGCACCGCGTGCCGTGCTGTGGTGTGTTCACAATGAGAAATCATCGCTCATTTACTTCTTTTGACCAGCTATTTCTGGGCACACAGTTTGCGTTGTTTATTAATTAGTGTTTTAATAACGCAGAATCCCCTTAACTTCCATAAACCATCCACATACCGTCAGAATCACAACTTAACAGACGTTATATTTATTCCTCTGCATGCGAAAATATTTGTGAGTAATTCCGAGCACAAAAAATAAAGTGACTGCGTAAAAACGCATTAATTACATTATTTACGATATAATCACACGTCCTGCTTGTGAGCGCTCCCAAGTTTCAGGTGGAACGCCAACCTAACCCTTAACTAACCCTTGTTTTTCTTTACAGTAATAAGCTATAGAATATCTCTGCATAATAATAACTCTGCAAAACAATAAAACAGACACTTCTTACTATTTCTAGTAGTTGTATCTACAGTTTCAGCACGTTTATACTACATAAAGCTTAAAAAAAGTAAATATTTCTACTGGTGCAGGTCAACTGTCATCAGAAAAGACCCATAAACCCATAAAACTGACAAATCTGAGCAGCGCAGGACGTTCTGAACACAACAACATAAGCCATGCATGGCTATCATCTACACACACACGCCAGAACACGCCTAAAAACAAAGGTTTAGAAAAACACCCCAAACTTGATTAGGTCTGTAAGGGTTATGCCAATATTGGCCACCACAGAATTCAGTGGTGAATGTATTACTTTGACATTTTAATTTCAAATAACAAATATTATTCTCTCAGTGTCCTTACGTAAAGACTTGCGAATGATCCGGCCAATATTACAGTTCAAACAATTACTCTGGTGAATTTAAGTGAGGGATTATTTGTCAGTGTGAACACACCGCAGCGCACCACAACCAAATGTGACGACCCATCCATGATGAAGCAGCGGGCGGCTTTTTTGGGCAGCACCCGGTGGAGCACTGCTTGGGGACGGTACCTTGCTCATGATCACCTTTACCGGCCCTGGATTCCAACCGGCCACCCTCCGGTCACGGGGACAACTCCCTAACCTCTACACTAACGCTGCCCTGTGGTAGCCCAGGAATCCAAAAACACTTCAGATTATCAGAAACACAACAGGTGTTTTGTTCACTGTGTAACGTCAGTAGCGACAGCAGTGCTTTACAGACAAGGGTGAAGCACTAGCAAGGCAAAGCCATCTTAAATCACCATTAGCAGGAGAATTTTTCATAGTCTGTCCTTGTAGTTTCTATATACACTCATTATTAAAGCCATAAGTTGTTTACTTGATACTAAATGAGACTATTATACATTGATGTGAACGTGAGTGATTATTTGTCATTGTGAACACACCACAGTGCACCACAACCAAATGTGACCTCTGCCTTTAACCCATCGGTGAAGGAGCAGTGGGCGGCTAACAAGTGCCCGGCGAGCAGTGCTTGGGGACGGTACCTTGCTCATGAGTACCTCAGTGGTAACTTTACCAGCCCTGGATTCCAACCTGTGACCTTCTGATCACGGGGCGAACACTCTACCGTTACGCCACCAACTGCCTCAGCTGTGTCGTGTTTGTACTCGTGCCTTGGGCTTGGCGATACATAATTATTTTATTTCTCTAAAAATGTATCAGTGTTTAAGGACAAGGCTGGGAGTCTAGGAGCAAAACTCATGGTTAAATGAATAATTTAAGGTTAAATGAAATTGCACTCAATGTAATAAATACAATATACAACAGATGAGTGAATAATTATATCAGTTAAAGTATAATATACCTTAGGAAAACTGTTTTGATAAAATAGTAAATAAATTAAAGTTTTAGGTTTCAGCGTATTTAAAATTCAGCTTATTCTATTTCAGCAAGTCTGGAAAAGGCGCTTCAGCGGTGGCTCTGAACTGCAGCTGTAATGTTCTGACTTTTTTGTTGAAACAAGGCTTAAAACAATATGAAGAAATGAAAGAGAGGGGAAAATGAAAGTCAAAGCAGTTCATCTCGGTTAGTGTTTGCACAGGAGTGGAGGAATGACCTCATTGGTAAGTGGAGCATATTGCCGTGGCAGAAAGTTGGAGCCTGCCTGAGTAATTTTAACTTCACCGCTCTAAAACACGCATAGCTGCCATACAGGGGCTGTGAGGTCACTCGGGCACACGCACACACACATACACACACACACACACACAAAATAGGCCTGCAGCATTTCGGCTCTTTCAGATCCTTTAGTTGAAGAGTTGGCATCGGGGTTTAAGGACAGGGCGGGAGTCTAGGAGCTAACTTGTGGTTAAAATGAATAATTTAGGGTCAAATCTAATTTCTGTGGTCGAGTTGGAGTCGTGCTTTTTTAGTTCGGCACTACAGCAGCAAGATTAATGCCCTGCTAAAAGACGACTGCAGCTTAGGTTCACTTTAGCCTTATTCAAGCACAATTTGCCACTATGTGAGTCGGTCTTAATTATTTAAAAAATTACAAATTAGTTAATTATGTAAATAGCGGGGCATATTTACAGTAGTGGTGGCATAACGGTAGGGTGTTCGCCCTGTGATCAGAAGGTCGCAGGTTGGAATCCAGGGCCGGTAAAGTTACCACTGAGGTACTCATGAGCAAGGTACCGTCCCCAAGCACTGCTCCCCGGGCACTTGTTAGCTGCCCACTGCTCCTTCACGGATGGGTCAAATGCAGCGGTCACATTTGGTTGTGGTGTGCTGTGTGCTGTGCTGTGGTTTGTTCACAATGACAAATAATCACTCAAAAGAAATTAAAACATGAATATTCACCGCTAGAAACGCAAAACGCCTGACACTGAACATGATGTGACTGACCACTTGAGATTTATACTGACTAAAACTGGCAATGTCAGGGAGGCATCATGTTTTGGATTTTTCATTAAAACGAGAATTTTACGTATATGAATATTTGAAAAATTACTGTTTATTTATTTTTTAACTTCAAACATATCTTGGCTAACCAACTACACCCTAGACGCATAGACTTTTCTTGTTAGGCATAATTAAGTTTTAACTTCAATCTGTTTAGAAAATAACATTCATTCATTCATTCATTTTCCGAACCGCTGTAATCCCAACTGGGGTCACGGGGGGACCGGAGCCTATCCCGGCAACTTTCGGGCGCAAGGCGGGGCCCAGCCCTGGGCAGACGCCAACACCCCACAGGGCATAGAAAGTAACAAGGTAAATCATAAAAGTACATACGAATAAAATGTTCACACTTTAATGAAGAACTTCAAAACATCATTCATTCATTCATTCATTCATTCATTCATTCACTAGTAGCGCTAGTTGTAGCTCTGCACCTGCCGCCTAGCGCTAATGCTAACCAGCCGCTAGGCGAGTTGTACAAGGCTTTTAACAAGCTTCAGACCGCGCACCGGACAGATTTTTCATCATTCTACTTCTATTTTAAAGTGTACATTTTATATTCTATTCATATATTTTATTCTATGTGCCTTATTTGTTCCTTATTGTTTGCACTGTTAAAACTGGAGCCACGTCGTCTCGTCTCTCTGTAAACTTGTACAGTAAACAGCAGAGATGACAAAGTTTACTTTGACTTCATTCATTCATTATCTGAACCTCTTTATCTCTCTCAGGGTCACGAGGACCGGAGCTTATCCTGGGTCTACGGGCGCAAGGCAGGGACCCACACCGCGGGGCACACTCACACAAACACACTCACATTCAAACCTAATTTTTGTGTAACCAATTAACCTCAGCTTATAGCGCATGCTTTTGATCTGTGGGAGGGAGCTGGAGCACCTGGCAAAACCCACACGGGAAGAGCACAAGACTCCACACAGGAAGGACTCATGGTGGACCCAGGGATCGAACCCGGGACCTTCTTGCTGTGAGATGACAGATGACGCCCTGATATCATTTCACAGAATGACATTCCTTAAATATTCAGAGAAACTAAATTGTAACGTTACTGGAACAGACATTTAGACACCCTCACTACCTTATCTTTGCTCATGTCAATTAATACGTTACCCAAAGCATGTGCTCCAGGACTATACCTTAAAAAAACGACATTGGGATACACTATTAAATTACGGTATTTCTTCAAAAAGCTGTGTACATTTTTATGCAGTAAATGCAATACAATATTTAACCTTAAAGTTAAGTGAAAAATTTACTAGGACTACGCTTTTACAAAATATAACACTGTGCTCAGTCACAGAAGTAAGTGCCCGTGAAGTTGCATGCATCAACCGACTCACATCGTCAAGCAACTTGCCCTCCACCCGGAGCTCCCAGGATGCAATGCTGCCGTCAGAGTCCTCTGCGTCGGGCTTGGCGGGGTTGCAGGTGTTGGAGATGTAGAGACGTAGCTTGCGTTTTTGCTGTGGAAGAAAATTGAATTCTGAAATTTCCATTCACTTTTTTTTAAAAAATTACGGAGAGCGTTAGTACGAACGCAGCTCACCTTCATGGGTCTTTTCAGGGCTTCTTGGATGTCGACCCGCTTGCGCATTATGGTTTGGTCCAGTTTGCGCTCAAACGCCAGCAGGTCCATATAAGCCTGGGACTCTGGGACCAACTCACGGATCTGGAGAGGGGATTAGACTTCATCAGCTTTAAATAAAAACGGCGATCCATTGTCATTACCCAGGCACTTAATTAGACATTTATTTTGGCAGAAATCAAACAACAGAAGCATATAAGACGAATGAGAAATAAATTGTATTGGAAACATTCCATTGCGTGTGTTTGTATGTGACTAGTGATGCTAACGTATCCCTCTGTCATCCCAAATATTCACTAGGTCTGCCTTTCTGTCTGGGATCTAAATGACCCCTGAAATGTTCACCGCAGTAGTGTTTAGACGTGTTTTCCACTAAATGTGTGTGTGTGTGAGTAAGGGAGAGACTGTCTATGTCTGTGTGTATATGCTATCTGCCAAAAATCCACAGCAACCCCTCCAGTGCCACATTATCATGCACACACACAGATGGTTGGAGGAGGTGTGTGCCAAAAGCTTCCCTCCATCCTGGGCACAGACCCACAGATTCCATCACTGCACCAGTCCTCCCTCTCTCTCTCTCTTTTTAATGCCACTCCTTTCCATTCTCTCTCTTTCTCTGAACACCACCGTCCTACGCTCTTCCGAACCCCCCCCCCCCTTTTATTAAAACACCCCCCTTTCATTTTCTGTTGTTGCCTCACTCTGTCCCTCTTAAACACCACCCTTATATTCTTCCTCTCTCTTTTCCTCTATAATCTTCACTCAATCCCATTCTATCTCTCTCTCTCTTACCTTCTCTTCCTCTGTCCCATCATCATCATCATCATCATCATCATTATCGTCCTCTCTCTCCCCTGATCCCATATTCCATCCTCTCCTTTTTCTTATCCCCCTCAAACCCCTCTTCCCTCTCTCTCTCTCTCTCTCTCCTCTAACCCCATCCCAGTTTCTCTCCTTCTCCCTCTCGTTCCCATACGCTCTCTCACCCTTCTCTCCCCCTCTCTAACCTGTCATTCTCTCTTTCTCTCTCACTCTCTCCTCCTCTCTGTGTTCAGTCTGTTAGTAATGCGAGTGGCATCTGTCTCTGCCATATCTACACGGGTCTGATAAGACACCCACTCACTAACACACACACACACACACACTCTGACCCCCCGGCATTCAATCTGTCACACACACTCACCAGCCCAAACACAGAAAAGACTTATCATATTCACTGGATCTAATACTAGAATAAAAACTTACAGAATATCTATGACTGTCTAATCATGCGGCAACACACACACACACGCGCAGTCCACTTGGGGAGTTTCAGCCTAAATCATGTTGCCGCTATAGACACCTGTGCAAACGCTCGACTTAACTCCTCTGAATACAAACTGCATTTGGGAAACAGACTGTCCATGCTAAGTTTGAAGAGTGGCTGGAATATGTGACCCAAATATATGCATGAGATCCCCAAACCTCGTCCTCTCTCAGACTCTCCCTCTCTCTCACGCACACACACACACTCACTCACTCCAAACAGTCGAAAACATTCCGGTTTCCCACTCACCCTTTGTGGAAGAATCTTATCGGCCATCTTCCTCCGCTTGGTGCTGCAGAAAAAGAGAGAAGACACGCAGAGAAAGACAGAATGAGAGGGGATTTTTCTCAAAAAAGAGGAGGAAAAAAATGAGATGTTACTATGGAGACCGATAGTGTAGCACCCGGGACATCTGCTAAAATTCTGGGGCTGGTCCAGGATGGGAGAATGCCGGCGGCGTGCGAGTGAGAGTGTGTGTGTGTTAGTGTGTGTCTGTGATTCCAGCCCAGATGGTGCCCGCCAACACGGGCACGGAGACGGGGAGCGGAGTGGCACCCGCTGCTTCACGCCACGCAAACCTGGCACGCGGATCTTACCCCAAATCCTTGAGTGGAAGAGGTGTGTGTGTGTGTGTGTGTGTGTGTGTCCGACCGTCACTTTACTGGACACTTACCCAACACGAGGACACACTGATGTATTTTTGAGAGTGTCTGATGAGGAACTGTGTGATTATTTTAATTTCTAGCTCTAAGGAGTAAATTCGAGTGGATTTAAGTCTCGCTCTAACACCACTGAGCTCTTGAGCAAGACCCTTTACCCCAAGTTGTTCCTGTAGAAGTTGTTATTAGCTGGGGCTAATAAAGTAGAAATGGATAAAAGGGTGAAAATGATAAAGGCTGTTTGTAGATGTGTCAGCTGATTATAAACGTCTTTTGACCCTGGAAAAGAAACTGGAAAAAAGAGAACTGCAGTTGAGCGATTGAAAAGAAGGTGTAAAAGCCAACATCTCTTCAATGAGCTGAAAGTTTTAAGCCATGATCAGTGTTTCTATGACTGTCAAAGAGAAATGATAAAGGCTGTTTATAGATTTTTCTGCTGATTATAGTTGACCAACTGTTAAACTGTCAGCTGCTGATTTAATGTTAAACTTGTGTCTGTAATGGGCTAAACAGAAGAGAAATAACAGCACAGTTCTCTTTAATTGGGACGCGCCCTTGTGGCCAATTTATAGAACGTCAGGCTTAATGTTGGTGCCCCCTTGTGGCCAAAATAGGGAACGACAATCTTTATGGTGATGCCCCCTTGTGGCCAAAATAGGGAACAACAGTCTTTATGGTGATGCCCTCTTGTGGCAAAATAGAGCATGACAACTTTATAGTGTTGCCCCCTTGTGACCAAATTGTAGAACAACAAGCTTAATGTCGGAGTCCCTTGTGGGCAAAATATAGAACAACCTTAATGATTGTGACCGTTTGTGGCCAAAATACGGAACAACAATCTTTATGGTGATGACCTCTTGTGGCCAAAATAGGAAGTTAATATTTTTTGACCTGAGAAAATCGGGGGAAAAGAGGGCTGACTATGGAGTATGGATTTGAAACGCACTAGCTCCTCAATGAGCAAAAATGTTAAGCCATGAACAGTGCCTCTATGACAAAACTGTGCAAAAAGTGGGAAAAGGAAGAAATCATGAAGAGGAAAAGATGATTACTGGCAACCAGCAAACCCAAATAACAGAGTTAATCTCCCTGGAGCAAACCGGGGTTAAAGGTCTTGGTCAGTAGCTCCTTTCCTCACCCTGTTATATATTGGAAAAATAACAGACAGAAATAGACACCATCCATTCCTATTAAAAAACCAATAAAAACAAGGATTTATTGTTACAATTTAAAGTTAAAAATTCAAGTCAACCATCAAAGAAAAGATCAACTGGCACACAGTTAAACTAACATTGCTCAAACACTAATATCCCATCATGCCATGCAGCAGTGTATGTCATGCACACCCATGCTTGAACGGGAGAATCGATGCCGACAGGAATGATTTCATGTGGATGACGTTCTACCGTTCATGGCTGTCGCTATTCTCCAGCTGAAGTGAGAAGACGTTTCTGCTGTTCAGGAGGACTGTGTTTCTCATGGTGTTTGGTGAGGGTGCAAAATGCTGGTTAAGGGATATTCAAACTGGTTTTGGTATGAAACAAACTCCTGGGGGTGGTGGTGGTGGTGTGTGTGTTGGGGTGGGGTCAGAGGACAGGGCTTGGGGCAGGGGGCGAGGTCATAAATGCATACGACTCTACCATGCAGCAAAACAGACTCCTACTTTGATCCGAGCGTGGGATCTGATTGGGGCTCTCTCATGTCCATCTGCCTTCCGGGCATCTCATTGGCTCCCGGAAATCCCACAGGCTTCCTGCGAGTCGATGGGGTTTGAAGGGTCCTTGATTAGTCAGTTCCAAGTCTTTCGAGGTGTTTTTTTTAAAAAGATGGAGTGGGTAAAAAAAGGCTTCACAGGGTTTTAGCCAATTATAGATAATGAAGAGGGTTAAGTTTGAACAAACATTAATTTTAAGATGAACAATCGTATTGTAAGATTATCGAACCTATTTGTCAATTACGTTAGTTTAAGAAACAGGTTCTTCTAGCAAAAATGACGAATAGTTGAAGTTAGAAGCCTTACATATATTCATCAAATGTACAATATCTGATCAAATTGTTTGTGTTGTTTAACTCAGAACTCAAAATCACCCCCCAAATATAAAAATAAACAATAAATATATTTTAAAATTACTTTTATTTTTTTCAATTCGTCATTTTAGTGACTAATGATTTAAAAAAACTAAATGTTTAATCATAAAACTAACATATTCTAATACTGTTATGGTAGAAAGGAGCTGAAATTATTTACACACACACACACACACACACACACACACACACACACACACACACACACACACACACACTACAAATGCTCATTCGGGGTGATGAGTGTATAGGTATACCAAAAGGAAAACTTAGACCACACACAGAAACAGATAGACACACACACACACACACACACACACACATACACACTGCATCGATTGAAGCAAGGAGGCAAAGGTGGTCCAGATAGCACTCATGCAAGATGGATAACATTACTTGTAAGTATCTGACAAGGTCAAGAGACCAAGTGGGTCAGCGTGGATCAATGGGGGTTGGGGGAGGGGGAGAGAGAGAGACAGAGAGAATCTGGACAAAGACAGAAGTATTACAACACACTGGTACACGCTTTCCCAAAGCCAAGACCACAACACAGTGTTCACCAGCCACTGGACGCCGACTACTACAAGCACTCATCCTTAGCCATTTACTCTGTTTCTTTACACTACTTATATACACACACTACACTACAACACATTTACTATTTTAATATCTAAGTAGATTTTGGGCTGGGACTTTAGATTTTTCCTGTGAAAATGAACAGCCCTAGGTTCCCATATTCCTTCAAATCAAATCACAAGTATTCTAAACTTTGAACTTTAAACCTATAATTAATGAACGATTGCATATTTTAACAGTTTGTTCTCATTTTTGGGGGCATCGGATGGAGGCATGTGACTGAACACAACAGTATCTTTCTCAGGTGACACTTCATTTCGTGGTGGTCTAGTGGTGGGGATACTCGTCTCTGGACCAAGAGTTCGAATCCTACCCCCAACACCACCACCATAATTGGTCCCTGAGCAAGACCCTGAACCCCAAGTTGCTCTCAGGGGAACTGTCCCTGAAATGAGGTAAATGGAAGTCGCTCTGGATAAGAACATCAGCTAAATGTCGTTGAATGCATGCTTTGGGGGAAAGCGATAAGCAATATTAACACATTTGAACAAGATTGAGTCAGGCTTAGAGGTCGACCGATATTAGTTGTTCAGGGACGATTACTGCTAGTTAATGGGGTCGATAACCGATATTTGGAAAATCTGTCAAAATGCTGAATTTTGCAAACACCAAGCTCATCTGAAACTCTCCTCCTTCTCGGAGCATCACGCTGCGCTCGTGTGTGAGTGTGGTGTGAGTGACAGGCGTTGACTGGCTACTACTTGTGTGACATATAGCCAATCAGAGACTAATGTGGGCGGGACATTAAATGAAGCAGCTACTCGAGAGCAAGCAGCACAGAGAGAAGAGCCGGTAGTGGAGCCACAGTAGTGCACCTTGTAATTATTTAATATTGGTGATGGTCAAAATTAAACACTGATACCAATAATCGGTCGAAACTTAGTCAGGTTTGGTTTCAGAACACTGTCAGTTAATGGCCCAGCACTACCAATGTCCTATTTCTATTTACTTCTAATTTTATTCCCCATCTTATTTCATTTTAAAGTTAGCACTCTGACTGAAAAGGAATCAAGTCTCATCTCTTCATCATCTTCACTGACAAAGTCATTACTTAGACCCACAGATACTGCCTGTATGACCGAACGAGGGACATTGTGCGAAGCTCACGTCCAAGCTAGGCGTCTGACCAAGCTTTACAGTCCATTTTTATCTCAGTTCTGTAGTTACAGACCCCATTTGTGTTATATTGGTTCTCTACTGGTCAGTTTTGGGTTGTAGGACCAGTGACTAGTACATTTATATTGACGTCTTCTCTCTAATTTCAATGGAGCAACTTGGGGTTAAGAGTCTTGCTCAGGGATGGCAGTGCCGAAGGGAAGATTCGAACCCAAGACCTCTTGGTCCAAGGCGATGTTTGCATTAAAGTTATTATTCGTAAAGACGCCCAAATCATCTGGAAAAGCCATCTTGAAAAATAAATGAAATGAACTAATTTTTATAAAGTAGTGAACTTGGATTGCATGCCACGGACCACCTAGAGTGCAGCTGTGGATCAGCCACGGACCACTGGTTGAAAACCCCTGCACTAGACCACCATCTAAAGCCTAGCAACAGTACGAACTTAACTACTTTCAGCTATTGTTTGAATCTAGTTTTTTCAGTAACATTTTTAACAAATTGCATTGAAGCCTGGCAAAACTGCATCGTTACAAAACCCCTAATTGTATTTTTTAAATGATCAGATGATTCTGATTGGTGAATTCACAGAAGCGGTGGCATCTGATATTCCAGGTGGGATGGTGCTGGATTTGAACCTACAACATCTTGGTCTGTCAATGAGTGTCCTACCACAAGAGCGACATTCTCAAGCCCTTAAAATGGACTCCTTGCATAACCAGAGATTGTTATGTACGCCATGGTGGGAGGCAAGGTGCAGTTTTAGAGCCAGAAACTGAGCAGTGATACATTTCCAGAACAATTCCAGCATTAACTGTGCGGCAAAATATGAGCTGTAAAGTAAGATGGTGCGGCTATGAGGCCGTTTGTACAACTGAGATTTTTTAACCTTGTGCAGAAATAAACATTTCTGCCACAAAAGAAACGTACCGGGCATCGCTCCACACACTCCTGTCTCCTCCCTCTCAGGAAGCCTTCATTATTTATGACAGAGAGTTGTACTGACATATGGGGGAGGGTCAGACCTTAATGTTCCGCTCAAATGAGGAATAACGTTACTGTTTTAACCTAAAAACAAAGCCGGCGAGACTCTCTCTTAAATTTACATCAGGTACAACACCAGCGCCAAATACTTTTTTGGTGCATATTTTCACCAAAATACATTTGCATTAGTTGTTATTTATGGTCTTATTTTATGCATGTTGTTTTTCCGTCCCTTTGGAATCTGTTCCATTTTCCTTCGGGTAACCCTGCGAGTCAGTCATCTCAGTGGGTTTTTCCCCTAATAAAGGGCAGAATTTCAAGAAAGAATCTGAAAACCACACAAACAGATGGTGGCAGAAAGAAAAGACTTGAAAGAGGAAAGTCAGAAGCAGTCGAAGTCGGGCAAAGCTGCAGGCGTATCAAGCGAGAACGGTGGTTCTCAAACTTTTTACGTAGCCCCATTTTTGTTGATAGAGCTAATAAGCGAGAATAAGATTGCATGTTAAGGAATGGTAAGAAACATCTGAATAATTAGAGGAAAAACCTACTTTCCTCTGTAATAAATTATAGTGTAAACCATGGTTCAGTCAGATAAATATCTGTATTTGAGCTACTACTGGAAGTTTGGGGCAACCCTTAGCAAAAAGTAGTTTATTCAAGTGTACTACGAGTTCCTTATTATATATACTAAAACTGAGGCAGTATACTTGAAGTTTACTTTTTATATACTATATTTTATATGCTTAAGAATAGTATGGTGAAGTATACTTGACTTATACTGATAAGTATAAAGGAAAAGTCTACTAAAGTCTAAAAGTATACTTTTGTAATCTTAAAATGACCTTATAAAGTATACTTAAAGTATACTTTTATAAACATAAAAATGTTCCAATTTAGTCCGAAGAAGTATTAAATTAGTATACTTTCTAGTACACTACAGGGTACATGGTCTGTAGAATACTTGCTATACTTATACTCAGCATACTTACTTAATAAAAATAGACTTCAAGTATACTACTTTTTTTGAAAGAAATACAGTGATACGATGTCAATTCTAGATTAACCACATGCCTGAGCTAAGGTTGGCTGATTGTTGTGGCCAGGCGCTACTGTGGCTCCACTGCCGTCTCTTCTCTCTGTGCCGTTTGCTCTCCACTCACTGCTTCATTTTAAAGTCCGGTCTCTGATTGGCTACAGTGGCAGCAATCAGCTAAACACTTGTTGTCCTCACACCACTTTCGCACTGCGTGGCTCGAGAAGGAGAAGAGAGAAGAGGGGAGGAGGAGAGTCAGCTGAGCATGGTGTTTGTAAAATGTAGCTTATTTTGACAGATTTCTTTTTTGCATATATACGACTCTCCCACCTTAAAACCAGTTACTTCTCTCAATTTTTCAAGAGTAAGTTATGTTTTTTCATGAAAGGGCATAAATCAGCCTCAAGATAAGATGGGGCGACATATGACTAGAATATTCAAAGGAGTCGGGTTTCTCCTGTCACGCCAAGTGAGAAACGGAGAAATCTGCCTTTGAAATTGACTATCGCCGTAGCACTCACAGGCAGATGCTTGATCATGATTTCGTTCATATTCTGATAGCCCTAAGCTGCATTCACAGCCACAGGATAGCCTACCTGCGTTAGGTTAACTGAACTTTCGGAGGCGAAGATGGATTCGAGATATCTTCGCAGCTAGTCAACCAGTGGATTTAATTAATAAATATTGAAGTAAATGAGGTCAAAACAAAACTTTTTAACATTCTGCTGGAATTGATTCCTCTACCTCAGAGTCATGTTTTAGGATGGAAAGGGTAAGTTTTCAGCCAAATTTATTCCCAACAATTGCAATGTAGACCTTCCACTGTTTAAAACACTAAAACCAAAAATCCAAAATTTTTCTAGGAAACCTCAGTTTAGTAGCGACTAGTTTTGCATTGAAGAGTCACATATCAGTTTCAAATATATTTACCGTTAATATTCATGATTGATAAACATGGGTTGGGCCTCTCACCCTTAACACATTAACATTCCCAGGCCTGCCTTCACCATGTTTTTGTCTCACACAAAAACCGGCTTTAGAAAATAAGAGGGCTCTTCAGCTTGAACATTAGTAGTGGCAGACTATATAAAATTACGCTTTCATTCATTAGCCTGGTTACATCCCACATCCGGGAACCGCTGACCTAGAAAGATGGTCAATACATACTGTATGACATCAGCATGTTGCAACATGATTTAAAAATTGCTCTGCCCTGCAAACAGACAAAATACATCCTGCTGGTTCATCAGTGAGATTGCATTATGATGTTAAGTAATACTCTGAGCCGCTAGCAAAACTTCTAACATGCACCAGGCCATTTTGAGTTTTCTTCGTATCCCCTCGTTGCCCAGGTTTAAATTAATGTTTCCGGGCTCAAGAGCATGGGGTTGCAGAATTATCAGAAAACAAAGAGCGTTTTGATCACCGTGTGAAGTTGCATAGTCTGCAGAGCACAAACTCTTTAAGGCTGACACAGAAACCGACTGACGCATTGGAGAATGGGATACCGTGGTGGTAGTAATTGGTTTCTAATATCATTAGTTCTCGTAGCTGCTAAATATACTCATTTAAATATAGCTTTTTGCCCTTCTGTAGAATTTACATTAAAAGTGAGAGATAATATTTGAGCTGGAATCTGGGCTTAATCTACAAAAAGGGACCTCTGTACCTTTGACCATAATTTTGTAAACATTGCATTCAGAACCCATTTACGTAGTATACTCTAATTTTGCCCACCACACCTTAAATATGTAGCTACAATATCTTGTGAAATGACAATTCTCTGGCAGTGATTCTTTCATTTGGCTGGTAATAATTTTAACAGTAAACAAAATGTAGTTGTAAATAATGTATACCCCATTTGCCTGGACACAGACAGGACTGTGCAAACAGATGATATAAGTCGTGAGATTTATGGGACAATTCTCAGGTTTTATAAGCTACTACTTGGCTACATGTTCAGGGTGTTGACGTAAATAATGACTTTTGACATAATTCTGGATGCAACACCTAAAATTTTTTATAAAAATTTTCTGTACATACTGTAGGCAAAATAAAATAAATGTAAATAAAATTATGAATATGATAATTTAAAAAAACAAAAAAAAACCACTCAACCAATTAGCGAATAAAAAAAAAAACTGCGTTTGGCTTAAGCTGCCCTAGTTTTCCAGTTCAGCGTCTCCAGCAGTCCGGCGCCTGCAATCCCGTTAAAAACACAGAACATTTACCATGGTAACATTTTCGTCATGCATTAGTAACAGCCCTAAGCTGCAGTGCGTTTTTGTTGTTACAAGCCTCAGGCTGGTTTGGTTGCAATTAAATGGAAGGTCATAAGTTCTATAAAGCCTCCAGTTGCCCCCTAAACTTGGGTACTTCTTGCCAACTTAACAAAGCCCCGCCCTCCACTTTTGGGCGTGGTCAGATGTCTCACTTCCTGTTCGGTTCTGCACTGCCTGTTGACTGCTGCTGCTGCTGTGGATCTGTTGCTGGGAGGAAGCGGAGCACGGTTAGCTATAGTGGGTTGGGGGAGGCTGGGCAGACCCGGGGTTTCCTCCGTGAGGTCCGGGGTGTTGATTACTCCCTGATGGGGCATTAGCTCCTAATGACATGCGGGCGCTGGAGTGGAAAAGACAAGGACAATGGGAGGTCAAACAAACATAGAAACATAACCTGAAAACATAGAACATGCTTATTCTTAGAAACAAAAACTAATAATAGTTAATTTTTTTGAATATTGGTTCTTTAACTGTATTTTTGATTTTCTGTGACCAGCTAAAAGTTCCATACTTAGCATTAGCTTTTTTTTCTGCATAAATTAATATAATTCAAAACCTGATAGAGTCTAACTAATACGTGGTTTCAGACCGTATCAATTTGAGTTCCGATATTAATAATGTATTGTCTGTTACTACTTTGTCAAAACTCAAATACAAACTGAGTTTTATATTTTACTATGTGTGTGCTAACATCCTGTAATACCAGTTTAACCTCTGGATAACCAAGTATAGATTTGACTTGGTGGATCACGGCGTGTGCATGAAAGCGTGAAATTCTGAATGGTACTTAATAAGAATTGAGAAGAGTGATTATTTGTCACCACAGCACACAGGGCACAAAATGTAGGCCTCCGCTTTGATCATCCGTGAAGGAGCAGTGGTCACACCCTACAAGGAGACAACATCTGAGACCAGAATGATGTACATATAACCTCTGTGGTAACTTTACGTCAGGATTGGAGACAAGGAAATATTAGTCATAACCCGTTATATCACCAACTGTTCTGTATAATGCCGTAAAAATGTTTAAAAAACCTAATTTAAATCGCAAAAATCCAATTTAAACAAGAGATAAAAAGGCAGAAAGTCTCACCAATTGGGTTGCTGTGGCCAAAAACCTGCGCAACAGATTTATTGTCACGTATTGGCCAGTATAAACACCAATACCTATTTATAGACATTTTTCTCGAATCAGCTGATAATACTGTGTTCTTGGCCCGGTCAGCCTCTGTACATATGGATACATAAATTTGGGGAATGAGTTGTTGTTAGTGTAATGGTTGCAGGGAGTTGGCACATGATGGGAAGGTGCATGATTATTTCATAGAAAATGTGATTGTTTTATTTGAGAAACAAAAAAGAGGTAAAACGTGCTTTGGTTTACTGAGGTTAAGCAGAGTTAAGTTAGGATTAGGCGTGGAAATTATATACATGTGGTCATCATATGGGTCTACAGAAGGGCTTCTGAAGACAGTGATATGCGATGACATGTGTGTGAATGTGCAATTCTAAAAGTGATCAAGCTTACATTTTCGTGTTTGAGCGTTGTATAACTATACTGCGGCAGTAAGATACAGCCACTAGCTGTGAGCTGGACACCAGTGTGAGGCCAGCTGCCTATCTGTATAAGACAAAAGGAGGCGCTGTACACCCATCACCTCTCGATCAATGAACAAATGACTCATGAGGGGCTGATTCTGTGCCTCCCTGTCGATTCTCCACTGGAACAGCTGGCATGGATGTTGATATTCGTGTGTATTTTGGAATTTAAAGTCTCTTTTTGTACTAAGCCGTTTAATTTAGTCGAGGTTTGGGAGTGTAGCAGGTTTGTGAGGCTTATTCAAGCATGGCCTTCTATAAGTCTCTACTTAAGGTTCTATAGTGAGGAGAGGAGTCACGAGGACAATGTTGAGGTTGCTCTTCTGGGCAATAGTAAATTTAATTACTTATAAAAGAAAGCGGTATTGACTGACTTCAGAATTTCAGTTCTGCTGAAAAAAAATATATACATAAATCGTGTTTTAGCATCCCATCTTCATACGTGATCTCGTGTTCTGATGTAGTTTGAGGATCGTCACAAATTACAAACCCAAGTTTTAAGTGAATAATTTTTGAATGTTATTTTAATAATGAATAATTTAGCATATACTTTGGGTGTGTAATTATTTAAGCCAAGTATTTCCTTAAGTATTACAGAATAATCTGAGTCATGTATTCAGACATTTTTAAAGCATTATTTTCTCTTTTAAAAAGACTCAGAACCTCCTTGGATTTATATTCAATGTCCATCGATATTAGAATTTAATATTGGTATGGTATCCACAAAAGTTGTAGTGCCATGTTTTATATGTATTTGATTTCTTTTATTCATTTAACTGAGACATATGAGATATCACAACAATTGTAAAATCAGAATAACAAATAAAACACAAGAACATGATTGGACCCTACATTTTACAGTGAATTTAAGTGAGTGAATACAGCACAACACAAAGTGCACCACAATAATATCTTGACCTCTTAAACATTATAGCAAGGAGGCGGTGGGCAGCTTTATTATTTTTTTTTTAGAAGTGCCCGGTAAGCACTGCTTGGGAATGGTACCTCAGTGGTGCCTTTAGTGGTCTGGGACTTGAACCGGCGATCTTCCGATCATAGGGTCGACTCCTTAACTGTTATTCGCTAACTGCGCTGTAGATACTGCAGTCAGGTATAACTCTTAACTCTAACAAATGGTATTCACCCAATCAGAAGCAGGTTGGCTGTTTTACTTGTGCCAGCTTTAAGCCTAAGTGTTAAAGGAAACGCTTTATGCTGGGGTGCTTGAGGCTTCCAAACCAACTACCTGAATCCCAAACTGGCCTCACAAACGTACGTTTCTCCAACAAACCTCTCCACCTTTCCCATCACTCGGGGCTCTGCCTCCCCACCCCCAACATGCCAAGGGCTGTTACTTTCACCCAGTGAAAGGCCTTAATGAGAGAGGGACGTGTTCTCTTTAGCTATGCAGGAAGCATTCGGTGAACTCTGGGAGTAGAGGAATGTGTCTGGGCATTATTGAGGATTGCCTCTTATGAGCGATCTAAGGCCGAGTTTGTGTTTTCAGTGGTGGTTGAGGTCAGCACCTCCAGCTAATCTTGTGTTAATCTGTGTGTGTGTGTGTGTGCGTGTGGGTGTTGTCCATGTACAAGCAGGAGGAGACATTGAACACAGGAGACTCACAGGGGCTGTTTGATGCCACAGGGAAAACCCGAACTGATTTAAACATGTTCACGATGGATCAGTGCTGGTTTAAAACACCATAATGTTTTTAGCAATCCAGCATGGAACCCAAAAAGCTGCATACAGGGTGGGGATGCACGATACATCTTTTTCAGTTCCGATACCAATGTCGATACTTGGGCTTTGGGTATTGCCGATCCTGAGTACCAATCTGATACCAGTTTTTAAAAAAATAACCTTTACAGTCCTAAGTGAATTTGCCGTTTGGTCCTCCGGCACTTGTTATTAGGCTTATTATATTATATTTGGTCAGAAGCTAGCTATGGCTTATGTTGTAGTGTTTAGGACATAAGGACAGTGTCTGTTTTATTGGACTGCAGAGTTTTCTGTTGCAACACTTTTCCATTTTGGAATCATCTGGATACAGAATAAAATTATTTGATAAAATAACACAGCATTCTATATATGTTTTTTATAGAATGTAAAAATTTTCTATAAGTAAACCATATTTCATCTATTCCAGATAAAGTCTTTGGTTGTTTTTTGTTATCAGCTAAAATATGAAGTTTTGCCTAAAATAGAAGATTTGAACTGAGGCGCTTTGGTGAGCGGACTTGGACTTCACCGGGTAGAAATTAAGTCTTTAACAAGCGAAAGCAAGGAAACCGCGCGCGCAGAGATTGCGGCGGAAACTGGTGTGATTAAGAAATGAAAACGAAGTGTCTGGCGCCATTTTGCCTTTGGGGAGGTAGTGTGTTGCTGCCTGTTCTGCTCATTGTCATTTCTGTATGTAGGAATTAAGCGTAAATGTCGAATGAAATTGAACGCATACGCTTTGCGCCAAATCTTGAAAAGCCTGATTTTACTAATTCGGCTCCAATGCCACCGATACCCGATCCAGCTACTTGAGTGGTTATCGGACCGATATCCGATCCACATATGGGATCGGTGCTATGCAAACTTCCAAACCCAACTCCAGCAGTGTAAACCAGTCCGTTACTATAAGTCAGTTTAGTCATTGCTATAAAGTCTGAAACCTGCTAGAGTGTGTGCATTGGTTTCATGTTTGGAAACTGGGAAGTTGGACTCTACTGTTTATTGAAATAAGAGCAAATGAAGCTGGGCGCATGGGAAGGAGGATTTTCACCAGTAACCTCTTATGCTGAAGATGCAGCATAACAAGTATAAATAAACTTAAAGACTGAATTTATACTATTAAAATGGGAGTCTTTATGATGGGAAAAAAGTATTAGATTACCAGGTTTTGTTAACAATTTTGACAGATATGAAATATCTGGAGTTTGTTAAGACTGGGTTGGTAGAAAAGCAAGATTTAAAAATTAATCAGTTATTTATAATGTAAACTTATTATTTACCATAAACGGCATGACGTAATGCAGTTTAAAATGAACTGTGATCAACAGTATTGTCCTAGCGTAACAGCTCTTAGGATTTTGTTAAATGTTTATAAAAATAGCGACCGTGGTTGTTTTAAAAAAATCATATTACTCTAATGGATTCCTATACTTGTTGATGAAATCCATCATCTGAAATGGTCGTTGTCATTGTAGACACACCGGCACAGCACACGAGTGCCCCTCGAAATGCGACCTCGTTTCAGCCCATCGTGAAGGGCGGTGGGCGCTAACAGCGCCGGGGAGGCCAGGGCGGTGCCACTTGCTCATAGTACCTCGGTGGTAACTACTGGCCCTGGATTTAACCTGCGACCTTCTGATCACGAGAGACACCCTACCGTTAGCGTCTACTTCGTCTTTTGAAACATTTAAGTTGTCGGTACATTTACCAGTGAAAATTGTATCAGAAATTGATTCTGAGAATTCTCACTTTATCCTCTCGCCTGACTATTTATAAAATTCTTGAATATATTGACAAACACTGTTTGCACATACTACCTGATTGTAATCTCGTAAAAACACTACACATATACTGTTTCCTTCATTTTCCTTGACTGTTCTGATACCAGCACGTTATTGAACATCCCTGCTCTTATTACTGGTTGTAGTTTTGCTGCTATGAGCATATGCACATTCAATGTCAAAAGATAACTCCAGGACCAAAACTGTAGTTTTTAAGTTTCTCTCTTTGTATTTCTGAGTTTTATATATATTTTATAGTCTTATATATATATTTTTACTTACTCGATGTGCCTTAGTGTTTATATACTGCTCACTCTATATGCCTCACTTTGTCTTTTTGTACTGCGGAGCTGGAGCCCACGTCTGTATTTTTAAGCAATGGAGATGACAAAAGTTGCTAATCATAGAAAAAGATTTTCTGACATGTCATTTTTAGGAATTAAATCTAATGTAAAAACGGAATTTCGGATATTAAAGTACTAACATCAGCATTATAACAAATAAAACAAGACATTACTGTATTTTGCTCTGTGCCACCATGCTACTATATACTTGCATCAAGCGTCGCTGATATGTCACTATTCAATATGTAACACTCCAGAGTGTTTAGTTTCTTATTAATGGGTGATCTTGGGACAGACACTGCTGTCCTCATGTGGCAGCACCTTATATCTGATAGCTACTGTTTTTTGCTGCTAGTATATTTAGATACAGCATTATTACCATTCGACCAGGGCAGCTATTAACCAGGCCTCCCTAGATCATCAGATAAATGTGGAAAACCACAACTCTGACCTTTCTACAGTTTCTCATATTATTGCTTCAAAAGTCAGTTCTCACTGACTTAACAACTGACTCCCATAATGACTAGATGTATATTATTCTACAGCTAATCCTAACCCTAATCTTAACCTCAGTGACCACATGCACGTCTTTTACATCTTTTAGTTCCTCAGATAAAACATGTACATTTTCTATAGTCATTTTCCTTCATGGAGACCTCTCAAATGTCTACAGCTGAAATTGGGGACAAAAAAGGTCCCCTAGCGCCGTAAATACACACTGTCAAAGCACAAACAACGAACAACAACCAGAGACTACTTAGACACACTTTGTTGCTTTCTTTCCCATATACATAACCGAAAGCATCTCAGCACTCAGGAGACTGCCCATGCAATCTCTGTCTCCCAAGAACACACACACACACACACACACACTCTGTGTGGTGGGTAAGAACATCATGACCTTCAAAGCTCTTCACAGCTGGTGTGAGCAGCATACTTGTGTGTATCAATTATTATTATCACTTCTCAGAGAGTGGAATGTGCTCTGCTCTGGGCCCAAAACAAACCGACCGGAAGCAAGAACTGCAGCTTTTCATTCTACCCAAGAGAAAAGATACTGATGGGTTTACCAACTCTCCTATACACTATATATATATATATATATATGTACAGTGTATATATATATATATGTGTATATACACAATATATCTTGTCTGTTTGTGAACTGCCATTAGAGTGAAAGCATAGCCTGAGAATAAGTCCAAGAGCAGATTTTTATCTAAACCCACTTGCAAACTTGATCATTTACAACATTTAGCAGGTAGTCATTAAATTCAAAAAAAATTTTATTCCTAAAATTACAGTTTCTACACCTCCTTAGAACAGAGCGTTCCAGCTGGTTTTAGTTAGTCAGAGGGTTAAACCAGTCTGTGACTTTGCTTCCTGTTCTCACACAGAAGCGCGTGTTAAGCTCAGAATCTTTGAGATTAGGTAGAAGCGCACAAATGAATAAGTCATGCAAAAATAAATAAATAACAGCCATAAGCAGTGGGGGGAAGTGATACATTGTAGTACAGTGATTTATTTCTTATAATTCTGTATCAAAACTCTGAGTTGAGAGTTACTGTGTGACTTTTTAGGCTACTGTGCATACGATCATGCGGATCAACTTTAAATAATATTGTGATTAATAATGGCCCCAATGCGCTCATCAACTTTCCTTTCAAAAATGTTCAGTCCTAAAACTTGGGCTTGTCCAAAATAGCTTCATTAATTGTAGGAAGTTCAAAGTAGTGATAGTTCTACATACAATGATCAGCCATCAAAACTATTGACATGTAAAGTGAATACTAGGGCCCTATGATTTGCGTGATGTCGGACGGAATCGCTGAGTTCAAAAAATAAAATGGAATCCGTTGTAAAACGCGGAATGTCGTATAATTGGCTGATATCGATTGTGTGGGCAAACAAAGCAATAGTTTCCTAATCGGTTTTGTACTGCAGCCCTACCGTGTTACCTGTTGGCCGGGACTCAGCTTTTGCACAAATGCACAGACACAGAAATCAGCGGTCAGCTATGGTGAAGGGCTGAAACCGCGGTCCTCAAAAAATATGGAGTCGAGTGTCAGTGCTAAGTTTAGAGCAGAACAATACCCAAATGACTTTTATGAATCGGGAGAACAACTCTTTTGTAAGTTTTGCCAGCACACGATAGACTGCACCGGCAAGAACACATGGCGACCACTTACAGTCAAACTCACATCAAGAGCGTTTACGTTTTGCAGAAAAAATAGATGGTTTTGTTGTTTTACAGGTAAAGTTTTACCAAAGCGAAAATGTTCTTCTGAACCTAGCACTTTGTTGAAGTTGAATAACAGTCATTTAATGTGAATTTTTTCTATTGCATTATACTTTTCCCATCCACTCCGCAATTATGATTACCCATAACGTAAAACGAATTCAGAAGAATAAAAAATGGAAAAAGCGAATTCGGGAAAAAAACTAAACGGAATTTAGGAAAAAACAAAACAGACTTCATAGGGCCCTAGAATACCACTCATTACCTCTTAACAAAGACACTTGAGTGGAATATCTTAGACAGGAGGTTTACATTGTGTCCTTAAAATTGATGTGTTGAAAGCATGAAAAATGGGTAAGTGTAAGGATTTGCCCAAATCAAATGTTTACTTTTTTTTTCTTTGGTGTGGTTCGCGTTCACATTGTAAGGCCTTGCAAGTGGGCCAGAATTTGTAAACGAAACCACATGTGTGCTAAAGTCGTTCAACCACTGGACAGAAATGTGTGGGGCGGGGTAAAGCGGGAAGTCTAAAGTAAAAATACACAATCATGGAGAACAAGTGTGCTGTTTTCCTTGTCCTTATAGCGATATGTTTTATACAGTTACATATGTTTGCAGAAATGTTTGAACGTCAAGATCGTTTGATGCAACGTCAGTTTTACAATATGATGCTAGTAATTTTGCAAGGGCGTAGACGTGCTGCAAGGCGGCTGTGAAGGAGAGCTCTCCTCGGAGCTCCACGTTAACCCACGGCTCATTTCCACCACTGGCTATACACGTCCGTCTGTGCTGTGTAGTTACCCAAACTTTTATTTCCCGTAATACACGACAACGACGGGAGCCCGTTAAATCCAAAAAGGTTTGCTTTCTGCAACTGGGTCGGATCAATATCGGGCTGCTTTCACACCTTAAACCAACCGTACCGGAGTTGGTTTGGAACCGAAGCCAGACCACCTCTCCAGCTGGGTGTCGATACGCTCGTTTGGCCCGCACCTGAGTTCATGTGCTTGTATTCACACCTGCCCAAAAGGTGCGGACCGAGGCAGGAAACAAACTGGGGTTCGTCTTACATGGTGGTTCCTTATTCTGAGCATACAGAGAGTCTCAAAATGCCCCAAAACCCTCCAAGAGCCAGTGAAAAACCAAGACACTCTGCCATTCTTTGGATCTTAGGCCTCGTTCACACGGACGTCTGAACCAGGCGTTTTTCTGGCGTTCAGTCGGCGCTCACCTGGCGTTTTTCTGCTCATTGGAGCAAATCAAAGCGTCCCCACGGGTGTTCAGCACCGGTGTTCGGCCGGCTGTGCGCTCGAGTGGCGTCAAATAAACGCTGCATGCAACGTTTTCTTGGCGTCAAAATCCCGGCGAACGCCAGGAAAACGACGCTATTGAGAACGCCAGTGAAACGCCAATCGAACGCAGCTACAAAACGCAGCAAAAACGCGTATGGCGTTCAGAGGACGTTCATTTTGAACGTCCGTGTGGACGAGGCCTTAATATCATCATCTCTGTGTGAATGTCTGGGTTCACTTGGTCTTCTGCCTAGCTAGCGACGACCTCAAAGCAATATCAGGGTTAACTGAAGATTTGACCTCGATTACAATTCATTTAGTTTGTTTTTGGCCCTCACTGTTTGCTGACAATGTTTATACCGTAAAGATGCTCAACTATTAAAGCTGGGATTTTTTTTCTCGAATGAAAAGCTGCGTGTCTTTGTGATTTTTAAATAGTCGAAGGAAATACACAGATGTAGTGTCAGACTGGACAGACATGACAAAACATGTGGTAGTTTGTTTTAAGTAGGGATACACAATGATACGGAAATAGGTCGATAAGGTAGCGCTTGTGCCAGGGATGTCCAGATAAGAGGTCAGATTTTAAATGGTCTTAAAATGTGTGGCCTTTTTTTGCGCCAAAATTCTGGGCACGCGGTGGAACGTTCGTGAGCAAAAACTCTTGCTCAACTCTGCCTGCAAAAAACAAAAGAAGACAAAAAAAAAAAGCATTTGAGTGAAAACCTAACTTTCTGCCTGACCGTAGGTTCCCAAGTCTTTCTAAGAAGTGAGGCAGGAGGTAGAGCGCCTCATTCTCGCCGTCTCTTCCTCTCTAATTTATCGGTTGGAGCCACAGTGTGGATTTGCACATCAGAGCCGTCGATCAGCCCTGACTGACAGGCCATTGTGGTTGAAGCCTGGTGATAAACAGCTTCCTGCCTGCAGCGCTCTCGTCTCCTGCACGAGTTCCTGTCCTTCTAATTACTCCGACAGCGCGGCTGACAGCTCTTTCCACGTACCTTGATTATCGCCCAAGGGGGGAAAAAAAGCTCCGCGCGCTCGTTTTTGGGATCCTATTTCTTCGCTCCTCCCCACCCTTGCACAAATAACACAAGCTGAACAAATGGATCAAATGTCGAGCGCCGCGTTTCAATCAGGACAAAGTTGGTTTGTGCTGAGGGCATGTTGCAATGATAGATTTTGAAATGTAAAAAAAGAGGTCTTTAGAGGCCCTCTGTGCTGGTTTGCTGCTGTGTCTCTGGTCGACTTTTCTAAACTTATTCACACAAAATTTCTCCTCAAATCCTTACGATCTAATGACAAGTCATTTTAGGAATGTTCACTCATGCAGTCTAATGTAAAAATTGAATTTTGGCTACATCAGCATTATAATGAATAAAAACACACTACTATACATGACACATCATTTGTTGCACTGCCGCTACTTATTTGCACAACCATTGAACATTGAATGTATATATCGCTGGTCACTTTTTAACTGTTTCTGCACAAATCTTTCGAAAAATACTGCACAGACCTTGGTTCTCCACTACTGTTAAAATATCTGCAAAACTTAAATGTTAGTCATACTTTTTTTTACTGTTTTATTAAAAGACTGGATATAGACTTTTTCATATTGAAACTGTTTCTAACCTCCTGCACATCCAGTGTCAATGTCAACTTCCACTTCTGCAGGTAATACTGCATCCAAACTGTCTGTCCTCTACCTCTATTTCTAGCTCTAGTTTAAAGTTATATTTAATATTCCATTCCTAGTTTAATGTATATTTTTGTATTCTATTTATATATTGTTTATCATGTGTGCCTTATTTGTTCTTTGTCCTTTATTTCCTATTGCACTGAAAAACTGGAGCCACGTCGTCTCGTCTCTCTGTATATCTGTACAGTGTATATAGCAGAGATGACAAAGTTTACTTTGACATCACAATGGCGTATGTAACACGTGACGCAGGAATGCACAAAAATGTCATTTCACTGAGACAGACTTAACTGAACTACACAGTTTCATTAGTCTAGAAAACTGTCAGGGATGTGACTATTCTATATCATTGACATTATTTGTATCATTTTGTCAGAATACGACCAATATAGCATTTTTTAAGGATTAAGGCCAGCTTAAAACACCGTCAAAAGCTATTATGAGCCAATCAAAATCCGGAAAAAAACAAAACAACAAATGACACGACTTCCTGTTCCGATAACGATCAGCCACATCAACTGTATTCAAATATCGTCCAGCTGACGCTAATGTGTTTTCTGTCAGTTTGAAAAAGGTATTCAAGGCACACGCACAATAAAACTAAACACATCATCGTTTTAAGAAAACTGCGTTTTACAATGTTTACACAGATCCACAGAATCCAGTGTTTTGAAAAATCTTCACTTTGGAGGGTGTTTTTAAAAAAATATGTGTTGAGGTGGATAAAAGGTTGACCTGTAAACGAAAGGCCCAAATGTATAAAAAAATATGTTTATTTAAATATCTAGATATGTGCAAACAAGCCCTAAAATAGGTTAAAGCTAAGTATTAAGCTAAGTATTAACTAAGTGTTACTATATAACTAAATATATGATCACTAATGTGTTCTCCAAAAAACAAACCAAAAAATTATTTAAAGGTTTTAATCACAAAAATATAATAATGTTAAACTTCAAACTTCCCAAAAAGCCCTGTAATAAATATTAATTATGACTGTCACACTACTGTTTTGATAAGTATTAATTCTTGGTGTCAGAGTATCAATAATATAAGCATCAATTCTAGGCAAATACTACTTCTTGTCAGAATATATCTGATAAATATTAATCATTGGTATCAGAGCATTGATATCAAAAACACACAATTACCGATGTCAGAGCATCGATCTAATAAATGTTAATTATCTGTGTCTGAGCAGCAAAACAAAAATATACCCATTCTTGGTAAATATGAATTCTCAGTGGTGAGAAAAGTATTATGATATTTCCCCCTGACTGCTAATAATCACTCAGGCATTCAGCTGCTGAAATAAAGTCTCTCAACACTGAAGGCTGAAGGTACTGAAAGTTTGTCAAAGGCAATGCAGGAGATACTGCTGAAATTGATAAACAACAATCCTACCGAGCCCCAAAAAAGCACTGGTGATGAAGATGAAATTTGTTCTCATGCAGCTTTTACAAAGATTCTGACGTTGATCAATGTTTTCTTATTTGAGATTTGATCTTAGGTCAGATCTTCATGCAAATTTTTATCTGTTTCCTTCAATTCTACAGGTTCATAATATGATAATATTAAACGTTTTTAGGACGAAATGTAAGGGGAAAAAAAATAAGAAAATACTAGTGAATTACTTCTCGAGCTTAACCCCCCTCCAGTACCTCATTTCTGAATGTGATTTCAAATTAATTCCGAGCTCTTGAGGCCTGTTTCGCTGGAAAGGTCACAGTGACATCTAGGACCTGGTCGTGTTTATACAGAACGAATCCCAGCCATCAGGTCGGCTCCAAGGATACAGGCGGATGCACGTAAAATGTAGTGTCAAAGGACTGCAGATTAGGAAAGAAGATGCACGTCTCAAAACGAGAGCTTTCGATCGTGTTGGGGTTGCAAATAAGAAACGCACGGTGCCTTAATCTGGACTGCTGTTTTGAAGAGGGATTCATTACAGGTTAATTACAAGTAATAATACCCTTCTCACCGTGCGACAAGACTCTAACGTAATACGATTTCAGACCGAACAATTTCTTAACCTATGCAACATTGCTAGAAGTAGCGAACTTATTCATGCATTTGTTCGCTGTCATCATGGGCGTAAATCCCAGGGGGGACATGTCCCCCCAATCCGAGGTTGTCCCCCCCAAAAAAATTATTTTAAAAAAATCGCACTCTCTATTGTGAAAAATATATGTATGTATACGTAAAATAATTGTGTAAGTAGAAAAAAAACAAACAAAAAATTTATTTAGAAACAGTTGAGTTCCCCCTCCCCTTCCTCACAGTGGTTTACCCACTGCCTGCTTTCCCCGTTCATCTCACCTACTCTACACACACGAGTCAGGTAGAGTATTTTATTCACTTTAAATAAAGCGATTCTCTTTAATGTAGTTGATGCAGACTCATTCATAAATTACTTGACGCAAAAATGCTGATTACCGATGTAATTTTCCATGAATCTGCTATATTCGCGATTAAAATATTACTTATCTAGTTAACGTTAGCTTGTTGCATAGTGCACTGCAACTAACACGCCAAAGCCGTTTCCCATGCGTTGTTTTATTTGTGACGACTTGGCATAATGTTAACTTAACGGCCACAATTAGCATATTGTTTAGCTGTGCATTTGCTAAATGAGCACTGTGCTACGTTCGAACTGACCCCACTGTATTTTAAAGACGTGGCTAAGGGCTACTATGGGCCAAGACAGACGTAACAGTCTGTTAGTCTGCAATGTGCACAAAGACAAGCTCGACAACCTTAACATAACATATGCCAAGAGTTTGTGGGGCCCAGTGATACCAGGAAAAACACATTTGGTATTTCTGTTTAGTGTCCATTCATTAATGTAAGTTTGCTTTAAATTGCAGGTTTTTTTTTTTTTACATAGAGCAGTTACTGTAAATTGATTATTTAATAATTGATTTTGTTACAAAACATTACTTATTTTATATATCTTTTTACAATAACAGTCATGTTTAAATTTTATTGTATGTTGATGGCTTGACTATAAACAACAATAAATAGTTTTGAAGAAAAATCTGCTTTGTCATTGAACCTGAGAAAAACTTTGAAAATAACCATAATGACGCAGTCTCCATGCTACAATAATAATGATAGAAGCGAAGTTTTTCACTGTGGGGACATATCTTTATAAGTACAATTTGACTGTATTATTTGTGTCCCCTTCAAAAATTGCTCATGAGAAATTTTAGATTTATTGTCCCCCCCTACTGTTAAATGAAATTTATGCCCATGGCTGTCATCGTACTGTTTGACCTGCGTTGGTAAAAATAAGCAGGCAACGGGAATCTAGCTAATAAAAATGTGTTTGGTCTACGGATTAGAGGTCAACCGATATTGATTTTTCAGGGTCAATATCGATACAGATTACTGCTAGTTAACGGAGCCAATAATCGATATTCGGAAGCGATATGCAAAAAAAAACAAAGGAGAAATATCACGAAGTTCAGCTGAAACTCTCCTCTTCTCCTTCTCGGAGCTTCACGCTGCGCCTGTGCGTGAGTGTGGTGTGAGTGACAACAAGGCTTCAGTGTTGATTGGCTACTACTCGTGTGACATATAGCCAATCAGAGACTGATGTCTCATTAAATGAAGCAGCAAGTCGAGAGCAAATAACACAGAGAGAAGAGACGGCAGTGGAGCCACAGTAGCGCACCTTGTAATTACTTCATATCGGTGATGATCAAAATCAAACACCAATACGATAATCAGCAAAATGTCTAACGTCGGCCACGATCATCAGTCGAACCTTACTACGGATACAAGCTAATGTCTAGAAGTTGAATTATTCACCAGTGTCTACTGAGCAGCTGCTTGAGTCAACGTTAGTCAGTCTGAGAGTTGAGTCAGGCTTACATTTTTGGTGAGGAAAAAATGTGCAGCGTCATTTCCCAAGAAGGTGTTGTTTTCATTCTCATGTTTGGTCACTTTCTAACTAACTGTTTCTACACAAATTATTGAAAAATATTGCACAGACCCTGGTTCTCAACTACTGTTAAAATAGCCACAAAACTCAAATGTTAGGCCTCGTCCACGCGGACGTTCGAAATGATCGCCCTCTGAACGCCATACGCGTTTTTGCTGTGCTTTGTAGCTGCGTTCGATTGGCGTTTCACTGGTGTTCGCAATAGCGTCGTTTTCCTGGCGTTTGTCGGGATTTTGACGCCAAGAAAAGGTCGCATGCAGCGTTTATTTGACGCCCCCCGAACGCGCAGCCGGCCGAACGCCGGTGCTGAACGCGCGTGTGGACGCTTTGATCTGCTCCAATGAGCAGAAAAACGCTCTGCGTTCAGTCGGCGCTCACCTGGCGCCACGAACGCCAGAGAAACGCCTGGTTCAGACGTCCGTGTGCAGGAGGCCTAAGTCATACTTTTTACGAATACTGTTTTATTAAAAGACTGGATATTTCATATTGAAACTGTTTCTAACCTCCTGCACATCCAGTGTAAATGTCAACTTCCACTTTTGTAGGTTAATACTGCATCCAAACTGTCTCTCCTCTACCTCTATTTCTAGCTCTAGTTTAAAGTTATATTTAATATTTCATTCCTAGTTAACAGTGTATATTTTGTATTCTTTTTATATATTGTTCATTGTGTGCCTTATTTGTTTTTTATTTCCTACTGCACTGTAAAAACTGAAGCCACGTCGTCTCGTCTCTCTGTATATCTGTACAGTATATAGCAGAGATGACAATAAAGTTTAATTTGACTTTTGACTTTGATCCCTAACAAGTGCTAAACTGTCGTGTGATGTGGGAGCCATACGCAGAGGAGCACAATAGCTGGTCATCGTCGAAAGACTCGGAAAGTCGGACCCCTCGATTTTCCTCACTGGTCCCTCCAAACAATTCTCTCCTCTATTATATGATGACAAACGCCTGCTTTCAAAGTTACGCTGAGAACTGATGATTAATTGATGATTAATGCACTTCATTGCAGTGACTGCTATATCGAGATAATGAAGTTTATTTATGAAGCGTACTTTATGCGTACACCACACATATGTGACCCTCCACGGCAAAACCAGTCGCTTGTCGCAACGGAGGTTTCCGAGAAAAACGAGCGTTTATGTTGCGTGGGGTAAAATGTTGGATTTTTTGTTTTTAGTGTTTTGAAACAGTGGAAGGTCTATACTGTACTGTTGTGAATAAATCTGGCTGAAAAACTTACCCTTTCCATCCTAAAAACATGACTTTCTTGAGGTGAGGAATTCAATTCCAGCAGAATGTTAAAAGTTTCTGTTTTGACCGCTCTACTCCAATATTTACGGTAAATCCACTGGTTGACTAGTGTGAAGATATTTCTCCAGAATCCATCTTCGTCTCCCGAGTTCAGTTAACCCAGCGTTTCTCAATTCCAGTCCTGGCGGCCAACCGCTCTGCACACATTTGGTATTTCCTGCACTGTCGCACGCTGGTCCTATGTTGCTAATTAGCTAATCAGTAGCATCAGCTGTGCTGTCAAATCTGTGCAGAGCGGTGGGCCGCCAGGACTGGAATTGAGAAACGCTGAGTTAACCTAACGCAGGTAGGCTATCCGTGTGGCTGTGAATGCAGCGAAGGCTACCGTAAATGCAAACGTAGCCGCGACCGCACCAAGGGTCTGTGAGTGCTACGGCGATAGTCAACTTCAAAGGCAGATTTCTCCGTTTCTCACTTGGCGTGACACCTTTGAATGTTGATATCTCAGTCATATGTCGTCTGATTCATTCCATATAGGTATCGTTTTGAAGCTTGATTTATACCGTTTTATGAAAACATAACTCAATTTTGAAAATTTGCGACAAGCGACTGGTTTTGCCGTGGAGGGTCACATATGTCGGTTATCGATCATCTTTATAGTTATTTGTCCACTCCTACTTGATGTTCTGTGCTAATTCTTGAATTCATGCCTTCCACTTTTCTGTGCAGCGATCACACAAACTGTACTACGACGCCTTAAGCTTAAGTGAAGACAAAACCATGCTACCAACAGCTCCGCCCTCTTGAGTGAAATGACCCCGAGGTCATCGTTCTTTATCTGCGCAGTTACACAGTAAACGCCGGTCTGTTATTAACCAAAGTAACCATGCGTCTCTCTGTGTTTGACGGAGGGAGAGCAGGCGCATTGCTGCCCAGACCTGAGATAACTAATGTGCCAGATAAAAGGCTTCTGCAGTGCCAGCATTTAGTCTAGGAGCTACAACCAAAACAAATCAAGGGTGACAGAAGGACACTTTAAGGGAATTTTAAGCAAAACGGCATCAAAATCCAACACAACAAGCAATTTTTTTACAAACAGAAACCACATTTGTAGACCTCGTTATTCGAAGCTTGTAAAAAAGCATCACTGCCAACAACAATGCTCCAGTGAGACAAAACATACAGCTTGTGTTAGAGTTTCAGTTCAAATCTCACTTGGCTGTAAAAACCTTGATCTGCACACGTTGTTCCTTGTCTTGGAGACAAGGCTGAAGCTTCACATTCTTCCTTCAGCTCCAGACATTTTCACCCAAAGTTCAGATAAGACCAAAAAACGGGAGTACGGTGGATACTAAGATATAGATTTGAGGAGTTTTAGGGACGTCTAAAACCAGAACAGACCGACAATACTACTTTAAACTGGTCCAAGAATGATATTATCATTGATTTGATGCTGGTCAAATGTCCAGAACCCATTTTAAGCTGGATTTCTAAACTGGTTTTGCACCAACACCTAAAATTCGTCCTAAAGTTTGGTTAAAACCAGTCAGAGCATGACTGTAAAAACCTTGATCTGTACCTTGATCTTGCTTCCAAACATTTTCACGCAAAGTCCAGATAACACAAATAAGAGTGAATAACTGGAATAGAGCGGGCAATCACACACAAAAGTCAGACTTTGGAGGATTAGAGCTTGCCTTTTAAAACTAAAACAGATCCTCCTTAGTGATTAGAACCCAGTTTAAACTGGATTTTATATCTGGTTTTGTCACTTACACCAGTTTAAATTGGCCTAAAACCTATCTTTATCATGAAGGTCATTATCTCTGGCCTGATATGGTTTTAAGCTCCAGAAATCTTAGTCTTAGCTGAAGATATCTTAACTTGTTTGCACAAACACTAGTCTGAAGGGCTGTTAAACCCATCATGAGTGTCACTATTGTTGGTTTTAGACAAATCTGGGATCTACAACCAAGTCTAAGTTGGTTTTCTAAACTGGTTTGACGCCAACACAAGTAAAAAGAGCCTAAAACTCATCCTAGGGATCAGCTCTGGGATCAACTCTAAACATTTCAGCCAAAGTCCAGACAACAAAAATAATGGGAGTGGAGTGGACACTAATATACAAAAAAAATCAGGCTTCGGGGGGTTGAATCCTGCCATCTAAAACCAGAACCCACCCACATTAGGACTTTAAGTTGGTTCGTGGAAGTCATTATTGCTGGTTTGTGACGGGTCAGTGGCCTGGAGCTAAGTTTAAACTGAACTTTCTAAACAGGTTTTACACCAACACAAGTATGAAGAAGCCTAAAACACCTCATGAAGGACAAGCATGTAAAACCCAGTTTAAGCTTTAGACACCAGTCTAAAGTGGCCTAAAACTCTTCCTTGATCTGTTCCTTGCCCTGGAGTTCCACTTTCATCCTCTAGCTCCAAATATTTTCACCCAAAGTCTGGACAACAAGGATAACAGGAGTAGAGCGGACACGATGATACAAAAAGACTGACTTTTTAGGACAAGACTGTCTTCGAAAACCAGTCCTACATTACGACTGACTCGATGAGGTCATTATCTTTGGTCTGAGATGGATCAAGGGTCCAGAACTTAGTTAGAACTGAAATGAGAATGAGGTTTGGCACTAAAACCCAGAAATGTCTGTTTCTCTGGATTAAATCAGCCGTTACATCAGTGTTATGACCAAAACAGGGAATCAGGAGGAGCTTCTGTCCTCAGGCTATACAACTTATAAAAAAAATAGACTGAACTCCTACAACTCTGACTCATAAACACCTGCTTTAGGACAATGTTCATCAGACAAAATACAGAAATACATGGTTTGGACATGTGTCTTGTTCACAGTTACGTGGCTAATTCTAAAAAAATAAAGGAAAAAAAATCTATAATAATCACTATGATCCGCTTTATTCAGACTTACGGTGTTTAAATGTGTAAATAACACACACACACACACACAATATGTGTGTGTATATATATACATATAAATATATATATAATATATATATATATATATATATATATATATATATATATATATATATATATATATACATATATACATATATACACACACACACACACATATACATACATATATATATATATATATATATATATATATATATATATATATATATATATATATATATATATACATACACACACACACACACACACACATATACATACATATACATAGATATATATATATATATATACACATACACATATACACACACACATATACACACACACAGCATATATTATAAAATGAAATGTTTTATATGTAAAATACTGTAAAATGTATATATACAGCCCCTGAGTTACAATACTTTAACATACGATTTTCCGATCTTACGATGATGATACCGATACGACAAAACTGTAAAAAATCGTTTTGTGTTGGGACACTGCTGGGCTGTGAGATGCCTCACTCATTATTGAATGACTTGTTTTTCCATGTGACGACGCTATTAAAGGCATTTTGGTATGTTTATAGGGGGTCTAGGTCACCTTTTTAGGGAATTTATTCCAGTCATTTTTCACTTATGTAACGTGTTCTGGAACCAGTTAACACTGTAAGTTGCGGTATTACTGTAACTGCACAAAATACATTAAAAGACATTGTAAGGGATACATTTTATATATATTTATATATATTTTAAATATTTAAGGTAGGGATGCACTGATCCAAATTTCTTCAGTTCCAATACCTATATCGATATTTCAAGTTTGGGTATCAGCCCATCCCGAAAATCGATCCAATACCAGTTTTTAACCTTACAGCCCTAAGAGAATTTGGGGCGCCAGAACCTTATTTTTAGGCTTATTATAGTGTTTGTGTAGAAGTTAGCCATACATGCCTTATGCTGTGGTGTTCAGAACGTCCTGCACTACGCAGACGGTTGCCGCTTGATGTGTAATGCTGACGCTGTCTTGAAATCAGACCATTTTCCGATGAAAACTGACTCGCATCTGTGGAATTTTTTCTTTTTTAGAACTGTTGATTTAACTACTAGAAATAATGTGTGTTTTATTGACTTGCAGAGTTTTTATTATGCAGAGACATTCTATGGCTTAATACTAAGAAGAAAAATAAGGTTCATCTTTTCCATTATTCATCAGAATATAAAATAATATTTTTTGATAAACAAATAATGCAGTATTTTTTCATAGTTATATTTAACTCTCTAACATTATAGAATGGAAAATATGTTCAGCTTAATTGAAAATGAGGAAAATAGTGAAATTCAGGTCATTTTGAGCCTGTTTGGACTCAAGTGTGGCCTATAACTCATTTTTGACCCGCTTTCTGTGAGAACTATATTTTTGTTTGATGTATGCTCCACACAATAACACAATGAATGCACATCCCGAATAAACACTGAAAAACATCACGTAAACGGCTGTACTGTGAGTAGAACGCTGGTTGTTTTGTTTATTTATCAGCTAAAATGTAAGTTTTGTCTGTAATGAAGGTGTTTTTTTTATTGAACTGGAACGCTTTAGTGAATGTTGGACATCCCTGTGAGAGACGTGCGTGCTAACAAACTCAGCGGCGTGGAACACAGAGATTGTGAGCGAGAGCTGGTGTTGTTAAGGAAATTAAACAGTATAATGGTGACTTGCTTTTGGGGTTGTAGGTGTTGCATTGTTTGTTCTGCTTGTCATTTCAATATGTAGGAATTACGTGACATAATTTATTTGAATAGGTATGCTTCAGGTACATGCGTAGTTGTGAACTACGTTAGCAACTAACTCAGTGTATATTATCAACTAACATAGTGTTACTAACGTAATTAGCAATACGTTAGCAACTACGCTTTTGGGAAACGTACCAGATCGGCTCCATAGATCGGCCCAATGCCACTGATACTCAGTCCAGCTATTTAAGTCGTTATCTGACCGACATCCCATCTCGATTTGATTGGTGCATCACTAATTTAAGTTAGCATTTTCTTAACTCTTTAATCGATGCTAATTTTATTTAATTGAATAATTCAGTCTCAGCTGTATTTCCTTACACTTGTGTCACTAGGTTTTGTAAATCAACAATCTTGAACCCTGGTCTTTTTTAATGAACAAGATTACACATGATCAGCTAAACCAGCTTTTATCTCAGAAGTTAACAAGCCTGATACAGAAAGGCCCAAGAGAGAGGAGAAAGAGAGAAGACGAGGAGCGCCGAGATAAAGGCGAAAATATCCCAGATAGGAAGGTGGGGAAAAGGAGGGGAAGGTGAAGAGACGAGGCCAAAATAAGAAGTGAGAAGCATTTGGCCGGGGAAAGGGAGGAGAGCCTCATCAAGGTCAATTAGTCTGCAGAGATGGCAGTACGGCTTTCTTTCATTCGCCAGGGCCCAACTCGATTTGTTATCTTTTAAACTTTCAGCTCGCCTCGCGCCTTTATTAGGGATTCCGAGCCAGAGGTGGGTTAGTATATTGGCGGTAAAAGGTCAGTGGACTGATTAATACAAAATGACATGTCCCTGAGTTCACAGCTTTTGAAAGTCACATAATTTCTAATCAAAAAGAACTACAGCACAACCACAACATCGCTGACACGTAAAGTCAGGCTCAGACCTCAATTAAGAAGTGGTTAAACCCAGCGCGAGACTCCCAAATCTAACCAAATAAGGAAAATCTGATTGTTTCTTTAAATTTGTTCCTCTTGAACGTGAAACGTGATGTTAATTGTTAGCAAAGCATCGCTTAAAATTGGAAAGGCGAATTACAGCAACCGCTTGACATCTACTGCACACGTCTGTATTTATAACAAAATAAAAGAGCTTTAAAATTGAAGATTTTTAAAAGCTGTATTTATTTCCTGCAAAGTGATTGTTGAGCCTAACCCCGACATTAATTTATGTGTGCAGGTCAGACAAAGAACAGTTATCATAAATAAAATATCACACCGACTCTATATTGGAATAACGGTTCAGGCAGCAGCTACGGGACGCTACTCGTTTTCTTATTCACAAATCTCAGTCCGCGAAAAGTAGTTTTCTGAAGAGTTCCAAAGCGATGCAGTAAGAAAACTGAGCCTCGTAAATAAATGGAATAATGTGTTATGCGGAGGAATGAGCAACGCGATCGGGACAGGGGTCGGAGGAGTTAAAATAAGGTCAGGTCGGGTGTTCGGGGTGAAGAGACGATGGTTCTGAATGGAAACACACGTCACTGTGAGCACGCCGGCCATCGCTTCCGACCGCCACGACCGCATGCCTTTTCCTTTTCCTTTTCACTGATCCTTCATTTTCTGTACACAAACGCATGCTTTCCTCCCTCTCCCCCCACACATCCTCCTTCCGTCCCTCCCTCCCTCCCTCCCTCTCTTGCAGCGCGTAGCTGGGAGCCCGAGGACTGGAAATAACCTCACATGGACGGTATTCCCAGCTCTTCACACACACACACACCGCGTACTTTTACCACTCCATGGACGAGGAACTCGAACAGTTTGCTCTTGGTGGCTTTCCGAGCCCCGCCGGCCGTCTCCTCCGAAGCCATTTCTCTTCGTTCGCTCTCCGCTCCTCACTCTGCCTCTCCTCCGTTCTTCTGCTCCCCGTCTTTCTTTTGTCTTTCCCCCCTCTCTCGCCTCTTCCTCTTCACCCTCTGTTCACCCTCCCTCCTTCTCCTCCTCCTCCCTCTTCCACTTCTTCCCACCTCCCCGGCTCCTCACCCACCTCCTCCGCTTTTCTGCCCTCCCTCTCGTCAACTCGTTCTCTCTCTCTTTCTCTCCGCTGCGCTCCCCCTCTCTGCACTTTGGAACGTGCTGCCCTAGCGAGTTCTCTCACACACACACATACACACACACACCTCGTGTTCTCGGCAAAGCTGTCTTTCAGAAGCCCGGCTGAGAGGGATCGTGGGGGGTTGAGAGTCGGGGGGCTTTCAGGGGGGTTTCTGACGGCTCACTACGCCGGCCTTCCGCTCCCTCCCCCCCACCCACACACACACATACAAACACCCTTATAGGGCTGCAGCAGCTGCTGCATCTCCATCGGTAGATAAGGAATGCCCCCTGACTGGTTATGAACTCCTTACTGCCATGTGTTAGCCTTGACGCCAACGAGTCAACGTCCACTTTGCCTCACTATGTCCTACCTAGTAAGGCTAGCTAAATATATCTTAAAAATTTAAAATTTAATGTAAAACCTATTAATATGAACAACAAAACACCACAAACTTTCATATTAAACCTTTCTGGTCCACGTTTTGGTCGTTTTTGGTCCACTACTTTTCCTCTTACAGTCTTGCCTGAAGTTCTTTGTCATTAAACAACATGAACAAAATTTTAAACAATTAAGAAAAACTATTTTTCATTAAAACAACAAACAATTTATAATGTTTCATCATTTTAGTCATGATTATCTACTTCTTTTCATTATAGAGGCTTACTGGGTTTTGTTTCCGGTCAAACAGCAGAAAAGACGTGGTCAAATGTAATACGGCTTTTAAAAATACTGCAAAATCACTATACCACTGACACCTGAAGTCAGGCTCAGAGCGCAGCTGAGAAGCAACAGTCAGCTTCCAAATCCAGGCAATTTTAACATCTGATCATTTCCTCGACTTCTAAAACCACGACTATGATGTTGATTGGCTACCCAAAATATTATTGAAAATTTGAGGAAAAAACTATAAGAGAGATTCTAGTAATAAAAGCTGCAATAAGTAATTATTTTTAAGAGGCAAACATCAAGCAAACATCAGAGGCAGAGGCAAACATCAAATCACTGACATTATCAATTTCGCATGGACGCTGCTTTAATGTTTAATTGGTTTTAAACGGACATTTCCACTTACACAAGCTTTTTCTTTTTTCTCGCCAAGACTATCTTCTAGGAATAATTGACTTCACCCCCTGCCTCCTGTCTGAGATTTACTTTTGACAGTGAAGATCATTTTACAAGCTCTGGACCGACCAAAGCAGCTAAATTGAGGGTGATGCACATTTGTTTCTGAGGCAAAGGAATAACAAGCTGTGACTTTTATAGAGAGGATGTGACCTGAAAAAGGTGTAATTGGCGCCTATTTAACGGACGTGAAAATGTGAAAGTAGCTATTCAGTTTCCTAGCGCTGTCACTCCCCACAAAAATCAGGCCCTGGACAACAAAAGGCTGAACTTATCTGCGAGAGCATTAGGAACGACCGGTGCTAACTGTGAAGTACAAATCGATTGCTGGCAGCTTTAAGGAAACAGGTACAGGGCAGGTTTCCAGATGAGCTTACACCTAGAGCTGGGCGATACCACCTAAAAGGCAATATCACAATCGATTGAACATTTTTCCTCGATTACAATTAATGAACAATTTGTTTGTTTTGGGGGTTTTTTTGTGTGTTTTGTTCTTATAGCTCACTGACAAGGTTTGTACTGTAAATATGCTTAACCATTAAAGCTGGGACATTTTTTTCTAATAAAAGACTGCATCTTTGTGTTTTTAAGATACTTAAAGAAAACACAGATGGATGTGGTCATGTGACAACACATAACAGTAGTGTGTTTTTAAAGGAACAGTGTGTGGAAATACAACAGAACTTTTAAAAATAATCAAATAACCATATTTGCTAAACTCAATAGGAGGTTCTGAAAGATGGTTTCAATATACAGTATTTTCGATTAACTGTCCAGTCCTACTTACACCTTAACTCTGGACTGAGAGGGACTGATGCAGGACCAATCTAGACTATTCAATCAAAATTCCACTTATAATAATACTAATGTAGTTCACATTTCCAGTGTTTAGCAGAGTCTTACCCAGAACAACTTTCAGTTCTAAATGACAACAGCTGACCCCAGCTTGGAGTTGAGGGTCTTGTACAGGGGCCCAGTGGTGATAGTTTTGATAAAGCTAAATTTAAACCTATGATCTCTTTTGGTATGCCTGCAAACACGCTCCGCTTAAGCAACCACCTGTTAGTTACAACTACAAAGCACATTTTTATGTATGGCAGACACCTTTTATGCCAGCATTAGAATTTCCATTTTGAGAATCGCGTAATGCTTACTAGTTACCTTAGTATTTTCAGTCACTTTAGTTCAAATAAAGTAAGATCAATTTGAGATTTTAGTTTCAGTAATGTAAATTATATTATATTAAATAATAACCTCAAATGAAAAATGAAAAATTACAAACCCAAAAGACATGAAAATAAATTCAACATATTTTTAAATATGTATGTTACATAAACTGACATTTTCTTATTTCAGTAAAGAGGGACAGCCACGAACGATCCAAATTTACTGCTCTTACAACAATATGTGGAAGATGCCAAATGAACATCCATGTAGCCCTATTATTAAAGACAGACAGAAAGATCTGTTCAGTGGTAAGGCCTAGTTTAGCTCAACAGCTCCACCTATTGTAAAACAAGACATTTGCATTACATGTAAATGAATCTGAGTCTTATGCGAGAGGGATTTACATTTCCCAATGGGTGATACAGTCTCAAAATGCAAAATGATGTTAAAAGGTCCAAGCTCAGTCTGGCGTAGGTTCTAGTCTGGGATTCAAGTACATTCCGCTGCCTTAACGCTTAAAAAGATCCAGTTGCAGTGCCTCATAACACAAACCCAAATACTATTGTCCTTATTATGTATCTCTATTATTTTTTATATTATTTTAAATATTTAAGTAATATTTTATGTCATGTTATCATGTTACATTTACAGAGATAACATTAATTGTTAATTTAAAAAATTAAATACTAATAAACACACGCATATTATATATATATATATATATATATATATATATATATATATATATATATATATATATATATATATACACACACATATATACATGCAGTGAGCAGCTAATAAGCTACTGGGAGCAGTACCTTGCCTTAAGTGAGTACCTCAGTGGTAACTTTAATGCCCTGGAGCCTAACCTATAATTCTGATCATGGGGCTAACACATATATATATATATTCAAATTACAAGTATTAAATATAAGTAGTAATACATTTATTTTCAAATTCATTTTTACAAATCTCATTAAGGAAAAGAGGGACACACACACAATCCCTCTTTTATTAATATATATATATATATATATATATATATATATATATATATATATATATATATATATATATATTATATATATATATATATATACATAAAAATACATAAACACACAATCCCTCTCTTCCAGCCCAATGAGATTAGTTGACCTCTAATGCCCAGCTCTTATGGGGGACCAGCGTCTAGCAAGGGGTACAGGCGCTGAAAGGGTGTGTGTGTCGAGTTCCCCCTGCTGCCCCCCCACGGCCTCCCTCTCTCTCTCCTCCACCGAGCACCAGTCCCATTGACTGCCGACTGGAGGTGAAGGGGGTGGGGAGCTACTCCTCATGCAATGGCCCAACCTCCCTGCAGAGAGCAGTAGGGAGGCACTTAACCACATTACAACAGTTCTGTACCAGATAAGACTATCAGGCCACAACAAACAGTGCACGGGTGACTTTGTGCGTTTAAACATATAGTCCTCTTAAAAGGACATGAACTCAGACCTCCAAAATGTGGACCGACCAAAGACGGTTTTGTTTACACTGTAAGTTGATTTGAAAGGGTTTTCTTTCTGGTGCAGCTCAGATTGGGTCTCAGTACTTTTTCTGTTCAAATTACAGTTCCTCTGGAGCTCTCAGACCTTTAATGCTTTAGATTATGTGTAGCTTTTGTTTGGAACAAGCAGGCTGCTGCTGTACTTGTGGTTATGTGGTATTTAATTAAGTTAGCTGACAGACATATGGATTTGTCTCCAGGGATTATATCATCCCGGGCTGTTAGCTTTAGTACAGTTGATTTATCTACTGTTGTATAAAAACCTGCTTTACTCAAATACTGTAATGTGCACAACGTAAACCAATGCAGACATTTTAACTGCTGTTGAGTGTATTGGTATTGTATTTACTGTATGTATCCTAATGTATTTTTAGATTAACAGTAAATGGTACGTACGCACATGGACTTAAGAGGTAGAAGTCGGGCGATACTCTGGGCTAAAACTAAACAACAAAAGTTCACTGTTTTGTAGAAGTGCACGATTCAGAAAATCTCACAGTTCCACTAGTTTCTGATTCTTGGGCTCCGGGTTCGATTCAAAATCGATTCATAAAGAATTCACAATTCAATACATGTATGAATTTGCTTCCCGATTGCTGTTTTGAGTTACTTTTCCCATTTGACTATGGCAGATCAACAAAATAAATCACACTGAATCAAATGTGGTTGAATAAATGTAATGCATATGCAGTGTTTCCCTGGTTTGGGGCAGTTGGTGTCATAGCGGCGTAAATCTACATTAACGTGTGTGTGATAAGTAGTAGGTAATAAACACTTCAGCAACTACCATGTATTTTATTTGTAAGTTGTATATCTATTTTATCCAAGTACGATACCGTGTAACGTGTATGACGTGTTTTATGAGTTAACATGAACAGTAATAGTCAGTTTCACACGTTACAAAGAGCAAGGTGTGGGTGCGCGCACATTACGGCGGATACAGAGAGCAGATGAGAATTGTAAATGTGTGACCCTGTAGAGATTAGAAAGTGATCTGCATCACTTGGGGTCGTTAGTGATTTCGTGGTGCTGTATATGGCTCTGGTACATGCAGCAGGTCTTGACTGGACCCAACAACCCACGCGAGTAAGGTTTTACAGGAACATAAAACAGGGCGGCAAACTGAACTGATAATTACAAAGTAAGCACTCAAGCAGAGACAGACACAGAGCTGCTCATTACACAGGTAACTTTCTGCCAAACCTCAGACGGTGTGTCATATAGAAGTCATTACATGGAGACAGATCTGATCTCGAGCTGGACGATAATTTGGCCATACAAGTTGCTCCATGGAGACTGTGTCTGTGCTTCGGAAATGGAATGAGCTCTGGAGCGTCAGCTAAATGATATAAGTCAATCTGTATGTTAGAGGTGTAACAGTGCACGGACACACAAAATCTAAACTTTATTTATGAATTCTGCAGAACATGGAAAAACTGCAAAAAGGGAAATAAATAAATAACTCAGCAATAACGAGAACTCTCTTAACACCAACTAGCTTACGAAGTCCAAACATTTCACTTTACACCCATAATGTTGGTAATGCCTCGATATTTATTCTCAACACCATTACCATTAACTAGACAGGTTGGATACAGACTTCTACCCAAATTCAAGAATTATACTTAACAGCTTGAGCCCGATCGCCCCGGTACCGCGGGCAGAACAGGAAGGCTTTAAATAGTCGGTAAATGTAAACAAACAAATGCGGCACATCAACATCACCGATAGAATCTCGTGTAAAAATCTCAAACAAATTTCCACCTAAACATAACACAATTCCAACACCAAACACATCATTAAACAAAGAACAAAAACACTGCGTAGGTCTACGTGGAAGAAATGCGGCTGTAGAATCTATACTACTACGGCTAACCATGCATACCGTATATCATATGGAAGACGAGGCACAAATTACACAGATAATATATATATATTTTTTTGCCAAAAATGATTTTTTTTTCATGTTCTGCTGTGTTGCATCTTCCTTTATTCTGACCCAGGAACATGTACGCTGATTCCACAGTAATCTCACAAGTGTTACCTTTATAATGATAGCAAAAGCATAAAAACAGACATTGTGGTTGCTGAGATATACACACTTTATTTGGGGATCTTTTTTAGGGCAAAAATCTATAAAACAGTCTCAGGGCTTAACAGGTTAACTTACCTGGTTACCTTTGGGCTTTTAGATCCACTTCTCAAATCATCCTTGTTAAAGCACTAGTCTGTTGCACACCCACTGTAAAACAATTAACACACATCCAACTCCCAAACTGAGCCCAAAATCCTAATCCCCAACAAACAGGATTACACTACAGCCCCTTATATCAGCTGATTCTAGGAAAACATCCAAAAAAGGATTCAAAATTGGAGCTCTGAATCTTCTATCAAGAATCTTCTGGAGCCATAAAAGAGACACAATGTCATCAAACATCAATATCATAAAACAATTAACTGATAACACATACTCGGCGTTGGGAGTAATGATTTACTGCCTGCATCAAACGAGCATTGAGATTGATTGGCAAATCATAACCTGTTTTAGTTAATTAATAAGTAATCAGCTACTCTCCAGTATTTTGTCCCTGTGATCAGGCTTTTAAAAGCTTACCGTACCACTGTGGAAAAGCACGTAACGAGTTAAGATCAATACAAAATTAAGCTTGAGCTTTTACACGGAAAAATGTTGCAAGGCGTGTTTCAACTCAGAAACGTTTCGTAGGAGACTGTACTACAGGCACCTATACAGAGCCCAGACTGTCATAAATTATTTTTTATAGCATTCCGCATGCACCACTGCATGCACTTCTCTAATAGGCCCCTTTACGCAGTAACAGTAGCAGTAAGCAGAGGACCACTGCTGATCGCATTCTGTCTTTGTTTGCTTCTACCGTTCACTGAAAATAACTGCTGCTTCCCCCCCGCCGAGTGCGTAACCTGCATAATCCTACAATAATCATTTCCCTAGAAATACAGCATGGCACAAAAACGTATAGCAGTTTTCCGCTCGTCTACATCTGCGTCTCATTATCCGCAGCGCCCTTTCAAGGGAGCAAAATTTCTCTCTTTTTTTTTTTTTGCTTGCTCAACCTATATCCTTCAGGGTGGCTTTTGGTGCATTGGATGAAATGTAGAACAGACAGATTCAGGGCAGAGAGAGCGAACAGGACAAATCCAGCTTTTCTCCCCGTCATCTGCAAAAAGCTAGCGGCTTTTTTTGGGAAAGGGTGTTTCATATTTTTGGGGAATAAACACTAGCGCCCGCTTTGCCGGCATATAAATAATGGGGACGTAGGCATCCGGCTTCCAGCCAAAGCTGAGTTTTTATGGATTAACAATAACCAAGCACTCAGCTAACCCCATCCATCTCTCTGCTAGGGGTGGCTGAATGGGATATCGAGCATTTTCCCCCCTCGTTAAAAAAAAAAAAAAATGGGTCAGGCTCAGTGAAAGCCAGACAGTCCGTCTCAAAATCAACCAACAAGCTCTCGGGCCGAGCGAATCTTTCCTCTCGCTTTCCTCCCACTCCTCCTGTAAGTCTAACCCAGCCACCCTCCCTGCCTGCCCACAATGGAGCTCTTATTCAGGCCGGAATTTGAAAGAGATGAAGGAGGGGAAAAAAAAAAAAAAAAAAAAAAGGTACGATGCATTCCTGAGAGCAAATTGCGGGATCTATTTTGTCTGAAGAATAGCAAACTTCAGCCGGTAATCGCCGCACAGCTATGGGGGAAATAATTAGGGTCAGTTGGTTACTGCGTGCCACGATAAATCAATGGCGAACAGGATTAAATAACCTATTCATAGGGGGCGAGGCACCAATATGCATGCAGCGTTTTCTTTCCTCTAAGGTGTCAATGCAGTTGCATGAAATGGAACGGGAGCAAAAATTATTTTGCAGATGTTTCTTGTCAGGCTGACTTCCAAGAGTCAGAACAAATGGAAAAATTTATTTGCACAAAGCACCGACTCTAACATTCTGGCCTGTTCTGGAAAGGGTCATTTTTTGGGGTAAGAGAGCTTCTGTGCTAGTCCATTGTACCTGCAGGTCACATTTAGCAGCCGGCTCGATTCCACTGCAAAGAATTCAGACCAAGGGAATTTTCAGGGCTTACAAAGACTGGATTTACTCAAATGGTGCCAAAGAATTCCACACCGGCTAAACAAGGAAGTTCACTATTGTTCACCTCTCCCACAAAAAGGAAAAGATGGCGGGATACGGTGGCCCAGAATTCGTGGACAGTTCATTTGACGTCTAAATCTGAACCTGAATACACAAGACTTACTAAACTCATTCTAGGATTGTAGGAATAAAACACAAACGCATGATACTAGACTTGGACTCAGGACAAAACCATAAGAAACGGCAGGAATATGTTGGGTGAAAAGCCTGCTGTTCGGCTTGACCAGATTTGCAAAACTAAAGAGGGCCCAGAATAGAACCCTGGGGGACCTCTTATTCCTCACATTTCGGATTGCTAGCCCTGCCACCTGGAACCCTTGATTAAAAATAGGAAGTACAGAGAAGTGGAAGAAATGAAAGGCTGTGAATGCGAGACTTTCTAATAATCGCCTCTCCCTTCGGCTCTTTCTGCTCTCACACTTGTGAAAGAACAAACCTCTTTAAAGCTCTTGAGGTGTGACAGAGGAAAAAAGTGGGTCCTTGAATACTAATGGGATTTCCCCCCTCATTCTTTGATTCATTCTTTCTTTCTTTTCCTCCTGTCTAACTGACAGATTGGGGGGCAGTGAGGCAACCAGTGCGATCTGTTACAGGTGCTGTTGCCCCTCGGGACAGTCTCTAAAGAGAATAGAAGGCCACAGGCTTAATCGCCCACCTGGGAACTGCAATCTAAGACCCGTCTCTTCCATTATGCCAGCTAGACTTGGCATATGCGAGCTAAAAAATCCAAAAAATACAATGAGAGGAGATTTTTGTGAGGCAGCATGGATATGCAAATCACATTCATGTGACACAAAATTTCCACATTATTAAGACAAAATGGTATTTCGTTTTATTAAAATGTGGAAATTTTGTGTCACACGATACTGACTCAGTCCCTTCTCTGGAATGAAATATTCAACAATTATTGAGTGCCAAATTGTTTTTTTTTGGCCAACCTGCTAAAGTCAATATCACAATTAATTGCACCTCAATTGCGTTATTGAACAGTTATTTTGCAGGGGGTGTTTTTGCTCTGACAAGGTTTGTATTGTAAATATGCTGAACTGTTAAAGCTCATTTCTTATCTTTGCAATTTTTAAATAACTGAAGAGAATACACAGATGGAGTTACAGACTGAACATGGTAGAGTGAAAGTTTGTTAATGTTGCTTTTTGATTAACTGCCCAGTTCTACCTTAACTAATCCTAAAATACAACTGTCACTGGAATGAGCTGAAACAAAGCTATAATATAGTTAAATCCAAGACAGTTGATGAAACCTTGGAAATATTCATAGGAACCTCTGTTAAAAACATTCATTACAGAGTCGCTCTGGCTTTATGAGGCCCATAAAGCAAGCAAAGAAATGCAAAAATCGTGGTTTATCGTCGGTTATAAAAGCCAACGCTGGAACCGTATTCCAGGGTGGCGAGACAGCACACATTCCTACAGGCCTCCTAAATGTAAATCAAACAGCTAAAATGGTCTCCAAACCAGGAATGGAATCTAATGAATACGAGCCACGAAACGTAACTCACACCTACTTGGACGATTGGTGAAAACGTGCTTCTGGTTGCACTTGGAAAAATGACAAGAAATTACAGTTAGAACTGAGATCTTTTAGCAAGCATGGTATTTGATATTGCAAGCATCTAACAAAAGGCATTGGGCTTTAACAGTCTAGGAAACAGCAAATTCAAAACCAAAGCTACTCAAGTTATTATATTATATATTATATTATATCCATCCAGCCCTTTATCTCTCCCGAGTTCCTGCAATGCATCCATGCAGAAGTGATGCAACAGCCCGAGCGTTTCACACGGCTTAGCTTCACCAAGCACTCAGCTTTCATCTCACATTTGATTCATAATCGTGTTGCACTTCTACAGGTTTCTGTGAAAACCCAGAATTATAGACGCATATGATAAAAGACATATACTGTAGATACATGCAAGGTAATGCTCATGTCAAATCAGTGTAAAGGGACTTGCAGACGTCCATTAAGTGGCAACTGAACATTGATAATCTAGAAATAATAATAAAGCACAGCATCCCTTACCTCAAATGATCTGATGATGATGACTGCCCACCAAAGGCTTGCGTACCTTCAATTCCTTACCTAATGCAGGGACGTTTTTGTAGCTAGGATGCCAGTCAGGGCAAAGATAAACAGACAATTATAGCAGTCTTAGAACTGTATATGCTTTGGAAATTTTTGAGAAAAGTGATATACCAATATTTTCGCTGTTTCGTTTATATATATATATAAACCAAATGACTTGAGCAGCTCTATTTATAAAGAATGAATTGTTCTAGAATGACTGGGTTGATTTTGTACGAGATTGTATATTCACAGCATGTAATATTAATAATAATTTAAATAAAATTATTTTTTACTTTACAGACTGAGGGTGAACCCTCTTTTCCTGAAAAGAAGTAACGGTAAAAGATGGAGGAATCATGTTTGCAGGATGTTTAATGGAATCAGACTGCTATTAATGGTCTAATAAAATTTCTAGTAAATTAATTTTTTGTGACGGTCTTGGCATATTTACTTGAATCTGCATGTATGGCTGCGCTATTTTGTGTTAACATCGTCCGCATCATGTGTGCACAAGTGTCAAATAAGACTAATTAAATAAAACACATAATGCTACATGTGTTTTATTTAATTAGTCTTATTTGACACTTGTTCCATTAAACATCCTGCAAACGCGATTCCTCCATCTTTTACCGTTACTTATTTTCAGGCTCAAATACAAACTGAGACCAAATATCTATTAGTAAACGCTGCAAAAATGACCTTACAGTATTTCTTTGAACAGTTCCCACAATCTATTGACGAGACTCCAAGGCCATCAGGGATTTTGCATCTAAGACCTGTCTCTTCCATCATTCCAGCTTTACTTGATATCTTTGAACTAAACTGTTCAACACAAATTTCCAGAAGCTTTTAAACAGAACAAAACGCAAAGCCTTACATGGCTCTGGGATTCACATATTCATTCTATATTTCATCTCATTAAAAGTAGATTATTGGTTCACATTAACATTATGATAATCCTCACTTCTTTGGAATGAACAGCATTCAGTACCAAAATTAATTTAGAGCCCATATTCTCTGAGCACAATAACAAAACCCTTATCCCTCCAAACCCCTCTAAATTAGCCAAGAAGTTAGTGCTTAATTCATAAGAAAAATAGCTACAGTAGGAATCTATATAATCTATACAATATCTACTATATAAAATAAATCCCAGATGGTTGATGGAACCTGACGGAAATATTTAAAGGCACCTCCGTTAAAAGCATTCATACTATTTATCCCACCACAAAGCACTACATAAATCTCAAAATCCATCCCTAAATAAACTAAGCCCAGACTAATGAAGCAGAACATCTATTTTTTTTTAATCGACTTTATCATATTTTGCTGCAAGTGTGAGTCACGAAATTACTTTACCAGCCCCCCCCCACCCCAAAAAAATCTCCCAGTAGCTCTTTTCTATGTCAGTAAGCAAAACAACATAATAAAAGCACAATATATTCTGCACAAATCCCAACAAATCAAACCCCAACCCCAAGGGAAAAAACAAGGCCCTGGACAGGGAAAGATTTTCTCTTATTAAAAGTGTATTTTGGATTACACTAACCTAATAACAACCCTGACTCGACCCCTTTCTTGGAATCAAATGTCCAGGACGTATTTATATCAAATTCCTTGCTCAAACAACTAATTTAAAACATATTTCCAAAAACATTTATTAATTGCTCTGTTAATTTTGATACTTAAGGAACCACTCGAAATTTAGAATTACTTAAAAATAATTGGGCAAATCTGTACAAATGTCGAAAAAGCCAATAGCGGGTGCAAATCAGAAAGTATAATTCATAATCTAGTGGACCTGGTGCTCACAGACGGCTTGTTAACGATGAGTGAAAGTATGAGCCTATTAACCACTCGAGACACCGAGATGAGAGACGGAGTGAGGGATGGAGGGAGAGAGGATGGGGGGCAACATCACTAGAGTGTCTCACTCTAAATTAGTGTCGCTGGCCCTCGACTCCTCAAGTGTCTCGCTGCTCGGCTGCGTTCAAGGTGAACAAGCTGTGCGTTTCCGCGGCGGGCTGCGTTCCAGCTTTACACTAATTATGCAGCACGGCGGCTCGCGCTCCGCCGCGAGCCACACAAACCGGCCCCGGTGTTTACCGCCAAAACCCTAATCAACACCCGGCCAGAGTGCTGCTCAGACTCGGGGATTTTCCTTCCCAAACTGACACGCACAGCCTGGCTTTTTTCCTCGCCGCCCGTAAACTAAAGCCGGTCTGTGAAGGGGAGGGAGGGAGAGACGGAGGGAGCGGGGAACAAATACGAAAACTGCCACCGCGGTTTAGCTACAAAGGCGGGCAACAGGAACGGTTAACGGACGTAAATCTCCGAGAGAGAAAACACGCAGCGCGTCGTACGCGGACTTTATTAAAGTGTTGAAGCGGAGCCGAGACGTTAATGCGCGCCGCCGCCGCCGCCGCCGCGTTTCTTACCTTCCTCTCCATGGCGCGCGCTGCGGCGGTTGGCTCGTGCGGTGCGGTGATGTGATGTGAGCGCGCGGCGTTTCCTCGCTGCGGGCGTCTCGTGGCGGGATGTGCGCGAGCGGTGGTGGCGGCAGCGCGTGGTATGAGGACGGGAACCGGGGCTAATAACGCGCGTTCGGAACTGCAACGAATTAGAGGCCGAGAGGGAGCGTCGTCAAATTCCAGGCCAGACAGCGAGCCGAGGGACGCGTCATTTTTAGGCTAAACTTGGCGGGGGGGTGGGGGGGGGAGAAATACTGCGGCTTAAATACGACGCGCAGCGGTTACAGGGCAAAGGGGGGCAGGACTTATAACACCTGCATTAATATACAGACACACAACGCACACAGTAGAGATCAGCACGACAAATACACAAAATGCCATATATCTAGAGATATATGTAAACACTAACTTCAAGCCCATGAAAAGGAAAATGGTCGCGCATCTCCTTATGCTTAAAATTAGTAAGAATTTTACTCATTTTAATTCTAAAAGGGTTGACAATACAAGGTGCTTTAATCGCCAGAAAATATTTGTATGTGGAAGTTTAGTCTAAATTCGCCCTCAGCCTCATCACACCGAGACTCTTAGGAACTACTGCCGACCAACCCAAACTCTATTTAGTGTACATTTATAATAACGATACACCCTTGGTAAAATGTTTATTTCTGAAGAATGCTAAGCCTATCATTGCCTCATTTAGTCACAGGCAGACTAAATCTACTTCGTGTAAATTAAACTCAACTCAGTCCCTGGTTTTGTAACTCGTGTGTTCTGCGTGTTCCTCTTTTAACTGTCAGATTGAGTCCAGAAGTTCCAGTGTGTATTAGAAGTAAAAACAGCAAAATCTAAAACCTGAGAAGAACCTAAATGATCCCAATCTGTTACCAGTTATTCTTAAAAAAATCCATATGTTAAGTGCAGTCTGTACTGCTGCAAATGAATCTTAACACAGTAGCGGATCATTTTCCAACTCAAAGATAACATAGGGTAGCCAAAGAAAAATAATTCTGTTTTAATCTAGACAAGTCTCCATTCATCTACATTAGTGAAGTAACATCGTATAATTGAATTTACGAGTAAATAGCTGTTGCGTGACGTGGCATTTCCTGGGTGGATGAGACTAAACAAATTCCAAAAATAGAGGAAATGACATTTTGGCATATTATGAAATACTTCTCTAACTCTAATTTCACTTTAACTGCTTTATGTCTTTGACAATTAAAAGTGGAAGTGAGTGATTATTTTGTTATTGTGAACACATCACAGCACACCACAACGAAATGTGACCTCTGCATTTGACCCATCCGTGAAGGAGCACTGGGCAGCTAACAAGGGCATCACCCTTGCTCATGAGCACCTCAGTGGTAACTTTATCGGCCCGGGATTTAAACCTGCAACCTTCCGATCAGGTGGAGAACACCCTACCGTTATGCCACCAACTTGAATTAACAGTTTTACAATTCATTCATATTATCTGTGCATTTTGACTCAGACACATAATTAAGTCCTGCATAATTGCCCGTGTGGATTAAAACAGACACTTCGGGTCAGAGATTGTAGAGGTGTGAATCTTCACTGGTCTCACGATGAATCATAATGCATCCCATCAATTTTTCTACATTACTTCACATTGCACACAGATTGGGCATGGATCGCAGATCGGGCAGCCATAGTTACTACCGGGATGTTCTTTTTAGCTAGATTCTTATGCTGTAGCCAGAAAATCACCAAGCAACGTCATTATGATATAATCCAGGGCTTTTCAGCTGGTTCTGTCTCAGGGACGACCACTCAGACTATGCGTAGGGGAGTGTTTTTTTCTATTACTTTTTAGATATTTGCATAAAATTCACTGTTCATAAAGATGCCCAAATCATCAGGAAATGTTTTGAAAAATAAATGAAATCATATTAAAAAGAGATTTCAGTAATGAAACTGGATTAGGTCATGGACCACCTGCAATGCTGCTGCAGACCTTTAGGGTGCAGCGGACCGCCGGTTCAAAACCCTGGATATAATTGATTATGGTCTGCCACTGCTTCGATGCGGAATAATTCCTGTCTGCATCGCAGTGCATCGATTGTGATTAATCCAACACCCCTAATAGACTGCACTAAGGACACTTCAGTGGCTTCGAGGAAGCATACTTGCCTACCAAGAGGTTGCAGGTTCAAATCCAGCACTATCCTACCTCTAGCATTAACCCCATTGAATCCCTGAGCAAGGCCCTTAAACCCAAATTTTTCCAAGGTCTCAGATTTCAATCCAGTTCAATACACTCCAGTTTTCAACATGTATACACAACAGAGAAATAACTCACAAGTGACAACTTTCTGAAGATACGGGTTCAGACTCGAACGTGTGGTCACCTTTATTTGTATGCGATTACAGTGACTAGTACACAGACTTAGAGCGTGGATTTAATCAATCCTGCACGTCAAAGTAATCGATGGAGGGCTCGTCTTTAGCCGACTTCGGCCGTGCACTGCTTGCGTCAACCCTGAAACAAATACATAAGGCAGCTCTCCGTCAGAATCGGGATCCTGTGTGGTGAAAAGGTCAAAAATTCACTAATGCTGCGTGTCAGAGAGCACGTACTTGCTGCTGTGCTGCTTGATGTGAGCGATGGGTGGAGGGGCTCTGGCAGCCGTCTCTCTCTCAATCAGAGCCGTCAGAGTGGAGGTAGGGCATGCAGACTTCCCCCTGTGCGCGCACACACACACACACACAAACGATAAATAAAGTATATAGGCACAGCAAATACATTTCCAGTATGTTTCAATTCGGAGCCAAGGATACATGCGTCCGCATAATCATCTGTGAAATTCCATTACATGAATAAATGGATCAATAAACCTTTCCGGTGTGACTGAAAGCAAATCAATTGCATAAATAGTCATGTTTCAGTGCAGACTGACTACACTACAGAATGAGCTCTCCCCAAAAATATGAAATTATTATTAAGTTTTTTTTTTTATCTATAAGTCACCTATCTATAACACTCTTAAGACTGAGCAACAAGATGGACACCAACTTGGCCCTCAATTTTAGCCATGCTTTATATTCATGTTTGATAGTTTCAGGTTCTTTTTACAAAATGTAAGCACTTTTTAAACCTCAAAAACACCACATTAAAATTCAAGAATTAAAATTCAAGCAAACCATGTGTCACATTCAGGTTTGGTTCCAATCTAAGTGGGAGAGCGTGCTGAGAAGTAACAGACTTTTATTTCAACAAATAGTCTCTCTTGAGTACGATGAACTAAGCTAAATTGGAAAAATGTGGAAATTTAGTGTGAGAAGTTAATGATCAGGATTGTGTTAAGAGAGATTGCGATGATGATGATGATGATCTCACCTGATGGCAGTGATGACCACGTTGCGTTTGGGTTCACTGTCATAGCTGACGCTCTCCACGCCATACACCTCCGCCAGCTCATGGACGATTCGACGCTGTTCGCGCTTCATGGGTGGGAAACAGTGACTTCTCTTTGGCTGTTTGCCCTGGAGATCATGCACACCAAAAGCCAAAAAGAACAACGCTGCTCATTAAAAAATGATGCAATATAAAATGCTCAAGGCTTTTCGGCAGGTTTCCATTGTGAGAGTCTTATTACCTTATTTGCGAGTTCCACCAGGTTCTTGATCTCCTCCTCCACCTCGCTGACAAACTTAAACTCTTTCCTGCATTGAGAAAGACCAAACGTTTCACGCAGATACAAAAACAAAGTTTCTAATGTGTTTCCACTCCATGTACAGAAAAATAAATAGTCATTGGAAAATATGGTAACACAAGTTTTGTTTTTGCTGCTTGGGGAGCTTGAAGATGCCCAGCATTCTGGGTTTGCTTGGCATGAAAAGCCCAATATTCAGCATCTGTGCTGAATGAATAATCATCAATGCAAACTAGGGCTTCAAGGTCTCGATTGTCAGATTTACAAGATGAGGTTTGCAACTCAAACCCTACAAACCCTACAACTACAACAAGGCAGAATCGAGCGAGTAAAGACAAGATATTTTGCTCGCCAAAGTTCCACTTCGCTCTCAGAATTCTGCCACAAAAATAACTCCATAGTTCTGACAATTCTAAAACAGTGCCAAGTCAAGCAACCGTGAAAGCAGAGTCGAGCGAGGACAGAACACTTTTAACAAAAAGTCACTTCCCGCTCCATGTCAAACTGGGCGCGTGACAGTCCATGTGCACTACCTAGTGTGTACAGAATTGTTAAGCTACAACTACCATACTATTAAGTGCGGCAGTACGCAGCTTGGGACACAGCCCATGTGCGAGCTCAAATTCGCTACCTGAGGCAAACACGCAATTTAGTTAATTAAACATTTTCACGGGTGCAGGCTGAGTTGGGCTCATAAAGACGAGAGATTTTGCTCACGAACGTTCGCTCATAATTTTGGCACAAAATAACATACATTTTAAGACAGAAGGCGCAGACCATATAAAATCCAGCCTCCGACTTTGGACATGCTTGGCACAAGTGCTACTTTCCGATGTACAATAAATGCGTCAAAAAATATTGGCTGAAAACGTCGAGCCCTGTCCGATGCTGGCCAATTCCGATAAGATTCTGATATTATCGTGCATCCCTAGACATCACTGTTTGCTTTTAGCATCTGCCTGATTAGAAAATAACCTGAAAATGAACTAACAAAGATTACAGTTCATCAAACAATAATTTTGATACTTCCTTTATGCAGAAAATGTGATAATATTAATCATTTTCGGTCAACTAGTAACTGTTTCAGTTGCTGGCACTTTAACATACATCTAACATAACATCGCCAGCCAGTTCCTTCCAATATTCCAATATTCAACAAATGTCTAGCATTCATGTAATAATACTGTGCCGCCCGAATCAAGCAGCCCTAAACAGAATGCAACCTTTACCATCACAAGCGTGCCGTTATTATTTATAACTACAGTAAGCGTGGACAAGTTTAGAACAGCGCGTCCCACAAACCTGGCGTCCTCTTTGAGAGTGTCGCTGTATTTGCACGTGGAGGATTTGGTGTGGAAGGGATCGACCGTCGGATCAATCTGCAACGCTTCAGCCAGGCGCCTGTTACAAAACGTCAGTGAGCATGAATCACTCTCAGCTGAGAAATCCCGGCATAAACACACCTCCTCACTAACACCACAGATCTGACACTGCGTACTGCAATAAACATGAACAATGCCTCAGCTAACATGCACTTTCCTAAACTCACCGGTTTCGTTCCAGTGCGGCACACTCCTGGTCACATTCCAACCTGCAAAAACAGAGTACACAGAAAATTCCAATGAGCACTTTGTAAGTAGAGACGAGTTCATAATTATCCACATAACATTAAGGCTTACACATGACATTTTGATGCATTATCCGTGGATGCAGACAGTAAAGATGCACACGTAGCACATACATTATGATTAATCCATGAGGCCAGCAGAGGGCAGTGTACAGTATTTTAGTTCCTAATGCAGCCAAGTAAAATTACGGCAAAAGGAGAACGAGTGTTTGAAGTAGTTTCTCTAAATTGGCCCACCTCAGTAATAGGAGTGTAAATAGACATTCACTGAATGCATGGTTTCCACACCTTAGTTGACATCAAATTCAAAGACTTTTCAAGGACTTTCCAGGACCAATATCCTCAAATTCAATGACCACACGTGGCGGCATTTACCTACTGCTACCGCTGAATATGTTATGAGTTCTGCACCTAGCAGAATGTTGGTCTTTTGTGTCCTTCACCAACCACTCCGCATAGCTTTCTTTGGCAAGCCATGCATGCTGGAATTTGCATTTTGTGGGCATCCAGACGCGACGACTCTTCAAAAACTTCACTTCCACTCTGACTCAGCGTAACTGTGGTTGCACCTAAAGCGGCTACGCACACGTTACGTTGACCACGTAAAAGGAAACACAAGAATGTAGTGCCGAAAATGTACAGAAGAACAAATGAACTTTGGCAAATTAAAAGTCGGCGTAGGCATAGATTTACACAAACTTGTGGTGGCAAAATAATAACATGTTAACAGTGGTCGTCATCCATGAAATTTCAAATCCCAAAAAATATTCAAGGACGGTGTCTTTTTATGCCTGTTTTCAAAAACTTTCCAGGGCCTTGAACTTATTTGTTCAGATTCACAAACTTTCAAGGATTTCAAGGACCCGTGGGAACCCTGTGAATGCTCAACAAGTCTTGATAGCATTGATCCACAGTGAAAACATTTGTCAGACATCATGCACATCACTCTCTAATGACTCTTGAACACACTTCCTGCCCTCACACACACCCAGACCGTGAACTGACTCTGCTGCACCTCTGCACTTTATACGGACTATCTCATTCATGTCATGCTGCTATACAGACCATCTCATCAATGTTGCACTGAAACTGTCTCTGAAAAGATGTTTAAGAATAATGTCTATCTTACAAACTGTACAGTATTACTGTTGCTACAACATCGCCGTAACATTTGCACAATTTTTGCACTGCCTCTACTTATTTCTCTTTCTATTTCTAGTTTAAAGTTTATATTTAACACTACATTTCTAGCTTAAAATGTATTTAAATTTGTGTTCTGTTTATATGTTGTTTACTCCATGTGCCCTAGCTGTTCTTTGTTTCTTGTTGCACTGTGTAAACTGGAGCCACGTCGTCTCGTCTCTCTGTATATCGGTACAGTATATAGCAGAGATGACAAAGTTTACTCTGACTTTTTGACTTTGACTAATGCAGAAACATCAGCTGGTTTTGTCACGATTTCTATTAAGTGCAATAACACTACTAGGGATGCACGATGACATCTGAATCATATAAGAATTAGGCGATAATTGCATTTTTAAGTCATCTACATTGGACTGATGCATAAATTTGCCCAATATTTTATGTTGCATGTCCAAAGTCTGAGGTGGAATTTTATACTGCCTGCACCTCAGTGGTAACTTGAACCTGCAATTTTCTGATCATGATACTGTTACTGCCACCAACTGCCCCCTAACAGTATGGTAGGTAAGGCGCTCTTATCATACTTTTCTATGTGGTAGTATGCATCTCAGGAAATAGCCGAGGCTGTAGCTTAACGGCTCTCTACGCACTAGATCAGACCTGGGCACGGCCCGGCTCAAGGGCAACATCCGGCCCTTTGTCTGTCCCTGGTCGGCCCGCTTGAGGACAGCGTGAAATAACACATTAAACAGAATCAAACATAAGTAGTGTACTTTATGGGCACCATTCAACTGCATTGCTTTTATTTTGAAGGCGAATATAAGAAAAAAAACGTACATCTTTCAATATCAATGTATCAAAAATAAAATTAAATAAAGACATGCCCTGCTCTGCACATTTATAGCTTACAGCTAATTTTGATTACAGTTGATTACAGTCTATTAGTTCGGGCCTCCATGTCAATCCAAATTTGTCATGTGCACTAGGTAGTGAACATGGAGTGTCACACGTGCCCTATTTTGACTTTTTCTTAAAATGTTGCGCAAAACAAAGCTCAAAGTGCTCTGCCCTCGCTGGACTCTGCTTTCACGCTTGATTTGGTGCTGTATTAGAATTGTCAGAGTTATGGCGATATTTTTGTGCAAATTCTGGGCACCAGGTGGAACTTTGGCCAACAAAATATCTTGTTTTTATGTGCTCAACTCTGCCTTCCTCTCTATCAGCAGCGGTATCGGCAGATATATGCATGAAAAACATTGGCATCAGCCATATCGTGCATCCCTAAACACTATACGTGAAGGTTACTGTGGGCCATAGCTCAGGGGAAAAAAAAAAAAAAAAGTGATTTGTGATTAGATCAAGTCAGCATATAACATTGTCTTTTACAGATCACTGGCTCCCGATCGAATCGAAATCATATCAGGGAAGCCATCAAATCTTCGACCAATAAATTGGTATATCGTATTGTAATGAAACTTCTTGTACTTCTTGTGCTCCTCTGGGCCCTACATCAAGAAAAAAAATTTAAAAAATGGAACATCAACTTGCATTTCATGTTAATTAGAAACCAGTGGCTGCCTCCTTTGAACTTATATATAGCTGAGATGACAATAAAGTTCACTTTGACTTGACTTCAAAAAATCTTGACTGGAGCTGGTGATAAAACGGTTATAAACGCTTCTATTTCCAACTCTGCCTCGTAATAGGAACTTTGCTTGGATTGAGAGCCGCTGTTCTGGACCCAAAGCACTTGAAGCTGGTGAAGACCTGGAACTCTTCAATATCAGAAAGTGGCTAAAAGAAATGTGTGATATAAAGACACTACGGACAGATTCCATAGATGGTACCTGGCCTGTTTCTGTTCCTTCTTGGTGAGCTGACCAATGTCAACAGACTCTCCCAGCTGCATGTCCGACATTTTAGTTGCCACAGCAATGGCAGCATACCTGTTTAAATCAAAAAGATCAGGACATTCAGACACAAAGCTACAAGTACATAGCAGGCATGTAACATGTCAAATACACATCTTGTCTGATCTGTGTTACGGTGCAAACTGTGTATTAATAAATGACTTCTGTTTAATGGGAAGCTACAGGGTGTTCTTGAGACTGTAGTGTTTATGTGTACTGTACAAAGACATACAATACATAAAAGCAATACAAACGCACCTCCATTTTTCTTATTTTGTCGTAGCTAGAGATATACAAATTTGCAAGAAGGATGTACAGGTCTAATAGCTTTTAAAACCTACTTAAATGTTTAAGATGTATATAAGGTCCATTCATACAACAGGACTACTCACTTCTGGTAAGAGCTGGAAGCCTCTGTGCAGGGCACAGTCTCTTTCCTGCGGCCACAGTCGCACTGCAGTGCCACCTAGTGATCAAACAAATATTAAACTGATTATTTTATACAATGAATGATGTTTGTTGACTGTTGACCCAAGTGACCTTCTATCCATTTAAATACACTGCGTCCTGAATCAAACACAACTATACATGTGGCAAATAACTGTGAAAATATTAAAGCAGAAACATTTGTAGCTCCTTCCCATTCCAATGTCTTCTAAAGTCGACGTAAGCATGTAAGAATGGATTAATTCATCCATTCATTATCCGAACCACTGAATCCCAGCTGGGGTCGCAGCGGGGACCGGATCTTATCCTGGAAAACTACGGGCGCAAAGCAGGGACCAACCCTGGGCAGGCGCCAACACACTGCAGAGCACACACACACACAATCACACCATACGGGATCAATTTAGAGTCGCCAATCAACCTATATTGCATGTTTTTGAACTGCGGGAGGAAACCGGAGCCCCCGGCGGTGAGGAATAAAAAGGTAAACAAATAGAAGCTTACAAGAAGAATGAGATTCAAGGACGATTAACATAAGGGAAATCATAAACAGATTTTTATGTTCTTTCAGAGGAACTGCTGCGAATTGGGGAGAAAAAAAAATCCTTTTTCTTAAGCCTAAGCCTAGACTAAATGTCCATCAAATCCCTAGGGTTAACCCATTTCTCGACTGTAACCTTACGTCAGAAGTGTGCTTTGTCAATTTGCCAATCTAATGAAAAAGACAGATCGTTAAACATTGTCCAGAAAAAAGGAGCTGACAGAGCTCAGTAAGAAGCTTTAGAGAAGAGGGTTAACCTTGGCAGTGCAGGTGGTCCGCGGGCACGGCGTTCCGGGGTGGCATGGGGCATTACAGGGATGGCCACATTCAGGCCTCTGGTGAGGACAGGGCTGTTTACACTCCCCTTCTGACTGGCAGTCGCCACGGTGGCATATCCTCTTACAGCCGTGAGAGCCACAGGACAGTGGCTTGTTACACACCAGCCCACAGGAGATGTCCTGCAGGTGACAGGGGATATTGCTCCTTTGCTGTGGAAGAACAAAACGTGGTATGAAATGCAGTTTTATACATTGTCATTACACTCCACGATTTTTAAGCACATACTATGTTTCTAAAATGTCGATGTTATTTACAGTCGAGGAGTCTCCGTTATAAAAGTGTGTAGCGCTCTGAAAATGGTGCGCGCAAAAAAAGTTACACATGGGGAAGTGGCTAGCCTAACGGTTGAGCGTTCACCCCATGATCAGAAGGTCGCTGGTTCGAATGAGATTATTAGCATTTATTCCGGAACGTTTGTCCGTCGCTTTGTGGCGCGGCTCCGAGTGGCGTGGGGGGAGGGATTGTGGGAAATATAGTTCTCTCCCAGAAATGCCAAAAGCAGCTCATTTTATAGGCCAGAAGGAGTCCAAATTGGTTCAAAACTACCCAAAACTTGTAGTTTTAAAAGTGGTTTTGAGTCATTTTGAACTCTTTTTGGCAGTGAGAGAGAGAGTGTAGATGTGTAATGGCGCAACTTCCATTCTTTTGTAATATCTGGAATCAGCTCGAACCAATTTTCCCCAAAATGTTTGCACTCATGAGTCACAGTTTGCATCCACATACAAACACTCTCATTTCTGGAGACTGCTAAATTTTGCGTGCTGCTTCGTGCATACACAAAGATGATAAAGGAGACTCCTGGCATCCTGATTAGACATCGTAATGCAAAAGGTTACAGCCGCACAGATCAGTGTATTTACTACCTAGAAACCAAATTTAAACGATTACATCTCCAGTAGTCAACATGCCATTAGATAGTGTAGTGTGTGCAGCAACAGAAAGCTTGGTCACCTCATGGTTGCCCATACACCACTTCTTGGTAAGGTAAGTGCAGGGAGGGCATCTCTCCTCACTGTGGCATGAGTGGAACACTGCAGCAGAGAAGTTATCACCATACCATTATGTGCTTCTCATTACAACTGATTTCATTAATTTAATGAAATATTTAATAAAAACTGAACCACATTTGCACGTTGCTGGCGAGCTGATAACTCTATAAATAGATCAGAACTCAAGTCCTCTTGAGAATTTTGCCATTTTTTAAAGGATGCCAATAACAAGTTTGTAAGGTTGTCAATGGAAGCCTGTTGTAATGAATATAGTCATACAAAATACAAAATTCTTACAAATTCTTACTCTAGATGACATGCCTATGCTCAACGAAATCAGGAACTATGAGTTATACAGACTTATAGAGGAAGATGTGTTCGGACTTTACTTGTGCTTGCATTTGTTCACACCGAGTCATATTTATAACAAAACTATCTTCACAAAATCTGTGGAAGGAGTTCAAGAAACAAAAAGTAAGAAGAAGAAATAATGACCATAAAGACAAGGTGGCTGCCGGTAGCAAGCAATCAGAACTACTTGGGTTTTTGAAATGATCTCTTTAAATCAATTTTAGTCTGATGCAAAATACATATATGATGCACGACACATATACATGTCTTGCATATATGACTATGGGCTGGTTTCTTGCCTCTGGATTAAGCCTAACCTTGAACTAAATTGTAGTACCAATAGAGATTTTACCATTCAAACTCAAAGCTAGTCTAGGACTAGGCTTAATCCCTATGGGCCAGTTTCCTAGTTAAGGATTAACTCTAGCCTTGGATTAGCTTTGTGTTTGAATGGTAACTCTCCATTGGTACTGCAACTTAGTCCAAGACTAGGCTTAATCCAGGAGCAACAAACCAGCCCTATACATTTACACCGACTTGGCATCCTTAGTTTTAATCAGCAACCAACAGCAGGACGCAAATTTAGTCTTCAGACACGTTGAATGATTAAAAAAATCTCTAGATACATAAAAACATCCTTAAATGATTTAGGCCAAGCTTACCTTTCAAAGCTATCCAAGACTATTCATTAATAAGTCTCACAGCTTTATAAAAGTTTCAAGCTGCATTCACCAAACCTGCATGTGAGTATACAGTACTGTGCAAAAGTTTTAGGCAGGTGTGAAAAAACGCTGTAAACAAAGAATGCTTTTAGAAATATAAATAATGATTGTTTATTTTTATCAATTTACAAAATGCAAAGTGAGCGAACAAAAGCAAAATCTAAATCAAATCAATATTTGGTGTTACTACCTTTTGCCTTCAAACCAGCATCAATTCTTATAGGTACACTTGCACAAAGTCAGGGATTTTGTAGGATTGTAGTCATTATATTATTTTGTAGGATTATAGTCATTATATTATTTTGTAGGATTATAGTCATTATATTATTTTGCAGGATTATAGGATTATAGATCTGTGGTTAGTTCTCCAAGATGTCTGGAACAACCTACCAGCCGAGTTCCTTCAAAAACTGTGTGCAAGTGTACCTAGAAGAATTGATGCTGTTTTGAAGGTAAAGGGTGGTCACACCAAATATTGATTTGATTTAGATTTCTCTTTTGTTCATTCACTGCATTTTGTTGATTGATAAAAATAAATGATTAACACTTCCATTTTTGAAAGCACTAAAACACCTGCCTAAAACCTTTGCACAGTACTGTATTTAGCATGACACAACACAATGGTCATACTCTCTGCTATTACTGATAGGTTGAACCACTATTCTAACAAATCATAATTTACGTTTACGACATTTAGCAGACACGCTTGTCCAGAGCCACACTGGCTAATGACAGCATCAGTCTCCTTGGAACAACCTGGGGTTAGGGGTCTAACTCAAGGACATAGTGGTGGTAGTTCTGGATGCAGGATTTGAACCCATGATCTCTTGGAGCAGTGGCGAGTATCCTAACCACTAGACAGACCACCACCAGCACAACATCAGATGTGTTCAATGATCAAAAAGGTAACGTGGTTAAATGGTTTAGACCAAACTTTCCTTTATAGTTATAACAGATTCGGCAAACCCGCAAGAGGCTCATCGGGTGTTTGCGTGGGTGTGTACCTGGGTGATCACAGCTGTGCTGACGAGTACAAGGCTTCTTACATTCGGGCGGTTTGGTGCCACACGGGACCGGTGGGAACATCACCGTCTCGCCACAGTAGCACGCCAGCTCATCAAAACCTACAGAAACAAGCGTTACAGCCTTCGTTTTCCTCGCCAAAGCAGTTCGGAAAGTCTTCTGACTGATAACAGCGAAGAAAGACTCACTGGTCTGCCAACAAGGCTGACAGTTTCCTCTGTGACACACCTCCTGGCACCGGTGCAGGCCACAGTTGAGTTTGTAGCCACAAATGAAGGTGCACTTATGCTCAACATCCTGAATCGAGAAAGAGAGAAGGGGTTTTAGGAGTTTATTCCGTCTAGATCATCCTCATTTTCACCCCGCCGCCCCATTCCCTTGTTCCCTACCACACAGCACAGCTCTCCACACTTGTGCCTGCCACAGGAGCGTTTCTTACTGCAGCGCTTCTCACAGGTGAACACCAGCTCTTCTGCAGACGGGAACACACACACTTCAGTAACAACCACGTCAGCCTGCCAACTTCCTTTCTTCAAAAATCACAGCCAGTCAAAAGATGCAACAATGCCTCACCCTCACTCTGAATGACTGCACATGGAACCTCCTGTGAAGGGGAGAAATAAGACGGCATCGTTTTCATTTGGCAGACAGCATTTGGCAGATGCTCTTTATCCAGAGTGACTTCCACTTCCTAATTTCCCTGAGAGCAACTTAGGGTCGAAAAGTCCCGGTTCCAGGACGCAGTGGTGGGCAGTGCTGGAGGAAGGATGCAAACCCACAACCTCTTGGTGCAGACGTGAGAACCCTGACCACTAGACCACCACCACAACCATTTGTCGAGTTGTGGTTTGGGATTTTTCAGTTTTAACTTGTGCTTGCACTTACCTTCCTTAAGCATCACAGAATAATCTCAGTCTCCTCCTCACAGAGAAATACACAACTTAATTACAAACTAGTATCGGATCGGTACTTGGGATCAGCTGATAGCCAAAGCTCCAGCATCTGCATCAGTATGGGAACCGAAAAAGTTGAATGAGTGCATCCCTAATTTAAAGTCTCTATTTATCTATATAACATACTGACAAGTCGCTTTTTCTGTCATTTTCAGTTTACTGCTAATTGTAGCAGTAAAGTAACCTGGTTTTTTAGATCTCCGCTCCTAGAACTGCAGAATGCAGCACTGTCTTCTCATAATTCTGTTTGAGACATACAAACCTTGGTCTTGCTGCCACATCTGCACTTAACGGTAGAAGTGAGAGAGCACGGACCACAGCTGTCCTCGTGGCAGAGCTTAGTGCACAGGTGAACCGTGTCTGTGGAGAGACAGAACGACAGAGATAATGAAGGAAACAATGACAAGAATGTGCAGTGTTGTCTCTGTTATCTCTTAAAAAGTTCAAGCCTTTCAGCTTCATCACATAACTGGTGAAACCCTTAAGTGTCCATGCAAAAACTGCCAGCTGAATGCACACATTGTTACAGAAGACATACTAAACATTCTAACACAGATCACTGCAAATAAAACATAGCAGAAAGACGAACTAATTCTTCAATTCGTTAGACCGCTAAAAACAGTTCATGCTTAAATCCTCAAACCCAGTTTGTTCAAGACGTAAATCCCCAAACCTTTAAACTCACACTGGCCATAAAGAATCCGAGTCCAGTAGCACCTTTACATTAAAAATCACACACACACAGCCACCCACCGTGGTCTCCGCAGGGCAGGGGCTTGTTGCAGACCTTGCCGCAGGAGGGGACGGGGTCGGTGCAGCTGCGCCTCTCGGTGTAGCCCAGTTCCAGCAGCTTCTCCAGCGAAGTCTGGCTACACGGGCAGCTGCGCAGCAGGCGCGGGGAGCGAGGGCACGGCAGGCACTGCCCGGGGTGGCACAGCTGCTGGCACCGGTGTGCCTTGCAGTCCAGCATTCTACACACACAGACATGAGTCATATGGTGGTACTAGAAGCAGCCAAGAATTAAAGTGTGTTAATGTTAAGACTCATAGCAGAACCAATGCAACATACTCGTATAAAAACTTGTACGTAAAAAAATGCTCAATCTGAAACACCTCACTGAAAGGCTGGGAAAAAAGCAGAATTATGGCTGTAGTTGAATAGGTAAATAAGAGCTGGGTGATATAGCCCAAAAAATAATATTGCAGTATTTTTAAGCTATATCACGATACACAGTATACTGTATATCTCAATATATTCTCTCTTTCTGGGAGACAACTACATTTGCCACAATCCCCCGCGCATGACTCGGAGCCATGTCACAATAATGAGAATAAACACTGAAAACTTCACGTAAATATCTGTATTGTGAGTAGAATGCTAGCCGTTAATATCTATCAGCTATGAGTTTTGTATGTAATAAAGGGGAAGATTGGACTGAACTGGAGCGTTTTTGTGAGTGATGGCGTTCCACGTGAGAGTCGTGAACGCCTACACACAGCGTGTTTACATCGCAAAGAATGTATTATGCATGTTTACGCATTTCTGTTTTTATGCACAGAATAACAGAAGCAGTGTTTTTCTTCGGAACCAAGTGCCCGCTTCCATTTCCAATTAATGTCTCTAAAACCGCGTGGACATTCACTTCTCTCTCTGCATGCTCGCTTTCCTCCACTTCCAGATCAAAATGTGCATGTGCTAGGAGAGTTTTCTGGGTGGGTGGGGGAGTGAGCTGTCTGCTGACAGAGAAGCCAAACTCGAAAGTGAATTATATGCTGTCTGTTTAACATTAACGTGAAGATTTGTACTCGATATCCACGATATAGTCGCTTACTACATCGCACATGGAACAAGCCGAGATATATATGGATATGATGATATAATCGCCCACCAAGTAAGTTGATTTATACAACTATTTTAAGAGTTCACGGTTAATTTCTCACTCACTCAAGAAAAAGGCTTTAATACTATAATAGCTTATAGTTTCACCGTTAAAAAAGCCTTTAACAGGTTTATACCATTATGAACCTCCCCAAAACAAATTGAAAACATGTGACCGTAAAAGTACTAAATGACTAAATCTGTTCAACCTGCATCAATTCTGAATTCAGACCAAAAGTTGGAATTTTCTAGAGATCTGTACAACACAGCAGGAAAAACTCAGCTTCATGTTGTTTTTCCTCCCCATGTTTTCACACTGTGCAGTGAGAACTGAACCCCTGCCGCTGTCACATTAGGCCTGCTCTTTACTGGCTTGGACTCAGCTTCTAGAAACCTTTTCCAAAAACATCTGAACTGAATGGATGAATAAGGTTTGGAAGTGACCAGGTGGTGAGGAAAACATGAGAGCAAACCACAAACATAACTGACCGTCCACACAGCTTTTGGCAGGAGAAATGTCCGGACCCGTCAAAACCAGCCCTGTCTGTCCCACAGGCCACGTCCCTGTGCGCCGTACCACAGTAGCACACTGCATAACACGCGCACACACACACACACACACAACGGGAAAAGGCTCAGTGGAAATCTGACTCATGAAAAGAAAGCTATTCCATTAACCGTCAGAGAATCTCCTTTACCTTGCTGGACGCGCAGCTGGCAGGGCTGGCACACCCCCTGGTGGCAGATCTGGGTACAGCGGTGCTCATCACAGTTCAGCAGAGCGTCACACACTTGCTCACAACGCAGGGCTTCTGCCTGGCTGCAGCGCACCGGCTTACTACACACACACACACACACACACGTGAGATATATATATATATATATATACATATATACATATATATACCCAAAGTGCTCTCAGATAAACTGCCCCTGAAATTAGGAAACGGGAGCCGCTCTGGAAAAGTGTGTGATAAACGGCTAAATGCCGTAAATGTAAATTTCAGCTCATTCCCTTTCTACGAAGGTTCAAAATTCCAAAGAGCAGCACACAACAGGACTTGATTATTTTCCCAAATTACTCTGACCTACCTCAAATGAACCACGTGGCATTTTTGTATTCGCACTTTGGTAAAGATTGGACCAACAGCTGCAGCTATGTATTATTTGATTAATCGAGTATTCTATTGATTACTTTATTGATCATTTCACTACTTCCGACTCGTGCAACTGTAAATGTAAAACACAACATAAACATTTAACATGAATTTCTCATTGGTTTCCTTTTTAGATTATTTAAACACCAAATTTTTATTTCAGATTGAAACTCATGATCAACAAGTAGTGTATTTTAGGTGCCATTCCTTACAAAGAAAATCATTTTTGGAAATCCCAAACAACATTAAGCTTTAGTAGTAGTGGAAGTCTAAAGCCATGAACTTGTATCCATGTAGTGCCGGGGTTTTCAACTGGTTCTGTCCCAGGGACCACCATTCAGACTGAGCAATGGGAGAAAGGGGGGAGTATTCTTTTCCTATTATTAATTTTAGTTAATTTTTTAAAAATGAATAAAAAAATCATTTTACAAAGTAGTGAAACTGGATTGCATGTTAAGGACCACCAGCACTGCTGCTGCGCACCCCCAGTAGAAAATCCCTGATGCAGGGCATTAAGTGCCATATTAATAAGGATAAGGTACCTTATTCTTCCACAGATGCAGGATTTGGTAATAAACGCTGGGCACTGCGGGCATGGGCCAGGGTGGCATAAGCTACAGATTGAAAGTAAAACATGGTTAGATTAACAATAAGGATCAGAACTTCTTTAAAAGCTCAGAGTATCTCCTTGGTGGTTGTAGACTGGAGTCCGCTAGCACACTGACATGTTGCAGGGGTGATTGCAGGCGATCCCAGCTCTCTTCTTCCCACACACATCACCACAGCTGTGAGGAATCTCACTGCGCTGATACTCTGGATTGGTCACCTTTCCTGCCGGCCAAAAAAAACGACAAAAAAACAACACTAAACACAGACTAAACACAACCCCCAGTTAAAGTAGTACATTAATGATGATACAAGGAACAATAAAGGAAAAGAATACAAGTTCCTATCAGCTCCGCTTCACCTTTAGCCTCAAGAGACTCATTATCTGCTGCTTACCACAGAAGCACGCGTAGGAGGTCGGGACCTTGATTGCCACGTTTTGACACGCAGGACAACGCCAGCCATCGCCACCAACTGCAACAGGTAAAGACAAGGAAAGAAGGAAACTTCTTATAGATATTCTTATAAATATTTCAGCACAGTCGATACTGCAGACGGAATGTCTTCTTTAAGGACATAGAGGTTAGACAGGTGCTATGTTGTGTAGCTGTAACGCACCATCCGCCTGAGAGGCAGGAGAGCGAGCCCACTTCTTTATGCAGTTCAGGTGGAAGACGTGGAAGCAGCTCTGACAGCTCCACACAGGCGCCATCACACGGATCACATCGCAACACACCATGCACTCGTACTTCTCCTCTGTCAGCTGCTCAATCAGACAACCTGCACGGAGACACACACACGTTGATACACATACATGATCCAACAGGCTTCAATATTTGCGTCAGATAATTTAACAATTCAAGTGCATTTCTACACAAGAATAAACAAATGCTATAAACAAAGTTGGACAAGGGGTGGCACAGTGGCGCGCGCCGTCGCCTCAATCCCTGGGTTGGCCGTAGGGTCCTTCCGTGTGGAGGCTGCAAGCTCTCTCGGTGTTGGCGAGGGTTTCCTCCCGGTGCTTCTGTTTCCTCCCACAGTCCAAAGGCATGCACTATAGGTTAATTGGTGACACTACAGTAAATTGTTCCCGTAAGGTGTGAATGTGAGTGAGATTATGTGAGTGTGTGCGCTCTGCGGTGTGTTGGCGCCTGCCCAGGGTTGTTCCCCGCCTTGTGCCCGGTTCTCAGGATAGGCTCCGGTCACCGGAGGATGCAAACCCAAACCTCTTGGCCCAGGGGCGAGCATCCTAACCCCTAGACCACCACCATTTACAGAACGTGATCATACTTAACACAGTGAGATTCTTTCCAAATAAAATTTGAGGATTTATTGTGCTACTGTGTTTGTGTTGTGTCTGAAAATGACAGTGTTTGAACAAGAGCTATAAATAAAGTTGGTCAGAGTTCTGATGATTAAACGCTTGCTCATACTGGAAATATTTGTTTTACTACAGAAGATGCACAAGTTTACTTAAAAAGGCAAAAACTAGTGATTGTTACCATGATTAATATGATGCCTTTAAATAAAATAAAAGTATTTTAGAATGTAGCACATAAATTAAATGTTCAGTTCAATTAAATGAATCATATCAAATGGCAGAAATCTAAATCGCAACATCTTGTAAGGGGCTAAACAATCTGTATTTTTGCATATTATTAACAGCAACTACTAGTATAGAACACAAACACATGACCCTAAATCAACAAGACACTCAGTTTACTCAACTGAATCAATACTGAATCGAAAACAGAACTGAATTAAATTTGTGAATCTGAATTGTATTTGGAATTCCATAAAAATCCCTTGCCTTATAAAATCAACAAACTCTTCTGATTGTCATGCTCTCCGTCCCACCTGTTTGAGTCTCTTTGCTCTTGGGCACCAGCTCCACACGTTTAATGGGTCCCGTCCTCCTTTCCGCTCCTCCCGTCCTCCTCTGCCCCTGCTCTTGATTTCGGGGATTTCTTCCCTGATCCCTCCCAGTTCCACTCCTCCAACCCCCTTCCTCTTTACCTCCTCTGCCCTTTCCCTCTCTCTGTTCCTCCTTCTCCTCCTGCCCTCTCATTTCAGGTTGCTCCCTCTCTCTCCAGTTCTCATGGTTATCAGGTCCCTTGTTTCTGGGATAGGTCCGTCTCCCTCCTCCTCCTCCTCCTCCTCCTCTCCATCCTTTCTGGTTCCTCTGGTCACGCTCCTGTCCTGGCTGTTGGTAGACCGTCTCACCACATGCAGAATCAGCCTGTGCTATATTATTATTATCGTTATTCTCCAAATGAGCATCCTTCTCTTTAGGCGTCATCCCTCTTTGTGATCTTCCTCCTCTTCCTCTCCTAGACTTTTGAGGCCAAGCGTCTCCAGACTCGAGCTGAGAATCTCCCCCGTGTCTGTGCTGATTCTCTCCATCCCCAAATCTTGTAGGAGGAACGTTGGCCCTCCAGTCCGGATTAGACTCGTGATATTGCCCCGTGTTGCCGTTATCGCCCCCAGGCCTTGTCCATCTCGGACCCTGAGTCCAACGCTCATGGTTACGGCTCCCGTGACCTCTTCTCCCTCCTCTTCCTCTTCCTCCTCTTATCTCATGCCTGCCGGACGAGTCATGCGTTTGGTTGGTGGCGTTATCATGGGACTCCTGTTGATCTTCGTCATCTCGTTCTGGATGGGAGTGTGCGAACCTGGCAGGGACAGGGGCAGGGAGTCTTCCCGTTCCGCCTCGTCTGCGGCCTCTCCGGGACGGCGTCTGACTCTGTCTCCTTGGTTGAAACTCAGCCGCTGTGACTGACAACTCCACAGGGTCTGGAAGCAGAGAGGTGAATGATTTTCACATACAAACAACAATGTCCTAATTTGTCCTCCTAGTCGTCCCCTCAGACCAGTTTAAGACACGTTGGGATTGTGTTTTTCAGACAACTGCACCAAGGCTTCGGAACAATGCGCACTGTTGAGCTTTTCATTTTTGTGTTCACTGTGCAGCGATTTGTGACTTTTTGTCAGTGAAAGGCACTTTATAAGTACATTTTACTTACTTCCTCACTTAAATTAATTAGTTTTTAATGCAGAGTCACTGTGCAGACTAAAGTGCTGAGGAACTTTTGCAACATTCACACTAACCCAACATGACTAGGGCTGTACTATGCTGGAAATAATGCTGTGATACAAAAGCAAACAAAACACACACACATAAATATACAGTATAAATAACTAGGAAACTTTTTAGAAGGGAGCACATCAACATAGATAATAATAATATTACTGATCAACTCAATAACCCTTAAATCTAAGGACTTTATTATTACTATTTTTTTTTTTTATCTATAAGAGGTTAATCATGTAGGTTTAAGAAAAGAAGAATCTGTGAGGTTTCCTTCCTGCACCAAGAATGTGGCGATCATGATGCTGCGTATACTGTATGATGCGGCGATCATGACGCTGCATATATAGTCAAAGTCAACTTTGTCTGCCATTGAAAGGTAAACCTCCATTAGTACTACAATTTAGTCCAAGACTAGGCTTAGTCCTCGAATGGGAAATTGGCCCTACAAGTATAGAAAGATGTGACTATGTGGCTCCAGTTTTAACAGTGCAAACAACAAGAACAAGGAACAAAGAACAAATATGGCACACAGAAGAAAATATATAAAAAGAATATAAAATAAACACTTTAAACTAAAAGTAGAATATAAACGCAAGCTTTAAACTTTGAACTAGAGCATGATGTTGCTGAAACGCTAATATTGTGCAGCTCTACTATTACTAGTACTACAACTACTTCTTTAGAACTCAACGAGACAGATTTACAGCAGGGGTGGCCGATCTTCAAAGTCCTGTTCTTTGGCTTTTACTTTGATCAGCCCAAAGCAGGAACTTGGTGCTAATGTGAAACCCAAATCCATCATCCTTCATCCAGTAGAATTGCTGACACTGATTCTATGGTCGCCCTGGCATCCTGAAACCTACTCACAGTGTGGCAGAGGGTTTTATGGGCTATCCATCTGTAACATTTATCCTCAACACAACGAGCTAAAACTAACGCTTAAACACCACCACACGCACATTCATTTCATCCTAACGACCTGCTAGTTAACAACGTTGCTCAAGCACAGCTGTAAACTAGCCAACTAGCTCAACGTTAGACTTCAGAAAAGTTCCAGGACTTTGGTACTGAATGACAAGCCAGTTTTAAAGCACAGTTCGTTCTAAGCCAAATTAAACTGCGTAAAAGCTGAAATGCAAAGTCCAAAAAATGCTATTAAAGCCCAGACTTGGGAAAAAATGAAATTCTGGAATTCTTGAGTGTAGACGACAGTGAAGTCAGCTAGGCTAACTCGCAGTCACAGAAACCATGTTAACTAGTAGGTCAGTCGGTTAGCAGACTGACTAAGGTTTTGGGGTCGGAACACGCAGGGAAGCCGCATTTCAGGCTGGGCGCTAGCCACCTAGCAGTAGCTTCCCACTTACCAACCCCATCAGATCACGACAACTAAGCAAATATTCAAGTTCCTCACGGTTACCTCTCACCAGAGCTTCAGCCATTCGGCCGGACTCAAGTCCGATCACCGCCGGGCCGGCCGTGAAGTTACAGGAGCTAACGGCTAGCGCCTAGCGGCTAACAGCACACCGCGAGACGTACTTACGTGCCTACTGCGCGATGACGTAAACTTGGTGAGAGGCGGGGCCACGTCCTGAATCGTCACGACAGAACCGTGGATTTGGGACAGAGCCGTGAACTTTTAAAAATAAAAACGAAATCCTGAAATGAGAAACGAACTAGATTTATATTTCACTAGTGTAACGCAAACCCGATTCGTTCCCATAACTGTGCAGGTTATTTAAAGTAAAGAACATAAATTCAATAAAAGAAAAATCTTTACACAGTGCCTAAAGAAAAAAGCCAAATACATATAGAAAGGTTATATAGCATCCCGCCAAAATAAGCATTAACTTATCAAACCATAAATACTATCATTTTGTTTTCACTAATAATAGTGAAACTACGATTTTTTTTTCGTTTTAAATTCATTATGCCATCACACAGTATTGTTTTGTGATGAAATTTCTGAAAATTAATATATTTTACCAAATATTTGTCCAAATACTGCTACAACCAGAGGCGTAAGAATTTGTAATTTACAAATTTCTAATTTGTAATTGTAATTACTTAAACTGCAAAATGACTAAATTTGGGAAAAGCAAAGACAAATAAAATCAGAAGTATAATACCTTAGAGTAACACCACCTTCATTGCCTTCATTTGACTGTATGCAACATAGTCCAAAAATCACCATCGACAATTAAAGATTGAGACGGTATTGTTGTAAGAATTTGAACATGATACTACATGCATTACTGTATGATTCTTTTAACTGTTAGCTATTAACCAGCGATAAATAATGTGGTTAACTATATAAATATATTTTAGGACAAAGGATCTCTTTAGTATTGTAGACGTAACTGATAACTTTGAAAGATCAAGATTAAGTTACTGTTCAGAATGAAATTCTAAACACGAGTCCTGTGAGATTACAGGAGAGAATAGGAGAGGATTTTGTTTAAAGAACTTTATTATTTTAAAATGTAAATCAAAAGGACAGTAGTTGCAGAGAGGCGCAGAGTTACAGTGGGCGAGTCTTTCATCAGGTCAGCCGTCGTCACACACCACGATTATCAAAAAGCTCACAGTTATCAGAGCTCTTTTATGCCAAAATGGTCCTCGTCTGGCCATTGACTGTTGCAAAATTATTTCACAAAATCATCTTTTCACCAGAGGATTCAATGTGCATGAGCGGACACACACACACACACACACACACACACACATCCACATCCACACACACACACACACACACACACACACACACACACACACACACACACACACACACACACACACTCCATGACAGACATGCACACTTACTTGTTCTCCCTTAGCAAAAAGTAGTTTATTCAAGTGTACTACGAGTATACTTATTATATACTAAAACTGAGGCAGTATACTTGAAGTTTACTTTTTATACTATATTTTATACGCTTAAGAGAATAGTATAGTGAAGTATACTTGACTTATACTGATAAGTATAAAGAAAAGTCTGCTAAAGTCTAAAAGTATACTTTTGTAATCTTAAAATGACCTTATAAAGTATACTTAAAGTATACTTTTATAAACTTAGAAATGTTCCAATTTAGTCCGAAGAAGTATTAAATTAGTATACTTTCTAGTACACTACAAGGTACATGGTACATGGTCCGTAGTATACTTTTTATACTTATACTCATACTCAAGCATACTTAATAAAATGAACTTCAAGTATACTACTTTTTGCTAAGGGCTCACACTCTCAACCCTTCTCTCTCTCTCTCTCTCTCTCTCTCTCTCTCTCTCTCTCTCGCACACACACACACACAGAGTGGCCAAAAACTTGACACCGACCAGTTAAATGGCACAACTGTACTATTCCTCCTTTAAGAAACACCCCCAGGTTACGTGAACAGTCAGCATTCCAGTGAAAGAGGTGACCAACAAAAACACAGAAAATCAAAGCAATAGCCCAACCTGACAAAAACCAAACTGTCTTTCTTGCAAAAAAAAAAAAAAAAGTCGGCAGTGATTTAAAAATATTAAAGTGTATGAACTAGAAATTTGAAGTGAATAAGTGGTACGAAACTATATAGCTATGCTATTCAGATTGGTGGAGCTGAACTAGTAATGTGAGCATAACTGAATCGCATCAGCAACCCTGTAAATGTCAGAAATTCAATATCGGTCATTCTGTTTTACATCAAATAAGTCACAGCTTCATGCTTATGACTGAATGAGAATCATCATACAGTATATGCACATATTGTGTGAGAGAGAGGGCTGCTGTGTGTGACTGTGTGTAAGTAAGCGATTACGCGTAGTGTGGCCGATTCAGGGCCCATTTAACTACTTGTTGTCCAGGCGTAAATGTGCACGTGCCAAATAAAGAACCTTGAATCTTGAGTGAGTGTGTGGCCAAGTGTAAGTGTATGTGTGTGCTGCATAAATGTGCAGCATAAGTGTCTAAGTATGAGTGAATGAGTGCATGTGTGTGAGTGAGGAACTGATAAAACTGTAGATACTAGAGGGATCTTTGGTCTTGATATTACCAAAAGCAGTGGCAAGTTTGACAGAGCATGTGCTGGAAGTATAAATGATTATATGCATGAAAACTGTAACTGAACAATGAACAACGACATATTGCTACTGACATGAAACATTTCCAAAACTTGGAAGTCGGTATTCATTAGTGCCATTAATATGCTACACTACGATCTGTTTCCAGTATGCATGAATAGCAGGATGAATTTGAGGACTTTCATAAACATTCTTTAACCGTTCTTTAACCCTAAAAAATACACCCCATTTGAAATGTGACATATTAAACATTGGCATTAAATTTATATGCAAATACACATATATCAAAGATAATCTCTCACTGAAACTCCAATGCCAACTAACATCTTTTGCAGGACATCAGATGTAACACATTCAAGCATTTAACTAGAAATTATTGCAAACTGCAAGCTAAATTCATCCAAAAGGCTGTGATGTTTATAGTTTGAGGCAAATAATTTCCAATCAGTGTGTCTTAGGAATCAATGAAAAAAAAATTCCACAAATCAATGGATCCAAAAAAAGAAAGGAAAAAACAAAACAAAACTGAAAATTCAGACTCACACATTAAACTCCATACTCACATACAGGACTCAATAAAAAAAGGTACACAATCTCACAAGCGCCTGTCTTGTAACTTTGCATTAGTAACACAGGAACCCCCCAAAACGAATAAAAAAGTATATGTGCATTAAAAGAATCTGTGCAAAAATATAAAATATGCATCAGCTCTAGGCGTGGAAAGTTGAGCAGTACAGTCTCCCACCAAATCTTTCTCAGTTGTGGCAGAATTTGAAAGCAAAAATATTTCTTTTCAATGAAACAGCAGAAAAATAAACAAGAAGTTGCACTACAAGTTTCATACCTATTACCTGAAAAGTTAAGTCCCAAACTAAAAAAAAAGAAAAAGAAAAACTTATATAAACTGAAAGAACACCCAAGAAACCCTCTGCAATGATATATAAAGTTTAAATGACTTTTCCTAACCCCGTATTGGAGATATATACGGTTTCCTTTGTAGCGAAAAGGAAAAGCGACACCTCAAGCCGCGGCTCAAGCCGGAATGCTAGTCTCCAAGCTCAGGTTCTGTTCCAGTGGATATCGAGGCTTCTAGGGCTGGTTAGGGTCCGGCCTGCGCTTCAGAGACGAGGATCGACGGTTCCTCGAGCTGAGCCAGAATCAGAGCGTTTACGTCTTCTATGCAGCTCGTTCCACAATCTGCAGCTGCAGGAAAGTGGGAAACGAGTAGCTGCTGATGGTGAGATTACTGCTGATCTTCCCAGGAGTCGGGGCCCGTCCCAGATTGGGGATTCATGTAAAATCGTAAAAACGACAAAGTGGGTTTTTTTTTTTTCCGTTTCATAGATGGTGTAAGAGAAGGAGGAGGAAGAGGTCAGCAGTCAGGACCTCAGCACTGCTCGGACTCGATGAATCCCTCCTTTTCCTGGCCGACCGGTTCGACCTCGGCGTAGGCCGGGTGACCCGAACCGCGGCGGAACTTCATGGCGGGCCACCGACTGGGTCGTCGCTACAGGAAAAAGGTGGAAAAAAGATTTTTAGAGGCTCTTATTCTCTTCATTGTGCTTCAAACACATGCAAAGATTTTTGACTCCTTATTTGTCATTGTGAACACACCTCAAAACACCACAGTGACCTCTACAAAATGTGACCTCTACATTTGACCCATCTAAAAAGGAGCAGTGAACAGCCAACATGCAGTGCTCAGGTAATCAGTGCTTGGGGAGGTACCTTGCTTAGTATCTCAGTGGTACCTTTACTGGTTCAGGACTGGCGACCTTCCAATCACGGGGCCAACTCCCTAACCGTTACGCTACCAACTGCCCCTTTAAAGATCGATATTGTTCTATCAGAATTATTCTAGTTGAAATAATGTGCCAAGACGATAGTTTTATTAAATCTCACTGAAGCATTAATCCAGTCCAGTCAAATCAGCATCAAGATTTTATCAGTTTTCTGAGCAGCACTTAGTTAAAGCTAAACAGCCAGAGAGCAAAAAACCAACACCGGAATCAGGTCTAAACAAGTTGCTTTAAGAAGACTGTCCCTGAAATTATCAAATAAAAGTCAGTCTAAGTCTACAAAATGCTGGAAGCGCATCAACTAAATTTTTATTTCTTCATTTTGTTTTCTGAGCCGCTTAATCCCTATCAGGGTCACGGGGACCAGAGCCTATCCCGGGACTATGGGTGCGCGGCGGGGACTAACTCAGGGTGGGCACCAACACACCACAGGGCACACACACACAATCACACTGTCATTCACACCTTACGGAACCGATTTAGAGTCACCAATTAACCTATATTGCATGCTTTTGGACTGTGGGAGGAACTGGAGCACCCAGATGAAACCCACACGAACATGGAGAGAGCATGCAAACTCCACACAGAAAGACCCTACGGCTGACCCGGGGGTCAAACCCAGGACCTTCTCGCTGTGAGGTGACGGCGCTTACCAGCCGCGCTACCCTAATTGTAATTCAGTCATTAAACTTAAAACTTTTGTATTTTGTGACTCGCAGTACCATGCAAAAGTCTTGAGCCACTTATCACTTCTTCATATTTTGACTGATTGAGACTTTCTAGCGTGTTTTTAACGTAGTCTTGAGGAATCGTGTTTATATGGCACACGTTGCACTAAATCACCGCACAGGTAGTTCCCGACTTACCAGGCAGATGCGTTCTGATGACCCCGTAGTAAGTTGAAAATATCGTAAGTGGAGACATACTGCAGTACCAGCAGGAGACATACTTGGGCCTCGGTTGATCGCTGGCGAGAGTGAGGCTTCTCACAAGGCGGGTAGATCCCGGCAGCGTCCCGACGTTTCGTATGGCATTCGCTGCTACAATTGCCTGCCGTGCGAAACTTCAAATATTTCTACAGTGTTGTTGTAACGGCGTCATCAGCGTAAGATCAACAAAGCGCCAAGCCATCATAACTCGGAAACCATCTGTATCTACTCTCTCATTTTCAAGAAATGATGAGTGGCTGAAACCTTCTGGACAGTGCTGTATATTCTGTGATTGAGTGTCAAAGGGCAGCTATAATATACATAATAATATGTGACCCTCCACGGGAAAACCAGTCGCTTGTCGCAACGGAGGTTTCCAAGAAAAACGAGCGTTTATGTTGCGTGGGGTAAAACGTTGGATTTTTTTGTTTTTAGTGTTTTGAAACAGTGGAAGGTCTATACTGTACTGTTGGGAATCAATTTCGCTGAAAAACTTACCCTTTCCATCTTTCCATGATCCCATAATAACTAGATGTATATAATTTTTACACCTACACTAATCCTAACCTAACCTTAACCTCAGTAACCAAAACATCTTTACCTCTTTTAGTTTCTCAAATAAAAACAAGCACATTTTCTATAAAGTCATTTTATCTCATAGGGGACCTCTCAAATGTCCCCATAAAACCCCAAAAAACAGATAAAAGTGATTTTAGGGGACAAAGGGTCCCCACAATGCGATAAATACATGGCCACACACACACACACTTGCCTTTTACACACACAATTAACCGTAATACATTCTCTACATTCTACACTTCATTTCTCTCTCCTCAACTCTCTCTCTTTCACACGCAAACACACACTTCTAACACCTCCTCGAGCTAAAAAAACACCAGCCTCACGCACGATACAGTTCCCCTTCCGCAGCCAGACATAAGGGGCATTGTGCCTCCACCTGCCTCTTTCATCACACTCCTCCCTCAGCAATATGTCTCCGTCTCTGGTCAGGCTGGCTGATGGTGAGAGTTTAAGTCTGGAGTTTGTTATGTCTGTGAGGATGGAGCTGGCAGACATCTCTGGCTGCTGAAACCTTCCCAACCAACAACAACATCAGCCATTTGATTTTTTGAGCGTGAACAAGGTCCAAAAGTACTCCTCTGGTGTTATTAAATCTTGCAAAATAGGTCTGTTGATAGTGGGGCAGTCATTAATCGCTTGAGATCTCAGACTGTTTTCTCTGTCTTATTGATAAAACTTTTGGTATCAAACTAAAAGCGTTGTGTGATCTGGCTGCTTCCAGCATGTTACAGAACACATTCAGATGGCTGTTGGTCATATTATCCTTGCTATCATGTATATATATATATATATATATATATATATATATATATATATATATATATATATATATATATATATATATATATGTGTGTGTATATACATATATACACCAAACATTCTGCTGATCATATTTAATATACAACAAATTGTCTAAAGATATAAACATTAAAACAATTTTTAAAAAGTACAAACTACTTTTATCCTTAGACAGGGAGTGAGAAATTGGAAGCACAAGTGTATTGCTAGGCGTCATTCATTGCGTGCTGGTGCAGTGTTCATTTTCATTGCACACTAGATGTAAGCACTTGAAAATGGCGAGAGTCAGGCACATACAGTATGTTGGCCCTTTGCTATTTTAATGCAGCAAAAAATTAATGCCTTCAACCAACAGAAACCCCGGTGTAAAGTCAGGGCCTGGTTTCGTTGTTGTTTCTAAAATTGCATTTTAGAGGATAAAACTGGGTGTGAGAGCAGCTGCTTGCCCGTCTCATTTGCTGAGCTCTAGAGTTGTCTTTGTGTGACATTCACCAAAAAGAGTCTTGAGTCTTGAGTTGTCTTTAAATGGAAATCTTTCTTTACACTACAATTCTAAGTTTTACAGGCAAGAAATGAATCCCTAAAAATACAAAGATACTTTACGTGGGGTTACGTGACGGTCAAAAAACTGTAGCGCTCCGGAGCTCTTAGCTCCATCACATTCAATGTGAAACTAGTTCTTTACACGTTCTTACATCTTATATATACCTCGAATTACGACCGTAAAGAAATGGCGTGTCACTTCTATTGTTACATACTAGTACGTTAACATGCATATGTATTGATAGAATTCTCGTAGCACTGTACATGGAAAAGTTATGGAAGGTTCGAAACATTTTCTCTACTTTCTGCAAACAGCTACAAAACATTAAATCTAAATTTTCACACATTCATACACACAAAATCGCTCTAACAGCAGGTCTATGAGACACATGCACTCAACGTGTTGTACTCAACATGTGTCGCTGAACACTTTCAGATTGCTGTCAGCAAAAGTCCAACAAATTGAAGAGCAGTGGTACCTCGCAATTACATTTCACTGAGAAGAGTCGATGGCTGTATTGTTGTTTTATTAAAAATGTCTGGAACTCTATCATACACCAGGAAACACAGCAGTCTGAAAATGATATTTAAAAAAGACGACAATGTTAGGCAGCTTTGGTGGAACCCTGCTACCCCTGCAGACTACCTACACGTTATTCCCCTTGCTGTAATAAAGCAAGTAAGTGCACGTTAAAACTATCAAACTTCAATTTTGGCTACATGCATTTTGCGCCATACGCTTCAAAAAGAATCCTCTGACATTTCCAGGATCCCAGTCTTAATAAAGTTAAAGGTACTGCATTTTTACACCATTATCTATGGCGACTTATATTTCCTCATGACAGAGTCAGTCTGTACGCAAGCATAAGATTCCAAAACATGGAGTGAGTGGCTCAACAGTTAGAGAGTTGGCTCTGTGATCAGAAGGTCGCCGGTTCCAGTCCCGGACCAGTAAAGTTACCCTCCCCAAGCACTACTCCCAGGGCTCTGCCAAAAGCTGCCCACTGTTACCTCACGATGGGTCAAATGCAGCGGTCACATTTCATTGAGGTGATAACATAAAATATTATACAAAGAATATTTTGCCTGCTGAATGAATTTTTAACTGAATTAATCAATGTTGTTAATACAGTCCTTTTCTTTTTAACAGAGCAATCTTCAGGAAGTCATATTTACTAAGAAGGGGTACGACGACATATCGATTTACACTGATACATCGAATCACTGATACTGTAATAACCCTCGCCAAGCAAGCTCTGAGACATCTGATAGTTTCAACATAAGCTACTGTGGTCATAGCTGTGGTCATAGTAACGTCAAATGATATTTTGGCTGCTAATTTGATTGGTGACGAATGGCAGGGATATGTGTTAAATCAGCATGTGATATTGTCTCATGTCGATCACTTGTTCCTGAATCGAATCGTAGCGTCGCAAACTTTGTGATACCGGCAGACATCAAATCGTTGGCTGCTGAATCGATATAATATTGCATTTTGATGAAATGCAATATTTAAGTTTTATAAAGATTCTTAATGTGTAAAAAGTTTTGGTTTAAATCTGCATTCAGATTCTCATACGCACAGACACACTCACTGCACCCTTTTTCTAGAGAGAATATTTTGTATTCAGGAGTCTGTCAGCCTGAAAAGAGCATAGGGTGAGATTAGCATCACTCCAGCCTAGCGTCTCCACACACACACACACACACACACACACACAAGTGCTTGCCTGTTTAAGCATATAAAACAGATAGGGCTTGGCTGGAGAGACAAGCCTTAGCTGAGGTTAACAGCATCAGTCCTAAATCTGAAGACACTCTCTAGCATTCTACATACAGTATGTGTTGGGTAAGGTCCTTCTATAGACTCTCATAATGACTAGATGTATATAATTTTACACCTACACCTAATCCTAACCTTAACCTCAGTAACCAAAAGCACATCTTTTACCTCTTTTAGTTTCTCAGATAAAACAAGCACATTTTCTATAGTCATTTTCCTCATGGGGACCTCTCAAATGTCCCCACAAAGCCCAAAAAAACAGCTAAAAGTGATTTTAGGGGACAAAAAGGTCCCCACAATGCCATAAATACACACACACACACACACACACTGAACACTTCTACCAGTACTAACAAAACCACCACACAACACACACGCCTCTGGCTGCTCTAGATAAAGGCTTTATACGATAAGTTCTGAAGCCTTCAGAGACCGAAGAACAGTGTGTGTGAGTGCGGGTTCTCATAACATCAGCAAAATTCATATTTCTTCCCTTTGCTACTTTTTCATATTCCTGCCACCACACACTTATATTTAGTCAATTTAGCTGCTCCAAGCTTTAAGTAAATGAAATACTGAACAGCAATATTACGCTAAATAAACGTTTGCATTACTAAATCATCCGTTCCATTCCATTTTGCAAGAGCTCAGCTCAATTTGATTCTGATTGGATTCAAAAGCTATTATTTTAGTGTATGAAAATGAAAGTGAGTGATTATTTGTCATTGTGAACACACCACAGCACAGCACAGCACAGCACACAGTCCAACACAACCAAATGTGTCCTCTGCATTTGACCCATCCGTGAAGGAGCAGTGGGCAGCGCCCGGGGAGCAAAGGTTGTGTACGGTACCTTGCTCATGAGTACCTCAGTGGTACCTTTACTGGTTCTAGGTCTGATCATGGGATGAATGCCCTAACTGTTACACTACCAACTGCCCCAGAGTTGATGTCAGCTTTTAGGTTAATACCAATTAATATGGTAATCAAATTTTTCACTTGTTGATTATCGGAACCGTTTAATCAGGGTCATCTGCCAGGGTCACGGGGCATGCACCATCCACCCTGGACATGCGCCAACACACCGCAGGGCACACACATTCATACCTTACGCAAGTGACCAGTTAACCTAAGCTGCTTGTTTTTTGACTGTGGGAGGAAACCGGAGCAGCTGAAAACCCACGCGAACACGGGGAGGCTTAAGTCTTAGGTTTCGTATCTGCCGTGCAATTAACGCAATATTCAGACAGTTCAGATTTGCCGTATCAATGAACAAACATTCAAACATCCCTACAGGTGTCCCAAGGGCTTCTTAAGACACTTTTTCTTTCAGTTTTAATCCCATCAATAGTCACATCTACTCACTTAGAAAGACGTTTCGCTGTGAACGAATGAATAAATGTGTGAATGCAACTACACCATCTTGCGTCTAAGAATAGTCGTTAATTGTTAAAATGAAAATCTATTTGAATCAGAAGATCAAGTTTCAGTTAGAGCCCAGCTTTACTTCCCACAGCCTCGCATCCAGTCAGATTTGCTCACAGCTTTGACTGAAAACGGAATCCTGATGATAATCTTATATCAACGATTAAAAAACATTCAATTCTTTTTGTATCCTGTAATTCCTGAATACTCCAACCCCTATAAAAGCTTCTTAAAAAGCACTGTAGTAAACGGACTGTAAACCGTGCCGCTCACCACGCCATCTAACCCCAAACCAAATGGAGCGATAAGAGCCAAAGATCAAAGGCATCAAGGCAAAACCGGGAGAATAACCAGGGATCATTAATAAATCAATTCTGCTCGCACAGCGATCGCTGCATAATTCATCTGAATTAATAAGTTAGTAGCCTGTGTGTGTTGTTTTCATGGTTGCAATATCTTTACCATCTTCCCTCCCCCAAACTCAGGGGAGGAGACCAGAGGCAAATAAAAAGGAGTGTCGGGAAAGTAGATCAGTGTGGAGGTGAACATTGAGTTAATCGTGTGGAAATGGAGACGGAGGAACGATTTGGTGTCTCCTGTGTGAGTGTGTTTGGATGACTTTTTTTTCAGAAAGGAAATGAAAATGTAATAGGGAAACAATTTGTTCTGTGTGTGTGTGTGTGTGTGTGTGGGCTATGTTTACCAGTCGCGAGTAATTCAATAAAAGTCCTTTCCTCGATTCCAGGTGACTTAGATTCCAAAAGGAATCACCTCCGCAGATCTGGAATCGATTCATTACGAGTCATCTAACATGAAAGTGAGTGATTATTTGTTATTGCACAACACACCAAATGTGACCTCTGCATTTGAGCCATCCGTGAAGGAGCAGTGGGCAGCTAACCGGGGACCAGTGCTTGGTGACGGGACCTTGCTCATGAGTAGCTCAGTGGTCCGTGATTCAAACTGGCGCCCTACCCATCATGGGGCGAGCTCCTTAACTTGAACGGTTTAATCCCTTTTGGGGTTGCAGGGACCGGAGCCCATCCCAGAACTTCGAGCGCAAGGTGGGAACCAACCTGTGGTGGTCGCCAACACACCATGGGGCGCACATACCCAAACAGAAACACGCACTTACCCAAACACATTCACATCTAAGGGGACAATTTAGAGTCAACCTATAGGGCAGCTTTTTGGACTGTGGGAAGAAACCGGCGCACCCATGCGAAACAAATACCCACGCAAACTCCTCACAGAAGGACCCCACGACCGGGGATCGATCCCAGGACCATGTTGGTGTAAACCAACAGCACTAGCTATAGTGCCTATTTTTTAGGTACTTGTATTTTTATCAGAATATTTTTAAGTCTGTTGTGTAATTTTATGCGGTTTTAGGTGCTTTTGAGGACCGAACTGAGGCGTAACAGCTTTGTGAGGACCTTGTTATATGTAAGGACCAGACCTCATGCTTTTATTCAAGTTCCAGGTTTTATTTCTAATACTAAATGAGCAAAAAAGATTTGCTTTTGGTTATTGAGGTTTATTTAGAGCACAAACAAAACAAAATGCTATAGTGTGTGTGTGTGTGTGTAGGTTTGTGGAGACATTTTTGTGAGGACCTGACCACATTTTTAAGTCTTTAATTTAATTAAAGTATGGAATCTACTTTGCTACTTTTGTGATGGCATTTCCCAACGAGTAATCTGAGTAGTTTTTGTGAAGTGTACTATGTACTCTTCTTAACACAAGTACCTTTACTTGTAATAGAGTATCACTCCTTCCACCAACAATCAATTTCTGGAATCAACTCTTAAAATGATGATTTAACTCTTTTATTTGTTGATTCCCAACAACCGTAATCAACAGCCAGCTTTCTTACTATGACAGAACAATCAAAATGGTGTGAAACACACATAGCCATGTTACAGCTTATGGCCTCATGTTGTCATGCAGATGTGGTTATCAGAAGCTGCTAACAAACCTCACACACACACACACACAGACACACACACACTCTCTATTCCATTAGAGCACAGTAAGGGTTCAGTGACCTTTAAATAGATCCAATGGAAATGAAGGTTTTTAACCGAGAAAAGAAAAGAAAATTGTGTGAGTGTGTGAAGAGAGGGTAGAGAGAGAGAGGATCTAAATACAACAGATGAGTCTCTGTTAGTCAGTGGTGTGTGTGTGTGTGTGTGTTTCACGGCAGTATGAGAATGTAAGACTATTTAATGGCTAAGTGAACTTGCCCTTCAGGGCCTGAACAACAGCTCCTAAAAGCTCTTACTCACCATCACTAATGGAAAAGTCAGGTCACACACAAATCTGTTTTTCTCAGAAACACACACACATTTCTGTCTTTTACATTATTTACACATACATACCATAGATATTTCACCTCATTTTAATTGAATGTACTTTCAGAGTAAATACCAGAGCAGACCTCGGTAGCTCTGCACACGGTCTTGGGTGGATTTGAACTGTGCCTGTTTTAAGAAGCTGACTTTTGTAAGAACCATTTGGAAATGAATACGGTGTTTGATCTACCCCGTGTTTGGGACCACCCTGTAATCGTCCCAACCTCATGTTTTTGCAGGCAAGCTGAAACACTAAATGAGTGAAAGGATTTGCTTTTGGTCATTGAGGTTCAGATTAATGTTGGGTGTAGTATTGTTTAGATCACACTAGTGTGTGTGTATGTGTGTGTGTTTATACGCCTGGCCCGCTAACCCAGTTAAACTGCCGCAGTGTCTTTGTCTTTGGGACATTTGGATGAGTGTAATAATGAGTTTAGGAAGAAAGGAGAAGTTTTCCAGCACCAATGATGGATTCGGCCCGAACCGTTCTCATGGGAAAATAAATACAACCGCAGGAAAGTGGAAGCAGGACACAGCTTTCTCTAGAAGAGTCACTTCTGTCTGCTGTGTGGAGCTGAGCTCAACCATATGTTAGACAGCTCCATTACTGAGCCAGAAAGACAAGAAAGAGAGAGGGAGAGAGAGAGAGAGAGAGAGAGAGGGGATTGATTCGTCTCCTGGGTCAAGACAATATAGGAATAAATGCACTTTTTTCCTCACCTCCCTTGCTTCATCTCTCTCATGTCACATCTCTAGCTTTGTCTTTCACTTTCCTCTCTCGGTCGCAAAAAAACAGGCAAAAGGAGAGGCATAGAAAGATAGACAGAGAGACAGACTGAGGCACACAGACAGACAAATATGAAGAGAGAGATAGAGACAGAGATAGAGAAATAAAAGAAAACAGAAAAAAGACAGAGGGACAACAAAAGACAAAGAGTGACAAAAGGAAACAGAAAGAAATACAGCAAGAGAGAAACAGAAAAATTGAAAGAGACAAAGAAAACACATGGACTTACAGTTTTTCTCAGGTGCTTAACAACTTTTTTCAAAACAATAACCACGTTCTCAAATCAGCCGATGCAGCCTGCAGAACACTAGCAAATTTGGCAGAACTCACCATTTTCCCTGCAAAACTCTCTATGTGAATCAAAACACTAAATAGCTATTGCAAAATTGCATAATTCACTCAAACAGTAACACACATCAGTCAAACAGGAGACACATACAAGCAATCAGTGAACACTCTCAGACAAAATACTCACTCACTGCAGTAAAATCAGTACACACACAGAGGGAGCAACAAAGTACAAGAACACGTCTTCTGTGAAGGTAAAGTGGTTTTACTGGGTGTATGAAGACGCAAAAATCAAGAAAACTAATTTTGTCATCTGATATAAAAAAAAGCATGTGATTTACTCTGCATGATCTCTTCCGTAGCTTGTTTCCAGAAGTGCTCTGTAAATCTCATCAAGGAATACAATAAACTTTCCAGAGTTATATTGCCCAACTGTTGGGATGTGTACAACAGGACCAGTCTCTGTTATACCGAGTGATGCACAGAGTTACAGTAAACGTATAGTGGACAACTCATATAGTGACGTTTTACCTGTACATATTGATATCTCAGTTGATAAACTGACTGAATGAACGTTGTGATATGTTGTGTGGTCTGCAGTTACAGCAGCCTGCATTTCCTGTAAACGGAGTGTATTGTTCTCCAGCACCATCTGAACAATCGCCGCTTCATGGTCAGCAGTGAACAGTGGCCACTCCTACCAGCTGCAGGTCTTCTTTCGAGTCTATAAAGCCATACTGTATGTAATGTAGAATACTGCAGTAAATACAGATCTGATAACGGTAAGAACTGTGGTCTATATTTGAATTACCGCCAGTGAATGTTACAGGATGATTTTCCCTCTTCAATGTTTGAATAATTGATGCAACACATAACGATGAACATGGTCAATGACAGTGGCTGTAATTTTATGGCTGTCCTCTGTCTTTGACCTTGTCCACTGTTTCCTCTTCCACATCTACGTCCTCTCCAGTCTTGTCTCATTGTGTGTTAAAAATTACACCACATTATTACTACTTTTATACCGTGTTAGCAACTTTTGAGTGGTTGAGAGTTAGATTTGCAGCAAGTAGTGCAACCCATTGCAAGTTTGGCCCAATTTCAGTAGTGTTTTGGGATGGAATTTAGCAGCTGCTGCTATTTTCAAGTGAATTGCTTAATTAGACACTCTGATGTAATTCTGGTGTTACCAAATGATCACTGTGACTAGTGTTTTGCACAATATCCATTAGCAATGAAAAGTGATGTGCAAGCAATGACAACATGGTTTCTGTTGTGCAGAAAAGTTTACTGATTTGCTTATATTTATTTTGAAATGACAACTTGGACTAATGGCATGGTCAGTGTAGTTAAGCGCCTGAGAAAACCTGTAAATTGATACATAGAAAGACAGACAGATAGAGAAAGACAACAAAAGAAAAAAGACAAGACGGAGAGAGAAATAGACCGGGAGGCATAAAGGGATACACAGAAAAGAAGACTAAGTACTTACTCTACTAAAAAGAGTAACTGTATCCATAGAAGTATACATAAGAAGAAAGAGAGAGATACAATGAAAGATAAAAAAGACATAGAGAGAGACACTGAGAAACATAAACCGACACAAATAAATAAATAAAGAGAGACAGACAACAAAAGTTAAAAGACACTCAGAGACATCACACAGAGAAAATACTGAGACACAGAAAGAGAAAGAGCGGGGGGAAGAGAGAGAGAGAGGGGGGAGAAAGAGACAGAGAAAGAGAGAGAGGGAGAGAGAGAGACAGAGAGAAAAACAGAGAGAGCGAGAGAAACACAGAGAGAGGGGGAGAAAGAGATAGAGAAACAGAGAGAGAAACAGAGAGAGAGAAACAGAGAGAGAGGGGGAAAAGAGAGAAAGAGAGAGAGAGAGAGAAACAGAGGGAGATTGAGAAACAGAGAGAAAGAGAGAGGGTGAGACACAGAGAGAAAAACAGAAAGAGAGGGGGAGAAACAGAGAAACAGAGAGAGATGGAGAGAGAGAGAGAGAGAGAGAGAGAGAGAGAGAGAGAGAGAAACAGAGAGAAAGAGAGGGGGGGAGAGAGAGAAAGAGAGGGAGAAAGAGAGATAGAGACATAGAGAGAGGGAGAGACAGAGAGAGAAAATCAGAGAGAAAGGGAGAGAAACAGAGAGAAACAGAGAGGGAGGGGGAGAAAGAGAGAGGGAGAGACAGAGAGAGAAAAACAGAGAGAGAGGGGGAGAAACGGAGAGAAACAGAGAGAGATGGAGAGAGAGAGAATTACACACACTTTATTTGATCAATAAATTACACAGAGGTTCCAACAACACAGCAATGAGTGCAAATCAGCCCCAGCTCTCCCCCCACCACCGAGCAAAAAACATCACTGTAGCACCATTCATGTACAAAAGTCTCCAAGTCCTTCAATGCTGCATAAAATCTGAATTCAAAGACAAGTCTAGACTTAACAAAAGCAATAAACAGGTTTAACACATTTAAACCAGGTCTGTTCTGCGCTCTGTTTCTCCTGGAGATATAAATAGCAAGTTTGGCCTGTCCAACAGCAACGTTTAAAAGCTGCCATTTAACCCTTTTCTTCTGGCTGGACAGAGAGACAGAGAGAGAGTATTTGACATGTAACAGCACCACAACTGCAGCGATCAGAGCAGTCTGACCACACGCACACACACACACTTGTGCAAACATCTCAATGCTCCTAATGCAGTAAAACGTGGTGATAAACAGTTCCGTTTTTCAGTGGCCTATCAGGCCTCTACCACTGTACACACTGAGCTGTGAGAACAAACTGAGAGCAACACTGAGGTCAGAGGCAGGTCTGGACACACACACACACACACACACATTTTAAGAATATGACCATTATGTGAACTGAGATTTAATAGGGAGGAGTAAAAATTAAACCAAAATTTGGGGTCCCCATAATGACACATGAGGGTCCCCACATTATTGGTGTGCAATCAGGTCGAAGTCCCCGTTATGGGGGTATTCCTGAAGAAACAGACATGTTGCAGTAAATTCATCTCAGTGAGGGGAAAGTAATGTCTGTAGTGAGCAGCCTGGTCGGACGAAAACAGCTTTAATGAGCTTAATTATACTAACGTGGCGGATTTTGTTTTCAGTAACAGTAACAACGTTGTAACAATGCAAAAAGTAATTAGATTACTTGTTACTGAAAAAAATAACACCATTACTAACACCGTTTTTTTTACACCCGTTATTCCCATCAGTGTTGATGATACTGGTTATCAGTTCCACCTGCTACTTTCCAAATCTTGTTGGAGGGTAGTACTGCTCTGTTCCGTAAAAGAGCGCCAACAAGTTGCTGCTAAAAGCTAGCATTAGTACATTTAGGAAGCTGAGAGGAGCCAAGCATCCTTCACCCCCGCTAGCTGAGCTTTTAGAAGCATTGTGACAGTGTTGAGGCTTGGGGGGTTTCAAATTGGTGATCACAAACCTAGAATCTCTTAAGGAGCACCTCTGAGGAGGGATATTTTTGTGAATTTGTATGTGCTTCATCACGAATGCCTGTTAAATTGGTAGACCGCCGTTTTTTCCGGTTGGTGTTCATTAGTACTCATCACTGTTTATTTAATTATTTGACTAACCAATGCGGGCTAAATCGGTACATTGGCGTTCTTCCAATTGGTGTTGATTAGTACTCTAGGTTTAAGTCTAGGTTTACAAGTTACAAGTCCCAGTAAGATGTGTTATGAAGACCACGTTCTCTAGGTGGACTACAGTGCATTGATGTTGCTCCGGCTAAGAGCGTCAGCTAAAACCACTAAATATTTGGGGCATGTCTGCTTACGACACCTGCTTGTAAAATCTGTGCAAACTTTAAACAAAGTGCCACCAAAATACATCACCTACTAAAAGAGATCACAAGAGACCCGTCCATGAGGCTGACAGATGAACGACCAACTAGCCATGGAGCATTACAGGACTTGCAATAATGCCGCATAACCCTCGTTAGTACACTGACAGGAATACAACCACCAATTAAACAAAGAATACGATATGTCACAGTTCGGCTCCCTCACTCCCGGAGGCTGCAATCAAAACCACGGCAGAGTGGGCAAGACTTAAGAAAGAAACTGCATTGGCCTGTTTTTATCAGCTCTGCACGGAGAACCCTTGGAGGTCTCTTCATAATGATGATGAGAACTCAAAGCTGCCTGATGCTGGCTGGCAGGGGTTTTTTTTGTTAGTCGTCTTTTTCCTGGCAGAGGACGGCCATGTCTTATCTCTGAGCTTTGCAGCTAATCTGTTTAGCCCTCCCGGCTTCAACCTGCACCTTCTCGAGGTCGGGAGAAGGAGGGATGGAGATGAAAGACAAAAAAGCGACGAGAGGCTCAAGGAGACTTTGTCCGGCGTAACGTATAAATTGCATGCATAATGAATATTTCATCAATGTACAACACTTTTCCAGATGCCTGGAACACTTTACAGAGACAATGTTTCTTCACGTAAACCAGCACCAATGTGCAGCTCCACCTAGACGACACTCCAGCAGCCATGCTGTACCAGTACACACAAAAACATTAGCTAGGGCGCTGAAAGAGAGGAGAGAATTCACCAGTTTGAGATGATTGGGACGAGGTTTTGGAAAGGGTTTTGGGGGTCATTTTAAGTGTTAGGTTCCAACCAGATTCCCAGAGATGTTTTATGATCCCAGAGAGTCAGGACTTCAGGTTTTACATCTCATTCAGAGGACAATGTCATTTTTACAACCGATTGCCACTGCATTGTGGCAATAGGAATCCATAGACCTCGGAAAGGCCGCTGACACCTCCAACAGCATCAAACCGGTTTTCCTAGTTTGCCTCCTGTCCAAGTCTTGAGACCAAGCTTCAGATGAATTAAACAGTCAGGAGTGTGTTTCCCTAAAGCATAGTTGTACATTAGCAACTAAGTTAGCAATACGTTAGCAACTATTCTTTTGGGAAATGCATCTGTAACGGTTATATTTATGTTTATTGCGTATAATTACACAAAATCCTCTTTTGTTTCGGTTGTATTTGATTATTTACTTGTTTTATTATTATAGAACTACATTTCCCATTACCCCCTTCGGTTCTTTCCCTTATAAGCGGTTGCGTCACTTCCTGCGCTCCCTTCCTTTTTCCATGCAGGAGCAGGTAAGAAGTGATGGTTCAGTATCTTTTGTAATCGTATCTTTATTTTAGTAATTCGTGAATATTTCTTATGTTAGCGTGTTACATGTTTGTAGATCATTGGTTTAAGTGTATTATTTCTAAGTTTATATATACAGTATTTTATATAATTTTATATAATTTAAGACCATGTGCCGCGTGTGCTTGATCGGCCCTTCCTTTTTCCTTTCCTTTCTCTGAGGACGGCAATAAACGGACTGTCCAAACAGTGAACGTGACTGCTTCGTCTTTCCATGCATCCTGCACCCACACACCAGAACCACTACTAAACACAACGCAGAGAAGTGACGCCAGGTACACATGATGCGTGACTGGTTACACATCCCTGATTTGCAGGACACAATTGTAATTTCTTGACTTCAGATGTAACATTTTTCATTATCATTATCATTCCATCATTTTGGGTTTATCTACAATAATACAACACATCTCAATGAACTATCTTAACTCATTTAATATGGCACCAAATGTGACCTCTGCATTTGACCCATCCGTGAAGGAGCAGTGGGCAGCTAACAAGCGCCTGGGGAGCAGTGCTTGGGGACGGTACCTTGCTCATGAGCACCTCAGTGGTAACCGCGACAGCGACCTTCTGATCACCCTGCCGTTACGCCACCAACTGCACCAACGTCAACCGTGAATAAACATGTTTTGTAATAGAATATTTTGAAGGTCGAAGCTTTGCTGGAAGATAGGAAAGGCTGATTCACACTTTAGATGAAATCAACAAAACGTGTTTTGGTTGCACTTCCTGAGTAGTGTATCTGAGGTCGACATTTTCATCTGTTCTGATTCCACTCAGTATAAATGTGACTGCACGGCAAAACCAGTCGCTTGACGCAACGGAGGTTTCTGAGAAAAACGAGCGTTTATGTTGCGTGGGGTAAAATTTTGGATTTTTTTGTTTTTAGTGTTTTGAAACAGTGGAAGGTCTATAAATTTGGCTAAAAAACTTACCCTTTCCATCCTAAAAACGTGACTTTCTTGAGGTGAGGAATTCAATTCCAGCAGAATGTTAAAAGTTTCTGTTTTGACCGCTCTACTTCAATATTTACGGTAAATCCACTGGTTGACTAGTGTGAAGATATTTCTCCGGAATCCATCTCCGTCTCCCGAGTTCAGTTAACCTAACGCAGGTAGACTATCCGTGTGGCTGTGAATGCAGCGTAGGCTACCGTAAATACAAACGTAGCCGCGACCGCACCAAGCGTCTGTGAGTGCTACGGCGATAGTCAACTTCAAAGGCAGATTTCTCCGTTTCTCACTTGGTGTGACAGGAGAAACCCGACTCCTTTGAATGTTGATATCGCAGTCATATGTCGTCCGATTCATTCGTTTTGAAGCTTGATTTATGCCCTTAAAACATAATAAATCAATTTTGAAAATTTGCAACAAGCGACTGGTTTTGCCATGCGGAGTCACAAATGTGGTGATTTCTCACCACGAGAACAGGCAAGTTATTTGACACACAGTGTTATACTGAAAAACTTATTTGAGGGTTGACAACGACATAATAAAGATGTCCGAGTGAATGAAAATTGAAAATGAAATCCTACAATACCAAGTGTGTCCAACTGTCCCAAAAGCCTGCAGTAGTCCTTATGTATAGTGGGCTGTGTTACATCACAACTACTCTTTGCCCAGGGCAGCAGCACTGAAGAAAAGGGACAGGTTCAGGAGGTATGGATTCAGTTCTCAAATGGCTCATGTTACATTAAAAATTCCATCAAAATTCCATGCATCTGGTACAGCACTGTTTTATTACCATATTTAGTGGCATATCTGATCTGAGGCACAGCCTGACCCTGAGCCAGTTCCACAGATCCACAAAACAGTAAAGCAGGGTAAGGCCAATGCTGGCAAGGCTACAAAAAGTCCCATAAAGTGAATATTTCTTACTGAGTGTGCACACATTATTTTTTATCTTGCACGAACAAGATACTACATTATGTGCACAAGATAATTATTTTGTTTAATATTTCAAATATGCTTGAGAAACCTACAAACTCTTAAAAGCTCTAAATGCAACCTACCCCGGTTGTCTAAAAGGTAAAGCATGCATATTGAAGTGAACAGTTCAAGATAATTAAAGAAAAATAATTTACTGGAAAAGGACGAAGCCAGAGGAATAAACTTTCGACTCTCACAAGAGTTCAACTCTCCCAGTGAGGATAAAAACGTGAGCGGAATGTTTATGTCAAGACTGGAGGTGGAATGAGGAGAGGAGCGGTGAGGCAGGTGGAGGGATGTGTTGTTATGTGGGTTAGGGGGTGATGGAGGGATGGAGGAGGAGGAGGAGGAGGGGGAAGGGAGGTGGTTATTCTGGCCGCTGGCACACCGCTTGGCTTTAATGATAAAACGCTCGGCTGGCCTCCGCACCGCAGTTTCCGGGAGCTGAAAAATACTGATTGTGTTCCAAATGCAAACCACACGAGCTCCATCAAACTAGCAGCAGTGTGGGAAGAGAGGGAGGGAGTGTGAGAGAGAGAATGAGAGAAAACAGAGGTGGGAAACGGAGAGGAGACAGAGACAGAGATGAGAAAGTGGGGGAAAGAGGAAGAAGGAGCGGGAAGTCAGGGAGGGAGAAAGATAGAGGGTGAGAGAGGACGTGAATGAGAAAGGAAGAGAGGATGGGGAAAAGGGTGAGGAAGAAGGCAGAGAGAGAAATGGAGAGGGAGAGGAAAAGTGAGGGAGTGAAAGATGGAAGAAAGACAGAGACGGTGAGGCTGAGAGAAGGACAACATTCTTGAAAGAGAGGGAGGGAGATGAAAAGAGAGAGGGAAAGAGAGGGAGGGAGGGAGGGAGGGAAGGAGATAAAAAAGAGAAGGGGGATGAGAGGGATGGAGGGAGAGAAGAAGAGAGAGGGGAAGAGAGGTGAAGATAGGGAGAGGGAGAGAAATGAAGAGAGAGGGAGGGATGAAGGGAGAGAGATGGAGATGAAGAGAAAGAGGGTAGGAGAGGGAAGGAGGGAGGGAGATGAAGAGAGAGGGAGGATAGGGAGGGAGAAAGATGAAGAGAGAGAGGGATGAGAGGGAGGGAGATGAAGAGAGAGAGGGATAGAGGGAGGGATGGAGAGAGAGGGGGTAGGAGAGGGAGGGATGAAGGGAGAGAGAAGAAGAGAGAGAGGGTAGGAGAGGGAGGGATGAAGGGAGAGAGATGAAGAGAGAGAGGGTAAGAGAGGGATGGAGGGAGCGAGAGAGATGAAGAGAGAGAGGGATAGAGGGAGGGAGGGAGGGAGATGAAGAGTTAAGGGGTAGAGGGAGGGAGGGATGGAGAGAGAGAGGGTAGCAGAGGGATGGAGGGAGGGAGAGAGATGAAGAGAAAGGGATGGAGGGAGGGAGATGAAGAGAGAGAGGGTAGGAGGGGGAGGGATGGAGGGAGGGAGAGAGATGAAGAGAGAGGGATGGAGGGAGAGAGATGAAGAGAGAGAGGGTAGGAGAGGGAGGGATGGAGGGAGGGAGAGAGATGAAAAGAGAGAGGGAGGGAGAGAGATGAAGAGAGCGAGGGAGGATGTAGAGAGAAATGGACAGATGAAGTCATGATAAGGAATGTGTGCTGAACTCTACACTATCAGCAACGCCTCAGGAGGAAATGGAAAACAGATCAGCCTTGGAATTCTGGAGCTTTTCCTTTAACAATCCATTCTCTCTCTCTCTCTCTCTCTCTCTCACACACACACACACACTTGTTTACCCTTTCTTCAATCTCCAAAAGGTCAAGACCTTGTCTTACTCGCATGTTTTGCTCTCTGTCATGCTGAAATGCCAAAGCGTGACACAAACACTTCCAGGTGAATGTCTTCCCACACTTTCTGACACACACACACACACACACACACCCCACAGACGGAGCGAAGAGATACTACCTCCATTGTCTTTGAGATGAAGGGCAATCTTGGTGTCATCTGAAAACAGAAAAGAGAGAGAAAGAGAGAGAGATGATTATTTTATTTTTCCACACCACACACCTACACACACATCCCATTTTATAGATCACTCCGTTCTACTCCTCCAGCTGCATTTCCCGCTGTTCTTTCCACAGACCTGCCGCCAAACTCTCTCTCGTCACCCCGTAATGGAATTTACTCCTTCGGACCCCGATTCCTCCCTCTCTACTCTGTTCTTCCTCTCCTTCCTGCCATTCTGCATGTGCAAGCCATTTACATAATGTGGCATTGAGAGCTGCCTTGCGGTGGGTTTCTTACAGCCCTTGGGGGGAGGTTGTGAATTAGGATTTCTGAAATGAGAGATAAGAAGATTTAAACAGGAAGAAAGAGGACGGGAGAGATTGATCACGAAGGAGAGAAATGAAAAGATGTGATAGTGTTAGTCAGAGAGGGAGAGAGAGACGGAGAGATAGACCTGGACACAATCTTCACACACTCTCCTCTTCATCTTGCTGAATTCTTAGTCTAGTGATCTGACGAGTATGTGTGTGTGTGTGTGTGTGTTAGCCTTCCTCTCTGAGTTTAATTGGCCACTTAAAGGGGAAGAGCGGCTCATGAGAGCTCTCCCATCTCCACACTCTTCACAGGAATCAGAAACCAGGAGTCATGTGTGACTCTCAGCAACCTGCCACGATAAACCATGCATCATTCATTGATTCACTTTTCAAGTTAAAAACAAAACTCCCCAAAATTAGCATTTTTAATATTCGTTTCCGAAACCGAAATAAAAAAAAGAATAGTGAGTCGTTTTCCGAGTTCCCATTTTGCAATCAAACAGAAAATGGGAAATACAGAAAACACACGTTCAGTTTTGCTCTTTTGATCGAACGCATTTTCCATGTTATTTTTTGAAAGTCACAGATGCAGAAGCTTCGACACTATGGCCAGGTTGGAGGACTGCATGGACATTGTGAGAGCGATGTTTGAGAAAATGCATGATAAATGAGGTCTGACACTGTAGTGGTTAGGTGGCCTCATGTGCTCAGAAATGTCAGTCAAAAACGCGAAAGGCAATACAAGAGCGTCGATTTTTTCCATTTTTTGGGAAATCAAAAATGACTAATTATTGGTTCCTATGGGCATGATGAGAAATTATTAAGATTAAGATTCTGCAGTCTGAGGACAACCTTGGTATTGGGCAGCACTGGACCTTCCGACAAGAGAATGATCCAAAACATGCAGCCAAAGTGCTACAGGAATGGTTAACAGAAATTAATATCTGCGTTTTGAAGTGGCCCAGCCCAGAGTCCAGACCTGAACCATGTTAAAATCTGTGAAGTGAACTGAAGGCAGTGAAGCCTTTCAACCTCAAAGGATTACAAGAACAGTTTCATTGCTTTGTCACTGATTACTGTACTATATATATATATATAGTAAAAATATACAGCAGTGTACATTTACTCATTATTCAACAAATGAACGAATGATGAAAGGATTCACAATCTGCTGCTGCTCCTCTTAACATCCTGCACAGTCAGACAAAAGAGTGCAGACAGACAGAGAGACGGGGGATTTTCTGATTTACTGTTATATTGAGCATCCAGTAAAAGTGTTAATGATTAATTACCTTTTTAATTGCCGTAACTGGTGAAATTGCTTTAACGAGGAAAGGGGTTTCAGCTAAGAGTAATTAGCTTAATCAGTTTGTGTACCTCAGTTTGTGGTCATTCTCGACTATGACAGTACATCCAACAAACGACAAAATTTTGGCTCACTCTCTCATGCTGGGTTTTACTTTGTGTATAACACATAAGTAATTAAAGCCATAAAGTGGAATTTAAATGGCAACTGGTGATGAGAGTTTGAGGTTTTTATTGCGTGATAATGAAGGGAGAGGGTTTGTAAAAATGAATAAGAAAAGCACAACAGAGGAGAAAAATGTACATGAGGGACAGACAGAGATACAGAGAAAGAGAAGCCAAAAACAAACCGGCTGGATAAAAAGAGAAGGGACTAGAGAGAGAGAGAGAGAGAGAGAGATGTAGCAGGGAAGGAAAAAAGGGAATAAGAATAAAAGAGTCAACAAGTGAGGAAAAAAGGGATAAACTGAGAACGAGAGAAAGAAACGGAGGAGGAGTTAAAGAGGGATGGAAGTAGAGAAAGAGAGAAGGGGAATGTTGAAGGGATAGTGAAAGAGTGGACGAGAAACAGACTAACAGAGACAGCAATCAGGGGAATAGACAAACTGAGAGAGAGAGAGAAAGGGAGAGAGAGAGAGAGAGAGAGACAGAAGTAGAGAGGGATGAAAGAAATTAGAGAGAGAAAGAGAGAGAGAGAGAAGTAGAGAGGGATGAAAAGAGTGAGAGAGTACCCTCAGTAGGGATGCTGGTAGGTGGAGGCACAGTGGCCTGGGTAGAGTCCATGTCTGTAGACACTCTGATTCTGGTGGTGGCTTTGGTCAAGAGCGGTGGAGTGGACGTGTGGAACAGAGTGGTGCTCATATCGTCACACGTGTTGTCCTTCGTCTGAAAACATCACACACACGACAAATCAGCATGATGCACACCGACACACACACACATGCTCAATATACATTAAACTCAATATACTGAATGGTAATTAACAGATTAGTCATGTTATTAATAAAGACACTGGAAGAGAGACAGAGAATGAGAAAGAGAGAGAGACACATAAAAAGAGAGAAATGCCGTGTAAGACACAGTGAGGGAGGAAGAAAAAGAGAGAGAAGGAGAGAGACACAGGTAACAAAAGACAGAAAGAAGCAGAGGAGAAGACGAAAAATGACTTAAGCAACAAGCCAGGTGCACACACAGATGCTTATGACCACACACACACACACACCTCATCTGGACAGCTGTTATCAACCCAGTCTTGCCGATGGCGATCAAATCCACTGGAGCACCTGAAGACAGAATAAAGATCATCAGCAGAACAAACGAGGAACCGTTAACAAGACCATAAACAAACACACACACCAAACACACGGTCACACTGTCTAGTAGCACACATGGACACACGAGAACAAGTTTGGCAGAAACAACAAGCCGCCAATGAGGAAAAAGTGTCACCAAATCAGGGCTCATGTGCAAATTCTAGCTCAGCAGATCAATGGATGCCATCAATCAATTAATTAGTAAGTCAATTAATCAATCAATAAACAAATAAGTGGTAAACTTCATCCTACTCCTGTTCAGCCATAAAAAGGTTTTATTTATATTTACATGTTTGAAAATAAAATAAAATAAATCAATCAGTCAGTCAATCAGTCAATCATCTCAACTGATTTGTCAGTGGACGACAACAAGACTGTACAATATGTCAGTCTAAATACCAGTGCAAAAATCCACTCATCCATTCATTCATTATCTGAACCGCTGAATCCCAACTGGGGTCACAAGCGGACTGGAGCTTATCCCGGGAACTACAGCCCCAAGCGGGGACCTGTGGGAAGAAACCCCACGTGAACATGGGGCGAGCATGCAAATTCCACACAGAAAGGCCCTACAACCGACCCTCTACATCTGACCCATCCGTGAAGGAGTGTGGGAAGCTGACGGGCAGCCCCCGTGGAGCAGTGTTTGGGCTACTGTACATTGCTCAGGAGTACCTCAGTGGTACCTTTACTGGTCCGGGATTCGAACTGCAACCTTCAGATCATGGTGTCAACTCCCTAACCATTACACTACCAACTTCTTGTCCGTATGTACAGTATATGCCAGTATATCTGTATAGGTGGATTCCTGGATGATTCACTGGATGATCTTTACATTTGATCTGAACACATCAGTTAATAAACAGGTCACAGTTGGGGCAGTTGGTGTCATAACGGTAGGGTGTTCACCCCGTGATCAGAAGGTCGCAGGTTTGACTCCAGGACCGGTAAAGTTACCACTGATGTAGTCATGAGCAAGGTACCGTCCCCAAGCACTGCACCCTGGGCGCTGCCCTAGGTAGCTGCCCACTGCTTCTTCACAGTCAAATGCAAAGGTCAAATTTTTCTGTGGTGCACTGTGTGCTATGGTGCACTGTGTTCAGAAGCTTTCCTGACCTCAGCGCAGATCAAACTGGCACACAATTGCCCCATGATGGTGGAAGTAGATGTTTAAACCAGTGTTGGGGCGTGTTCACACTTGGCGTCTTTTTTGACAAGAAAAAGTTGACAACGGTGCTTTTTTAGCAAAAAAAAAAGCTGGCAGCATTCGGTTACAAATAGAAGCCGAGCGCGTCTTTTGTTGCTATAACAACAGCTGCAACAGTAGCCTAGTGCTGTGTGATGCAAAAATGTCGAGAAAGAGAAGGTTGGCTCTTGCGTTGGCTTTCGAAGTTACCGGGGAGGAGAATGTCGGTTCACAAAGACGTTTGTGGGTACACGACATTATACGGGGAAGGAAACTGTATGGTGCTTACAACAATTTAGTCCAGGAGCTCGGGTTGGATGATGCACGGTTTGTGGCATATTTTAAGTTGTGTACTCATATCATACAGCTCCTTGTGCTCCGAAACAAGGACGATTAGTTTATCTACCGGCACCGTCTCCATTTTTTCTTGTTGTTCTTGTTGTTATGGAAACGACAGGTCTCGCTACTCGCTTGTCATTGGTCAACTGTCAAAAAGACGCGTGACGTAGGGCGTTCTTTTCAGAAAAGTTGAACTTTTTTCAACTTGAGCTGCAGAAAAAGACGCCGGCGGTGGCGTTTAAAAAAGCGCTCAGGACTTTTTTGAAAAAACGGTTTACTCCATAGGGTTATAATGTAAAACAGATGCTGGCAGTTTGAAAAAAGACGCTAAGTGTGAACATAGCCTTACTGCTCTCATAAGAAGGTAGAGGGGTGTGGCCCAGAATTCTGGCTGCAGGCTGTAGGGAGGGGGGTGTATGAGGACGGGATGGAGAACGGTCAATCAAACCTGAAAGGTAAGAGATCTTAAAAGCAGCTGGTCCACTGTGATATGTGGTCAGCATTTAGAATGTAGAATGCAAGAGAACTTAAATGAGACTTGTAAGCTCTTGTAGCTGTGCAGAGAATAGTGTGTGTGTGTGAGAGAGAGAGAGAGAGAGAGAGAGAGAGAGAGAGAGAATAAAGCTCTGCTGGCGACCCTTGGCATTCTTAATGTCCTCGCTGAAACAGTCATTACTTCCCTTGGCTCCATGTTTCACATCCATCTATACAATGTCCAGCTCTTCATTTTATTCTCCCTCCCTCTCTCCATCTCTCTTCCCCCTCCATCTATCTCTCTCTCTCTCTCTCCTACCCTCTCTCTTCCTCGCTTTTGTTTCTCATCCTCTCCCTCCATTCTTCTCTCTCCCTCCCTAGCTTCCTCCATATTTCTCCCTCATTAGCTCCCTCCAGCCTTCTCTCTCCCTCCCTACTCCCTCCAGCCTTCTTTCTCCCTCCATACTTCTCTCTCCCGACCTAGCTTCCTCCATATTTCTCTCTCCCTCATTAGCTCCCTGCATCCTTCTCTCTTCCTTCCTAGCTCCCTCCTACCTTCTCTCTTTCTCCCTAGCTCACTCCATACTTCTCTCTCCCTCCCTTGCTCACTCCATACTTCTCTCTCCCTCCCTTGCTCACTCCATACTTCTCTCTCCCTCCCTTGCTCACTTCATACTTCTCTCTTCCTCCCTAGCTTCTTCCACACTTCTCTCTCCCTTCCTAGCTGCCTCCATCCTTCTCTCTCCATTCCTAGCTGCCTCCATCCTTCTCTCTTCCTCCCTAGCTCACTCCAGCCTTTTCTCTCCCTCCCACCTTCTCTCTCCCTCCCTAGCTCAGTCCATACTTCTCTCTTCCTCCCTAGCTCCCCCATCCTTCCCTCCCTCCCTAGCTCCCTCCATCCTTCTTTCTCCCTCCGTCCTCCCCTCTCCCTCCCTAGCTTCCTCCATCCTTCTCTTTCTCTCCCTAGTGCACTCCATCTTTCTCTCCCTCCCTTTCTTCCTCACTCTCTCTCCCCCTCCTCATCACTCTCTCTACCTCCATCTGTCTGTCTCTCTCCCCTTCCCTTTTTGTCTCTCCTCTTATCCCCATATAACTCTGTCTGTCTATTGCTCTGGATATCTGTCTCTCCCTTCCTAGATTTTTCCATCCCTTTGTCTCACTCCCTCCCTGGTTCCATCTTTCTCTCTTTTAAGAGACAGACACCTCCCTCTCTCTATCCTTCCCTCCCTCCCTCCCTCTCTCCATCCCTGCAGGTCAGCAAACATGCCTAATGAGCATTTGTGTAGCAGCGTGAAAGAGGGCTTGCGTTTCCATGCCTGTGTCCACTTTGTTATTGTACGGAGGCTGGCAAAGCGGCATTATTGTGTAAATGTCAGCCAGCAATCAGAGCAATTTTTTCTGCGGCCGCATAACTGGCCAGACTTATTCCCGACAGGCACCTCTTGCTGTGCCTAATCAATTCTGTTTGCATAATCATAGAAACAAGTAAACAACAACCCCAAATCCGTGGTGAAACCGCCGAGGTGAAACATATTCCGGCTGGCCGGCTGATGTTCCCAACAGAGATCTCTCGAACTCAACTCCCGATGGAATTTTGCTCTTTCACAGACTGTTCCACTTCAGCTCTGCCATTAAAGGCCTCATTGTGACTGGATGGCCTGGTTCGATTTACATATTAACACATTCAAACGGGCTGATCTGGCTGGCAATGTGAGTGGCCTCCAGCAGCAGACGGAGGGATGACAGCTTACGAATCTGATTACCAAATACACATTATTTACGTCGGGACGTCAGGACGTCAGGACTTGTTACCAAGTCGCAAAGACAATTTTGTCAGTTGTGTTCACTTTGGCAACACTTTACACAACCTCTGTGATCATATTTTGAAGAAAAATGGAAAGCAATATTGATCTGTGCAATTACAAGTTAAATTGTTGCGTAATGGCTAGGGTGATGGTTCGAATCCTGAACTGGTAAAGGTACCACTGAGGTACTCATGAGCAAGGTACCCTCCCCAAGCACTGCTCCCTGTAAGCTACCCACTGTTCCTTGATGGATGGGTCAAATGCAGACGTGACAGCACTATGTGTGTTTTCAATGACAACTAATCATTCACTTTCACTGATACTGTGTGGAAAGTATGAACGTAAGTTTTTCCATTATAAACAATGACAACGGGATACAACCTTGCACCAAAATGTGCTCAGATTCAGATCTGACCATTCTGTCAAGCTTCAATGTGAAACACTATGTAAATTCATATCAGAAACTGCAGTTTTTCTTAAATGTATTAACAAAAAGATATTTAAATAGTATAATATTATACAACTGTAGAATAGAAGAAAACCCAATAAATCACTCTTTTGCACAAACAAGGACGCAATAACATTTTGGTTAAGTGCTCTTCAGCAGTAGATTCTTCTTCAGACCAGGAACAGCCAACAAGAGCTGTAGTTCTGGAGAACCTCTGGCTGACCTTGTTGTCTTGCCATCACATTCAAAGTTGTTCAAATCCTTTTAATTTTCTATTTTTTTAATCCTTTCAATACATCAATGTTCACTTCCTGCCTAATATATCCCAGCCACTGTCACACAATGTTTCCATTGCATGAAGTGGTTTTATTGTACTTATTCTGTGAAAATGTCTGTTGGAAGCATAATGGTTAGCGAGTTGGGCACATGACCAGAGTGTCGCTGGTTCAAATCCCAGACCGGTAAATGTACCACTGAAGTACTGATGAGCATGGATACCGTCCCCAAGCACTGTTCCCCAGGCGTTGCACGTCAGCTGCCCACTGCTCCTTCACAGACAGGTCAAATGCAGAGGTCACACATTGTTGGTGTGCTGTGTTGTGGTGTGTTCACAATGACAAATACTTTAATTCGCTTAAAAGTGTAACCTAAAGGTGTTTACACCATGCCGTGTGGGACGCTATGGAGATAGAGATGGCAAGTGGCTCTGAAGTCAGCACTGAAATGTGGAAACATGATGTGAATCTTGTGGTTTGGTGCCAAAACAAACTGACTGACTGTTGCCTGCTCTAGTTTCACTCTGATAACTGATCCCATAATTTGACAGCCTGGCTGACAAGAGCTCTGTGTACGTGTGTGAGTGATATTCCTGTTCCAAAACAAGACACAGTAAAAAGTTGAAGATCAGTGCAAAGCTGCTTGGCTGAAAAACTTGGCTGCACACACACAACCCTCACATAAGCACGCACACACGGTAAAAACAATGCAATAACACTGAAAGAGCTGACTTTCTAGAACGATTCTCTGGACAACCAATTTTTCAAACGCTTCATTAGTTAATGAAGCGTCTGCTATACACAACTGACCAATACTAACTATATTTGGAGTGATCAATGAAGAAAAATCTATTCCTGGCAACCTTCTTCCTTCATAAAAAGCCAAAGCTGATTTTCAACACTGATTAGAGGTCGACCGATATTGCTTTTTCCGGGTTGATATCGATACCGATTATTGCTAGTCAACAGGGCCGATAAACGATAGTTGGAACCAATAACCAACATATACAACAACAAAAATTTACAAACACCAAGCTCAGCTGAAACTCTCCTCTCGCCTTCTTGGAGCTTCACGCTGTGCCCGTGTGTGAGTGTGGTGTGAGTGACAACAAGGCTTCAACGTTGATTGGCTACTACTCGTGTGACATACAGCCAATCAGAGACTGTTGTGGCCGGGACATTAAATGAAGCAGTGAGTCGAGAGCAAACGGCACAGAGAGAAGAGTCGGCAATGGAGCCACAGTAGTGCACCTTGTAATTACTTAATATCGGTGATGGTCAAAATTAAACACAGATACTGATAATCAGCAAAATGCCTAATATCGGCCCCGATAGTCGGCCCGGTCGACCCTTAACACATTAATTAAAGCCAAAAATGCATCAAATGCATCATCAACCAACTGTGTCTTACTATGAAGCTTTTGAAAAACGTGCTGTAGAGAGCTTCACTTTATACTTAGTTATTACACTGTTAATTCTGTTTTGTGTGTCTTCGGGGAAGCTTAAGGCAGTCGACGGAAGATGCCTCCGTAAGCTTTCGGATTTCCTCAAACTTCGCTGGCGGTTTCCGTTTTCTGTCTTGATAGTGAAGTCTTTTGACTTGATGTGAGTGCAGCTTGCGCTGTCTCACTAGCCTCGAACTCCGAAGATTCGTTGCACGCGACACGTATACAAAAAAACAAAAAGTTGTTACGTACTAGTACATTTAACGTGTATACGTATTAATTAGGGCTGCACCGAAATGATTTTTTTTGGCCGAAACTGAAAACTGAAAATGAGGAAACACTTGGCCGAAAACCGAAACACCGAAAGAAATTATTATACCAATTTTTTGTAATATTGCCGTTATGGCTGGGACTGTGTGTACATACCTCACTAAAGTCAAGCATTGCAATTGCATAAATTAATATTCATGGTTCAAAGAATAAATTTGTTACAAAACTATGAAAATATTTATTTAGCATTCAAACAATGCACAATATAAAATAAAATTTGAAATAAAATATTTCACTTGGCCCAACTCATGAATAGCCTAAAAGCAAGATAGCTGAAATATTATACAATTAAATATCTTCTCTCATAAAACAAGTGAAATCAAGTGCATTTTAATATTCTGAATGAAGTGCATGAACAAAGTGCGTTCAGAACAAGTGCTTTAAAAAGTGTTGAAAGATATAACAACATTCTCTGTAGGTCTGTAACAAAATTGTGTATTAAAACACTAAAATGAAAACTTTCTTGCCTTTTCAAAAACGTCCGCCACAGACAGAGTGGGTGTGCTCGAAGGGTCTTGCCTCTCTGTGCTTCATACTCTGCATGGCGATCGGGATGTTTTGATTTTATATGATAAATTAATCCCGACGTTGAGAAAGTCTTTGTGGATGCACCCCCTCTAGAAATGTCGGCTTTCCGTGTGTCTTTCTTAGATATACTGAAATGCGCCCACACGGCAGACATGTTGACTCTAATCCAATCTGGCGCATGCAGGTTGCGGTTGTTGCTTGCGTCATCACTGTTTCGGTCGCGTTAAAAAAAAATTCGGCCGAAAACGAAAATGCATTTTTTGGCCATTTGCGGCCGAAATGTTTCGGTGGCCAAATATTCGGTGCATCCCTAGTATTAATATAACTCTGTTACGTAACACTGTACAGAAAGTTCATATGGAAAGTTCCAGAAATATTCAAATGAACTTTATAGCTCTAATTTCTACTACAAATGGTTATGAAATATTAAATCCAAATATTCAAACATTCATGCAACACAAAATGGCTCTAACATCTCAGTTTGCAACAAAATGTTTTGAGATATGGCTCTGGGATTAAGGGGTTAACTAGAGCTAGTGCTCTGAGTTCCACATGGTTTCATTAACCTCCAGCTAAACAAAGGCGGCTCATGCATGTTAATGGGCTCCGATCCCAGACGTTCACACCAGAAAGAGCAGGCCAGCAGAGAGAGAGAGAGAGTAACACAGAGGGACCAGCAATGTTCAGGCAAGTGTTTGCTTTTAATTAAAGCTGTACTTCATTAGGCCGGCTTGGCATTAGCCTGTAGCTGGGGTTTTTGCTTTACTTAGTCACAGAATGGAACCACTGGTACAAAGCAATGGGGAACTCGTAATAAACCTGCACAGACCTTACAGCATCAGACTCGGTATTTGGGTTGAATAACCAGCCTGGATTCCCCTGCTCTTGTACCTGGACTTTGCAGGCCCTCATTAAATTCTCTGTCATATATACAGTATTGGGATGTACAGTATATGGCTATGCAGAGGTCTCGTTTTCTGGAACTAAAGTTCTAAAAAACATTGACTGTGTAAACATTAAATTCTGTTCTACAAGTACACACAGAAAACTGGAATACATATTGGGAGACATGCTACTTCAAAAGAGGACAAACAGTCTCACTGGCACATCCGTAACCATGACAGCAAGTCTTTGTGGTGTATCAAGAGGCACATCACCCAAGGTAACGGCAGCATATCACTAGGGGTGTTGAAATTAATCACATAATCGATGCATCGCGATGCAGATGCGGACGATTCTGCATCGATGCAATGGCAGATCGTAATCGATTTTAACAGAGGTTTTCAACCGGCGATCCGCTGTCCCCTAGCGGTGTACGGCGGCATTGCAGGTGGTCTGTGGCATGCAGTCCCCCTTTACTACTGAACTCACTTCATAAAAATGATTCCTTTTTTATTTTTCACAACATTTCCAACTCATTTGGGCTCATTTTGAACATTGAATGTATATATCACTGGTTACCTTCTAACTAACTGTATCTGCACAAATTATTGAAAAGTTTTGCACAGACTCTAGTTCTCCACTGCTGTTATAATATCTGCACAAACTTCAATGTTAGTCACTCTTTTAAGAGATACTGTTTTATTTATAGACTGGTTATAGAATTTTTCATATTGAAACTGTTGCTAATCTCTTGCACATTCAGTGTAAAAGTCAAGTTCCACTTTTGTAGGTTAATACTGCATCTAAATTCTCTCTTTCTACTTCTATTTCTAGTACAGGTTTAAAGTTTATATTTAATACTCCATTTCTAGTTTAAAATGTATATTTTGTATTCTATTTATATATTGTTTATTCTATATGCCCTATTTGTTTTTCTTCCCTGTTTCTTGTTGCACTGTGAAAACCGGAGCCACGTCGTCTCGTCTCTCTGTATATCTGTACAGTATATAGCAGAGATGACAAAGTTTAATTTGACTTTGATCTTTATGAATAATGAATTTAATGCAAATATCTAAAAAGTAATACAAAAAATACTCCCTCCAACACTTGGTCTGAGTGGTGGTCCCTGGGACAGAACCAGTCGTATCATAATGACATTGCTGGGTGATTTTCTGGCTGTGGCATAAAAATTCAGTAGCAACTATAGCTGCCCAATCTGTGATCCATGCCCAATCTGCGTGCAATGTGAAGTAATGTAGAAAAATTGATCGCGATCAAATCGAATCGTGAGATCAGTGAAGGCTCACACCTCTAGTAATGGTCACAATTTCTGTTTACATTTTCAGGTTAAATAAAAAGGGGAGCTTACATCTCACTGCTTGTTTTGGTATTTGGAAACATAATGTGAAGTAATGTAGAAAAATTGATGGGATGCATCGCGATGCATCGAGATATCGAATCGAAACGAAGACGTGATAATCGTAATCGAATCGAATCGTGAGACCAGTGAAGGTTCACACCTCTACATATCACCCTGAAGGATGAACCACATCCATCAGAAGTAACTGTCAATGCAAGAGGAAGCTGCCTGAGGCTACGTTCACACTGCCATGCTGAAGTGACTCAGATCTGATTTTTTTGCCTTAATGTGACACAGATCTGATCTTTTCAGGGCTGTGTGGACGTGCAAATCTGATCTTTTCTAATCAGATTTGTGTCACTTTCATATGTGGTACTAAATCTCATACGTATCCGATTCACGGCCATGCGACCTGAATGTGAACGCTCAGATCGGAATTCATGTGGCTTTTTGCTTACACGCATGCGCTGACATCATCAGCCTGCACCAGCAGCGCGAGGAAAGTAAAAATGGAGGAGAGCTGCGATAACAGTCAGTGGAAGGATGGAGAAGCTGGGGATTTAATTGACTTTTTTTCTCCCTTTCGACCTGCTCATGTACAGCTGATTCACTGTTTGTCGTCCTCCAGAGCGAAGTGCGATACGTGCGTGAGCTACTAACGCCTCCATTTTTAATGCCATGAGTCGTCCCACAGATATGACGTTTATTATTGTTGGTGACGCAGTTGACCCGTGTAAAAACGTATCAATGTGCGCATGTGTGACGTTTCGGAGGACCAGATACAGGTCACTTGTAGGTGACCTATGAATGGGAACCGTCAAGATAGACAAATCCGATCTGAGCAAAAAATGGGAACTGAACGATGCGGCTGGCAGTGTGAACGTACCCTGAAAGGGATGTCCAGAAACTAACCCAGACTGAATCCAAAAGTAACCATCACACCTGCCCAACTTAATGCAGAACTAAATCCACACTCTCATTTCCACCGAAACTCGTGAGCTCTACACAGCTGCTATTCACAGGTGGGTTGCTATAAACAAGGAAGTCGTGTCAGTGTCAAAAATACAAACGTTGGAATGTGAACAATGTGAAACTTTTTTCTATTAAGCCCAACTTCACTATTTTTCCAACATCTGGGAGAAGAACGGTGCACTCAGCGTTTCAAACACTGCATCTGAAGGTGGTTCTGGGTATCAGCAAGATAATGCACCAACACCTTTAACAGAGTGCATCTGAAGCATCCGTGTATGAGCAGTGGGCAGCTTCGGCAGCTCCCAGGGACCAGTGCTTGGGGACGGTACCGGTCCGGGACTTAAACCGGCAAGCTTTCGATCGCGGGGCCAGCTCCTTAACTGTTCCACTACCAACTCCCCCATGACCTCTGCATTTGATCCATTTGTGAAGGAGAAGTTGGCATCTTCTTTGGCAGCCCCGGGGAGCAGTGCTTGGAGATGGTACCTTGCTGATGAGTACCTCAGTGGCACTTTTACCAGTCTGGGAGACGAGCCGGCAACCTTCCCATCACAGGGTCAACTCCCTAATCGCTATGCTACCAACTTCCCAAGACAAACTGACGCAACATTGAGTGCAAAAGAGTCCTTACAGCATATGAATTAATTTTTTGTGGCCTCCTACTTCTAATGCATGAGATCGCGGCCCATCTTAATCTTGTTTCTTAGGAACCTGGATCCGTTAACATATACAGTAAAGCTGCTTTGGGATAATGCATGTAGTAAAAAGTGGCATACAAACTTGTGATCTATTATTTACTGTATCTATTTTCAATTTTGTATGTTGGAGAGAGTGACCATTTGTATGCTAAGAGGCCGTTCCCAATGTCCTAGGTGTAAAAAGTCTGAGATTTGCAGAGATAAATCAGCTTTAAAATAATAGAAAAGTAAAAGTGTTGCTTCAGAGCGGCCATCGTGAGCCACGTCCTCACAGCCTCCAGGTGCACACAATGGCCATCATTCAGCAGTGGAAAGAAAACACCTCCACCATCAGATATATCACTTACACACGCACACACACACACACAGATTAGCTCAGTGTACCAGGTTTTTATGCGTTGTGGGGTCCTTTTTGGGCCGTTTTTTGGGCTTTGTGGGGACATTTGAGAGGTCCTCATGAGGAGAAATGACTTAATAGAAAATGTGCATGTTTTATTTGAGGTAAAATATGTGCATTTGGTTAGTGAGGTTAAGATTAGGGTTAGTTAGTTAGTTAGGATTAGTTAGTTAGGATTAGCTGTAGAACTATATACATTTAGTCATTATGGGAGTCTATGAAATGCCCCAACAAAGATAGTTTTACAAGTTTAGGGAGTGTGTGTGTATGTGTGTGTGTCCATGTATTTATCTCATTGTGGGGACCTTTTTGTCCCCTAAAATCACTTTTATCTGTTTTTTTGGGCTTTGTGGGGACATTTGAGAGGTCCCCATGAGGAAAAATGACTTTATAGAAAATGTGCTTGTTTTATTTGGGAAACTAAAAGAGGTAAAAGATGTGCTTTTGGTTACTGAGGTTAAGGTTAGGGTTAGGATTAGGTGAAGGTGTAAAATTATATACATCTAGTCATTATGGGAGCCTATGGAAAGACCTCACAACGATAGTAATACAGAGACTGTGTGTGTGTGTGTGTGCAGGTGGTAGAAAAACATGATGCTGTCACTGGAAAGAGAAAGGAACACTAGAATACTAAAAGAAAAGAGAGGAGAGGGAAGAAGCTGGACAGAACAGGAGGTCAGGGGAAAGGAGAAGCTGAGAGGAAAGAAAAGGTGAAAATAATTTGAGAGAAAGGAAAGAAGGGTGAACGGAGGAGAAGAGAGGAAAGAAAAGAAAAGGAATGAGAGAAGAGGAGATAAGGTAAAAGAAAGAGAGAAAAGAGAAAAAGAGAGGAAAGATTAGAAGAGGGGAGAAGGAGACAAGAGACAAAATAGAGAAAAGAAAGAGAGGAGAGGAAAAGAGACAAAATAGAGAAAAGAGGAGAGGAAAAGAGACAAAGAGAAAGGAGGAGGGCAAAGAGGAGAAAAGAGGAGAGGAAAGAATAGACGAGGGGAGAAGTGAAATGAAAGAGGGGAGAGAAGAAGAAGGAAGGGAGACAGGAGGAGAAGAGAGAAAAGAAAAACAAGGGGGTGGTTGAGAGAAGAAGGAGAAGAGAAACGAGAAACTTTCTGCTACCTTCCTCCAACCCCTTCGTCCTCCCCCTCTCCTTGTCCACCTCCATCCCTCTCGCTGTGTCTCCTCCTCTTTCTCTACTCCTCCTTTATCTCCTCTGTCCCCTCTCCTCTCTCTCCATCTTTCTCCTCTTCCTACTGCTCTCTCTTTCTCTACTCCTCACCCTCGGGCCTCCTTCCTCCTCTTCCTCGTCTCTCTACTCCCCTTCCTCTCCCTCCTGTCTCTCTCTTTTTCATCTTCTCTTCTTTTACTGCGGCACTCTGTGCTCCTACTCCCCTTCCTCTCCCTCCTGTCTCTCTCTTTTTACTCCTCACACAGGTTGAAACAGTTGCCACTTGTAAGGTGAACTTGATGTACTTGATACAGCACAGTTCACACACACACACACACACACACACACACACACACACACACTGTGACTTGAAAGAGAGGAAAGAATACACTACTAACACAGAATAAAGAAGCACAACACACAGTCTCCTTTCTGAAGAACTCCGCCATCCGACACTTTTTACATTTTTTCACCACCATCACGTCATAGAGAAAGCTGTTTGCTCGCTGCTTCCAGAAGAGTTTAAAAATCAAGTTGAAGAACGGTGTGTTTTTATCACCTCCCTCCCTAAGGCAACACGTC